>CM029632.1:23638563-24238563 GCA_017311315.1 Dendrocalamus latiflorus
TATCCGTCCGAATCCGATACGTCTTCAAGTTTGATTTCAGGTTAATGCTACTATTTGACGTTTCATTTTCTTTTGCAATGGTAAAATAAAATTTTCCACATCAGCTATTAAGTAGTAACATCAAGTTCTTGATAGTACTCCATTTGCTGTACTGCATGCATTCCTTACAAACAAGTAGGGGTGCAAATGGGTTAATCCCGACCGATCCGGCACCGAATCCGGAGAAAAAATATGGGTTAGGATATGGTAACAATAATATCCGTCCGAATCCGACCCGTTTGCACCCCTAGCCTTCCCACATCACCGGCGACGGCGGTACACTCTCTAAGTCTTATTCTCATTCAAAGCTTAATTCTTCTAAGCATATCGTTGTAGGCAATGGATCCATTCTTCCTGTCACAGGCACTAGCTCCACCTCCCTACACAGTTCTAGTTACCCTTTAATATTGATGAAATAGATAAACAGTTGTAGTATATCATTTAACAAGAATATGCATGGTCCAATAACATTAGCTTTTCTTAGATTTAATGTTTCTTTAGTCTATACATATAGTAGGCTTTAGATTTATATTGTGGAATAAAAGGAGTAGTTCCAAATAAGCGGCAATGTCGAGGCAAGCAAATGGTATATCGCTCTGCACTGCAGTCTGCACGACGTCCTGTGCGCAGCGCTGGTGCCCCTACGCAAGCTGTCATCCGTCGACCCAGACATCTCTCCGCTCTTCTTCTGCATCATCTTGAATTCCCGACGAGACAAGCAATGCAAGCAGTGTACGTATGCGTTGCTGTCGTTGAATCGAAATGGCAAGGCTACCGTGCTGACGCCGTGGAGCTCAAAGATGCCGTGTGCAAGAGCGGCTAGCGTGAGCGAGTGAGGTCTTTCTTTTCCAAGGTCTCACCATTCACAGCTATGGTAAAAATGGCAGCGGTGAGCTTCCCAATCCCACCACTTCTTGGCAACATAGGAAACATTTTTTTCTCTATGAAAACATGGCCCTAAAGAGAGGAGGAAATAAAAGAAAAATAGCAGAGATAGACAATCTCTTCTTATTTTTTTAAAAAGAATAAGAAATGGTGAAAATACCCTTGTTTGCATTAGTACAGTGAAACACCTCAAAAGTTCAAATTGAATTTTGTTTCTCGTTTGAGTTTCTATTGAATTCAAATTCTTTTTCAATCCGGTAAATCCTAACCAAAACTTTGCTTTTCCTTTTTGGTTGCCCTTTTTCTTCTCTCGGCCAGCGCCATTTCCTTCTCCGCCTCTCCCTTGTTCACCCATGTCGTGCTAGCTCTCCCCACACCCCATCTCCCCGCCAAGGCAACCCGTTATTCACACCCAGCCCTGGCTTTACCAACTCGTCTCGTGCATTCATTTCCCGCCATACCTCTGCTGGCGTCATCCGCCTCGTCCCACGCATGCAACGCTGACCTGGTTGCTCCCTGTCGCAATTCTCCACGCCTATTACTATTCATCCTAAAAATCTGTCCCAACATGTTTATAGCCATTTTGACTATCTCAAACCTATTTAGCCTGATTCCAACCCTATTTAGCCAACCCAAGCACCGTTTAAATTTCAACCACCTAAACTCATTTTCTTTTATGTCATTTCTTGTAATTTTATTGCTTTTGTTCCGAGCTTGCATTCTGTAAAACAGAAACTTATTTGCATTCGTTTTCTGCGCTAGTATTCGGATTTGGCTAACTGATCAATGGAAAAGCTACATGAGCCATCAAGCAGTTGGCATAAGCCTGGAGACTATAGTAAAATAATAAGACCATGGATAAAGAGGTAAGTTACATGTTTTTGATCATTTTGAATCTATATTCCTTTAATTATTTTATTATCAGTATCTTCATTATCTCATATTTACGCACCGTTATTTCATGTATAATAAATGTTTAGAATGACATGTGAATTAGTTATGTCCTACCACCAGACATGGATAAGGAGGTAAGTTATGTACTAGCATTGCATAACGCTTGCGAATATTGAGCGCTTGCATGTAGCGTAACTGAAGCGAAGGTTGTTTCTTAATATTTTTATGAAGAGGGATTCTTATGCCTTTTGGAACTCCTAAACACCCACAAGAAACAAGCAATGAAGAAAATCCGCTCAAACAACATTTTTCAGAAGGGCCGGGATGAACATAGTTCAAAGAGAGGTCTGACCTCTCTGATAACACCGGTCAGACCGCCCTTATAAGAGAGGTCAGACCGCCCGACACACACAAGTCAGACCGCCCCTTGAAAAAATTCAGCCCAAGAGCACTCTGAAATTTCAGTATTTTGGGACTAAGTTCAGATCTTTGAAAAGCACCAAGTAAGACCAATTTCCCCCATTCTTTTTGAATCAAAGTAGCATAACTATACTCTAAATAGAATGGGGGCTCTTGAGAATCAAATGAAAGACCAAGAATTTCAGATTTTGACAAAAATCTGAAATTTTACCCGAGCTCAGCCAAAAATCAAATTACTCCCTAACCGTTGATCCTTTGGCTATGAAACTTTGCAGATAGCTAATAAATAGCATCTGAACTCTCCATGCCAATTTTCAAGCCATCTCAACAAGGGAAATAGGATTTAACTCAAAACCCTAGAGAATTGGACAAACTTCAGAGAGAGCACTCAAAATTCAAATTACTCCTTACTCAGCGATCTTTTGCACATGAGATTTTAGGGATATGTTAGCAATATCAATAGGATCCCTCAGACTAAATCTCATGCCATCTCTCCAAAGGAATCAAGAAAAGAGCCAAAACCCTAAAATGCAAAGTGAAGAACAGAGCAGGCTGAAGGAATGAAACTGAGATTAAGATCAACTTGCTTGTGGGAAACCTGACCAAATGGTCTAAGAGCAACATCCCATCATCAAGCAACCCATTTTGGTTCTTCCCAGCACCAAACAAACAAGAAATCCAAAAATCACAAAATCACCAAAGATGGACAACGAAGAACAGAGAGCACAATCTTCAAACAAAAGCCATCTTTGATTGAACTAGATGAAGAGAGATACCACGATTACAATAGAGGAAGGATTACAAGTCTCTCAATCCATCTCCTCACTCTCCCAACTCAAGAACGCAACACTACATGCTTGGAGGGAGGAAGAACACTACACTGTCATTCTCTAGAACACATCGAAGGGGACAGAGGGAGCACACTCTGCCTCTCCAACCACTCTCACCCACTAAAGCCTAAAGCCAAAACAACCACTAAAGATTCTTTTGACTCTAGCAAACCCTAATTTCTTTCCAAGTGCTCAAGTGGACATGCAGCCACCAACCTCTATTTATAGCCTCCGGCTAACGGGTTTCCGTCCCGTTACGCCCGCTAAATCCAACGGAGCCCGCTCCCGCTTGTGCAGCCTTGCGAAATTCCCGTTTCGCCCCTCGTGCACCTTCCGGGAAGCTTCCGCGCTCCTTGCCTCGCACGCCTCGCAACCACCTCGAGTCCATGTCGTCTTCGACACATCCCGACCGTTCTGACCTCAGCGCCACCTGCGCCTAGTCCGGTCCACCGTGTCTCACCACGACTTCGCCTCGACGTCCTGCAGCCACACAGACAAGAAACACATCAAATAGCACCGCTCGATACATGAAAGCGTAAATAACCTCATACTTACCACAGATGAAGTCCAAACCTGTCGAATCAAAGAATCAGCGTCCTAATCCCATACGACCAAGTTTGACCAAGTTCGACCGAGTCCAATTGCGCCACACAACGACTCGACTCCGAACCACTCAAACCAAACTCGACTATCCTAAACCAATGTCAATTACTCATCATACACATGTGGTCACCTCAACATGGTTCATCAAATAAATGTTTAGAATGACATGTGAATTAGTTATGTCCTACCACCAGACATGGATAAAGAGGTAAGTTATGTACTAGCATTGCATAACGCTTACGAATATTGAGCGCTTGCATGTAGCGTAACCGAAGCGAAGGTTGTTTCTTAATATTTTTATTACTACTAGCACGCCATGGATTTTATGCATGTAGTGTAATGGAAATATTTCATTATTTTATTTTTTATTGTTTTACTCGCTTGTATTACTACTAGCATTGCATAACGCTTGTGAATATTGAGCGCTTGCATTTAGCGTAACCGGAGCGAAGGTTGTTTCTTAATATTTTTATTACTACTAGCACGCCATGGATTTTATGCACGTAGTGTATGAAAGTTTAGAACTAATTATTTTATTGTTTTGCCCCGCCTTGTATTACTACTAGCATTGCATATAGTTTGCAAATGTCGAGCGCTTGCATGTAGCGTAACCGAGACGAAGTTTGTTATTTTAATATTTATATTACTACTAACATACCATAGATTTTGAGTATGTCGTATAATAGAAATGAAGTGTTTTGCTCCACCTTGTATTACCACTAGCATGTAGCGTAACCAAGGCGAAGGTTGTTTTTTTTAACATTTGTTCATGTATTTTTATTATTTTTTTGCAGCATACACCCACCCCTAATTCGTGTCCATTTGAGCGCACCGAATTGGGGCAATGGGGTTTTCATTCTTCTCACTCTCGGTTTGTATCCATTTGTAGGGAATCGAACCTAAGAGATGAGCGATCGAGCCCTTGTTCTTTGGGTTTGTATCCACCTAACGGGACCGGATCGAGAAGATGAGGTCTTCATGCCTCGCCTTGATTTGTATCCATTTGTACGGGACCGAACCTAAAAGACGAGAGATCAAGCACTCGTTCTTCGGGTTTGTATCCACCTAACGAGACCGAACCAAGGGGGAAAAAGCATAAAAGAAGAAAAAAAATGAAGCACCTTGATTCATACCGCAATGGCCGAACCTAAGGGCAAAAGAGAGAGAGAGAGAGGAGAAGAGCAAAAATTTCACCTTTGCTTGTGTAGCCCTCCCTTTCTAAAAGCTCTCTCTGTTGCTCTATAGTTTCTCCTCTCTAGTGTTTGTATATGCTTCCTTTTCTCTCCAAATGGCCAGCGTCTCCTCCCTTTCCTCCTCCAAAGATTCCCCTTTTCTATACCATTACCCCCTATTTATAGAGTAAGGATAAGGGGTGGTTCATAAAGAGAAGTTATGGTAACATCTCACTTTGATTTTTTTTCCTAATTTTAGTATTATTTTTTTACTATTGCTACAAGCCTCTACACACGCACAAGCATGCAAATGAGTGGGCTAACGTGCTGGACGTGGGCTCCTCCTAATTCATGCATGCATGCACATGACGGGTAGTTGAAGCTCCCAATTCATGGCTATCTTATTATCCTATTCGAGTGAGCATATGTGCTCTGACTGGGCTAAAAATTAAACACGAGACTTACACTTACTCCATAAACATGCTATAGAAATTCGCCACTTGATTGTAATATATAGCACACACACAAAATCCTACGAGGTGGACTTGTGCTTTGCGTACGTCATCCGGCCGTATTATCCTATTCGAGTGAGCATATATGCTCCGAATGAGCTGAAAATTAAACACGAGACTTTCACTTGCACCACAAACATGTCATAAAAATTCCCACTCGATTGTAATATGTAGCACACACAAAAAATCCTGGAAGGTGGACTTGTGCTTTTCGTACGTCATCCAACCGTATTTTCCTATTTGAGTGAGCATATGTGCTCCGAATGAGCTGAAAATTAAACACAAGACTTTCACTAGCACTGCAAACATGCCATAAAAATTCGCCACTCGATTGTAATATGTAGCACACACAAAAATCCTGGAAGGTAGACTTGTGCTTTGCGTACGTCATCCGGCCGTATTATCCTATCCGAGTGAGCATATGTGCTCCGAATGAGTTGAAAATTAAACACGAGATTTTCACTTACACCACAAACACGGCATAAAAATTTGCCACTCGATTGTAATATGTAGCACACACAAAAAATCCTGGAAGGTGGACTTGTGCTTTACGTACGTCATCCGTCCGTATTATCCTATTCGGGTGAGCATATGTGCTCCGAATGAGCTAAAAATTTGACATAAAGTTTTCACTTGCCCTACAAACATACCTTAAAAATTCGCCACTCAATTGTAATATGTACGGTACGCAAAAAATCTTGGAAGGTAACGTGCCGTAAAAATTTCGGACAAAATTGGTGTCAACAAATGCCCCCTCGAGGTCCGGGTGCAAAAGTATTTGTTTTTGCATCTAGAACTCGACACACATCATGTGTGTGTATATATATGTATATATATTTTTGGGTGTATTTGGAGGTGTATTTACTTGGACGTGCTCAAGTTAAGCAATTTGGACGTGCTCACTACGAAGGCATTTTTAGAACGTGCATGTGCATGCAGCCTTGCATGTGTTAGCCGTTTGCTAGCTTTGAGGTATTGCGTTTTATTTTGTGAGCAAGATGCCAACGTGAAGCATCTTTTGTTTTGTGAGCAAGATGCCAACGTGAAGCATTGAGGCATTGTGTTTTATTTTGTGAGCAAGATGCCTACGTGAAGCATTGATGCTTTATTTACTCACTTACAATTTATGATCTAAAAGTTTCAGATCTCTATTATTTATTTATTTTTGTGCTATTGTCATCAGTTTAGGCTTGTTTTGAAGGGCTTATTCATTTTTTTACGTCACAGTTTAGGCTCGTAAGACGTTGGAGCGCTTATTATTGTTTTGCGCCACAGTTTAGGCTCGTAAGGCGTTGGAGCGCTTATTATTATTTTGCACCACAGTTTAGGCTCGTAAAGCGTTGGAGTGCTTATTATTGTCTTGCGCTACAGTTTAGACTCGTAAGGCGTTGGAGCGCTTATTATTGTGTTGCACCACAGTTTAGGCTCGTAAGGCGTTGGAGCGTTTATTATTATTTTGCGCCATAGTTTAGGCTCGTAAGGCGTTGGAGCGCTTTTTTTACGCGTAGTAACGCTTTAGAAATTTCCCATTTATCGGCGGTGGAGAATATTCACCATCTGGGGAAATAATTTTATATGCGCCACTAGAATATACTTCTTTTATGATGTAAGGGCCTTCCCATTTAGGCTCAAATTTTTCGTGCATCCGATGTGTAATATTCATGGGGCGAATAATAGCAAGAACTAAATCTCCCTCTTTAAATGACCTCCTTTTGAGGCGCTTATCAAAAGATCGTGACATTCTTGCCTAGTACGCTTCTAAGTTTTGTAATGCTTGAAGATGTTTCCCTTCAAGACGTTCTAATTCCTCTAACCGCATTTTAGCGACCTCCTCTTCTAAGATTTTCTCATGCATAGTGACTCTCAAAGAATTAATTTGTACTTCCAACGGTAAGACCGCCTCTCCTTCATACACCAGGGAGTAAGGAGTCATTTCAGTTGGTGTGCGTGTCGTGGTCCTATACGCCCACAAGGCTTCGAGTAGTTTTTCATGCCAATCTCGCTTGTTCTTTGAAACCACCTTCTTTAATAATTTGCACAAGGTTTTATTAAATGCCTCAGCTTGTCCATTGGCCGCTGCATTATATGCCGTAGAAAAATGATGTTTTATCTTAAATTTTGCACACAACTTTTCCATCTATCTATTTTTGAATGGTGACCCGTTATCAGATATAATTCGCGAAGGAACGCCAAAGCAATATATAAGATGCATGAGCTCTCTGAGGGGATTATGGCACAATGGTAGACCAAAACGCATGTGCACCATCTCAGAAAAGAGGCGCCAGCTGGGTGTACCCCTATTTCATTCCACATGATAGTACCACTGTTGTGTGACGCTGATCATATGATAGGATGCTAGCCAGACTTTCTCCTCCTCAAGCATGCACTGCCCCCAGAAGCTCTTTTGCTCTCAGAAAATATGGCATTAATTCCTCTTTCTTTACCATGTAAATCCCTAAAAGTTGGTTAATAACTAATTGGTAATCACCATACACCGACAGTGTGTTCAATCCCATATTTAAGGCTATTTCCAGCCCTATAATTAAAGCTTCATACTCGGTAGAATTATTTGAAACCGCTGAGGTTAAAGTGAATGAATATGGAATTATTTCTCCACTAGGCGTAACAAAGATGATGCCGGCGCCCGCTCCCGATCGCCGACAAGCACCATCAAAATATATTTGCCATGTTGAATTGGCGACCGATGTGACAAATATCTCTTCATCTGGTAAATTATCATCGATAGGAAAATCATCAGGAATAGGGTGTGCAGCTAGAAAGTCTGCCAAAGCCTGCCCTTTCGTAGCTTTTTGTGGTACAAACACAATGTCAAATTGTGACAGGAACATCGCCCATTTAGCTAATCTCCCTGAAAGAACCATTTTATTTAAGATGTATCGGAGCGGATCTGCTCTCGAAATGAGGTGCACAGTGTGCTCTAGCATATAGTGGCGCAATTTTTGTGCCGCAAATACCAGTGCTAAACATATTTTCTCCATGTCTGGATAATTGCATTCTGCCCCCACAAGGGTGCGACTGAGATAATATAAGGACATTTCTTTTCCTTCATCATTATTCTGCGCCAAAAAAGCACCTAATGATGTTGGCATGGCTGTCGTATAAAGAATTAATGATCGTCCTTTAATTGGCGCAAGACAGGGGGATTTATTAAATACTTCTTTATATCTAAGAATGCATTTTGGCATGCTTGATCCCATTGGAAAGGAACACCTTTCCTCACAAGCCGAGAAAAAGGTTTGCATCTCCCGGATAAAATTTGAGATAAATCTCCTAATATATGCTAAATGACCTTGGAGGCTCTTCAATTTATGAAGGTTTTTTAGGTGGTGGCATTTTAACAATTGCGTCTATTTTAGTTGGGTCAATTTCGATTCCACGCTTTGTAACTATAAAACCCAGAAATTTTCCAGAAGAGACCCCAAAGGCACATTTCATTGGGTTCATTTTCAAATTATGTTGTCTAAGGCTTTCAAAAACCATAGAGAGATGCTTTAAGTGATCTCTTTCATGTTTTGATTTTACAATAATGTCATCTATGTAGCACTCAACGATGATGTGCAATAGTCCATCAAAGCCAATTGTCATGGCTTGTTGATATGTTGCACCAGCATTTTTAAGTCCAAAAGGCATAACCCTATAACAGAATATACCTTTAGGTGTTCGGAATGCTATTAACTCCTCATCTCTTGGTGCCATTTTTATTTGATTATAACCCGAAAAGCCATCCATAAATGAAAACATTTCATGTCCCATAGTAGAATCAATAAGTATTTTAGAGATAGGTATTGGAAAATCATCTTTAGGGCATGCCCTATTCAAATCTCTAAAATATACACATACACGAATTTGCCCATTCTTCTTGTTGACAGGAACAATGTTGGAAAGCCACTTAGGATATTTGACTTCCCGAATAAACCCAGCTGTTATGAGTTTATCGATTTCAGCTTCTATTTTTGGGAGTATATCTGGTCGAAACCTCCGTTGTGGTTGCTTGACCGGTGGAATGTCTTCTTGTACAGCAAGTCGATGCACTGCCACTGCTGGATCCAACCCTGGCATTTCTTCATATGTCCAAGCGAATACATCCCTATTTGTCGAAAGAAATTTATGATATTCTTCTTTACTTTCCTTAGATAAATGTTTGCTGATATAAACTGGACGAGGCTCGTCGAGCGTCCCAATATTGATTTCTTCCAATTCATCAATGGTGGGTTGATTTCCATCCTCCATTTGTGGAGTCGCTGCCGTTGTGTCTATAAATTCAGCCGAGGTCATACAAACATCATAACCCAACCCATACCTCTTTTCCTTTAATGTTTGATCCTCGTGTAGGGCTTCAAGTTGTACTTGGGACAATGCCTTTTCAAATGGTGCAAGCTGCCCCCGGTCGTTGCATAGAGAAGGGCCTTTAATGTTATCATAACCCATTTTCTGCATCATATAAAGAATCTTATCGTCATATAAAGAAATAGGTAATGATTCATCATCCCTATTTGACAGAGTTATTTGAGCAACTACTCTATTCTTATTTTTGCTCGTGCTAGAGTTGTGCAATTGATTTTGAGCTTGTTTTATTTTATGTCGTACCAAAGGAGGTAAGGGTGTTGGAAACTCAATACCTTTATTAGAGGATGATTTATTCATGACACGAAATATTGGATCTCCTTTCTTCCTTTGGTCACTTGGTATATATTGATATATCTTCGCTGTTGATGAGGATTCCTCAATATCTTTCTTTATAAAATTTGACTCTGGTACAAACACTGACTTTGTCTTACACACTTTATCGACGAGCTTGAAGTAGAATTTTGCATCAGCATAGAAGGATTCAGCTATTGTAAATGGCTTTTTATCAGCAAATATCCGTATTATCTCCCCTGATTGATCTTTGTATTTGATGCATTGATGAAGCGTAGATGGTACGATTTGATTTTCATGCAACCATGGGCGGCCAAGCAGGGCATTATATGAGGTAGCCGCATCGATCACATGAAAGTTCACATATGTGCATAGTGTTTCCAACTTTAAAACCAATGATATGTTACCCATAGCTTCCTGACCAGATTGATTGAAGCCATGAATAACCACATTAGATCGGCTCAAGTCCTTTTTGGAATATCCAATCCTTTTTAAGGTACACAAAGGTAATTAATTTATGGCAGATCTGCCATCTATCATTATGCGATTTACAGGCAACTCATCAATTTCACCGAACATCAGAAGCGGCCTGTTGTGCTTCTTAGAACCTAATAGCATGTCCTCCTCAGTGAACGTCATATTTAAAATCTCAGCTACTTCTATCTCTGTTTGCGACACTTCTACTCTATAATCATCAGGAAAAGAAAGTGTTGTAACAAAAGCCTTGCGCAAATCAGACGAAAGACACAAATCATCATACACAGAAAGCATAGCCGGTATTTTCTTCAAGTGAGCCATTACATCATACTTGACTGACATATTAGTAGCAAAGTTGGTCGTTTCATTTGGGGTTACATTTTTGTTTTTGGGCTCCCTTCCAGCTGGAAGATGAGGATCAGCTAGCTGGCGGCCTGATCTAAGTTGAATTTGGTCAACTTCTGGAGATTCTTCTTCAGGGAAATGAAGAGAACCCTCATCATCATCAAAGACACCAATGGTGAGGACATTGAATTCTTCATGAGGACTGCTCACACGCTTTGTCAATCTTTGCGCTATTCTTGACGTGGAGCGTGGATCCTCATCTTGTATTATTACTTGTCGTAGCATGCGGCCTGCTGACCGCCACTGCCCCCTATCTTGGACTCTTCGAAAAGTTGATGGGTCGAGCTTTGTGGCATGGATCCATCGATGAAAAGTCTCTCTTTTAAGTTGACAGCTGCATCTTTGCTGCCGACCATAGTATGATGCACGGCCTGAGGAAACCATTGGAATAAACTTAGACTTTAAGACCAGCATTCTTTTATCATAAGATGATGTCATATTATCAATTGGTGTCATATTCGAAGATGCGGAACTCACCAAGTCATCTTGAAAGGTGGCGACATTTGCTGCAACCATTTTCTTGCCTTTCTTGAAGCTTTTAAGGAGGTCTGCATCAACTGTTCCTTCATCAATCATTTTCTGGATAATATCCTTTACCACAAAGCAATCTTTAAGCGTATGCCCTAAGACGCGATGATAGTGGCAATAATTTGGTTCATTGAACTTGGAAGCTTCTTCAGGCCTTTTTGGGTTAGGGAGCTTTATGAGATTCAACTCCCGTAAGCCCATAAATAACTCATCGACCTCCTCATTTGGGAAGGAATATTCTCTGTTTTGTCGCTCACTAAGGGTTGGCCTCCTGCGAGTTTGCATTCCCTTTTGCTCTTGATTTCTTGTGGTGGCTCCCCTGGACTGCAACTGTGGAATCACCGCTGTCGCCTCCATTGTTTGCACTTGCTTTGGCTTGGCAGGCAACTTATCACGTTGGCCGCCTTTCTCTACAGGCTTGGTGAATGTCTTTGTTCGACGTGCGACATGCTGCATGTAATTCTCAATATCTGTAGCTTTAGAGGCAAGCTCTTCAAAAGTGACAGGCCGTACACCTTGCAAATAAACAGCCATGTCAGGGCACAAATTATTCATGCACATCCGCACCGCTTCTGGCTCGGTAATTGGCTGTGGGCAATGGAGGCTTAAATTTCTCCACCTGTTAATAAAATCAGCAGCCTTTTCATTTGTTCTTTGCTCTGTTTGGGTCAACTCAGCGATGCCTATTGTTCTTTGAGTGCTATAGAAGCGCTCGAGAAAAGTATCTTGCATTTGCTCCCTTGTCTTGATTGATCTTGGTGCCAACTTACTATTACATGTGAAGGCTGGACCGGATAACGTCTGCACAAATTGTCGTAAGAGAAGTGCTCCGTTATGGGCTATATCTTGACAGGCTGCAAGAAAATGAGCTATATGCTCATGAGGAGACCTGGTTCCATTGAATTTGCTAAATTGTGGCTGGCGGTAATTACTTGGGAAAGACACCATGTCAATGTCCGGTGGGTATGGCTTAACATACCCCGGACGCATCGAGTAGTGAGTTTGCATATACTGGGCTTTAACCCCCTCAGCAATCATCTTTTGGATCGTCTCAAGGCTAATTGCTGGTGATGATTGATGACTTACAGTAGCATGTATGTCATTATCTTGGCTTGTATTATTAGCTATTTGGTTGCGTATAACAGCCAACTCATCTTCTTTTTGTTGAAGTGCAGTTGTAAGTTGGGCTAGCTGCTCCTCAACTGAACGTGTTTCATTTGCCGCAAGAACTTGTTCTGCGTAGCTTGGCTCAAAACTATAGGATGCAGTTCATAAGCATTTATATCATGTTGGGGATCATTTTCAGGAGAGGAAGATGAATTACTATGGAAGGGATTATGAGACCCTGAGTAATTCGAATCATGCTCTTCATTACCCGAATTTGCTTGACTACAAGTTACAGGACGATGACCCATTACAACATTCTTTCGGGGTTTCTTTCTTTTGAAGTGTGTCGATGTTGAAGATGCTTCGCTGGCATCATCCGCCACCTCTGTGACTCCGACCGGCATCGAAAGAAATACCTCAGCTGCATTTTTTGAGGCCCTCTTTCGAGTTGGCCAAGGAGCCATCATTGTTGCCGCCTTCTTGGGTGTGCTTGCTAGCTTCTTCACCACTTGGGTATTGCCACCATGACTTGATGAAGGAGAGTTTGCCCCTTGAATTTTGCTAGATTTAGAGTCAGCTCGCATTGCCAACTCCCTCTGCTTGTAGGCTTCTCGTTTTGCACGTGCACGAGTAGCCTGGGTGACATAGTTTTGTCGCCAAGGGTCTTGCTCAATGAATTCTTGGTATTCTGGCCATTTAGTGAAGGCCTCCGCTCGCCTCATAATAGCACCTCCAACATCATTTGCGGATGCGGATGCGCCTGGAAGCATCTCCCTCAGGGTTTGGCAGATACTCTGTGTGATATATGAATCCAGGGCAGGATTCATTCTTCCTCGAATCCTCAGTCGGTTCTTCCTTACCCTGTTCCAAATTGTGGTGCCCACTTGCTCACGTTGATGTCTTGTCATGATAGGGTCAATTGCCACAGGGAAATCAACCCACGCACGCCGAGCATTGCGTTGACGACGACGATGCCGTGACGGAGAAAATGAGCCATCAAAGGAAGGTTGTGGAATTGGGGTAGATGACGATAAAGGATCTGAGATTGTAGCCGTTGGATTCACGTGGCCCATCTTGATGTCACCAGGAGTGAGGTACACTCCTTGCCACAGGAGCGTACGCTTGTGGTTCGGTTTAGGCATGGACCTGCTGGGTTTGTTGGCCAACGAAGGGATGAACTCTGGCACATCAGCTCGGAGTTGAGTTTGTGCATGACATGGCCCTCCTTCGGACGCAGCATGCTCTGTTATTGCAAGTTAATTAAAATGGGTGTGAACCCGCGTCTGCGTCATTAGAGACAAGTTAATTAAATTTAATTGAAAATGAGACAAAGGAATCAGGTATTGCGGGTCCATTACTTCCAGAATTAATACATTTACATAAAAATTCTGTTAATTACATCCCTTTGCGAGAAAACCCCTGATTAAGAATTCCAACATAAACATTACAACAAATTACAACATATGACTATTACAAAAATATAAAAGAAAAGGTCTTCAATCTTGACGTCGCTGATGGATGCTTGCACAAGAGTATTTTAGCTGCGTTTATATTATTTTGCTAACATGGCATATGATTTTATTATTTTTTTAGTGAACCTATGCATGTAGCATGATTGAAGTTTAATTATTTCAGTTTTTCATTATTTTGCTTCATCTTGTAATATTGCATAGAGCTTGCAAATATTGCACGCTCGCATATGCATGTAGTGTAATAGAAATATTTTTTAATTTTATTTTTCATTGTTTTACTCGCTTGTATTACTACTAGCAATGCATAACGCTTGCGAATATTGAGCGCTTGCATGTAGCGTAACCGAAGTGAAGGTTGTTTCTGAATATTTTTATTACTACTAGCACGCCATGGATTTTATGCATGTAGTGTAATAGAAATATTTCATTATTTTATTTTTCATTGTTTACTCGCTTGTATTACTACTAGCATTGCATAACACTTGCGAATATTGAGCGCTTGCATGTAGCATAACCGAAGCGAAGGTTGTTTCTTAATATTTTTATTACAACTAGCACGCCATGGATTTTATGCATGTAGTGTAATGGAAATATTTCATTATTTTATTTTTATTGTTTTACTCGCTTGTATTACTACTAGCATTGCATAACGCTTGCAAATATTGAGCGCTTGCATTTAGCGTAACCGAAGCGAAGGTTGTTTCTTAATATTTTTATTACTACTAGCACGCATGGATTTTATGCATGTAGTGTATGAAAGTTTAGAACTAATTATTTTATTGTTTTGCCCCGCCTTGTATTACTACTAGCATTGCATAGAGCTTGCATGTAGCGTAACCGAGACGAAGTTTGTTGTTTTAATATTTATATTACTACTAACATGCCATAGATTTTGAGTATGTCGTATAAGAGAAATGAAGTGTTTTGCTCCACCTTGTATTACCACTAGCATAATAGAAATGAAGTGTTTTGCTCCACCTTATATTGAGCGCTTGCATGTAGCGTAACCGAAGCGAAGGTTGTTTCTTAATATTTTTATTACTACTAGCACGCCATGGATTTTATGCATGTAGTGTAATGGAAATATTTTATTATTTTATTTTTTTTACTCGCTTGTATTACTACTAGCATTACATAACGCTTGCGAATATTGAGTGCTTGCATTTAGCGTAACCGGAGCAAAGGTTGTTTCTTAATATTTTTATTACTACTAGCACGCCATGGATTTTATGCACGTAGTGTATGAAAGTTTAGAACTAATTATTTTATTGTTTTGCCCCGCCTTATATTACTACTCGCATTGCATAGAGTTTGCAAATGTCGAGCCCTTGCATGTAGCGTAACCGAGACGAAGTTTGTTGTTTTAATATTTATATTACTACTAACATGCCATAGATTTTGAGTATGTCGTATAATAGAAATGAAGTGTTTTGCTCCACCTTGTATTACCACTAGCATGTAGCGTAACCAAGGCGAAGGTTGTTTTTTTTAACATTTGTTCATGTATTTTTATTATTTTTTTGCAGCATACACCCACCCCTAATTCGTGTCCATTTGAGCGTAACGAATTGGGGCAATTGGGTTTTCATTCTTCTCACTCTTGGTTTGTATCCATTTGTAGGGAGCCGAACCTAAGAGACGAGGGATCGAGCCCTTGTTCTTTGGGTTTGTATCCACCTAACGGGACTAAACCGAGAGGATGAGGTCTTCATACCTCGCCTTGATTTGTATCCATTTGTAGGGGACTGAACCTAAAAGACGAGAGATCAAGCACTCGTTCTTCGGGTTTGTATCCACCTAACGAGACCGAACCAAGGGGGCAAAAGCATAAAAGAAGAAAAAATAAAGCACCTTGATTCATACCGCTATGGCCGAACCTAAGGGCAAAAGAGAGAGAGAGAGAGAGAGAGAGAGAGAGGAGAAGAGCAAAAATTTTCACCTTTGCTTGTGTAGCCCTCCCTTTCTAAAAGCTTTCTCTATTTATCTATAGTTTTTCCTCTCTAGTGTTTGTGTATGCTTCCTTTTCTCTCCAAATGGCCAGCGTCTCCTCCCTTTCCTCCTCCAAAGATTCCCCTTTTCTATACCATTACCTCGGATTTATAGAGCAAGGATAAGGGGTGGTTCATAAAGAGAAGTTATGGTAACTTCTCACTTTGATTATCTTTTCCTAATTTTATTATTATTTTTTTTGCTATTGCAACAAGCCTCTACACACGCACAAGCATGCAAATGAGTGGGCTAACGTGCTAGACGTGGGCTCCTTCTAATTCATGCATGCATGCACATGATGGGTAGTTGAAGCTCCCAATTCATGGCTATCTTATTATCCTATTCGAGTGAGCATATATGCTCCGAATGAGCTAAAAATTAAACACGAGACTTCCACTTGCACCACAAACATGTCATAAAAATTCGTCACTCGATTGTAATATGTAGCACTCACCTTGCGGCATAAATGCGAAGGTTCGCCAAAGTAATCAACCAGGTCGATACCATGAAAAATACTTGTGGTTGCACTGTTAGTGCTCTGAGATCATTACAAGATTTGGTTCTTAATTGACTTGGACAGAACTACCACATTACAGGTTCTTGTGCTCTATTCGTACCTATCTGACTTACCACTCGCCCATGTCTAAAATGGTTTTTGAGTTTTGCTTTGAAAATCTTTTCTAATTTCAACCTACTAGCCTTTAAATTCTTCTTGTTTTGCCTTCTTACAGGGAGAGTTAGGGGTTATTCATCCAATGAGACTGATTTGAGGGGGAGCTCGTTTCATTTGCATGTATGTGTTAATACAATGCATGTTTACCTTCTATTCTTACATTGTAACATAATATGGAGCTTTGTCTATTATCCATGCTCATTCTCTATATCTAGTCATGCCTGCTTTACTGAGCTTTCTTTATGATGTGTTTACATGTGTAGTTTAGCTTATGACATGACTAATTCATTTAAAAATTGTGCAACTTGAACTAATGTTGTTTGGACTAGATCTTTTTAGTAGTATAGTTTGAGTGATATATTTTTTATTCCTGCCATAGCAAATTGCTTAGTTGAGTTTTAAGTCTGAGTCTAACTTGGGTAGAGCTAGGGGTGGAAACGAGCCGAGCCGAGCCGGCTCGAGCCAAGTTCGGTCTGGCTCGGGTGAACAGTTGGCTCGGCTCGGCTCGGCTCGTTTCCGAAACGAGCTACGGGAGGGGCTCGGCTCGGCTCGAGATGAAGCTCGAGCCGGCTTGCGAGCCCGAACGAGCCAGCACCTAACGAGCAACCGAAAGAGCCATTTTGGCTCGAAGATGACAAAACGAGCCATTTTGGCTCGAATTGAACCGAACGAGCCAGTTTGGCTCGAATTGAACCGAACGAGCCAGTTTGGCTCGAAAGGAACTGAACGAGCCATTTTGGCTCGAAGAGAATTCTAAGAGAACAGAGGCACATTCACAAAATCAAAATCACAGAGAAGCATATTCAGGCACATTCACACAGACATCACAGGCACATGATGATGATATGATCACACATTCACACAGTCACAGACATCACAGGAACATGAAGCAGATAAAAAACTTTAATTCAAATGGGAAATGGATCCTCTGCATTGCATCACTAATGGGCATGCATTGTCACTAATGGGCATCACAGCACAAATTGAAGGCATAAAGCAGGATTAGTGGATTACCCTAATCCTAACCCTAACCCTAACCCTAATCCTCAGTGTAACTGGTACTCACCGATGCTGCTGGTTCGGCGAGGTCAGGAGGCGGTGCAGCTCGTGCAGGCTCGCCCTCTATTGCCGACGGGGAGGCCCCGACGGCGGCCGGCTTCTTCCCTCGACCTCGAGCACGGGATTCCAGGCTCCGTTCGCGGCCCATTCGCGTCGGTTGGAGGAGCCCGCATGGCCGCGTTGTGGATCGGGATTAGGGAAGAACACCGTCGAGGCGCCGACTGGGGACTGGCCGAAGGGGATTCGGGGATGGACGGCGGGTGGCGGCCGAGCGCGTGGGGAAGGAAGGGGAGGGGATCCGGGACCGGGAAGGAGGCGGGCGGCGGGCGAGCACGTGGGGAAGGAAGGGGAGGGGATCCGGCAAGGACGCCGGGCGCCGGGCGGGAGGGGGTCGGGGATGGACGCCGGCTGCGGAACAGCGGAAAAGTGGGGAATCGATTCGGGGCGGAGTGCGGACTGCGGAGTGCCGCCCGACGGGTTAGGGTTAGGGGCGGAGTCGCCGAGTCGGACTGCGGACTGGACCGATCGAGCGAGACGAGTGGGCTGGGCCGGATTCCGACCGAGCTCGAACGAGCCAACGAGCGGCTCGCGAGCGGCTCGGGCTCGGCTCGTTTTTCTCACGAGCTACAAACTGCGCTCGGCTTGGCTTGAATTCTTACGAGCCCGAGCCGAGCCGGCTCGAGCTCGTTACAAGCCGAGCCGGCTCGCAAGCCCCAAGCCAAATTTCCACCCCTATGTAGAGCTTTTTAGTTCTATTGTGAAGCATTTAGTAGCTCTTGTCATTTTATTGCATTAGATGGTCTCTTTTGTGCTTATAATTACATCTCAACATTTCTTTCTTATGGGACTGCTTACCATTACACTCGGTATGAACTTAGGAAGAGTTATGTATGATCAAGATTATTTTTTAAAACTCTCTGCTTGATATAGTTGACAATTTGAGATCAATCAAATTGTCTGAATGAAATTAATTCAAATTGGTAAAAGCTTATGAGGTAGTTGTAGTGGCTCCTAGTTTACGATTTACTTTACTAAGATAAATCATACAAATGTGGGTTAAATTTTAGAGTGAAGCTTGGGGGGCAGTTGTAGATAATTCCTAGTCTAGGACTTGCTCTACCAAGATAAGCCATCTCTCTAGTCAATTACAATGTTCAAATATGTTTTACAGTTATGTGATTTACTAACAGTTACAGAGAATATGTTTTACAGATATCTGATACAGAGTTAATCAAATTGCTATTGTTGTCGCAACTATTTTATTATGTACTTGCTGAGTCTTTGGATTCACCCTTACCTTTTTTTAGGTGCATGGTGAAGGCGACATGCATGGGCGAGAGTAGCACATATATATTCCCACGTGCAACAGTAATTCACGTATCGCCCTAGTTGTCATGATCAGATTTTGATGGCATACTTTGGCAGTTAGCTTTAAGATCGTGTCTTATTGAAATTGCTTCATATTGTGTGGCTTATGCTTTTCTTTCAATAGTTGGTATAGTTTGGTAGTAGTGGTAGCATTCCGGGCTTAGAGGTTGAGCTGGGGTGTTACCATTAATAGTTGGCACAATTTAATAGTAGCGATAGTATTTTGGGTTCAGAGGTTAGGTCGGGATGTTACATTGCATGCGTTGTTGAGGCTCGCTCGGTTCGGTTGCTCTGTTTCTGGACATTATGATGATATGCAAAAGTTACCCCCCGGGGGGTGTAATCTGCATGGTCGATCCTCCTCTGAATCATGGTAGTGCGGCTAGTGCCTTGTGAATTCATTCATTCGAAATAATGGATACATGACGTCAACGATGGCTTGTGATCCTAGCTACGCGTTTTCCATTCTTCTCAACATTGGTGTTGGGTAATCTCGTACGTAAAGCACCGCATTCTCAGTGAATTCTCACACCTAAGGTTTTGTGTAACCTGATAGGAAACAACTTAATATAAGTAAATCATATGTACTACTCCACTAGCTGGGAATGGGATTATCAGCAATACATATATACATGCATCCATCTCCTTCACTTAAAAAACAACCTAGTACGTATTCTTGAAAACATAAAGTAAAATTTCACTTTAAAAAACTGTTTCATTTATTTTTTTAGAGAGACAAGAACCAAAACCCAGAATAACAGAGCCATCGTCGAAGTCTTGGAGGCAAGCAAATGGTATATCGCTCTGCACTGCAGTCTGCACGACGTCCTGTGCGCAGCGCTGATGCCCCTACGCAAGCTGTCATCCGTCGACCCAGACATCCTGAATTCCCGGCAATGCGTTGCGAGTGAGGTCGTACAGTAGTAGAGACTTTTACCATGAGACGAGCGGAGAGATGTCTGGGTACTTCTACCATGCGTTGCGAGTGAGGTCGTACAGTAGCAGTGTACTTCTGCATCATCTCAAATTCTGACGCCGTGGAGCTCAAAGACGCCGTCGTGTGCAAGAGCGGCTAGCACGAGCGAGTGAGGTCTTTCTTTTCGAAGGTCTCTCCATTCACAGCTATGGTAAAAATGGCAGCGGTGAGCTTCCCAACCCCACCACTTCTTCCAGTATTTGAGATGGTCAAGATGGCACTGGCCAAAAAGATAGACATGGAGGTTGGGAAGGAAAATAAGGAGCTGATTAATGGCTGGTGCAACAGTAGTAGAGACTTTTACCATGAGAAGGGAGATGAGAGCGAAGTGGTCATCTCAGAGGAGACCTCAGATAAAGTAAGGAAAGCTGCACAAACACTCCGAATTATGTGCCGGTCGCAGTGGGATCGCTGGGTGGGAAAGAAGAGTGACAACCAAGGAGGCCAAGCTCAAGCCAGCTCAAAGCATGGAAGCAAGCAGTCAAGTGGTCAAAGCAGCAGCAGCACCAACAGGGAGAAGCATGGAGGGGGAAGTAGTCACCAATCTGCAATTTTTTGTGGTTTGCATTGGCTAGATTGAGTGATTATCAAATGATACTATTACAACCAGTATTGGCTGCTTTAACATTAAGCCACAGCGGCTCACATTCTTGTAACGAAAATATTGGCATATTTTTGTCTGCACTGTACTAGTACTAGTTACTCCTATTTGCATAACTTTCATTAGTATTATGCTTTGCTTCTGTCCAAATTGCACCGCTAGTATTTGCATAACTTTGCCGTTCGGCCATCGACTAAGTGCTATCCAAACTTTATGTAACTGAAGTTACTTTGTTTTCTTCTTCACACGATTTACAGATACTAGTTGACATAATTTCAGATATTATTGTTCTTTGTTAGCCAGTATGGTTAATTAATACATTAACATGTTCCATCCGTCTCAGTTTAGCACCCAATTTCTGGTGGTCTGATTGCTAAATTGTGATGAAACTTATACCCTGATATCCTGCTTTGTTGCTTGCTTAAATAAAGGAATACTATCCACCAGTTTTTTTTGTTGACATGCTGCTAACTTCTATGATGGCTGATGACATCAAGGAAATCCTTTTCTATATAAAGGACTTGAGGTCAGTCAATTCTCTTAACTTGGATATGTAGCTAGGTGTGTTTCATTGACTGAAAATTCTGCTGTTTGATTTTTTTTTCATGTGCTCTTTTAAACGTTGTTAGTAATTCCATTCAAGAATAGCAGAAGTTGTTTTGTAACCCGCTACAGCATATATTTCATGTATAATAAATGTTTAGAATGACATGTGAATTAGTTATGTCCTACCACCAGATATGGATAAAGAGGTAAGTTATGTACTAGCATTGCATAACGCTTGCGAATATTGAGCGCTTGCATATAGCGTAACCGAAGCGAAGGTTGTTTCTTAATATTTTTATTACTACTAGCACGCCATGGATTTTATGCATATAGTGTAATGGAAATATTTCATTATTTTATTTTTATTGTTTCACTCGCTTGTATTACAACTAGCATTGCATAACGCTTGCGAATATTGAGTGCTTGCATTTAGCGTAACCGAAGCGAAGGTTGTTTCTTAATATTTTTATTACTACTAGCACGCATGGATTTTATGCATGTAGTGTATGAAAGTTTAGAACTAATTATTTTATTGTTTTGCCCTGCCTTGTATTACTACTAGCATTGCATAGAGCTTGCAAATGTCGAGCGCTTGCATGTAGCGTAACCGAGACGAATTTTGTTGTTTTAATATTTATATTACTAGTAACATGCCATAGATTTTGTGTATGTCGTATAAGAGAAATGAAGTATTTTGCTCCACCTTGTATTACCACTAGCATAATAGAAATGAAGTGTTTTGCTCCACCAGAAATGCCATATTCACCATGATAATCTTATTATCCTATTCGAGTGAGCATATGTGCTCTGAATGGGCTAAAAAATTAAACACGAGACTTACACTTGCACCATAAACATGCCATAAAAATTCGCCACTCGATTGTAATATGTAGCACACACAAAAAATCCTGGAAGGTGGACTTGTGCTTTGCGCACATCATCCAGCCGTATTATCCTGTTCAAGTGAGCATATGTGCTCCGAATGAGCTGAAAATTAAACACAAGACTTTCACTTGCACTGCAAACATGCCATAAAAATTCGCCACTCGATTGTAATATGTAGCACACACAAAAAATCCTGGAAGGTGGACTTGTGCTTTGCATACGTCATCCGGCCGTATTATCCTATTCGAATGAGCATATGTGCTCCGAATGAGTTGAAAATTAAACACGAGACTTTCACTTACACCACAAACATGCCATAAAAATTCGCCACTCGATTGTAATATGTAGCACACACAAAAAATCCTGGAAGGTGGACTTGTGCTTTGCGTACGTCATCCGGCCGTGTTATCCTATTCGAATGAGCATATGTGCTCCGAATGAGTTGAAAATTAAACACGAGACTTTCACTTGCCCTACAAACATACCTTAAAAATTCGCCACTCAAATGTAATATGTACGGTACGTAAAAAATCTTGGAAGGTGGACTTGTGCTTTGCGTACGTCATCCGGCCGTATTATCCTATTCAAGTGAGCATATGTGCTCCGAATGAGCTGAAAATTTGATATAAACTTTTCACTTGCCCTACAAACGTACCTTAAAAATTCGCCACTCAAATGTAATATGTATGGTACACAAAAAATCTTGGAAGGTAACGTTCCGTATGACGTTTTTGTTCCTAAAAACGGGGGCGTTACATACAGTGTTCATGTAATGTAAAGAAGATAGTATGAAATTTCATTATTCGATATATGTATCTCGCATCCATCTCGATGGATCATCATATGGAGGGAGATTCAAGCATGATCCCAGAAATCCTGTGGGTCAGTCAAGCGTATGCGGATCATATCATACCAGATACCACTACCCAGCCCAGCAGGGACCGATAGATAGAGATCTGCATGCGGGCCCACTCGGAAGGCTTTCTTTCTTTCAGTTTTGTCTCTTCTGCATGCATCCTACACAATGCAGCCATGATCTTAAAAGCTGCATCGCGACCAGAAACAAAGTATATAAAGGAGAAGAAGCAGAAAAGGTTGCTTCCATGCGAGCATCGCTCCATTTCGTTTCCTAGGTGCGATTAGGCTTGATTATGGGGGTGGTTATTTTTTTATTAGAAATATTGGAGGTTAGAACATACAAGGGGATATTAATTTGACTATAATTTGAAAGGTGATTTATGCTTTCAGCCACGCTTTTTTACCACTGTATCAGATCGGAATCAAGCGCACCCATCTAAGGAAAAATGACTTGGGCAACTCACAATTAGAAAGCTCCGCATATATTCCCATTCGGGAAAGTGGTGGCCCTCTCTGCTTTGTCTGTCACCGCGAGGCACAGACAGCACGGACGAGGCGAGCCAAGACAGCTTTTCTCCGCGCAAGACGGAGCGGCCAGGCCATGCCTGCAGCTTTTCTCCGCGCGAGAGGGAGCGGCCAGGCCATGCCTGCGGCGGCCGGCTAGGGTTTGGGCTCGGACTGCTCTCACAGTACTAGCTAACCCACTCACTCATTGGTAGGACGGACGGCAAGCTTCGTCACTCACCGGCGGCATCCACGACCATCGAGCAAGCTAGCTACCTTGGCAAGCTTCAAGTCTCTCTCTCTCTCTCTCTCTCTCTCTCTCTCTCTCTCTCTCTCTCTGGCTGGATCACATATATATAGCTATTTACGCTTGGATCATGCGTGCGCTCTGCGTTGCGTCGATAGGCCAGTGCATTCACACCGATCTCGGTTTAGATCGGTCTCGACCGTTAGATATACGGCGATCGATCTAATTAAGTACACTTGCCCTTTCATGCATATACCCGATCTCTTTAATTTCCTTCCGCAATCACAGAAACCAAATCGATCTATCTAGTATAACTTTGTAAAGTTGCCCCCTTTTATATCTTGTCTTGCGTTTGTATGTTAATTACTGCCTTAATTAGTACTGCTACTGATTTTTTAAATGGAATTAATTAGCCCTTGTAATGAATCCTAGCTAATTAATGTTTATGCCCATGAGCTTCCAAAATAGTGTTCTTTTTTGAAGTGTGCGTGCGTATATATTTGCATGTAGCTATAAATTGGACTAGTATATGTATATATGCTGTTTCTAAAATTTGGACTAATATATTCCTACAAGAGCATAATTACAGTGTGTCAAATTCTCAGAGTACTGGCTAGCTAGTGCCAAAAGAGAGAGGTAGTGAAGCTATACATAATAGTAGTAGGCTAGCTGGAATGGGCGCATTTCAAGCTACTGTGTTCTACTTTCGTCACCAACTAGCTAGTTAACCAATAGTTGCAGAATCTATACAACGGCATGCATGTAGCCTCAATTCCCTCACTGCTTGCACCAAATTATTTAATGTGCATGTCAACAACCAAATAAACGACTATTTTCACTAGCACCAAATTAATGTGGCAATTTAGTTTTACAACTAGAATGCTTGCTAGTTTCATAGTCACCCAGTCATGCTTGTATCAAAATCAGTCCACAAAGATGACTAACGAATAACAGAGGTGTGCACACCATATGAGTTGTATTTGGCATCCACGTCTATAAATGGCACTGTAGTTTAATTGGTCAACCACGCACACCAAATCAAAGGAACTACTAGCTATAGGATAGATATTTTCATGTCGATATCTTCTGCAATGCAAACCTTATTAGTTCGGGCGCCAAATCCTTAATTATGAAGAATTTTGAAAATAAGTTTCATACGTGCACCACCATTTATTTTTTCAAGTTGAAACATAAATGATTTCAACAGAATAAAAAGGAGAATTTACTGTGAACCGTACCGTTTATTTTTTCCTTCTTACGTTCCCTTTTAATCTATAGCCTATTAGGAATTCATCTTTCTTTGTTTGTCTAACACACAATTTGAAATTGGAATCTTATTTGAATGTATATTAGATTGAGAACTACCTTTCCAATTTTTTGGGATTTTTTGTGTTAATATGTTGCCCGAAACGGAATTGCTGAATTTGTACTACTCATTAATTTGCGCTAGATATACTCTTCTAGTACCTCTAACATATCAGATGATAAGAAAAGACATATATAATTATTGCTTAAGAAAACAATATTTTTGAAAAAAAATGTCAAAAAAGATGAATCTCTAAATTCTAGAACAAACATAACATAGTTCTAAAAAAGAGGGCACACACATTCTATGATCATCTATTCACATCATGGTAAGTAATTTGGTCATGTGTTTTTTCTTCTACTAGTGCTTTATCATGTTCCTTGCCGTGCTAAAAAAAATTCGTGTAATTTGATCATCAGTTTCTGTGATGTGTTTAAATTTTGTGGGGGCATGCTGGGCCCTATTCAAATCCGTTGTGAAAAGGCTAAGTTTGCTGTAAATATCTATTATGAATGACCATATATTATTTTCGCATATTATTTGTGACAATTAATCATATTTTCTTTTTGGTTGTGCAACAACGACATAGCTGGCTAGTAGACTAGTACGACGGAGGAAGAGCATACTTGAAGTATGGCACCAAAAAAAGGAAAACAGAAAGTTGAAGAAGCAGTCGGGCCTCCTCCCTCACCAGCCCTTGATGTAAGTGTTACTACCTCTACTAAAAAAAAGAGATTTCGTATTAATAAATAGGTTTTGATTTACAAATATTTTCGTTTTGGTTTTTGAGGCCACATCTCCACAAAATGCCCATACCAGTTACTTATGGGTAGTGTTGTTAGACAGATATATATTGTTATTATTTTTACAATTTATTGCCTATCTACATTAGTGCTATGTGCAATTTTAATTGCTTAATGCTATGTTCTGATATACCTAATTGTTTAGTGGTATTTTAATTAATTAACGATGTCTAGTTTTATACTTCTGTTTCCAGTTAGATATATCATTACACAATATGCAATTAAATATATCACATATGCTGCTAATATCTGTTGTTAGAGAGATTTAGTAGTCCGCGTATCTAGTGCATCCTACCCCTTTAGTGCTCCCATGCATCCCTAAACAACATTCAGGTGGGATGCATGTTAGCATTGGAGAGGTAGCTAGGATGCAATATAAACATTGTATAAAAAGCACTATCCTTTGTTTGTTTATGTACATAATCAAGCTTAAACGATATTTAAATGAAACTGAAGGTGGTGCATACAAATTAGTGTGAGTTTAATCTA
Organism: Dendrocalamus latiflorus; assembly: GCA_017311315.1. Taxonomy (NCBI): domain Eukaryota; kingdom Viridiplantae; phylum Streptophyta; class Magnoliopsida; order Poales; family Poaceae; genus Dendrocalamus; species Dendrocalamus latiflorus. Next base: position 23,664,871 of record CM029632.1, read on the forward strand.
AAACAAGACACGGAGTAGAATGTCCATGTACTCCTATTTAGTATAATGCTTCTGTTTAGTGCTCCCAAGCTTATGTAGTCCAATACGATGACTATTTGTGCCCGTTTAAACTGGTGAGAATATTGTGTAATACATGTTTGATAGGGAAAGCGTGCTTTACTTGATGATGATAGCAATAGGGGCTAGAATAGGTGGACAATATTTCGTACATCCATTTAGTACCTCGAAAGATGTTTAGTTTTTATTCTAAAGTATGCTTATCATTGTGGATATAGGAAATCCCTGTTCCTATCACAACCTTCGACCTGAGTGATATAGATAAGCTTGCTGCGAACTATGAGAAATGTGTGAGCGACATTAGAGATGCTATGAAAAAAGATACAGATGTTACCTACACCTTTGTGATGGATGGAGAGAAATTGATTATTCCTGTTACGCCTGGTAACGATCACATGAGGAATGAGGCATATGTCATCCAACTTACGCATGGAAATAAAAGTCTTTATCTTGTGGCCGACAAATATCAGACTTGGTTTAGAGGCATAGTTACCGACAAAGGTCGTAGATTTGAGATTGACAAGTTGGAACCGAAGAGAATGAAGAGATCTCAGTCACTTCATACTGATGGGATGTACCCGGATTTAGTTGATGAGCTATCAAACCTAAGGGTAGGATATCAACAACTCATTTCAGCTTTCTACACTTTGGCTCGTTATGCAGAGGATGGTATTGAGAAGAGATGCTTCAAGAAGGAGCACGAGTCAATTGCTATCTTGGTAGTCATGTTGTTTGAAGGCCCTTGACTTCTTCCAGTATTTGAGATGGTCAAGATGGCACTGACCGAAAAAATAGACATGGAGGTTGGGGAGGAAAATCAGGACCTGATTAATGATTGGTGCAACATTAGTAAAGACTTTTACTATGAGAAGGGAGATGAGAGCGAAGTGGTCATCTCAGAGGAGACCTCAGATAAAGTAAGGAAAGCTGCGCAAACACTCCGAATAATGTGCCGGTCGCAGTGGGATCGCTGGGTGGTAAAGAAGAGTGGTAAGCAAGGAGGCCAAGCTCAAGCCAGCTCAAAGCATGGAAGCAAGCAGTCAAGGGGTCAAAGCAGCAGCAGCAGCAAGAGGGACAAGCATGGAGGGGGGAAGTAGTCACCAATCTGCATTATTTTGTGGTTTGTATTGGCTAGATTGAGTGATTATCAAATGATAGTATTACAACCAGTATTGGCTGCTTTAACATTAAGACACAGCGGCTCACATTCTTGTAACAAAAATATTGGCATATTTTTGTCTGCACTGTAGTAGTACTAGTTACTCCTATTTGCATAACTTTCATTAGTATTATGCTTTGCTTCTGTCCAATTTGCACCGCTAGTATTTGCCTAACTTTGCCGTTCGGCAATCGACTAAGTGCTATCCAAACTTTATGTAACTGAAGTTACTTTGTTTTCTTCTTCACACGATTTACAGATACTAGTTGACATAATTTCAGATATTATTGTTCTTTGTTAGCCAGTATGGTTAATTAATACATTAACATGTTCCATCCGTCTCAGTTTAGCACCCAATTTCTGGTGGTCTGATTGCTAAATTGTGATGAAACTTATACCCTGATATCCTGCTTTGTTGCTTGCTTAAATAAAGGAATACTATCCACCAGTTTTTTTTTGGTTGACATGCTGCTAACTTCTATGATGGCTGATGACATCAAGGAAATCATTTTCTATATAAAGGACATGAGGTCAGTCAATTCTCTTAACTTGGATATGTAGCTAGGTATGTTTCATTGACTGAAAATTCCAGTAAGCTAGTTCGTTACAAGTGTTCTGTTGTTTGATTTTTTCATGTGCTCTTTTAAACGTTGTTAGTAATTCCATTCAAGAATAGCAGAAGTTGTTTTGTAACCCGCTACAGCATACTGTCTTATATGGAACTACAAATGCATAAACTTTAAAAATGATAGCTTGGCATCACTCATACATGCCCTGGCGCATTCTTATGCTTACGTTGAGATGTGATCATTGAGGGCGTGAGGCACAAAAATCAAGGACGTCAAAATGTCTACTGGAAAAAGAAATTAAATTTTGCGTAATGAATTTCTGCATCTCAATTTCTACACGTAGTGGACTAGTGGTGGTAGTAGGAAGAACAGCTACCGTTTGCTCGGAGTAGATTAGCTAGTAGTAGACGAATGACAGTATGAGATGGATGCCATTCCCACTTGTACAGTTGTACTCCCTGCTACGGAGTATCGTAGTATGTTACTGTCTTGTCAGGAGATGATCGAGAATTTGTGTACGTATCGTATGTACGTACGTACGTCTTGCCTACGTACATTTGTACTCCCTGCAGCTAATTAATTAGTTAACTAATTATACAGGAATTGATATATCTCGGGAGAATTGACCAAGTTTGCTCTGTTCGTGGTTTCCCTCATGCCCTGGTCTGTTTGTGTGTGTTGTGTGTTTTGAGACGTGGTTTGCATGTGTTTCTGGAGATTATCATGATATGCGCGCGTGAATTATGCCCTGGAGAACATATAACATGCCTATGATTCAACAACAGCTGCGGTGGTTTATGTCTAGGAGAACATATAACATGCCTATGATTCAACAACAGTATGTCTGGGAACTGCAGGGTCATTCCTGTAAAAGTTACCTCCCCCCGTGTATAATCTGCATGCTCGATCCTCCTCTGAATCATGGTAGCATCTTGTGAATGAATGGTTCATTCATTCTAAATAATGGATGCATGATGTCAACGATGGCTAGTGATCCTAGCTATGCGTTTTCACTTCTTCTCAGCATTGGTGTCAGGTAATTTCGTACGTAAAGCACCGCATTCTCATATGTAAAGCACTGCATTCTCCGTGAATTCTCACAACTAAGGTTTCTGTAACCTGATAGAAAACACCTAAAAATAAGTAAATTATATGTACTACTCCACTAGCTGGGAATGGGATTATCAGCAACATAAATACATGCATCCATCTCCTTCACTTAAAAAACAACCTAGTTCATATTCTCAAAAACATAAAGCTATTGGCCCTTTTGTTTTGGGCTCCTGCTGATAGATTTTGAATGTGACGGATGGATTTCGGCTGTATTTTTCGTTATGGCAGTTGATGGCTCTCTACCGTCTGTAGATGACATATACAATTTTAGACTTAAAAAACTATTAAAAATTCAATTTAATAAGTCATTCTATTTATTTTTTCGGAGACAAGAACCAAAGCCCAAAACCCAAAATAACAGCGCCATCGTCGAAGGCTTGGAGACAAGCAAGTTGTGATGAAGCTTATACCCTGATATCCTGCTTGGCTTGCTTAGATAAAGGAATACTACCCACCAAATTTTTTTTTTTGACATGCTGCTTACTTCGATGATGACCCTTTTCTATATGAAGGACATGAGGTCGGTCAATTCTCTTAACTTGGATTCGTAGCTAGGTATGTTTCATTGACTGAAAATTCCAGTAAGCTAGTTCGTTAAAATGTTCTGTTGTTTGATTTTTTCATGTTCTCTTTTAAACGTTGTTAGTAATTCCATTCAAGAATAGCAGAAGTTGTTTTGTAACCCGCTTCAGCATACTGTCTTATAAGGAACCACAAATTAATAAACTTTAAAAATGATAGCTTGGCATCACTCATAGTGTCATACATGCTCTGGCGCATTCTTATGCTTACGTTGATATGTGATCATTGAGGGTGCACGTGAGCCACAAAAATCAAGGGCGTCAAACTGCTTACTGTAAAAAGAAATTCAATTTTGCGTAATGAATTTCTGCAGCTCTATTGATTCTTTTTTTAAGTTGTATTTTACGATTCGAATCTGGTCGAGTTTGACAACATAAAGAGTTCGATCATATTTCGCCTAAAGATATATTCCAATCAATATGACCGGTTGGTAATACAAACTGGTCGGAAGTTATGATTGCGATCATCTTCATATTCGTGATGGACTATGCACAATTTGCACCATCGTGATGTCCAAAGGTATTTGTGCCGACTGGAGTTAGATGTGGCTATTCAATGCGCTTTCGACTACAACTCTTCACTGTTATTTTCTGAGAATATGTTTCATCTCCAAATGGGGTGTTGTTTTCGTCTCCGGGTAGGTTACCATTCCAGTTTTCGAGTAGTTTTCTGTTTTTATTGATGACCAAGACTCTATTCTTTTCTCATTTGGGATTCTTGTTCCCAAGGCTATTTATTCCCCTATAAGCCTTATGATAGATAGTGTGTACAACACAAGTTATCTATATATATAATACGCCAAGAATGTTTTGTAATTTCTCCTCGTATAGTGATTTCACTAATTGTATGTCCGTGATTTTTTCGCAAGGGTTTTTCACGTTAAATCTTTGTCTCGTGAACCTGATTATTCTTCATTGTTTTTCATATTGCCATGCATTTATAACATGTGGTATCAGAGTTTGGTTCTTCGTCCAATCAATCTAGGGCATACTCAACATGGAGTCAATGAAGTATGATCTTTTGCTGCTGGATTACGACATAAGAATTTCTCTTTGGCAAGTCAAGATGCGAGTTGTTCTATCACATATCGATTTGGTTGATGTGTTATTGGGAATTCTGTCACAAGTACACTTGATGTTTTACCGTGGCAAGTTTGGAAACTTGTCGGTTTTCCCTAATCCACATTGAGTTAGCCCAAACGAATTAGACTGCCTCCACAAATTAAGCCGAAACACCTCGAATCCACTAGTGGTAGCTCTTCTCCGCTCTGGGTAGGTGAGCTCTAACCTTCACACGCACACCGGGCCTTTTCACAAGCTTCTTTGAAAAGATCACCAGTCAACCTCCACCGAGTCGTCAAATTGAACACCACAAGATTCTTCAACTAAACCCAAATTTTTATTAAAAACTCTATATGCTTTACTATTTGAAGAATAACCTAATAAAAATCGTTTATCACATCGACTTTGAAATTTTGAGAGCCGAACATCCTTTCTCAAGATAAAGCATTTGCAACCAAATACTCTAAAGTAGGATATGTTCGGTTTTCTTCCAATGAGAAATTCATAGGAAGTCTTTTTCAAGAGACGATGCAAGTAAAGACGATTTATGGCATGACAAGCGGTGTTAATAACTTCTGCCCAAAATTTATCAGAAGTATTATATTCATCAAGCATTGTAATAGTCATTTCAATTAATGTTCGATTTTTCATTTCTACAACTCCATTTTGCTCGGGAGTGTAGGTAGTAGAAAACTCATGTTTTATTCCAAGTTCATCACAAAAATCTTCAATTTTAGTGTTTTTGAACTCAGAACCATTGTTACTTCTAATTTTCTTTATTTTGAAATCAAATTCATTTTGGACCTTTTTTTTGCAAAACTTTTAAAAATACCGGAGGTTTCGCTTTTGTCATTTAAAAAGAATATCCATGTATATCTCGAGTAATCATCTACAATGAATAGACAATAACTATTGCCTCCGATGCTATTATATGTTGTTGGTCCAAACAAATATATGTGTAAGAGTTCTAATGGCTTAGAAGTTAACATGATACTTTTAGAAGGATGAAAGTTTGTAACTTGTTTACCGGCTTGGCAAGCACTACAAGTCTATTTTTCTCAAACTTCACATCTTTCAAGCCAACAACTAAGTCATGTTTGAAAGGCTTTTTAAATTGAGTCATACTCACATGACCTAGCCTTCTATGCTATAACCAACCCAAAGACGTTTTTGCCATTAAACAAGTTTTCAAGCAAGACTCACTAGAAGAGAAATCTACTAAATAAAGATTTCCAAATCTAAAACCTTTGAAAACAAGTTAATTTCCATTTTCTTTTGAAATAGTTACATCTTCTTTAGAGAAGGAGCACGTTAAGCCTAAATCACATAATTGAGCAACGGATAACAAATTAAAATTTAATGTTTCTACTAAAGATACATTTGAAATGAAAAGGTCATTGGAGATAGCAATTTTACCCAATCCATGTACCTTTGCTTTGCTATTGTCCCCAAATGTGATTTTTTTATTGCTCCCGCTTTCAAATGTGGTCAACATCTTCCGGTCTCCGGTCATGTGTTGAGTGCACCTAATATCAACCACCCAATGCCGTCTATCGATTTTGTAGTTCACCTACAAAAGAAATCAAGTTTTTTAGGTACCCAAATTTGTTTGGGGGTCCTTGGAGGTTAGTAACTAAGACTTTGGGCACCCAAATGGCATTCTTTTTAGCACCTAAAATTGAGATGGCAACAAATATAGCAATAATTTTACCATTGTTAGACCTTTTAAGCATATACTGTGAATCATATAAGCCAATGGGTTGAACCTTACCTTTAGGACAATTTTGTTGTTCATGTCCTATTTCTCGGTATTTTGTACAATAATTACCATTTTCCCTCACAAATCTTGTGGGCTTGTTTGCCGGTTTCTTACCTCTTTTGGATATTTACCCAAGTCCTTCTTTATTGAATGAACATCTTTGGTCACTTAATAATTTATCAAGGGTAGCCTTCCCCTTGAAAGCTCTTTCCAAACTTTTGTTCAATTTAACTACTTGTTCTTTTAGATTTTTGTTTTCATTAACAAGTATAACATCATGAGTCATGGCTAATGCACCTTTAGAATCTATATTTGAAGAGCATGACATAGCAAGTAAATCATCGCAAGAAGTAGATATGCTGGATTTTGAAATTCTAGACTAGGCATTTCATTTAGAATATCACAACTAATGTCAATGCTAGTGCAAGATTTATTTTGATTTTCTTGGATAAGCAAGTCATGAGCTTCCTTTAGCTCCTCATAAGATTCTTGTAGAGATATATACTCTCTCTTCAAGACCTTGAATTTTGACTTCTTTTTTTAAAAAAATCATTTAACTTTATAAGCATATCTATAAGATCATCATAGGAAGGTTCATCATCATCAAAGATTTTTACCTTCTCTCCTTTTGCCATAAGGCATGTTGGAGATGAGAAGAGCGATGGATTCAAATCATTAAGCTGAAACCTCTTAGCGACGACCTCAAGTCTAAGTACATAGTATAAGCATTGTAAATAAGACCAACTGATGACATGTAAGAATGCAACGTTCTCGTAGTGTCTCATAGTGGGTCGATCCAACCCCATGTTTGTAACATATGTCTATATTATTAGTTTGATATCTCCATATCTATGATCCGTGAAATATGTTTATCAACCAACAGATATGCTAGGCTTATTCATATATGTCCTCATATGTTTTCGCCTAGGTATCATTTAAGAATAATTATCGCAGAAATATAGAGTTTTCACAATCAAATCACATACTCGATAATAAATATTAACGATATTATTCAAAAAACAAGATAACATATTATCCAATAGTTCATGAACATAACGAAACAATATGGTTGAAAACAACGTAATCGACATGACGTGACCGAAACAGCGTGGTTGACCAATGTAGTCCGAACAACTTAACCATCTCTATAATTACCTTTAGTCCATATTTCCAGCAACAGCGGAGGGCGGACGAACGGGACAACGGAGCCAGCAATGCGAGCACGAGGCACGGCAGCAGCTAAACCGAAACCGGAGAGGGGGCACGGAGCACAGAACGTACGGAGCGACGGAAGGCAAGACTTGGGGGGGGGAGGGGGATGGCGACGGAAGAATCGACGGCGTCACCGAGTATGTGCGACGACCTCAAGTCTAAGGACATAGTATAAGCATTGTAAATGAGACCAACTGATGACAAGTAAGAATTCAATGTTCTTGTAGTGTCTCATGGTGGGTCGATCCAACCCTATGTTTCGTAACATATGTCTATATTATTGGTTTGATATCTCCATATCTATAACCCGTGAAACATGTTTATCAACCAATAGATATGCTAGTCTTATTCATATGTGTCCTCATATGTTTTCAACTAGGGATCATTGAAGAATAATTATCGCAGAAATATAGAGTTTCCATGATCAAATCGCATACTTGATAACAAATATTATTCAAGAAACAAGATAACATATTATCCAATAGTTCATGAACATAACGAAACAACGTGGTCGAACTAACGTGATTGACACGAGGTGAAACAGCGTGGTTGACTAATGTAGTCTGAACAACTTAACTATCTCTATAATTGCCTTCAGTACATATTTCCAGCAACAGCCGAGGGCGGACGAACAGGACAACACACGGCAGCAGCTAAACCGAAACCGGAGAGGGGGCATGGAGCACAGAACGTACGGAGCGATGGAAGGCAAGACTTGGGGGGGGGGGGGGGGGGGGGGGGATGGCGACGGAAGAATCGACGGCGTCACCGAGCCGGGAGGACGGAGCCGGCGAGACCCAAGGGAAGGGTTAGGAGGCACAGGAGCAGCAAGGGGGGCTGCACGCTCCCCGGGGACCTGACGAAAATGAGGGGGGAACGGGCGCCCGCTCCGTAGGACAGCCGCAACGGCACCGGTAGCGCACGAACGAACGGAGGATCTGGAGGCCCGAAGGCGCGCAAACAAAATGACGCACCAAAAGGCGGACGAACGCAGAGGCAGGAAACGTGGGCTGACGAACGCACCAGGCGAAGAAACACACATCGAGCGACCACAGAAGACGCCGATCGGACACAGCGAAAACCGGAGACACGCGGCGAGCCGAGCGCAACCGCAAAACGGTACGGCGTGAACGAGAGCGCAGCATTTCTTCGCCGTGTAATAGTGATGATGATGATATGATTACAGGTATCATAGCATATATCGTAACAAATTGCAAAAACATTATATAATACCAAAGTACATTTCAGAATTATACTGACGACGGCTAATACCAATTGCATAGAGTATATCATATAAATAAATAAAGGGGCATTTAAAACTGAAACGACCGGGTACGCACAAATTGTTGACCGTTTGCTTCTTTAGCTTCTATAGACTAGCAATTGACTTCAGGTTCACAGAACATCAAGCAAATGTAAAGTGATAATAGATAGCTCGAATGCATAAATAAGTTCATACAGACACTAACATTACTCAGGGCAGGAGTGCCCATAACATTAGGGGCAACGAAAACTCTACTCATAAATGGCAGTAGCTTTCATAAGTTGCAACACAGATAACATCTTCCAGTCCTCACAGTAAATAAAAAGGGAGTGTATAGACATCACCCAGATGTTTTCTTCCTAATTATCATCCAAATTTGTGACCTTTGTATTAGAGATCAAGGAGACCATTGTTGTTAAAGGGGGGAGATTTTTTTCAAACGGGGGTAGAATTCAAGAGGATGAGGGATAATTCATGGTCATTGGATCTCTAATTCAACAGTCCTAAATCTGGGTTATGAAGAAAACATCCGGATGACGTTTAACAAAACCCAAATAAAAATTCCTCTAACCCTTCAAGGGACGTAGACTGTCGACGGCTCTCCAGGTGACTTTCACTGAAATTATGGCGAAATCACCAAGCTTCACCACTTCATCCACTGTTCCATGATAGTGAGGATCAAATCCGTTCTTCCACGTATCACATGACAGCTTCTGACAAAGGCCATCATCTTTTGGAGACCCTTCCATACAAAGATCAAGGTAACTACGTATCATCACAGCTACAATCGAACTCGTTCTGCAGCCGACTTCTGCAACACCTCGGAAGAGACGGATCACATTGCTTAAGCCACTGGTCTTGGCATATAACTTCAGATTAAGGCCACAAGCAGGAGCACGAAGTATCTCAACATCAATCTTTGCTTGAACTGCGTTGATCAGCACAGCAAACTTCAAATCCAATCCACACTTTTCACCATACATACGCCGAGTTTCAACAAATGATTCAGATTTTAAAATGTTGGTGAACTCAGTACATCCTTCGATCAGAAGGTCAGCTTTGGGCTCATCTTCAGGCATGTCTTCTGTCCGAATACAGAGTTTGAATTCGAACAATACATGACTTGTCATGCAAATACCTCGAGCAGGGCCAGTCAGTGATAAACGTGCCATACCCTACAATTAGGAACAATAAGCATTACATCATAGATTTAAGTTAATGTTCAGTTACTAGCAAACGATCGCATACCACCACATGTGTATGGATAAAAAGAAGAAAGTGTTATGTTCAATACTAATAGTGTGACTTAGAATCTTACTGTTAGACCGCAGATTGTTAATTTGTTGCAGCATGGACTGAGATTAATATCACAAACCTACCAAAAAATGTCTAAATCTGGGCATGCCAAAAGATATACAGTTTTGAGATGGTACTTTCGGAATGACAAAAGAAGCATGCAGTAGACAGCTGTGGGTTTGCAAACCAACCGTCTTTCTCTTCACAGATACGGCTTCATAATTGTCAATCTCATGCCTGTAGACATAGTTGCGCAAGGGTTCGATGTAATCCCGAGCAGCGAAAAAGCCAAAGATTTTAGCATGTCCAGGCTGGGCATGTCGGTAGCCAGCAATTTTCAGATCAATGAACTGCAGTAAATTCATCGGATAACAACGGCACCTATTTGAGCAATCAATGGTCCCAACATCGTTAACAGTGACTGCAAAATAAATAAAAAAAGCATGAGACATGTATGGAGATTTACAATTGGTGAGAGATGATAATATGACATATGGTAGCACCAGAAGAGAAATTGATTTAAAAAGACATGTACTTTCAGATTCATCGTAGAGTCGATACTGTGAACCGAACCAATGCATGTCTTTGTCGACGATGACGGGGTCCTTGAATGCACGGAAAAGAGTGAGTGGTGAAGGGCCTCGAAGACGAATCTCTGGAATTTGATACCGTGCATTAATCTGCTCAAAATGGTCACTAGTAATCCTTGGGAAATCGTCAATTGTAAAAGGGCGGCATGTCCCTACATGCAAAATAATTGAAATAATCAAATCGACAAAAAACTTTGTCCAGGATCTGGAGTTTAGTCAAGCACCATTTATCATTGATGGAAGCTAAAATTAGATGGTTCAAAATCCCTAAATGAATCACTTTGGAAAGCATAGCTGTGAAACCATCTTAAGAGGGTGTGTGTGCTTTTTACCAACAAGTTGAATACGGACCTCAGGTTCATAACATGTATGATCAGGTAGGAACAAATTCCAGCAAGATGTTCTTTAATATTGCCGAAATTTTTCTTCTTGATATCGTTCCCTGTACACTGAATCAAGGAGCACTGGTTTATAATTCAGGGAGCCAATCACAAACTAAGTGGTGACAAGGGGGAACGTAAAGAATCATTTGCAGGAACAGCCACAGATTATATGTAAGCTATAATTAGACGGCTTGATGTTCCTAGATGAATGTTTCAGAAAACATAGCTGTGCAACCAATTGCAGTCCACAAGATTGTATACATGCAAAAAAATTCCACATGTTCTTTGTTAGAAAACTGTCACTTATACCAAGGGCATGTGTACCTATTACCAACAAGTTGAACGCAGAATTCAGGTTCATAATATGTACGATCAGGTAGTAACTAAGTCCAGAAAGATGTTCTTTCATACTCATCTCTCACTTTTGCCAGTGGTACCTTTTCTATTGACTACCTGATGGGCACTACACAAATACACACCAATCAAGTTAGATGCTGCATAAAAAAGTTGAACATGCATTGAAAAAATAACTTGTCATCTTGGTCACGGCCTTCTTGAATTCTGGTAGCATAACCTTATATGCTTCGTCATTCATTTTTTCTGGTGCAGTGAAGCGCTGCGCATAAGTAATCCATCCCTTCTAGTTGTTTAGTGCCTGAATCCTATCCGGCATCCCTGAAATCCTATTACAGGACGATCTCTTCTACAGGAAAAGGAAGGATAGTTCAAAAAAATTCCTTCTTGATTTTGCCGCTTGTAATGTCACCGGATTAAACAGCACTGATATACAATTCAGGTAGTCAATCACACACTAAGTGGTGAAAAGGGGAAATCTAAATACTCATTCAGTGACCATGCCAACCAAGGAGGGGTCCTATTCTTGCCGGGCGGGCAGTCAGAGATATGCTACTAACGCAGCGGACCCACCCAAATTAATCAAGGAAGGAAAAGAGTATATTAAGTAGGACTTGTGGTTTACCTTGACCCTCCTCATCTTCCTCGTCGCTGCCGCTGTCGCTGACCGTCCACACGTCGTTGTCCTCGTCGCTGGAGGTAGACATGGATGAGTCCTCGCCGTCGCTCGGAGGAGTTGCGGGGGAAGGCGGCCTCTTCTTTCCGCGGCCGGGGCCAGGGGCTGCCGCCGCCGATTCATCTCTGCTTCCGTCAACCTCCATGCCGCCTCAATTCCGTTGCCTCCTCCTCCTTTCTCTCTCTCTCTCTCTCTCTCGCTCCCCCACCCCACAAACCCTAGAGGGGAGGAATAGAGATGGCAATGGGTACCCGATACCCGAATACCCGACGGGTTTTACCCGATAAAGAGACGGGTATGGAAAATTTTATGTACCCATGGGTACGTTATTGGGCGAAATCCTCTACCCGCCGGGTAGGCGGGTGCGGGTGCGGGTATATACTACCCATACCCGCCTACCCGCGGGTAATGAATACCCGCATTAGACAACTAGACATCCCACTCAAATGTTAATTTTATTATCTACTTGTTGTTGATTGTTTATTTGTTTGTCATATGTTGATATGGTCATGTCAAGTATGTTTATGTGATGTACTAATTTTGATCATTAGACGCTTTTGTGCTTGGCATGTATGATTAATGAATGTCTAAATTGATGATATTCTTATGTGTTGAACCGGGTATGCTTGCGGGTACGGGTTACCCGTCGGGTAGTAATACTCGCGCGGGTACGGGTATGGGTAAATTTTCCTACCCGCGTGCGGATACGGGTAACCCGACGGGTAAATTTACACCTAGCGGGTACGGGTATGGAATGGCAATACCCGATGGGTATTTACCCGTTGCCATTTCTAGGGAGGAAGAGGAAGGGCCGCGAGTCCCGAACTGCGAACGAGGAACGAGCGGCGGCAGCAACAACGCACGAGCAACAACGCTATTATGCAGTGCCGGGCCCACGGATTCGCATACAAGTCACTGACAGGTGGGGACACTGAGACGTACTTGTTTTGACAAGAGGGAGATTGGCTCCGCACCGCGCTAGCTGCTTCCCCTCTGCCGCAATACAAGTAATTATTTTTGGAAGGTAACGTTGTTTAATATAATTTCATCGTAGACATTAAATATTCAGTTATTATAATATTTTCCTTATATATCCCTCCTTTAATATTGATGAAATAGATAAACAGTTGTAATATATCATTTAACAAGAATATGCACGGTCCAATAACATTAGCTTTTTGAGGCGGCTTTTGCTCGCAACGGAACTCTTGGGTTGTTGTGGGACGTACGACGATCTTATTCCTAAAAACGGGGGCATTACATATAGTGTTCATGTAATGTAAAGAAGATAGTATGAAATTTCATTATTCGATATATGTATCTCGCATCCATCTCGATTGATCATCCTATGGAGGGAGATTCAAGTATGATCCTAGAAATCCTGTGGGTCGCTCAAGCGGATGCGGATCATATCATTCCAGATACCACCACCCAGCCCAGCAGGGAGAGATAGACAGAGATCTGCATGCGGGCCCACTCGGAAGGCTTTCTTTCTTTCAGTTTTGTCTCTTCTGCATGCACCCTACACGATGCAGTGATGATCTTAAAAGCTACATCGCGACCAGAAACAAAATATATAAAGGAGAAGAAACAGAAAAGGTTGCTTCCATGCGAGCATCACTCCGTTTCTTTTCCTAGGTGTGATTAGGCTTGATTATGGGGTGGTTATTTTTTCAGTTTTGCTGTTGCACACACGACTAAATTTTTTTTTAACTTTCAGTCATCTAAAATTACACTCTCAATCAACTAAAGTTGCAGCTCCCTCCAAAACTAACACGTATAACTTCAAGTGATTCAGAGTACAATTTTAGGTGATTGAAAGATAAAAAATTTCAGACGGTTTTGCTATTGCACAGGCGATGGAAATTTTTATCTTTCAGTCACATAAAATTGCACTCTCAATCAACTAAAGTTGCAGCCCCTCCAAAACAAACACCTGCAACTTCAGATGATTCAGAGTGCAATTTTAGGTGATTGAAAGATAAAAAAAATTTCAGTCGCCTGTGCAATAGTCACTCCCTATTTTTTATTAGAAATATTGGAGGCTAGAATATATATACAAGAGGATATTAATTTGAATATAGTTTGAAAGGTGATTTATGTCAAATCAGAATCAAGCGCACCCATCTCAAAGCTAACATAAAGGTAAGAAAAAATGACTTCGGCAACTTACAAATAGAAAAGCATCTAAAATATCTAGATATTTCTAAGAAACTATCTAGATTTAAGATCATGCTCATGGGATCTCTAGAACCCATATACGAAGAGTAGTACGTACACTACGCTTCGTATACATTCCCATTTGGGAAAGTGGGGGACCCACGGGTCAAAGGCAAAGCGAGCTGCAGAACGTGCGTACGAACGCAGTGGCAGTGTGCCAGCCAATGCGATCGAGCCAGATGATATGCTTTCTGCTTTGTCTGTCTGCCACCGCGAGGCACGACACCACGGTCGAGGCGAGCCGGCTAGCTTTTCTCCGCGCGCAAGAGGGAGGCGGCCAGCTAGGGTTTGGGCTCGGACCGCTCACTCTCACACTACTAGCTAACCAATGGAGGATTTAGGATTTTATGAATGGGTGTTCGATAATTACATTGTGTTACATTTTTTAATATATACTTATATTGGTTTATAAAAATTGAAGATAAAAGTCACATTTCTAAGTCTATTGAAAGTCAATAACACTAAAAAATTTGAAATAATAAAAGTAATACTAACACTTTATTTGGTGGCAACACAGTTACAACTTTTTAGAGTAAAACTATTACAGCTTTAGTTGACAACGCAAGTGTGCACTTTGTTTTTAAATAGATATTAACTTTAACCCACTTCTCTTTTCTTATTTTCTATGTTAGCATATTAAATGGTATTTTTCACACATAGCATATTAAATGGTGTTTTTCACACACATAGAAAAAGAAGTAGTACATATTTTGGTTTTTGACATATATTGTCTCTATTTACGATTTACCTCTCACTAAGAATAACAGTTAACATGGTTACTTTGAACATATTGCTTCCGAAAAATAAAATATAAATATTTAGAAACCAAAACCAACTCTCCCAAATGATGTATATTTTGGGTTGAAAGGATTATATAGATTCTTGTGACCACTAGATTTATGACAATTGGCACCGTCAAATTCTTTCGAATAAAGTATCTAAAATATCTAGATATTTCTAGGAAACTATCTAGATTTAAGATCATGCTCATGGGATCTCTAGAACCCGTATACGAAGAGTAGTATGTACACTACGCTTCGTATACATTCCCATTTGGGAAAGTGGGGGACCCACGGGTCAAAGGCAAAGCGAGCTGCAGAACGTACATACGAACGCTGTGGCAGTGTGCCAGCCAATGCGATCGAGCCAGATGATATGCTTTCTGCTTTGTCTGTCTGCCACCGCGAGGCACGACACCACGGTCGGGGCGAGCCGACTAGCTTTTCTCCGCGCGCGGGAGGGAGGCGGCCCGGCCATGGCTACTTAGTACGGCGGCCGGCTAGGGTTTGGGCTCGGACCGCTCACTCTCACACTACTAGCTAACCAATGGAGGATTTTGGATTTTATGAATGGGTGTTCGATAATTACATTGTGTTATATTTTTTTAATATATACTTATATTGGTTTATAAAAATTGAAGATAAAAGTCACATTTTTAAGTCTATTGAAAGTCAATAACATTAAAAAAATTTGAAATAATAAAAGTAATACTAACACTTTATTTGGTGGCAACACAGTTACAACTTTTTAGAGTAAAACTATTGCAGCTTTAGTTGACAACGCAAGTGTGCACTTTGTTTTTAAATAGATATTAACTTTAACCCACTTCTCTTTTCTTATTTTCTATACTAGTCGTTTCCCTAACGAATATTTTTCACCATTTATTTTTTCAAGGTGAAACATAAATGATTTCAACCGAATAAAAAGGAGAATTTACTGTGAACCGTAACGTTTATTTTTCCTTCTTACGTTCCCTTTTAATCTATAGTCTATTAGGAATTCATCTTTCTTTGTTTGTCTGACACATAATTTGAACTTGGAAACTTATTTGAATGTATGTTAGATTGAGAACTACCTTTCCAATTTTTTGGGATTCTTTGTGTTAATATGTTGCCCGAAACGGAATTGCCGAATTTGTACTACTCATTAATTTGCGCTAGATATGCTCTTCTAGTACCGCTAACATATCAGATGATAAGAAAAGACATATATAATTATTGCTTAAGAAAACAATATTTTTGAAAAATGTTAAAAAAGGCGAATCTCTAAATTCTAGAACAAACATAACATAGTTCTAAAAAAAGAGGGCACACACACATTCTATGATCATCTATTCACATCTTGGTAAGTAATTTGGTCATGTGTTTTTTGTTCTACTAGTGCTTTATCATGTTCCTTGCCGTGCTAAAAAAAATTCGTGTAATTTGATCATCAATTTCTGTGATGTTTTTAACTTTTGTGGGGGCATGCTGGGCCCTATTCAAATCCATTGTGAGAAGGTTAAGTTTGCTGTAAATATCTATTATGAATGACCATATATTATTTTCGCATATTATTTGTGACAATTAATCATATTTTCTTTTTGGGTGTGCAACAACGACATAGCTGGCTAGTAGACTAGTACAAAGGAGGAAGAGCATACTTGAAGAATGGCACCAAAAGAAGGAAAACAGAAAGTTGATGTAAGCTTAATGCTATGTTCTGAGGTATCTAATTGCTTAGTGGTATTTCAATTAATTAACGATGTCTAGTTTTATACTCCTGTTTCCAGTTAGATTATATCATTACACAATCTTAAGGTACTAAATATACAACACATTCTCCACATATTAATAGAAATTTATCCAATTAAATATATCACATATGCTGCTAATGTTTGTTGTTAGAGAGATTTAGTAGTCCGCGTATCTAGTGCATCCTACCCCTTTAGTGCTCCCATGCATCCCTAAAGAACATTAAGGTGTGACCGAAGGCGTTACCGAGGCGCGAGGACGGAGCAGGTGAGACCGGGTGGCGTGATGCTGAGGCGGAAGAACGTGAGAAGAATCGACGGCGTCACCGAGCCGGGAAGACGGAGCCGGCGAGACCGAAGGGGAGGAGGCACAGGAGCAGCAAGGTGGACGAACGGAGGATCTGGAGGCAAACAAAATGACGCACCAAAGGGCGGACGAACGCACCAAAAATATTATATAATACCAAAGTATATTTCAGAATTATACTAACGCCGGTTAATACCAATTGCATAGAGGAGTATATCATATTCTCGTCAATAAATAAATAAAGGGGCATTTAAAACTGAAACGACTGGATACGCACAAATTGTTGACCAGCAATTGACTTCAGGTTCACAGAACATCAAGCAAATGTAAAGTGATAATAGATAGCTCGAATGCATAGATAAGTTCATACAGACACTAACATTACTCAGGGCAGGAGTGCCCATGACATTAGGGGCAACGAAAAGTCTAGCAGGTTAAACAACTCTACTCATAAATGGCAGTAGCTTATATAAGTTGCAACACAGATAACATCTTCCAGTCCTCACAGTAAATAAAAATTCCTCTAACCCTTCAAGGGACGTAGACTGTCCACGGCTCTCCAGGTGACTTTCACTGAAATTATGGTGAAATCACCAAGCCTCACCACTTCATCCACTGTTCCATGATAGTGAGGATCAAATCTGTTTTTCCACGTATCACATGACAGCTTCTGACAAAGGCCATCATCTTTTGGAGACCCTTCAATACAAAGATCAAGGTAACTACATGTCATCACAGCTACAATCGAACTCGTTCTGCAGCCGACTTCTGCAACACCTCGGAAGAGACGGATCACATTGCTTAAGCCACTGGTCTTGGCATATAACTTCAGATTAAGGCCACAAGCAGGAGCACGAAGTATCTCAACATCAATCTTTGCTTGAACTGCGTTGATCAGCACAGCAAACTTCAAATCCAATCCACACTTTTCACCATACATACGCCGAGTTTCAACAAATGATTCAGATTTCCAAATGTCCATGAACTCAGTACATCCTTCAATCAGAAGGTCAGCTTTGGGCTCATCTTCAGGCATGTCTTCTGTCCGAATACAGAGTTTGAATTCGAACAATACATGACTTGTCATGCAAATACCTCGAGCAGGGCCAGTCAGTGATAAACGTGCCATACCCTACAATTAGGAACAATAAGCATTACATCATAGATTTAAGTTGATATTCAGTTACTAGCAAACGATCGCATACCACCACCACATGTGTATGGATAAAAAGAAGAAAAGTGTACTGTTCAATACTAATAGTGTGACTTAGAATCTTACTGTTAGACAACCGATTGTTATTTTGTTGCGGCATGGACTGAGATTAATATCACAAAACTATAAAAAAAAGGTCTAAATCTGGACATGCCAAAGGATATACAGTTTTGAGATGGTACTTTCGGAATGACAAAAGAAGCATGCAGTAGACAGCTGTGAGTTTGCAAACCAACCGTCTTTCTCTTCACAGATACGGCTTCATAATTGTCAATCTCACGCCTGTAGACATAGTTGCGCAAGGGTTCGATGTAATCCCGAGCAGCGAAAAAGCCAAAGATTTTAGCACGTCCAGGCTGGGCATGTCGATAGCCAGCAATTTTCAGATCAATGAACTGCAGTAAATCCTTCGGATAACAACGGCACCTATTTGAGCAATCAATGGTCCCAACATTGTTAACAGTGACTGCAAAATAAATAAAAAAGCATGAGATATGTATGGAGATTTACAATTGGTGAGAGATGATAATATGATATATGGTAGCACCACAACAGAAATTGATTTAAAAAGACACGTACTTTCAGATTCATCGTAGAGTCGATACTGTGAACTGAAGCAATGCATGTCTTTGTCGACAATGACGGGGTCCTTGAATGCACGGAAAAGAGCAAGTGGCGAAGGGCCTCGAAGACGAATCTCTGGAATTTGATACGGTGCATTAATCTGCTCAAAATGGTCACTAGTAATCCTTGGGAAATCGTCAACTGTAAAAGGGTGGCATGTCCCTACATGCAAAATAATTGAAATAATCAAATCAACAAAAAACTTTGTCCCGGATCTGGAGTCTAGTCAAGCACCATTTATCACTGATATGGAAGCTAAAATTAGATGGATCAAAATCCCTAAATGAATCACTTTGGAAAGCATAGCTGTGAAACCATCTTAAGAGGGGGTGTGTGCTTTTTACCAACAAGTTGAATGCGGACCTCAGGTTCATAACATGTATGATCAGGTAGGAACTAATTCCAGCAAGATGTTCTTCAATATTGCCAAAAATTTTCTTCTTGATATTGTTCCTTCTACACTGAATCAAGGAGCACTGGTTTATAATTCACGGAGACAATCACAAACTAAGTGGTGACAAGGGGGAACGTAAAGAATCATTTGCAGGAACAGCCACAGATTAAATGGATCACGCTAATAAATTTCTCTAGACAGAATTTTCGTATATATATGGATCAAAATAACCGAGCACACCCACCCAAAACAAGAGGGGTAGCCTAGTTGAAGGTGACTCTAGAGTTTAATCCAAGCACGATCTATCATTTATATGTAAGCATAATTAGACGGTTCGATGTTCCTAGATGAATGTTTCAGAAAACATAGCTGTGCAAACCAATTGCAGTCCACAAGATTGTATACATGCATAAAAATTCCACATGTTCTTTGTGAGAAAACTGTCACTTATACCAAGGGCATGTGTACTTATTACCAACTAGCTGAGCGCAGAATTCAGGTTCATAACACGTATGATCAGGTAGTAACTAAAGTCCAGAAAGATGTTCTTTCATACTCATCTCTCACTTTTGCCAGAGTGGTACCTTTTCTATGTTTGACTACCTGATGGACACTACACAAATACACACCAATCAAGTTAGATGCTGCATAAAAAAGTTGAATATGCATTGAAAAAATAACTTGTCATCTTGGTCACGGCCTTCTTGAATTCTGGTAACATAACCTTACATGCTTCGTCATTCATTTTTTTCTGGCGCAGTGAAGCACCGCGCATAAGTAATCCATCCCTTCTAGTTGTTTCAGTGCCTGAATCCTATCCCGCATCCCTGAAATCCTATTACAGGATGATCTCTTTTATATGAAAAGGAAAAGAAAGGATAGTTCCAAAAAAATTCCTTCTTGATTTTGCCGCTTGTAAAATCACCGGATTAAAGAGCACTGATTTACAGTTCAGGTAGTCAATCACACACTAAGTGGTGACAAGGGGAAATCTAAATACTCATTCAATGACCATGCCAAGGAGGGATCATATTCTTGCCGGGCGGGCAGTCAGAGATATGCTACTGACGAAAAGAGTATATTAAGTAGGACTTGGTGTTTACCTTGATCCTCCTCATCTTCCTCGTCGCTGCCGCTTTCGCTGACCGTCCACCCGTCGTCGTCCTCGTCGCTGGAGGTAGACATGGATGAGTCCTCGCCGTCGCTCGGAGGAGTTGCGGGGGAATGCGACCTCTTCTTTCCGCGGGCGGGGCCAGGGGCTGCTGCCGCCGATTCATATCCGCTTCCGTCAACCTCCATGCCGCCTCAATTCCGTGGCTGCCGCCGCCGCCGCCTCCTCCTCCTCCTCTCTCTCTTTCTCTCCCCCTCCCCAGCTAGAGGTGGCCAATGGATCACATCTTACCGTGCCAGCCTATGGCTGATACTGTTGGTATGATCTAAACACAGCATGATCTGTTTAACTCGTGGATCATCGAGTTCAAAAAAAAAAAACTCGTGGGTCATGCCGACATGTCCCGGTCTTACCTAGGCTGAGAGGACGGCCGGGCCCATTTATGGTTGTGGGTTAGCCGATAAGACATGGTATGACCTAGTCCGTTGGCAGCGGACGTAAACAGGCCGTGCAGGCACAGTACGACACGGGCCGACCTGTCGAATATAGCTATTTTTTTATCGTTAGGGTGTAAAAAATTAAAAAAAATAGCAAAAAATTCAAAATAAATATGAAATTTTTTCTATAAATAGGGGGTATCCGACCTCCATTTTCCATATCTCAAACCTGACTCTCATCTATCTGTTTAGCTATGAAAAATCCAGTAATGTTTGCGTAGATTTGGCAAAATTAGTGAGAAATTCGTGTAAAATTCAGAAAATTCAAAAATCTTCAAAGAATTTTCTAAGAGCTGGAAAAGAGGTAATAGAGCTATCTTATTTTAATTTTTTGCTGTTATTTGTTGATTCAATAGTAAGTTAATTGTTCTTTACTATTTCAATTTACAGTTGATTCAATGGAGAACTACGATTTTAACTCTCCGAATTCGGCCTCTCGGCGCAGGATATACAATTCTTTCAAGAAGGATATCTATCCACAGAAGGTTCACATCCACAATAAACTAGAGAGCCAAAAGAAACGAAGGCCCCGGTGGCGTAGGGCCCAATCGATTCATCTTCTGCTGACTCAACAAGTGCATCTACAACCCATAGCATAGCTGCAAAAAGAACAAGAGCTACTACATCAGGAGTCTAGAACAATTTTGACAAGAAGTTCAAACCGACGATGAAAGGAATTCAGTGACATATGTTGTTTGTAAAATTTGTGGTAATGAAATGTCTGAAAAATCTTCAGGTGGGACGGGTCACCTGCAATGGCATGCTGCACTGTAAAAGAAGGCAAGGAATACAAATGCGCCAAACGCAGCTACAATATAACCCCGACGGCTTGGTACGTACTTGGGAGTACAACTCAGAGGTAGCCCGGAAATCTCTTTATAGATTAATTACTTTTCAAGATTTACCTTTAAATTTTGGTAAATCTGATGCTTTTCAAAAATATATTAGGACTGCTCATAACCCTCGATTTAGTGTTGTATCTAGGTAAACATTCAAGCGCTCGATTAGCTCTTCGATCGACATACTTTTTACGCCGTCGAATTACTCAATTGTGATGACGACGGGAGAGAATTTCTTGGGCACGACACAAAGAAACTTCTGCATGATGTAGGTCTCTTCCATCTTTTCGTCTAGACTTTGTATCTTGCTGATGGTTGTCAACCTCATCGCGAAGTCATCAATCTGTTCGGTGTCCCTCATGCGCAAGTTTTCAAACTCGCTTTTAAAGTTGTGTACACGCGCCTCCTTGACGCGATCGGCACCGAGATGCATCGTCTTCATGGTGTTCCAGGGCACCTTTGTGGTCTCCTTCTCTGCTAAGAGCGGCACCATATCTTCCGACACTGCGAGGAAGATTGCCGCGAGCGGCATTTGATCTTGTCTCTCATTCACCTCCTCATTCACAATTGCGTTCCATATGCTCTGAGCGCGCATAAACACCTTCATCTTCACAGCCCAAGTCATGTAGTTGCTCCTCATGAGCATGGGATACGGGAGGGAGATACTGCCCTGAAATGTACGAATTAGCCCAGGCAAGAACTGAGGCTTTGATATCTCTGACTACGCTTTCAACTATTGACTACGACTATTGATTTCTACAGGTACTCGACATATGAGGAGAAAATTGATACTATGCCACTGCTTTGGAGTGGCTTCGATAAAATGCCATCCTCTAGATAGCAATTGTTAAAATGCCACTTAATATATGATTAGCTTTATGATTCGCCCTTTTAGGGGTTTTAACCATTTCTTTTTTTTTATTTTTTTTCCACCAAAATTACATGGGAAATAACCCTAATACCCCTCCTCAAAATGGTCTCGGTTTCGATTTAGCCATTTGTTTCTTTCTCGAGTCTCTTTCTCTGTCCGTTCGTTTCTTCCAGCAGAGAAGCCGAACGAGAGGCGCCGCCGCTGGAGGTCGTGGGCCGCCGCCACCGGCAAGGCCCGCCTCCGCCGCCGCCCGCACGGGCTTCTCAGCCCCCCGAGCCTCCCGTTCCCCGTGGCGCCGCAGCCAGGATGGTGGACCTCGACACGGTTTGCGGCACCGGCGGCGGAGGGCTCCGGGAGGAGGTGGCGGAGAACAAGTGGTGCCTGGCGGACATCGAGGCGCGGGTGCTGGGCGTGGACGCGATGATCACGCGAATTGCTGCGTCTTACTGATCGCCGGCGAGGCAAGATTCTCGGCGGAGGACATCGACGGCGCGGTCCACCAGATCCTGAGCTTCAACGACGTCAACTACGCGTTATGATCCCTGTCTCTGTATCAAGATTGTGAAAGGGGCTCCTGGTTAATGACCAACCTAATTAAGATGTTGTATGTTCGACATTCATGTATCTAAACTGATTAGAGAAACCAAGACACTACCATAATGTTGGTATGTTCAGTGACAATACGCATGACTCGTATGTGGTACAACGATTAGCTGAGTAAACAAGATGATTTGCCTTTGCCATTGCTAGCTGACTCGTATGTGGTACCTCCAGCGGCGGCACCTCTCGTTCGGCTTCTCTGCTGGAAGAAACGAACGGACAGAGAAAGAGACTCGAGAAAGAAACAAATGGCTAAATCAAAACCGAGATCATTTTGAGAAGGGGTATTAGAGTCATTTCCCATACAATTTTAGTGGAAAAAAATAAAACACGAAAAAGAAATGGTTAAAACCCCTAAAAGGGTAAATCATAGAGCTAATCATATATTGAGTGACATTTTAACAATTGTCATCTAGAGAGTGGCATTTTATCGAAGCCACTCCAAAACAGTGGCATAATATCAATTTTCTCACATATGAGTACTTGATATATACAACTACACAGTATTTAACATATGAGTAAAACACACATACGACTAGATTAATGTAACAAGATCATCAGGAGGAGCACGAATGATCGATCTGTCGACCTGTAACTCTGTGGCCAAGTGCCCTGCTGGTTGCCGTCGGGCTCGTCCTGGTGTCGGAGAAGGAACCCGGGTCTGACGACGACGGCGGTGAGCCACCGTCCAGGTCCGCTCCGAGATCTTCGTCCTCGTCGCCTATGAATAACAAGGATCTGTCGCCATGCCCCATCTCCTCGTCGCGATCCATAGCCGAGCTCTACAAAAAAAAGTATAACTTGTCAAGCAAAGAAGAAAGTAGGTACGTGATCGATCAACCAGATTCCATCGAACAAGAAAGCAATCAACGAGCAAATTAAGCACGCCGATTACCTTATCAATTCGTGACGTTTACGCAGTCTCCAACCGCAACCCGGGGGGCGGGCAAAGGGCCGGCGAACACGAGGGAGAGAGATAAGGCGAGGAAGAAGCCGGTTTTCTGGAGCCGCTGTTAGATCAGTTGTGGCCGCCTTTATATACGTACGTGGAGTTAGAGGCCCGAGAAGCCCTCATGTTAACCCTAATTTCTCAGGAGAAGACCAAAATTTTGCCCGCGTTCACACAACAATCAAGATGCAAATAGTGATACTTCATATACTATTTATGATTCTATGTATATATCCAGCCAGGTACGCATGCTTTGCATGGTGTTGCGGCGTATACACGCGAGTGTATATCTCTAGCTCCCGTTTGCGCCGGCCGACAGGCCAAGGTCTCGCTGACAGTGGGTCCTACCTCGCTCCCCTGTCCTCCGTGCATGTCTCGATGAGACCTCCTCCGAGTCCGTTTCCCTTCCCGTGAGACCCGAGTGTTGCATATTTTCGGCCTTGTGTAACATAGTAATGCTAGAAGTAGTTTCTAAGTGTATGCAATACTATTTCTACCTTCCTTCTTGAGCGCAGGACTCTGGCCGACTGACGTATGCGCAATCCCGCGCCTCGACACCGCAGCACCCGAGTCATGCGGTCCGGGAGTGCACGATACCCCCGCATCGCGCTGCCATGGTCAAATACGACAGTGGTTGAGCAAGGCAGTGGTCAAACAAGTAGTAGTCGAAAAGCTGCGGTGGTCGAAAGTGGTTGCGATCGAAAGCAGAGGTGGTCGAAAGCGGTTGCGGTCGAAAGCAGAGGTAGTCGAAAGTGGTGGTGGTCGAAAGCAATTGCGGTTGAAAGCGGAGGTGGTCGAAAGCGCTTGCGGTCGAAAGCGGAGGTGGTCAAAAGTGATAGCAGTCGAAAGTTGATGTGGTCGAGGGAGGCAGTGGTCGAAGGCGACTGTGATCGAACAACCATGGTTGGAGCGGCTGCGGTCGATGCAGGGGTATCATGTGCTCCCGGACCGCATGACTCGGGTGTTGCGATGCCGGGGCGCGGGACTGCGCGTGCGTCGGCCGGCCGGAGTCCCGTGCTTGGGGAGGGGGCCAGAAATGGCATTGCATACACCTGAGAGCTACTTCTGGTATTATTGTACTACACATGGCAAAAAAATGTCCAAAACCTCGTGAGACCCTACACGCGTTTAAACAATTTCATTGGCAATGAACTGGAAACTGTTGTATGAACAGCTTGTTTTGATTTTAACTCAGCACTTAAAAAAGTTTAATTTCGTATTTGGATTCGAAGGTCTAACATGTATTTCAATTAATTTCATCGTTGGCATTGAGCTAGAAAATGCCAATCCCTTAGTTTGAAAGTTTTCTATTTGAAAGAACAATCCTCCTATTCGAAAGCTTTGGAAGTTAAAAATTTTCTCAATCAGGAAGGAATTGAATTACCACACTCAGCATGTGGCTAGATGGCTAAGCGTGTAGATGTGTAACGACCCACGTCGTTAATTAACCATAATTAGCGAATTAGGATGTTAAGTAGGATTAATTACATAAATGATAATCTAAAAATACGAGGAAATTTAAACTTTTTCTACGTAACCGTATAAATTGAAACCAACGAACGATAAACGAATACGTTACTACCGTAATTCCGTCGATGAGGACGCAGACCAAATTGTAAAGACTAGAGCTAGATAAAATATACTTGCACGACAAATAAAAACTTTCAAGTCAATTAAAATATATATAACAGTCCGTAATACAATTGTGTAATTATTACAATTCTTGGACAACAAATCAAGTCACATCCCTTGAGCTACAACTAAAACTGGCCTAAATTAAATAAAGATATTACAACTCTTTTTACATTAATAACGACAATACAAATTACTGTCAGTTTACAAGTCTCAGTCTTAATCAAATGACCGTCTCGCAAACTTAGATAATTGCAACACAATTGCAACATTAGAAACTACATTCGAGTAACATACAATATTCTGTATACATCAATATTAAGAGAAAGCCCGATTACAATTTAGGCCATTTCATACATGGATCAGACTATCGTCGAGTTGCCGTTACCTCGTTATTCATTTGTGAGTAAACAATCAAAGTATAATACCGAAAAAGACCAAACAAAAGAGTAATTGAAAATAAGGAAATATAAAAGAAGTGTTGCCGTCAGAGCCCTAAGGATTAACTTCGGGTGGGGTAATCCGTTCACGGAGATACCTGACCGTCCGGGGGCCAGTCGGCATCTCTCACAACTATAGGCTCATCACACGGTATATATATATACAAACCTGTTCCGAACATAGGAATCCAACCAAGGCAAAGACTAGGTGAGCACAAATCATTCCAGACCAACCCCAACCGAGAAACCACCTGTCAAAGCCCTCACCATGCAAATATCCACCACAGTGAAATAGATAGCACCGGGCCAGAGCAGCCACGCCCAGAGGGCATCAGCAGCCAACAAGCCTCACGGGCAAGCCATCCAACAAATATCCCACATTGCATACCAGTAGTCAAACCGAGAGAATAGAGCACAGAGGGACAAAGGAAAGGTAAGGTAACATTCCCCCCAACTCTCACAGCCAATCCCCAGACCGCAGAAGAGTCCTCAGCCGAGTGGAGCCGGAGGTCCAGGGAGTGAAGAACCGACAAGCTGAAGGGAGATGGGGACATGAAGGTCACAGGAGAACCACAAGTCGGCAACC
This sequence comes from Dendrocalamus latiflorus, assembly GCA_017311315.1. Lineage (NCBI taxonomy): Eukaryota > Viridiplantae > Streptophyta > Magnoliopsida > Poales > Poaceae > Dendrocalamus > Dendrocalamus latiflorus. The sequence goes on from CM029632.1 coordinate 23,691,741, forward strand.
CTCATCCACCACCGCAAGCCAGCATCAAGCATCCATCACAGCCAACCGGCCACCACCCCAACCCCAAACCCTAGCATTCCGCACCAGCACCAGTACAGGTAAACCCCACAATTCCAATATACATGTAATGCCATTTCTCAATCCATCCAACATAGGCTAGCAACCATAAGCATGTCACCGGAGGTAGAAGAAGGGGAGAAGAGGGTTACCGTGGGGGCGGCGGCTGCGGGATTTCCGGCCGAGCCACCGGTTCACCGCCGTCGGTACTCCCCCGGCGTACGGCGACGGTTCACCGGCGGGGACGGCCATGGTCACCCGCCTCCCAAAACCAAACCCTAGGCAAACTCCAAAAGTTAGCAAATTACAAAAGTAAATAAAGCAAGAAATGGGGGAAAAGAGGGGGAGAAAGCATCCGATTTGGCCAGATCTGGCCGGAGATCCCCAAGCGGCGCCGGTCATCCCGGCGGGAACGGCCGGCCAGAGGAGGCGTTGGAGGGGAAGCATGAAGCGTCGGCGGGGAGCCGGCGAGGGAGAAGCGGCACCGAGGCAGAGGCGCCGAGGCGCAGGCGCGAGAGAGAGGCGGCGCGTGAGGGGAGCCAAATCGGGCGGCGGCGCTGGGGCATGGAGGCGAGGGAGAGGCGGCGTGAGGAGAAGAGCAGAGAGGCCGAGCGAGAAAGGAAGAAAAGGAGGGGGGATGGAGAGGCGTCGGCAGAGGAAAAAGGAGGGGTCGGGCGGAAGAAAGAGAAAAAAAAAAGAAAAAAAGAAAAGAGAGAGAAGACAGAGGAGAAACGCGCATAATAAAAATTTGTCTTCGTGAATATTTAACTTTAACTAAGCTAGTGTAGATTAAAGAACCTATTATTATTATTCTAATCATGCTAAAATACAAATTATCTCAAATCAGTAGTCATGATTAATTAAGGATGGGCAGTAGATTAAAATTTGGCGAGTACCGATTGAATCGATACATTGCCGTGCAAATTATTAAAATTCCTAAGTAATATCTATTTAACATTGTTGGTAGTATAAACTTGTGGAATTCTATTAATAAATATTTAAGATCCCATAAATAAACCAAAAACGTCAATTGATTAGAATGGATCCATGTATATACTCTTAACATGTGTATTGTTATTTAAACCGCTCATCAATATATTCCATTACTTAGACGGTTTGGGTAATAATAGTTAAACTATAGAAATTCACCCTGAGTTCTTCATAATATTAGAACAAACTAATTGTGGTCCGACGATGAAAAGTATACGCCGATTAAACCTGTACGCCTAAAGATTTAATTAAAGTACTATAGTTTAAGACCATTTTAGTTGCAGACTTGAATACGCAGATAAATTGGTTTAATCATCAAAGCAATAGAAATCCGCTAATCAGTATTTATAATGATTAGATTAAATAATTTACCAGCGATAGAGTAAAAGCATAACGTATGCCGATTTAATTAATGCACCGCTAATTAAGTCGTAGCCAACGTATTTAATTGCAGGCCACAACCAAGCTACGGGGACAACTTCACCTGATCCTACTTGAATCCGAGTATATGGTTAAAGTCCAGGCAAGCATTCCTTTGATCAAGTCTTCAGAATATATTCCATAAAATAAGTATTTTGTATTAATCTAGTATCACCCTGCATGAAAGAAATAAAAGAAGATTTAAATCGAGAAATGGCTATAAGTGGAAAGGGTTAGATGGCGACTGATGGAGCAGTTGACCATCTAGGTTAATTAAGAGGGTGGGCAGAGGTTGCCAGGGCAGGTGATAAGGGGCAGGTGTGGGACCTCTGCATAGGAATAAAATATAAGGAATTACCAACTTCGTCCGTGTGAGCAGACCGTACCAAACCGTATCAACCAACATTCCGTTTGCGAACGGACAGACTAGTAGCTCTATCAAAGTGTTATATTCTCCACATGGGTAAGTAATTATTAAGCCGTTGGGAGAACCCACACGATCCGGGCCAGCACTTGGGTGCCGGGTGGGGGACCCCGTGGAGGAACCCACAAGATCCGGGCCAGCAACTGGGTGCCGGGTGGGGACCTCCACCACCGCAGGAACCCACATGATCCGGGCCAGAGTTTGGGGTGCCGGGTGGGGGATGCAAGGCGCATATATTAGCGCGGGTGGAGGTTGGGGTAGGGCGAGGCCCGTGGGCGCCGAGCGAGGGTGAGAAACCACCTCGGGCCGCCCCAACCAACAACTATATCGAAGTCGGTGGGCGCCAGGCGAGGGTGAGAAACCACCCTGGGCCGCCGGTTGAGAATAGTTGGGTGGAGATATAATTACTGAAATAGATGCAAACGCACTGTACTCTGATCTGGGCACCGCATCTAAGGAATTGCGGAGATCCATGAGCCACCAGGATCAGAGTGGTGATGGGTAAAGTGATACAAGCTTGCGCAATGCTATCCAAATCATGAATTCATGCCTGTCTCCGGGAAAGGAGAATTACGGAAACTTATGGGGGTTTTTGCTGTTCATGCGTATGTTCAGTAGTTTTCTAAATTAATAAATTTGTCATTATTTCAAAACCAACAAACTTTATTTTCTATGTCATGGAAAGGAAATTGAGAAAGGAAAAGGGTATAAAAATGAGTAAGAAATCGAGAATAGGAATTGAGATTCCTAAATGTGGAAAGGATAAGCATGTTATGCATTTTGTTAATAACGCTTGCTGAGTACCTTTGTACTCACCCTTGCTATAATCCTCCCTTTTGCTTAGGAGCATGTCAGTTCAGAGAATGGCTAAGATCGGGAGGAAGCTACCTGGATGGAATATCATGGAATCGGATTAAAGTGGGTACAAGGTGGACACTCCGGGTGGAATTGTTTTTAAATAGAAAGTAGTTAGAATATTGGTTGTTCTAGGTTTGTATTATTCAAGCCTTGCAGGCATTGTAATTAATTGTAGCCCTGCGTGGCGATATTTTTGTAATATCGTATTTTGTCTCTAATTATTGTTCTGCTGCAATACTCTGATGGCTTATTATTCGTTAGAGCGATGTTTTATCGGCTAAAACGAATAATAATCTGTTGACTGGCGTTATTACCCCACGGTAATAATGCGGGTCGTCACAGGTGGTATCAGAGCAATGGTTTGAGGGCCACGCAAATCATTAGAGACTGTTTCTTGACTTAAGGAGGTGATCCTTGCTATATGGCAATACATATTCTTTAATACATCTCATCTGTACATCCTTTCTTATGTGGTTAGCTCTAGGTTTAAGCATCGTTACTTTTAAATCATCGCATATTTTAGAGCCAGAATGGGTAGCGAGGATGGGAACGGTGATAATAATAGTTATGACGATTTAAATTATGTTACTAGTTTCTTTTCATTGGCAACAGTGTTAGTTTACCAAATTGTAGTATTAGTTGGTAAGCAATATAATGTTAATTATGAACTTAACATTTAATTTTGCTGCAATTAGATATTCTGCATTTAAATTATTGCATTTCAGTCAATGTATAATTGTTGTATTTTTCTCAACCATAGCGACATAGGATCAACTGTAGCAACATAGGGCAACTTAGGACAAATATTAGCAGTTACAATGGTTTAGAAGTGAACCAAAACTCTGAGACCCTTTTCTTTTCGCTCTTGCAACTAAACGAATGTATCCGCCATCACGAATTTTAATAGAGGCAACCAAAGAAAGGAAATATTATAACTATTCCTGATGGCAGATGAACCAAAATAAAAATTGACTTCTCTCATTTCTGCATATGAGATTTCCCGGACGAGTGGTCCGTGGCGCTCCCGAACGCGTAAGTTTCGGGCGTACTCAGGAACGAAGTCCTGGGCGTACTCAGGGATGAGCCCTGAGCGTGGTTCCAAACGCGAAAGTTTTGGGCGATCCTGAGAGCGAGTTCTCAGGCGTGCCTGGGCGCGGAGATCCAGGGTAGTGTAGGTTCGCACTCAGAGGCAAGCTCTGAGCGTGGTCCCAAACGCGAAAGATTTGGGCGGTCTCGAGAGCGAGTTCTCGGGCGTAGCTGGGCACGTAGTCCCAGAGTAGTGTAGGAGTTGATTCTTTTTGCATCTCTATGTTTCTTGGGTTTTATTTGCCTAATGTGTATGCTGTGATGTGAAGACCAATAACCGAGAGGGAGTAATGCGGCTTTCTACTACTTGAACATAAATAAATTCTCATCTATTTGCATGCTGAATACTAATAAGGAAAACCTGGGTCTACAACATGAATAAAATTTTGTTCGTACCTCTTGTAACAACTTGCTGCAGGAAATTTAATAACGTCATGATATACAGGTATTTTCGAAAATATAATTCCCTAAATTTAACTACAACTTAAAATGAGGTGACTAAGTGTATACGGAACCATCACATTAAAACCAGTGAAAAAAAAATCTAGAGCCTAGTCCGTAATATAGGAAAATGTTCGAATTCCTTATTATTTCTAAAAGCCGGTTATATAGAATTACCTGGACTACTAAGCTTAGACGAGTTGTTACGAGACCGACTGTAGATAATATATGCGCCACCATCCATTTTCTTTTACGGAGCACGTAACTTAGGGTGAGACGTCCCTAGAGCGTAACCGGATTAAATTAGGCTACCTATTCTTCATCTTTTGGATCATAGATAGCCCAATCGTAATGGGGGTTATTCGAGTCTTTTCCCGAGTAGTATATCCTTAAACTTCCCAAAGAAACATTCCTTTATTTTGTCCTAGCTCTTTTTGAGTGTATGGTTAGACACGTAGCCACTCTGGTGTCAAACCGAGGGAATGAGTTCATAGCTACCTGTGTCTCTTTGTTTAATTCAGACCTGAACCGTCAACCCCTAGGCTTCTAAGTCTAAGCCTGTTGCAGTGTTAATCACCTCGGCATCCATGATCTGTTTTAAAGCATCCACTGAAATATTATTGTCTATGTCTGGTGCATTTCCCCAAGTTCATAAATATATGATTTCAGGAACTTTTGGCATAATTCCCGGGGCATGACATTGACCATGAGCGCATAAAATGAAATTCTGCAAACGAAAATGTTTCAACATGACATTAGGAAATAAGTATTTTCACAAAACCTCTTGCATCATTCTATATAAATATTTCTTGCACCATAGTGTTTAAAGCTTTTGGAAAACTTTATTTCATGCATTCCATGAGGACATATATTATGAATAAGGGGAAAGGTCCACTCTTTCAATATCATTGATCTATCATCAACTGAACTCAAGATCGTATGGCAATACCATACCCCTCTGTGTAACCCATAAATCTCACAGCCTGCCTATTAGTCTAGGGAGAGCTGTTCAATTCCGAAGAGCTAAACCACGGCTAAAGAGCTAGTCCCGTAGACAGAGTTTCAATCCAAAATTTCAGACACCATCATGCCATCCGAATAGGAAGTAACGATGTTTCCCAACCCTTAAATAGCCAAAGTACAATGCCAGGAAACTAGGATAATACTAATCTAATCCTAAATCTTCCTACCATGAGATTTCTTTTCAACCCAATTGCTTTAAGCAACACCGCTTTCTTTGAACCACACTACTAAACTATCAACTAGCGCACTTCAGTAGACCAGCTAAAGGAATCGAGGGGTAGCTAAAGAATTAAGGAGGGAAGGGGCAATGGGTAGAAAAAGGAGAATACTAACCGGTGCAACATAGAATAAATTGAACGGTTTTCCTACCTTAACATGAATTATAATCCCAATCCTAATGCTACCAAATCCCTAGTAACGATAACCGATAACCTATAGCTTGATATCGAATTTCAGTGATGACATGTGAGGAGTCAACGAGCGATACAAGCATAGGAGGTGTATCTACCAAAAGGCGGAATAAATAGGAATATCTAAAATCACGTTTCGTAAATGATCAATAAGAGACCTACTACAACCTTCTTAAGCCATTTCCGATTTCGAGGACGAAATCATTTTTAAGGAGGGAAGTGTGTAACGACCCACGTCGTTAATTAACCATAATTAGCGAATTAGGATGTTAAGTAGGATTAATTACATAAATGATAATCTAAAAATACGAGGAAATTTAAACTTTTTCTACGTAACCGTATAAATTGAAACCAACGAACGATAAACGAATACGTTACTACCGTAATTCCGTCGATGAGGACGCAGACCAAATTGTAAAGACTAGAGCTAGATAAAATATACTTGCACGACAAATAAAAACTTTCAAGTCAATTAAAATATATATAACAGTCCGTAATACAATTGTGTAATTATTACAATTCTTGGACAACAAATCAAGTCACATCCCTTGAGCTACAACTAAAACTGGCCTAAATTAAATAAAGATATTACAACTCTTTTTACATTAATAACGACAATACAAATTACTGTCAGTTTACAAGTCTCAGTCTTAATCAAATGACCGTCTCGCAAACTTAGATAATTGCAACACAATTGCAACATTAGAAACTACATTCGAGTAACATACAATATTCTGTATACATCAATATTAAGAGAAAGCCCGATTACAATTTAGGCCATTTCATACATGGATCAGACTATCGTCGAGTTGCCGTTACCTCGTTATTCATTTGTGAGTAAACAATCAAAGTATAATACCGAAAAAGACCAAACAAAAGAGTAATTGAAAATAAGGAAATATAAAAGAAGTGTTGCCGTCAGAGCCCTAAGGATTAACTTCGGGTGGGGTAATCCGTTCACGGAGATACCTGACCGTCCGGGGGCCAGTCGGCATCTCTCACAACTATAGGCTCATCACACGGTATATATATATACAAACCTGTTCCGAACATAGGAATCCAACCAAGGCAAAGACTAGGTGAGCACAAATCATTCCAGACCAACCCCAACCGAGAAACCACCTGTCAAAGCCCTCACCATGCAAATATCCACCACAGTGAAATAGATAGCACCGGGCCAGAGCAGCCACGCCCAGAGGGCATCAGCAGCCAACAAGCCTCACGGGCAAGCCATCCAACAAATATCCCACATTGCATACCAGTAGTCAAACCGAGAGAATAGAGCACAGAGGGACAAAGGAAAGGTAAGGTAACATTCCCCCCAACTCTCACAGCCAATCCCCAGACTGCAGAAGAGTCCTCAGCCGAGTGGAGCCGGAGGTCCAGGGAGTGAAGAACCGACAAGCTGAAGGGAGATGGGGACATGAAGGCCACAGGAGAACCACAAGTCGGCAACCCTCATCCACCACCGCAAGCCAGCATCAAGCATCCATCACAGCCAACCGGCCACCACCCCAACCCCAAACCCTAGCATTCCGCACCAGCACCAGTACAGGTAAACCCCACAATTCCAATATACATGTAATGCCATTTCTCAATCCATCCAACATAGGCTAGCAACCATAAGCATGTCACCGGAGGTAGAAGAAGGGGAGAAGAGGGTTACCGTGGGGGCGGCGGCTGCGGGATTTCCGGCCGAGCCACCGGTTCACCGCCGTCGGTACTCCCCCGGCGTACGGCGACGGTTCACCGGCGGGGACGGCCATGGTCACCCGCCTCCCAAAACCAAACCCTAGGCAAACTCCAAAAGTTAGCAAATTACAAAAGTAAATAAAGCAAGAAATGGGGGAAAAGAGGGGGAGAAAGCATCCGATTTGGCCAGATCTGGCCGGAGATCCCCAAGCGGCGCCGGTCATCCCGGCGGGAACGGCCGGCCAGAGGAGGCGTTGGAGGGGAAGCATGAAGCGTCGGCGGGGAGCCGGCGAGGGAGAAGCGGCACCGAGGCAGAGGCGCCGAGGCGCAGGCGCGAGAGAGAGGCGGCGCGTGAGGGGAGCCAAATCGGGCGGCGGCGCTGGGGCATGGAGGCGAGGGAGAGGCGGCGTGAGGAGAAGAGCAGAGAGGCCGAGCGAGAAAGGAAGAAAAGGAGGGGGGATGGAGAGGCGTCGGCAGAGGAAAAAGGAGGGGTCGGGCGGAAGAAAGAGAAAAAAAAAGAAAAAAAGAAAAGAGAGAGAAGACAGAGGAGAAACGCGCATAATAAAAATTTGTCTTCGTGAATATTTAACTTTAACTAAGCTAGTGTAGATTAAAGAACCTATTATTATTATTCTAATCATGCTAAAATACAAATTATCTCAAATCAGTAGTCATGATTAATTAAGGATGGGCAGTAGATTAAAATTTGGCGAGTACCGATTGAATCGATACATTGCCGTGCAAATTATTAAAATTCCTAAGTAATATCTATTTAACATTGTTGGTAGTATAAACTTGTGGAATTCTATTAATAAATATTTAAGATCCCATAAATAAACCAAAAACGTCAATTGATTAGAATGGATCCATGTATATACTCTTAACATGTGTATTGTTATTTAAACCGCTCATCAATATATTCCATTACTTAGACGGTTTGGGTAATAATAGTTAAACTATAGAAATTCACCCTGAGTTCTTCATAATATTAGAACAAACTAATTGTGGTCCGACGATGAAAAGTATACGCCGATTAAACCTGTACGCCTAAAGATTTAATTAAAGTACTATAGTTTAAGACCATTTTAGTTGCAGACTTGAATACGCAGATAAATTGGTTTAATCATCAAAGCAATAGAAATCCGCTAATCAGTATTTATAATGATTAGATTAAATAATTTACCAGCGATAGAGTAAAAGCATAACGTATGCCGATTTAATTAATGCACCGCTAATTAAGTCGTAGCCAACGTATTTAATTGCAGGCCACAACCAAGCTACGGGGACAACTTCACCTGATCCTACTTGAATCCGAGTATATGGTTAAAGTCCAGGCAAGCATTCCTTTGATCAAGTCTTCAGAATATATTCCATAAAATAAGTATTTTGTATTAATCTAGTATCACCCTGCATGAAAGAAATAAAAGAAGATTTAAATCGAGAAATGGCTATAAGTGGAAAGGGTTAGATGGCGACTGATGGAGCAGTTGACCATCTAGGTTAATTAAGAGGGTGGGCAGAGGTTGCCAGGGCAGGTGATAAGGGGCAGGTGTGGGACCTCTGCATAGGAATAAAATATAAGGAATTACCAACTTCGTCCGTGTGAGCAGACCGTACCAAACCGTATCAACCAACATTCCGTTTGCGAACGGACAGACTAGTAGCTCTATCAAAGTGTTATATTCTCCACATGGGTAAGTAATTATTAAGCCGTTGGGAGAACCCACACGATCCGGGCCAGCACTTGGGTGCCGGGTGGGGGACCCCGTGGAGGAACCCACAAGATCCGGGCCAGCAACTGGGTGCCGGGTGGGGACCTCCACCACCGCAGGAACCCACATGATCCGGGCCAGAGTTTGGGGTGCCGGGTGGGGGATGCAAGGCGCATATATTAGCGCGGGTGGAGGTTGGGGTAGGGCGAGGCCCGTGGGCGCCGAGCGAGGGTGAGAAACCACCTCGGGCCGCCCCAACCAACAACTATATCGAAGTCGGTGGGCGCCAGGCGAGGGTGAGAAACCACCCTGGGCCGCCGGTTGAGAATAGTTGGGTGGAGATATAATTACTGAAATAGATGCAAACGCACTGTACTCTGATCTGGGCACCGCATCTAAGGAATTGCGGAGATCCATGAGCCACCAGGATCAGAGTGGTGATGGGTAAAGTGATACAAGCTTGCGCAATGCTATCCAAATCATGAATTCATGCCTGTCTCCGGGAAAGGAGAATTACGGAAACTTATGGGGGTTTTTGCTGTTCATGCGTATGTTCAGTAGTTTTCTAAATTAATAAATTTGTCATTATTTCAAAACCAACAAACTTTATTTTCTATGTCATGGAAAGGAAATTGAGAAAGGAAAAGGGTATAAAAATGAGTAAGAAATCGAGAATAGGAATTGAGATTCCTAAATGTGGAAAGGATAAGCATGTTATGCATTTTGTTAATAACGCTTGCTGAGTACCTTTGTACTCACCCTTGCTATAATCCTCCCTTTTGCTTAGGAGCATGTCAGTTCAGAGAATGGCTAAGATCGGGAGGAAGCTACCTGGATGGAATATCATGGAATCGGATTAAAGTGGGTACAAGGTGGACACTCCGGGTGGAATTGTTTTTAAATAGAAAGTAGTTAGAATATTGGTTGTTCTAGGTTTGTATTATTCAAGCCTTGCAGGCATTGTAATTAATTGTAGCCCTGCGTGGCGATATTTTTGTAATATCGTATTTTGTCTCTAATTATTGTTCTGCTGCAATACTCTGATGGCTTATTATTCGTTAGAGCGATGTTTTATCGGCTAAAACGAATAATAATCTGTTGACTGGCGTTATTACCCCACGGTAATAATGCGGGTCGTCACAAGATGTGTATCCAGTCCATGAGGGTTCAAGTACTAGACTCAACGCTAGTATTCTATGATTTTAGAAATATACATATGCTTACATGTTTAGTGAAAAAAAATGTGTGTACACTCCGTATAGTTTTAGGTTGCTTGGATAACGTGAGTGTAATATGCGTTGAGCATATGTGTCTGCCTTGTATTTAAAGGCATGAATTGTTGGGGTTGGTGGTTGCTAAAATAGGACATCGTCTACTAATCTTCAAATAGCAAACATTTTTCCAGCTGTGCTATTAATTTTTTTTATTTTTTAGAGTATACTTTTTGGATAGGGATTAGGGAGGCTTGCTTTTTCTTTCTTTCTTTTAGAATCTCGACCTTCATGGCGAATCAGTGTTCGGCAAAACTACGACTACGGGCATCGATTAATCTCCCTCAAAACTGTAATACCTGGATTTCGGCATTTCCTTGATATTTTTCTCACAACTTACAGGCAGTCTGGCCACACAGATATCCAGTGGCGGACCGACCGGTGGGTCAGGTGGGGCTGACGCCCACCCTACCTCCGATCAAACCCTGGGTACCCCCGTAGCCCCCCTACACCAGCTTCGGCCAGCAGCCACTGCCGGCGCCATGCAGCTGCTGTGCTGCGGCCTGTGGCCAGCGGCGTCTCTCTGGACATTACAACGAAGGCAAAAAAAGGCCAATGATTTGGGCCAATACAACATTACAAGTTTACAACAAAGTGTCTATTTGGGCCAAAAACAACATTGCAAAATCAGCAAAGTCCACCAAGAAATACATACCAATGACCCAGAATCTAGATCCAATTCGGACACCACAGTCCACAGCAACACAAAGCGATTTCATCCCCTTTTGGCTTCTCAGTCCTTGCAGTTGGCGGCGCGGACTGGGGCACAGGGCAACAGGCGGCGTTGGAGCAGCCGAGCAGAAGACCAGGAGCAGCCGGCCGGCCGGCGGCCGCCTAGCGCCAGATCCGCCACTCTCCCTGGCTCGCTCCTCCCCGACGGCTCACACCTCGTCTCCGTCACGCCGAGCAAGAGCAGCCGACCGGCCAGCCGCCTAGCGCCAGATCTGGAGCTGGGAGGGGAGACGGTCGGCCGGAGGGGGAGGGCGGCGACTGAGGGAGAGGGCGCTAGCGCCAGATCCAGACCAGTCGGTGGTCGGCCGGAGGGCGGAGAGCGGAGGGAGAGAGCAGTGAGACCGCGCGAGAGAGAGGGCGGCAGATCCAGGCCGGTCGGTCGGAGGGGCGGAGGGCGAAGGGAGGGGGCGGCCGGCGGCGAGACCACGAGAGGGAGAGGGCGCCAGATCTAGCCCGGTCAGCCGAAGGGCGGAGGGTGGAGGGAGAGGGCGGCCGGCGGCACCGCGGCGAGACCACGAGTCGCGAGAGGGAGAGGGCACCGAGCGCGACTGGATCTGGCGAGTGGCGACAGTGGCGAGAAGAGGAGCCAAGGCTGAATTATTTGCGTCGATGGTCGATCGACGATCGGTGACATCTGCCGTGGCTGAGTGACTGACAGGTGTGAGTGCAGGTATGAAATATAAATCTACTTTTTAAATTTATGTAATTATGATTAATTTGGAGTGCAGATAACTACTTATATATATCTCCTAGCAGCAAACTAAAGAATACAAAATAATGTTCTTCCTGGACACACTTGCCCTGTATGGCTAATCCTACTGCCTAGCTTAATTTCAACAAAAAATTCCATTGGTTCGTCGTTGTATTTCTCCATCATAACTATTTGCATATATATGAGAATGCACGCTTAACCGCTCGATGATGATGAGAGGCAGACGCAGATCCATCAAGGGTCAGCCCCCCTAAATTTTGATCCTGGGTCCGCCACTGCAGATATCGGCAGCGTTGCAGGAATTAATGCACTGCTATTCTGTAGAGAGGGAGAGGAATGCTACATACTGAAATTTATTTTGAACAATTAATCCATTGGCAGAGTGCATGCCTGCCAAGTGCATGATTTTGTTGTTGCAATCAGCAGCACCATCAACATTGATACCATCCCAGACTACTCAACTTGCCGCCACAACCTGCCTGTTTTCTCTCCGAATTAATTTCACCAACACATCCGCTGTTTCCTGACCGCGCTACAGCAGCATCAACATTGATCTCCAGGCAGTCATTAATCATAGGAAGTCTTGCTAGTTGATTAAGATCTCACTTATTTCAGCTTAAGTTTTTAGCTTCTGATCTAATAGACTCTTGGCATTGGGCTCACCATATATTCCTTCCAGGGTAATCAAGACCTGGGCTTCGATGATCGCAGCAAAAACTGGGCTAGTTCTGCAATTTCCAAATTTTGGTAGCGGATTGCGCAATTGTTAATTTGTTCAGACTGACAAAAGAAGAGAGAAAAAAAATCTGGGGAACTTCAGCACATACAGAAAAATTCATGGCTAAGTAAACCGATACTATAAATTGGCAATAATAAATAGTTGGGGTAAAATGATATCTCCATTAAATTTAGACATCAGTTACAAGAATTAATGCACTGCTATTCTGTAAAGAGGGAGAGGAATGCTACGTATTGAAATTTATTTTGAACAATTAATCCATTGGCAGAGTGCATGCCTGCCAAGTGCATGATTTTTGTTATAATAAACATTTGACTGGACTTGTTTATAGGGCCCTTGTTTTTTAGCTAGATTAGATGACAAACGGGATGATACTAAGGTTCTGCTCATTTCGGTTTAAGCTTCTAACTTATTTTTTATTATTCCTAAATTTTATCTTTTATAACATTTTAGCTTTTTTGAGCTTTTTTTGCCGATTCTTTTTTTGTATTCGTTTGCGCTATCTGTAATGGCCTAATGGGCTAACCTATTTTTTCTATTTTATTTTTTTTAAGTTTAGTTACACTACATAAGCCACTACCAGCTACAATATAATTTCAGCCAGTTACAGTATAATTTTAGCCATAAGCTAATTTATTTTAGCCCAACCGAACGGCACCTAATTCGTCGCACCTATCTATTCAAAGTCAGAACATTACATTGGCGTGTTAAAGAATCATGTGATAAGATCAACAACTTACTAGTTACTCCTTGTTTTTGTTCAGGGTCACATGTCGGAGGCAATGATGTTGGGCTAGAGTGCGTGTGTGTCTATATATATATATATATATATATATATATATATATATATATATATATATATATATATATATATATATATATATATATATAATTTTTGTTTTATTTCTCTTGCAACATACTTGGGAGATTATGATCATAAAGCCCTTGAATTCTTGAAGTGTATGTATAGTTATCTTCTTATTATGGAGAGTTTCCACTAACAAAAATTATTGGAGTAGTACTTTTATATTTTTCACTATAACAAGAATATCACTAATCTCAAAGTATTCGAAAGGAGTAAATATTACTATTCATCATTCAGTTTTACTTTAAAAGTTGTACAAATCATTTTGATAAAAGTAACAAAACACATCCAAAATTATGCACGTTTTAGGTGTGAAATCAGAGCCACACTGCTAGCTATTTCCTGTTGCTCATTGAATGAGAAAGGAACCGATACAAATCAACCTTAAATCTAAGATCTAGTTTTTTAACTCGATGATCTTTTGCGAATGTAATTCGATGAATTTTGATTCCTGCTGCTCTACCCAAATGTATACACTCCCACTTTGCGCTTTGCGTAGTTGTTCAAGTATCTTCACTTTTGCAGATAACCCCAGACTCTCATTTAATTAATGTACACGTCCACTTCAATTATTGTTGAAGCATCTTCACTTTTGCAGATAAACCCTCAAGTTCTCATTCAATGGCATCGCGGTGCAGCGATACGCAACCATGGACGAGGCCGACCACCTGATGGTGGTCCCACCTATGCCACGTGGCTCTCGCCAGTAGCGAGCCCTTGCCCAACTGTACACATGGCGGGGGCGAGTGACACTTTGCAGATGCATGGACTACGCCTACACCAACAGAGTGACACTTGGGCCCAAGTGAAACATGGGTCCACCTGTCATAGGAAATATCTCCGTGCGAGATGTGTGATTCGATATTTATGGCTCACCGTGGTGATACGGGTGTAATGTAATCCTCTGCTGCTAATTTTTGAGCATAAAGCACTACCAAATCGATATCCCGGGCCCACATGCCAGAGAAGACAAGTAACTGTTCCTTTTCCCTTGCGCTCGGGCTTGCGGCCTCGACCCTCGAGGCCCACCTGCCGCGCAGTTAGAGTTACAACCCGATAAGATGCCTTCACACACACTGACAACATGGGCCCATGTTCCGCTACCCCGCATTTCAGTGTGAAAACAACAGATTGAAGGCCAGTGACGCACACGCGCTTTGGATAGTCCAAAAGGTGAAAAAATTGCAAAGTTGTTTCAAAAAAAAAAGTAAAGTTACACTATAAATGCATTATTTTTCAGAAAAAATCCACAATTAATGTGAAAATATATGTCCCAAACCTAAATGAGACCCACTTCTTCTCGTAAGCATGGGTATGTTCTTTTGGCTTTTAGCTTCTTCAGAAGACAAAAGAGCCAAATGTTAAAATAAGCCATAACATCTTGAAGTGGATTTTTTAAACGGTTTTTCAAACTCAAAATCGTGTACGTCATCCGTATCGGTGTCTTCATTATCCGTTGTCGTGTCAAAAGTGTTGACAAAAGCTATCAGCCGTAGTCCAAAAGAACACCCCTATGACTTATGATTTATGACTTATGGTTCTCTTAAGCAAACAAATAGGATGGTTTCTTCGTCGCCTTTTCAAAGCGGCTTATTGGAACAATTTTTTTGAAACGGCTTATTAGCATTTGATTTATTCGTACAAACGCTTAGAGCAACTCCAAGAGATGGGCTAAAACATCCCCTAAAACAAATTTTGGTGATTAGTGAAAAAAACCCCTCCAAAAGATCCCCAAAACCACCACTAAAAATTTTAACACCCCCAATATCTCACCCCACCGGAGCCAAATTTGGCCTCACCCCACGCGTCCCCAATCACCGTTGCCGTGCGCGAGTAGGCGATTCCGCGCCCAATTTTTTTTCCTTCGCGTTGCGTGAGACCTACCTGAGGGCGTCGGCAGCTTCCTCCCCGCCGGCGCGGCTCCCCACCGGCGCCCCCCGCTGTTTGAGCACGCTGGCCGCATGCGCCTCTCCGCCGGCCGCCTCCAGGCACATCCCCTCAGGCCGCGCACAAGCGTCTCCTCGCACTGGCCTATCAGACATACAACAACAGTTCTACAAGAGCCTACAGAATGAGATTGTAGCTCGACATTCCTCTAAGTCGGGTTAAATTTCAGAACTATGTTGTATGGTCTTCATTTGTTTTCAGATCAGAACAATAGTGTTTTAATTTAATTTCAGAACTATGTTATGGTGTCTTTATTTCAGATCAGAACAATAGTGTTTTAATTTAATTTCAGATCAGAACAATGGTGTAGCAGATTTAAAATATTTAGGGGACCAATTTTGGGGATGACTGTTGGAGCAAATGAGTTATATTGATTCTCAACTTTTTTGACATATCCCTTAAAATGAGATTATAAGGGATCAAATTTAGCCCATCTTTTGGAGCTGCTCTTATATTAGAACAAAAAGCATCGAACGCTGCCATAAACCTTCAACGGCAGCAAAAAATAAATCATAAGCCAGTACCAACTAGTTTCCAATCAACAAAAGTCGAGGGTTATCCCTGAAAGATTCGCAGCGCAGCCCCGAGACCGCCACGGCCGATCCGGCCCGTCCGTCACAGATCGGACGGCGAAAGCGCACCCGCAGCCCTCGCCCTCGGCCTCTTAAAACACTAGTTGTGTTGGTCTCTCCTCGTCATTCGCACGCAGAGCTCGGATTGTTGGATGCATAATTCTCCTTCTTCCTCGTTGGATTTGGGGGGGACCTGGTCGGATTTCTAGCCTCCTCACGCGAGTCGTTCCGGCCGGCCTCTCGCGAGCGAGGTAGGCTGGGCGCGTCTGGCGATCTGGGGCTTGCTTCTTGAGCAAAACCATACCGCGCGCTTGTTTTTCTTTTTTGGTTTTGCTGTGAGAACTCCTTGTTTTGTTATGGGCTAATGACGTTCTTGGATTTGTGCTACGTTTTGACAGGGGGGTTTCGGTATACACAGCTTGTGAAGATTGAACGCTGGATCTTAGCTTGAAATTCCCAGGTGCTTGCTCTTTCGAAAAATTCTCAGGTTCTTGATTTTGGCTTAGGTGACATGGTGAGAAACCTCACGTTTTTATCTCCCCAGGAAGATGCTTTCCTGAAATCTTACCCTATTTGTTCCTGATAATTAAAGATCCAGTTGTTTTCTGTGTTCCATGTATATATTTTAGTGAATATACCATAAATCTGGCAGCTTTTGATTATCACCTTACTTTCTAACACTGTTCTTGCTTGTTTTTGACAAGGATTGTTCCCAGACCGCCATGGCTGGTGAAGAAGGATCTGAGCTGCATGACATGGAGGAGACCATGAGCGAGCTGGGCTTCGTGGGAAGCGATGATGACGACAACAAGGAGATATGGGAGACGGATTTGAAGGGCGACGCTATGGCCTTCTCGTCCGGTGCCGGGGGGCGGCCGGGCTCCTCCGGCCGGAGGGGCATCCTGGTGGCTCCGGCCTTGCAGGTGAGGATGCATCGTAGCACATATATGCATGCATATGCATGACCGTCATCCTGTTGGCTGGCCCTCATAGCCATGAAATGCATGCATCACCTCTTTCTTTGTTTTGTTGCAGTGATCAGTTACAAATGCCTGCGTGAATATTGTGTTTGTGAATTACTTGTTTGGTGTGGTCATGTGGTTTTATAATGTTACTATTTTATCATTGTTTGTATGCGCTGGAAAAAGATATTTTACCCTTTAATTAAAAATTACTTAGAAAAGGAAGGTTGTAATGTGTGCATTATATTATGTCTGCTTGTTGCATGCGAATTAAAACCGGTAGCTAGATGATGTATTACTGTATGGATTTTGCCATTGCATATTTGACCACCGTGATTTCATTGGTAAGTTATTTTTTTACCAAAAGTTAGGGTCTGATTTTTCACCTTTTTTCTCTTCATTTTGGGCCTATTATATACAGTCAAATGTTTTTGTTTTGTTTTGCCGTGTTCATATGCAGATTTTTCTATGATTATGTTGATGTGTTTGTGACAGGTAAATGCATTTAGCTTAATCAGGATCTAACGTCTGAAATTATTATACTTATTTAAAACGTGCATGCAATAAACTATTATTGCATGTGGTTAAAAGAAATTGGTAAGTAGATTATATATGCATCAAGTCTTCGTGACGTCATCTTGCCTTTTTGGGCCTTATGACGCTGTGATCTGTCAAAATGATTTTTTACTTAAGTTTCTGTTTAGTTATTTAGATCAATAAATAATCATCGCCTTTTGAAAAATAAGAGAGACTATTTAGTAAGGAATGCGTATTAATTAGAAGGGTTTGCCCTTGGGTTGCCCATAGCCCCAAGGCCCAAATGGAAAGAAGGAAGGCTGCGCGCGGCGGCGGAGGCGGAGGAGGAGGCCGTCCACCGGCGGGGCGCCACGCTCGACGGTCGCCTGGAGCGAGGATGGGGCGGCGTCCCGCTCGTCTCCGCCGGCCGCAACGGCGCCACGGGAGGATGCCGCGTGGTTCGATTCTATTTATTTAGGCGTGGCTGTGTGAATTCATGCGTTAGGATCGAGTGTTTTGTTGCCTTTGCGTAGATGGAAACTGGGTTGTAAGGTTTGGCGTAGACCAGTCACGAAGCAATTGTCATGGAATTGTTATGATAGTTACTGTAATGCGAGCTACTTAGTTTCAGGACATTGCATTATAAGAACACATGAAAGCGAATTTGTGTAGGAATATCACAAGGGAGAACTATGGGTTTTCATGTACTGAAAAGAAGTTTTTTTCATGCTCTGAAAAGGCCGCATGCAGTGAGTTGCTTTTGTGAACAAACTCTGCTACGAAATTAAGCTTTTTCTTCGATGCTGCATTCCACAAATATTACCTTTTATCTATGGAAGAAATTAGTCGAGCTAATCGTTTTCAGTAATAATACATTTTTCAAGTACACAGCAAAAACCAACCTGCACACTGTCCATTTTAAATTGCACTTCATTAGGAAAATACGTCATTAGGTCAGTATGTCAATTTGTCAGTCTGCCTTTTGCTTTGTCCTAACGTCTAGCTTTTTGGTTGCACTGAAAAATTCCTTTTACCAGATAATTTTTGTTGTACATGTTTGTGCTGGCTTTTGCATTTTTTATTCTTTTTTCTAGACCATTATGAAAGGTGAACTTGATACAATGGTATTGCCATTGGAAAATGCTTCACGTACATTGTTTCGGCGTAAGATGGGCATACGATCATGTACGGGTCCTGATCTTGTTGGTTCTTCCCATTGCTCCTCTTTTTCCCTTCTTATTTGCCTGGTGGCCACCAAGGCTCGCCGTCGGCTACCGCCAAGCACTGGCCTAGCACAAGCTTGGTCTAAGCCTATAAAATTCGGTTTCTTTGATCTAATCTAGTCTAAGTCCAAAATAAATAAACCTAGGTCCAATCCAAGCTCAAAAAAGGTCTTGGGCCTTGATCCAAACCAGAGCATGCACCTAGCCCAAGCAAGAAGAGAGAAGGAGAGAGACGACCCGCTGTTGCCGCCACACTTCGACGGAGGTGGCGATGGTGAAGGCAGTGGTGGAGGCAATGGTGGAGACCGGAGAAGGTTTTAGATAGAAAGTTATCATTTCCCAAAAGTATACTATAAATGTGGGAGAATCCACTAGGGGCAATAAGATACATCTGTAAGAGGCCACACAAGGACCTAGGAAACCTCTCTGATGATGTCCTATTGCTAATCACTTGAAGGCTTGCTTGAAGAGTCCTGACTAGATAAGATCTCCCTAGGGGTGTCATTGCCAACCCTTGTAGAGGCAAAGGGAGGTTACAAAGGGGCTGAAGCAAGTGTTTTGCATGATTATCAAACTAGAATCATGCAATAATTGCAATTGGCATATTTTTATCATTGAAATTCACATATTTCATTTTGGACGTGCAATGGATAGAAGCCCCCCTACTATCTCCTTCCCTAGGGATTGGTCATATGCCACTATCAACAACATGGGTGCTGATCTCGGTGCCCTTTGGTTGTATTTGTGCAAACCCTTGAAGGCCTTCTTAAAAACACATTTCTATTCAAGAGTTTTGATTTGAATCATGTGGCCATATATATTTGGGCCCTAAGTATTCCATGAAGCATATCATAGCATAGCCTTTGGGTTCTTCTTAGGGTTGTTCAAGCTTCAGTTGCACCCTCCTAGACCGAACTGTTTATATAGGTTTTGCATGGACCCGGTTGGGTTAGCAATCAACCCGCATAATACATGCATGGGTCGCATTGGTTGTGGGTTGTAATCGGACAAACTGTCCAACCCACCTTTGCACTCTGATCCCACCTCCTGAACTCATGAACTCCCAAAGTAGTCATTACTTGCTTACTTTTATTTATCTCCTTCAGCTTTAGTGGTGCGTCACCAACAACAAGGAACTTGTTTGATGAGCTGCGACTTTAATGGCAATCATCATTATCTCGGTATGAACATTTCATATGACAAAATGTTTCCTTGGTGGGTGACAAGTTCAATAGCAATGGTGATTTCTCCAACAGTACTACCAACTCTAGTTGTGCAGGATTTTCTAGCGCGGTGGTTGTGGCTTCACTGGCAAGAAGTTTATTTAGGGTGGTTAGTTTAATGATAACCTTGATGTCTCCCACGATAATGTTTTAGGAATAACATTACTATTATGTTTTTATGTAGAGAAGATTCCTTATTTGTTATGCAAAGATATTGGTTTCCCTAACATGCCACTGAAAAAATGCTTCTTCCTTCTGTGCCATCGAATGAAAATTTGTTGCCCTCTCATGCCACCCACATCACACCACCATGAGAGAGCCACTGTTAGAGGTGCAAACCTTGTTATTTTTTGCACAAATGCCCATTTTGCCTCCATCATCTGTCAGTTTAGTGGCCCCACAAGTCAAAGCTCTTCTTCTTCATCCTCTCCATTAGAGGTCGCCGCCCTCCCTCACCCCCACTCAAATCCAGTTGCGGTGGAGGCCTGGTGGCTGATGATGAGAGTCCTGGATTTAGCAGTCACAGTGGCCTGTAACGAGGGGCTCGAACCCGACATGGAACATAGTAGCCGAAGGGAGAGTAGAGGACGGTGTTGGTGGCATCCAATGGAGTCTAGACGATGATGCACCACCTCAAACCATTGTCCTCATCGATGTTCATGTTGCTGTGCTAGCTTCTCGACGGTGAGCCAGATTTGGAGAGTCCATCCACTACCTTCTTGTGTCCCTCTGGTCTTGAAGCACCGCCCCCGAGCTCCTCCTTTCCTCCATGGCTACTGCCGGTGGCCTTCCTTGTCACATCTCAAACCAAGTTGTGAAGGAGGATGAAGCTGCCGAGGATATAGGAGTGGAGGCATGGGGCAACGAGCTCAAAGGCTTTGGGGTCGAAGGCGACCATTGTGCCAGTGATGGCACCGCGTCGGGTGCAATTGGTGAGGATGCGGGAGAGGTCAGAGTTGGGGCCCGCTATGGGAGGAGGCGCATGGTGGTGGCCATGGGCATGGACTTGTGGGTGGCGGTTTGGGGTGGAAGAAGAATCCTCAGTCTAGTCAGGTGATGGCTGAAAAGGAAGATGAAGGAAGAGGGTAAGGACTAAGGGGGGGGGGAAGAAGATGGGAAATTCCATCTTTTCATAGTCCAGTTGATAGTAGACTTACATCACATGGACGGAAGTGGCACGAGAGGGCAACAAAATTTCATTTGATGGCATAGAAGGAAGAAGCATTTTTTTCAATGGCATATCAAGGAAACTGGTATTTTGTATGGCAAATAAGGAATTTTCTCTTTTACATATATTGTAATATTCAATACCGCAGAGAATCATTACAATGAACATTCAATATACAACATCTTCCATGTATGCCTGCACATGTGAGTGCACACCACACGACAACAAGACCCAACTCACACTTTCTTCCATCCTTTGATGATCCAAATCATGTATTCAACTATCTATACCGCATGCCAATAACTCGTTCTGATGATTCTAGTAGGTAGAACCTAGTTGTGCTTGGCGGGGGTTGATGTAGATTGATCCTAGTAACTTGCTTAAGACTAAATTACATTTGAACTTGCTCTATTAGGTTTTGGTTTAATGCACTTTTGGTTCGACGACCTTCATCAAGACTCATTTTAATCTTGAACTACCAGATGGACCGTAACAGTGCCTATACTTTTAATTATGGATTAAAGAAGCACATGTGATGTGTCCAACCATGCAAGCGCTTCCATGATTGATCTTGTATGATTCCCTTGATGTTGTATGGACTTTCCTAAGAACACCACAATGGCTCTTGCAGATTGGATGCCTAGAGAAGGCGTCGACCAGTAAACATACCAATATGAAGACCGACATCTTGATGGTGGTTGATGACCTGGTTGCATCAATCATTATGCCATTTTTGGTCGCTCTGGTTAAGGCTATACCAATAGCCTCACTACCTCAAGTGGCATCACAACCAATCATGGCAACCTTGCCATTTTTGGCTGCACAAGTGACAATCCCGCTGCGGTGCAAGGAGGTGATTTGGTTCAAGGAGACAATAGGCGTACCATAATGTGAAATCATCATGACTATCTCAACACTAAGGCACATCGCAAGTGTCAAGTGCTTTCCAACGATGTCATTTTGTTTCTCTGCGCCATGGGTGACTCCTTCAACATCGAGTTGCAGCAAGGGATCCCATAACTACCTCCAGCTATCGTGGATGACTTGCTGATCTCTTGTGCTCCACGATGCTAGCACCACGCCCTACTGAATTTGTGGGGACACAAGGACATCAACCATTACTACCACCACAGCTAGAGGATGGGTTGTCGGGGAGTGTAATGTCATGGGCGCATGCCCTGTTATGAGCTGTTGTGGCATGTATATTGTACTAAGAGCCAACTGCATTAGCCTTATTCTCAATTAGACATTTTAGCATATCTCATTATTGGTTTGATACATACCTTATCTAATTGATTGTTTAGACGATTAGTTCACCTTGTTAGGGATGCCTATTTTGAAGAGGACTTAATTGAATGAGGGAGGTTGCACATCTTATCTCACTATTGGTTGGCTGCATATATCATTTTAGTCTCTCAAGTCTAGTTCTCTCCCTCTCCTAGCCAAGTCTCTCTCTTGACCCCCTACCATGAGCTCCTAACCTTATAGTGCGTCACCTTTCTTCTTCAAGCTATTATCAACTAGCCTCCTTCCATCAGTGTTTAACTTGCCATGAACTAGGTTCATAACAAGCTCACAACTAGAATATCATTTAGGATCCGTTCTTTTTTCATATGGGTCTGATTCTTAGTAATCTTAACATACATCTATCTATGTAGAAAATCAACCTGGTTACATTCTTATCCTCATATATGGCTACTTCTTAGTAATTCCAGCTTGAGTGATCAAACAATCCATTACCATTCAACCTTGGTTGCTTTTGTATAATATTACTTTCATTGTGCTAGTTTCACCCTTTTCAAGTATGGGTGATGCTATTAGGCGGTTCCGGACCGTGTTCCTCCTCACTCCTCAAACTTTCAAGAAGAATTCTCCATTATTTTCAACCCAAAAAATTCCTTTTTCAATTAGAATAAAAAATATTTCAACCCAAAAAATCCCTCTTTTCAACTTGGATTTGAAATTTTCAAACTTTCAACTTGAAATCCCCGAAAGCTTCAACCAAATGTCCCGCTTTCAACTCAAATTATGCAAGCTTTCAACCAAAAAAATCCTTTGAACTCGAATTTGAAACTTCCAACTAAAAAATTCCAAAACTTTCAACTCTAATTTATAAACTTTCAAGTCAAATCAAACTTCCATATCGTGATTTTAGACTTTCGCCTAGATAAAATGCAAGTTTTTAGTCCTCCAACCGATCACAATGGTTGGCGAGGGTGGCATACCGTCGGAGCCAAGTGGGGTGAGGAGGAACCCGTAGGTCCTGCTGGCGAGGAAGCGCGGCGACGACAAGCATGCTGTAGAGATAATGTGGTGGATACTAGATTTTTCTTAGAGGAAGAGAAAGGGAACATTGTGGCAGTGGAAGAGAGGGGTGTGTGGCCTTGCCCAACACAGCAACCCTCACCGTGAATGGGGCAGTGTTGCGTGGGCCAGCAAAGTGGCAGCATGCTTAGGGGTAGTGATGACTTGTTGGGAGTGAAGGGTCGACGATGAAAACCGTTCGCTCCTAGCATCATCACGTGAAAGAATCTTTACTGTTTGTAGTGCTAAATCAATCACAGTGGTAAGGAAGGGGGATATTAGATCCAACGACTAAGATTTTGCTAACAAGCTCATCCGATGGCCAACGAGCGTGTCCGTGGGAAAGTGAAGTAACATACGTTCATGATTTAGTGGTCCCACTTTAATATAGTAAGATCATAGGACCAAATTATTAACCTAAATACCTAACATCAGGCCATATCAACACATGTTCCAAATGGCATGTCCATTTCAAAATTTTCAAAGCATCTCTAAGTTGTGTGAGAGGTGTGTTAGATATCCAAAACATATTGAAATATGTTGGGGGCCATGTCTAGATATATAAATTAATATCCCCTAATATGCTTGAAGGGTTTTTATGTTTTGGCATATATATACACCGGTGTCACCAACTTGCATTTTTAGAATTAAAAATATATTGAGGTGTCCACTTTGTGAAGGACTAATGTCTTGCGTCCGTGTTGATGCAACATAGACTTATCAAGGGTGGTCCTAAACTATATTATACTTTATTTTAGCTAGTGTGGTGACACCAAACATGGCTGTTACTATTGAAGTGGTTGGTAATAAGGACTAATTAAACATTAATATCATAAATAGCTTTCCTTAAGATAATCCATAATATTTATATTTTCTAGTAGGTTCGCCTATTGCCATTTAGTTGATGAAATGCCACTATGATAGATGTGATATTGAGGATTTGCCACTCAAAACAATTTTTTGGGTGAAATACCACTCGGAAGCTTGAAATAGCTACACTTTAGTACTTCACCGCTACTGCCGTCCTGGAGTATTTCTTTTTTTTGCCCCAAAATGACTTGTAAAATGTCTTTTTTTGCCCTTGTCCCAAACGAGAAATTTCGATATTTGACACTGAATACGTGCGCCTCTCAATTTTTAACCCCCAATTCGCACGTCTTTGGAAATTTAACCTTGTCATTACGAATTCTTTTGATTCAAGGGATTCTCCTCATTTTCTCTCCTTTTATATTTTGATACTTGTCACTGCGAAAATGAAGAGAATCCCTTAAATCAAAAGAATTCGCAGTGACAGGGTTAAATTTCCAAAGACATGCAAATTGAGAGTTAAAAGTTGAGAGACACACGTATTCAGTGTCAAATATCGAAATTTCTTGTCCCAAACTAGCTTCGCCATAGCTCTCCGCCGCCTCCTGAGCATGCTGCCGAGGCAGACCGCCTTGTACGCGTTGTGCTTCTCCTCCGTACGGCATGCATCGAGGTCCCCCTGGGGAACTGCGAGCCGCCGGACGCGGCTGCAGCGATGAGGGCACGGGAGGAGTCGACGAGCTCATGGTCGGGCTCGGCGCGGGCCAAGGAGCTGGAGCGCGCAGCGGAGACGTCGGCGACCGCACGGGTCATGGCACGGAGCATGAGGGGGGTGGTGCAGACCCAGCATGCTCTCGACGAGCTCGACAAAGTGAGCCGGAAGCCATCATCGTGGTGGACGCCTCGTGCTTGCTGCTTCCGGGCTTCGACTAGGGTGTGCGCGGCTGACGCTTGAGCCCGTGCAGCCATGCGTGAGCGTCGGGATCGACGGTGTAGGGAGGGGAGGAGGCCGGCTAGGAGGACTCCGAGGGGAGGCACACATGGTGTTGGCGCCGCGCGGGCGGGTTGGTCGAGTGGACGGAGGCGTCGCGGCCTAGAACAGGTTCGCATCGTCCTCCGCATACCCCTGATCGCTCAGACTCTTATGGCCGCCGCCTGAACTTCCTTGGAGTGGATGCCGGTGGCGGTGTGGAGGGGAATCAGGGGTCACCGGATTTGGGAAGACGAGGAAGGAGAGGGGCAAAGTTGTCTTTGCACATATAATTTTGGGCAACAAAAAAGAAAAAAAATACCAGCATACATGGAGAGCGGCAAATCTCAGTTGCTTTGGTCTTTGGAGTGGCAATTCATCAAGAAAAGTCTTTTCAATGGAAAATCCCCAATCAGGGATCTTTAGGTTGGCAAATGTTCAATTTCCCCTACTATATATCAACTAGTAACTAGTAGTGTACAAATCATTAGGCGTTTGCTAAAAAGTTTCTACGATTTTTGGTATTGTGGTATTGGTGGAGCGAACACATTAAAAGCTGGTCAAAACAATTATTTTTTGTGATTATTATCACCTGTCTCTATCCTTCCATGCTTATGCAAGTTGCTTGTTTTCCCTTTATGTTTATTGTACTACCTTATCTTGACTCCAAACCTCCAAAGGAATGTTGCACAAACAGGTAGCACACTTCTTTATAGGAGCTCATGTACCAAAAATGTACTTGTACATGATACATTTTTTCAGAGATTAGAGCACAGGGGAAGGTCCTAGTAATTATTTAAAATTGTTTGAGATAAGTTAGAAACTATGATGACACTGATATATGAGAAATCTAACTCCTCCACAAAACTTAGACTGTTGGTTTTTCTGTTAGGATACTATGATATGTTGCTAAATGCTAACGTGTGGGTATATTTCATTATCACTATTACCAGTTTTCCTTTATTGACTTATTCTTTTGACTGACTTGTATTGTAATATCAGCAATTGTTATTTGTCTTCTTTTATGGGCCTTATTGTTGCATACATTTCTTT
This sequence comes from Dendrocalamus latiflorus, assembly GCA_017311315.1. Taxonomy (NCBI): domain Eukaryota; kingdom Viridiplantae; phylum Streptophyta; class Magnoliopsida; order Poales; family Poaceae; genus Dendrocalamus; species Dendrocalamus latiflorus. The sequence continues at coordinate 23,717,918 of CM029632.1, forward strand.
TATGGTATATAGATTCAATACTCTTTTGTGGTATATATTTCTACGAAACAATGTGTCATCTTCAAAAAATCAAGAGCACATAGTTTCATTAAGTTATGCAAAATACATTACCTTATGATCATCTAGGAACTTAGGATCTTTCTTACTACCTGTTCTTATTGCACCATTTTTTTTCTAACCTCTATCGAGCAGAAAAATTTACTTTACTCAAGACAATTCATCGGCCGATATATTCGCTTGTCTTATTTTTATGTTATGTGCTTGTGTTCTACTTTAGAAGTTTCTAGATACATTCTTACTTTTTTCATCATCTATCTGCCACAATGCTTTATATTCTAAGCATCATTGCATCATATAGCTACAACAATGCAGACTACACACAATGCAAGCTGTTAAAATAACCATATGCATTCTGGGATTGCTTCACTTATCACTAAAATTTTGAATGCAATATATGTAAAGAATTACAGCATAACATTTCTCTTTATTGTACTAAAACCCTTTTTGTTTCCTTCTCAGGATGTCCCAGGTGAACAAATATCCACTCCAGAAGAAAGTGTGCCTATTGAGGTTGCACAAACACCCTTTTCTTTGGATATCCAGTCTGAAGCCACCAAAGATATTGGAAACTTGGATACAGGAATGCAAGTTGCTTGTCAGATTTTAAAAGAACCATCATACAAAGGCTTTTATGGAAGCAACAAATCTGCCCAACAATTTGGACTAGGGGATTCACCTGATAAATTGGCAAGTTCATCCTCACCCCAAAGAGTCTGTACTGACAACTTCTCTGATGCCTTGTCAAGCATCAAGTTATGCACCAATAGTGCAAAAGAAGGCATTGGATTCAATCAGCTGAAGTTTCAGGAGCAAATAAGTGGTCATGAAAACATTGAATCCAGGTTAGAACTGAACAGAGATGCCATTGGGGGTTTAGCAAGTAACGGAAGTCCAGTGGTCAAATTAGGAAAGCAGCTTGAGCAACGTTTGGTGAAGGCTCTTTCTGCTCAACCATACCACCCTGTTTTTCCCATGTCACGAGGCGTTGGTTCCCACAGTTCACCTTCCCAACAGGCTAATGCGGTCACTTCATTAGGAGTGGCCAAATATATTGGAAATTCAGATACAGCAATGCAAGTTGCTTGTCAGATTGCAAAAGAACCATCATATGGAGCCGTACATGGAAGCAGCAACCCTTACCAACCAACTGGACTAGGTAATTTTCATGATAAATTCGCCCCATCTTCATTTCAAGGAGTCAATACTGATAGCATCTCTAACACCTTGTCAGGAATGAACTTGCATACTGGGAGTGCTGAAGGAAACACCGAATGCAACTGGCAGAAGCTTCAGGGGCAAATAGATGGCTATAAGAACATTGAATTTGGCTCAGGGCTGAACAGGGATGATTCTAGAGGTTTAGCTGTAACAGGAGGTTCATTTGCCAGATCAGGAGTGCAGGTTGAGGAACGTATGGTGAAGGCTCTTTCTGCTCAGCCATACTACCCTGTGTGTGCAAGCTCTAGTTTGTCTCCCCAACACCCAAATGTGGTGAACCTGAAGCTAGAATGTCCGGATTACAATCCAAATGTATATAGCACCTGTTCTTCACAGCAACCTACCATTGAAGCCGGAGCCACCTCTATCATACCCCATGTCGAAGAGCCACATTACCAAGAAAGGTTCAGTTTGGCAGATAGTACCCGTGGTGTTTGGGGAATGGCAGGTGGTAGCAATCCAGATATGCCTTTGCTTCACCACACTGCCATTCCCACCAAGGATTATGCTGATGTTTCAGAAATACACTCCACTTTGGATCACCAGTCTGCAGCCAACAACATACAAATGCAGTTTGCTCCTCAGGTTGTAAAACAACCAGCACACCAGTCCCTGCATGGAAGCAACTATCCCAACATACTGAATGGACCTGGTGATTTCCAGAAGGAGCTCCTCTTCAGTTCATCCTCATTTCATGGAGCTAACCCTGATGGCAACTCTGGTGAATTGCCAAGGATCAACTTGCAGGGTGAGACAGTGGTAGGGAAAGCTGATTTCAACCAGCTGAATATTCATAGGCAAACTGGTCGTCATGAAAACACTGCATTCCACTCTCTTGGCACCAATTCTGAGTTTCGAAGCACACCAACTCTTCTGCGCCGGCAAAGTTCTGAATTCTCACAAATGAATAGCGCTGCTATAAGAGGTTTAGCAGGCTCTGGGAGTTCATCAATCAGGCCAGTATCGGGAGTTGTTGTCGCTTCTCTGCCAAGAAGCCCCCTATCCTCTATGTCAGAAGGTTCTAGTTCCAGTGGTTATCCTAACATGATCAATCATAGCATGGGTTTCATTCCAATATACCAACCGAGTCCTCTTGCTGTTGAAAAGTTGGGCCCTGATGAAGCTAGAAATTTAGACACGTTGCTTGCTCAGCTGCTTCAGAAGCGCCATGGGAAAGCAGTCGCACCTGAAGCACAGGCATCGTGTGTCAATGATGAGCCCTCTGTTAGGAGGGGTTCAGCTGAGGATTTTGTCAAAATAATAAGGCTTCATGAGGAAGTCTTCAGTGCGTATTTCCATCCTGAGCATATTCCACCCCATGTCATGGATATGTTGGATCAGTGCTTTGTTGTTGCTATGGAAATGGAGAGTCATTCAGCTCCTGGTCCTAGTACTCCAAGGCTTGCTCATCTGAATGAGCCTTCTGGCTTCAAAGGATCTGGTGTAGATTTTACTCAAATCCATGATTCTACAAAGCCAAACAGTGAAAAGTTCAATGCTGCATTGTTTCTGGGGTTGTTCGACAGCTTGAGCAAAGGAAGTCATCGGCTTTTTCACATTAAAGGCCATGTGTTCCGTTGCAGGTATGTGAACTTTGATATAACTCCGAAGCTGTAGTCAGTGTGCCACTAAAGAATTTTCTGCATGTCAAGAAGCTGTAATGATGGCCAAATTTCTAATTTTCTATTTCCTTTTGCAGTGTTGATCAGTGTGGGAGCCGCTTCATACAGCAGAAGCTTCCAACAGCAACGCACGAAGAGAAAGCTATAGTTTTTGAAGAAATCATGCCTTATGTTGCTGAGCTGGTGATTGATGTCTTTGGGAATTATGTGGTGCAAAAGGTTTTACTCCAATTAATTTCAACTGTTTGGCCCTGTTCTTTTTTCACATTTTGGCTTTTCTACAGTAACTAACTTTTAAATGAAGTGTTTTTTCAAGATGAAGTCTATTAGTTAATTGTAGTACATACTATACCGACTTTATTTATATTAGCAAAAACCGTACGTGAGTTTCTGTTACTCTGTAATCTCTCGTATGAATAGCCCAAAAGCCAAAAGTCGCAGCCAAAAGCCATAAACCTCAGCCAAAAGAGCATGCCCTTTAACTTTTGAAGATGCAGGCAAATACTACAAATCCTGACTTATATTTATTTCCTCTTCCATCAGCTTATGGAGCACGGAACCCCATTTCACAAAAGGAAAATTATTGAATGCCTTATTGGAAGTGCATTACGCCTAAGCTTCCATCAGTATGGGTGTCGAGTAATCCAAAGGGTAATGTGCATTTGAGGTCTAATTCCATTCCAGATTACCTTCAAATAAAAATTCTATTTCAGACTATTGCATGGATGATTTGTTTCATAGGGAATGTTATATGACACTAATATTTTTTTTGGAGAAATTAGTCGAATTTCACACCTTTGATTTGTGCTCCAAGGCCCCAACCCTAGATTTAGGGTGGGCGGCGGTGCAGTGCTGGCGCCGTCAGCCACGGGATCGTAGGAGGGTGGTGGGTAGCAGTCGTCAGGCAAGACAGCGACAACTTCGAGTCTTGGGTGACAGGAGACGGTGGAGGTGGTGGATCTGGCGGTAGTGGGCCGCTGGAGACATGGAACAAGGTAGACACGGTGGTGATGAGATGGTGGAGTGGTGGCAGAGTAGGAAGTGGGCGGTGTCGGCACCGAGGGCGGCGCCGGTAGCTGCCCTCGGCGTGGATGAGGCGGTGTGCAAGATGCGGCGGCGGCGGCGGTATTAGGGTTAGGTCCGTAGGGGTTGGGTGGAAATATATAGGCAAGGGATGGGATGATCTGTGCATCCAACAGTTGAAAAACAGGTGTGGCGGCGTGTGGGAGGGGGAGGTGGCGGTGTTGGCTGATATGGAGAGGATGTGATGATTTGCATCTATAAAATTTCGGCTAATTTTGGGGAGAAACAGTTAGTCGCAGCAGTGGAGGAGCCCATTGGAGGCCAAACTAGGCTCCGGCCCCTCCTTGGCAGCAAATTTTCTTCAGGACCTAGCTATATATCTAAGCCCATTTGGTTCTTGGCCCATCCTGAGCACTACTTCCATTCAATTTTCCTCATAATGCACCCACTGTTACCACCATCTTTAGGTCCAGTTAGCTCATTAGCGTCAAGTGCTTCTCCTCTCCATAGCCACCTAGACCCCAAAATTTTCACCACACCCTCATTCTTCATTCTCCCATACTCCGGCCAATGGTTGTCAATTTGAAGCACCCAATTCATGGCAGCAATTTCTTGCAGATTCGGAGCTTCCAACTCGAACAGGCTAATGCTCAGTCACTGATCTTTCTTCTCCTCTGACTGCTGTGTTGCCATGATTTCTTTGTTGACATCTGCACTGATAGATAGACCCTTGTCGCATTAGATGACATCTGCACATATGCTATTGCTTGAAAGAAACTGCTGCTTTTAAGTTGGCCTCTATTCTGTTGGCCGTATGTGTTTAAAGCACATAAGAAACTGCTGCTTTTAAGTTGGCCTCTGTTCTGTTGGCCGTATGTGTTTAAAGCACATATTAAGCTTTGCATTTCTCTCACTGAACTGGAGCATTATGTAGTTTTATTTGGTTAGCTGACAACGTACAACTCTTTTTTTGTGTATATTTCTTGTCTGTTGCTTTCTTGTGCAGGCAGTAGAAATCGGCGAGCTTGACCAGAAGATACAGGTTGCCAGGCAGCTCCAAGGCAGTATCACAGCATTAATACATGACCAAAACGCAAACCATGTTATCCAGAAATGTATAGAACACGTGCCACACCAGCTGATACAATTCATTCTGGAGAGCATGTATGGCCATGTCACGGAGCTATCGGTCCATCCATATGGGTGTCGTGTCATTCAGGTTATTTGATTCTCTACTTCTTTTATCTATGTAAATTCGAATTTTTTGTAACATGCATTCAGCAATATGAATTCCTTGCTGTCCTGTCCTTTTGGCAGAGAACTCTGGAGCACTGTCATAATCCATCAACTCTGGAGATCTTTCTGGCAGAGATTATGGATGAAGTTTACCGGTTGGCAAAAGACCAGTATGGGAACTATGTTGTGCAGGTCAGTCTCTTTTTGTATTGCCTTCTTGATGTTGTTCATTACTCATTAACAACTATGCATAAATTGTTCTAAGATCTTAAAGGATGCATTGATATACCAGGTTTCTCGGATCTGAATTTATTCACATCACTACATGCCACAGATGGATGATGGCATCTTTCAACTGTTTATGACAAATCTATATTTTCCCATTTCCATTATTATTTGGGTTTCTTTTTGCAGCACATTTTGGAGCATGGAAGTCCTCATCTGCGATCTGCAGTTATAAGGAGATTTACCGGGAGGATTATTACCATGAGCCAGCAAAAATTTGCTTCTAATGTCATCGAGAAGTGCTTAGTGCATGGCAGCTATGAGGAAAGACAGATGATCATCAATGAGGTCCTCAGCACGGATGGTGAAGCCAACGCTCTTAAGGTATTTTAATGTTCTTCTGAACATCTGATGCTTAAGTGACTTAATCAGCAGCCACTATGTAAACTTGAGAGAAGAACAGAATTTAAAATACAGAAGTAACTACAAACAAAATTGCTTCTATAAGGAAGTACTTCCTTCCAATCTAGTACGAGAAGCTAGTTTTTGAGCCGCTCTAGCAGTGATGGATCTAATTAGCTGCCTAAAAGTATATTGCACTAGATGTTTCAGGTGAACTGACATTTTCCCATTTTTTCTGTGAGTTCAATCTTAAAATGTTTCTCTGTGGATATGCAGATGTTGGTAAACGACCAATATGCTAACTACGTTGTGCAGAAGGTGATGGAGACCTGCGACGAGTGGCAGCGCAAGTTGATGCTCGAGCGTCTCAAGGCTCACCATGGCGAGCTCAGCCACTGCCCCTACGCGAGGCACGTCTTAACACGCCTGGAGAGGCTCATCCAAGCCGGTGGTACGCCATTTGTTCCCTGAAAAATACCTCAAATTTTCAAATGATTTTCAAATAGAAATCAGAGCTTTTTCTCGGGTGCATACATAGCGCGGTCGGATCGCATGGAAGCAAGCTTTACTTTTTTCCAGTGAAAATCGGCAAAACTTTGTGTGTAACAAACACTTTGAACCTGCTTTTCAGAGGGTCGTATGGTGCTTCCCAGACACTCCCGGCGATCTGGAAAAGAGCACGTGGTGAACGGCTGAAAAGGAAGATCACTGCTGCTTCTGCCTGCAGTTTACTAAACCCTAATGTACTATCGTAAATTTGGCAAATAATCGAGACTGTCTCTGTAGTCATGCACTTGCTGTAATGTTAGTCGATAATCGACGCGAAGAAGACCATATATAAACCTAAGTTTTGTGGAAGCTGTGCATATGAACTCTGCAAGTAGTTCTGAGTTGTAACAGGCGAGACTACAATGCCTGTCGCAGACATGTATGACCCTACCATTTCCTTGGTCGTACTATTAGCAGGTTTGAGACTTCTAAAGAGTTTGTCGATGATGAGTGCTTTGTTTTAGCTTAAATTTCCTGCAATTCTGCATGTTTGTTTGGCGTCCCATGGTTCAGGTTCTAAATGGATGCTGCATGCGGTAGCTTCTATCAGATTCAGATTCGGGCAAGGCAGTTGCCAGCCTTGAGATGTTGCATCTCATCAGAAGTAACTTTAGATTCAGATTCAGGTGTGCAGACGATCAGCTACACAGGACATACAAGGTGATGCACATCAGCTAGTCCCCTTTGCCTATCAGGCTCGAGTCAGCTGTGGTGTATGTGCTACAGCCACACTGCAGGCATGGCAATGGCATTGCTGGTACTAAGTAACAGAAGCTCAGGCAACAACTACTGTTCAGAAAAGAAAAGCAGGGGAAGGGAAACCAACCCTACACAATTCCTGCGTACCTGATAGCAGCATGCGTAGCATTTGCAGCCATGGACGGATCTGTAATAGGTCAAAGATGTTCAGTTGAACACTCAAAATTTTTTTATAAAATATCAAGTATATAATAGGTATATTAGATGTATATACTATTAATTGTGTTAAAACTATATTTTTATGCCTGCAAATAAATTCAACCCGCACTCCTCGTATCTCGCGCGTCCCATGTAATACATTAGACCCATTTTTCTTTCCACCTCAGCTCTCCTCATATCCAAAGAGGCAAAGCTATAAACAAAATTATAACATTTGTTCCATTTCTCATTTTGTGTCTGTCTGTGTGGGAGGCAGCTTCGGCCTTCGAGTGGTGAGCGGGCGGATGTGTAGGCTAGAGGCGAGTGACGAGCGACAGACGCGGACGTGGTGCCATGATGTGATGACAATCATACGTGAGGCAACGTGTGGTGCAAGGTGAGCGTGTGGTAGCGCGGACGAGCAGAGAGGTGTCGCAGGCAAGCGGACAGTGGCGACAGGAAGGGAGCAGCGCGATAGCCGAGAGGGAGCGTGGCATTGGGAAGTGAGTAGCACCTCCAACTTATTATCATCGTCCTCTCTTCAGATCTAGGTGTGCTCCACCCACTCCACTTATTTTTCTTTCTTGGTCTGTTTTGCTCTATGGAAGGAACATACAATTTCCTCTTAGATGGACATTTTTTGCTGATAGGGAATAGCAAAAAAAGTAAGATCAACAAAATATACAACTCTCATTTATCTCTATAATTTGTTGTTTAATTCATATAATTATGCTCGTCTTATGTCGTCTATTTCCTCGTAAGAAATCATTAATTTCTATAATTTATGTATTTTTATTATATCTACATACATGTATCGTTGTATCGGTGTTTTGGGGAGAGGGACGGTGCGCTGCGGTATCGACGTATTCGAGCAACTTAGCTCCGAAATCCGAATACCCATCCTAAAAATCCTGGGTCCGCCACTGAATTTGCAGTAGGACAAAAGCCATGGCCGCCGGTGCCGTCCTCACACTAACGAGAAGCAAGGCAGCGGCCATCATCTTCTTCCCTTCCGGCAAGAAGCAGCCGCCGTTTAGAGCCATCGCAAACTCGGCATCCCTCGCGTGATCGTGGCGCAATAGTCAATCATATACTTGGTCGTTAAATCAATGGGAGTGTCTATAGCACATTCGACTGTTTTTTTAGTTTAAATTAGTCGATTTTTTTTGGCTATATATGTAACTTTTTTGCCCATATATACAATATTTTTCACGGATGAACATAATATTTTACCATGTATGCAATATTTCTCGATGGAAAAATATTGCAGTCATCAGGAAAATGTTACAGATATGTTAAAATGTTTCATACATGGACAGAAAATATTACAAATATGAGTAAAAAATATTGCATATATAACAAAAAAAATCGACTAATTTGAGCTTAAAAACATCATAATGTGCTATAGCACTTCCGTAGATCAATACATGTTGTCACGCAAAATGCTACTAAGTTTCGTTACAGGAACGCTGGTAACGGCAGCTCCTCGAGAGTGAACAAACAGAAATCCTTGCGCACATGATCGATGATAAACGATACCAGAATTCTTCCTACTCTACAGCAGAAGTTCCTGCTTGCTGCATTCTCTGCCAAAGCTGTACTATGGTGAGAGCAACTCCAGCAGTACTACTCAAAACAGAGCCCCTACTTTTCATTTGAGGGCTCCCCCTACTTTTGAGGGCCCTGTTTTTTTGCATCTACTCCAACAACACCCCTCAAATCTAAGCCCTCAAATTCATCCCACAACACACTGACACATAGGACCCACTCCTAAATCCGGTCGGAGGCGTCGGGCGGAGACGTCGGGCGGAGGCGACGGCGTCGGGCGAGGCGTCCGGGGACGGCGTCGGGCGAGGCGTCGGGCGGAGGCGTCGGGCGACGACGACGGGCGACGGCGACGGGCGAGCCGAGGAGCCGGGCGAGGCGACGATGACGGGCGAGGCGACGGCGTCGGGCGAGGCGTTGGCGGAGGCGTCGGATTTTGGGGGGAGGGGCGCGGGGGATTTTGGGGGGAGGAGGCGGCGGATTTTGGGGGGAGGAGCCGGGCAAGGCGACGACGTCGGGCGAGGCGTCGGGCGGAGGCGACGGAGAGCGGAGGCGGCGGAGAGTGGAGGCGACGGAGAGCGGAGGCGGCGGAGAGTGGAGGCGACGGGCGAGGCGGGGGGCGAGCGGGCGGCGGAGGCGACGGGCCAGGCGGGAGATTTTGGGGGGAGGAGGCGGCGGATTTTGGGGGGAGGAGCCGGGCGAGGCGACGACGTCGGGCGAGGCGTCAGGCGGAGGCGGCGGAGAGTGGAGGCGACGGAGAGCGGAGGCGGCAGAGAGTGGAGGCGACGGGCGAGGCGGGGGGCGAGCGGGCGGCGGAGGCGACGGGCCAGGCGGGGGGGGGGGGGGGGGGGCGAGCGGGCGGCGGAGGCGGGGGATTCGGCGGGGGGCGAGCGGGCGGCGGAGGCGGGGGATTCGGCGGGGGGCGAGCGGGCGGCGGAGGCGGGGGAATCGACAGGGGGCGGGGATTTTTTGGGGGGGAGGCGGGGAATTTTGGGGTGGAGGTGGGGGAAGTTTCAGGAGCGGGAAGAAACCGTAGGATGAGAGCCAGAGTAGGGGCCCCCTGGGAATGAGGGGTGAAGGGGGGATTTGAGGGGCTCCTCAAATTTGAGGGCTCTAGTAGGGGCCCTGCTGGACCTCTATTTTTGCCTCAAGCCCTCAAATATGAGGTTTGAGGGCTCAAGTAGGGGCCCTGCTGGAGTTGCTCTGAATGCGGCTATTTACCTAAACGAATCAAGAGATGGATAGACTAGTCATGTGCTTTTTGTTGAGACATGCTGTACTTTCTTATTTTTATTATTTTTTGGAAGAAAAAAACTAATGAACGGTATACCATTCGTTAGCCTTCTGACGGATAGCCAATGATCGTTAGATCCAAAGTCATACAAATCTCAAAGCCTTCTGATGGGATAACTTTTCGTTTGCTCCACGCCGCTCCCACAGCCGCACGTGCACTCTCCTCTCCCACTCTCTCTCGTTCTCCCTCCCTCCTTGCTGTCGTCACCTCACTCTCCACTGCCAACCCCACCGCGCACCGGATCCAATAGCTTGGAGGGGCACTGACGCTAGATCTGGTGTCAGGGGAGAGAAATCCAGCTCCTCGCTACGGGTTCACCCTCCCTTCTAGGTATAAAAGGAGGGCGGGGGAGGTGGCGACCCAATGGGGACGATGGGCAGGGTAGGAGAGCGGTGGGCGGAGCTGGAGGACGATGGCGGCGACGGTTGTGGCAATTAGGTTGGACGGTGTAGCACGATGGGAGGGGTTGGGGGCGGCGTGGCGAGGCTGCGACGGCGCCGTCGACCGCGGGTGGTGGTGGAGGGGGCGACGAAGGAGACGTGCGGAGCTGCCTAGAGCAACGCGGTGATGAAGTACTCTTCCTCTTCATCCATAAAACATAAAGGAAGAGAGAAGAGGGACAGAGTGCTAGAGGAGGTAGACGGCATCCCGTATGGTAGTACTTCTACTTTTTAGAAAGGGTAGCTTGTGTAGTTGTGCTTTTCTTTGATAGATGTAGGTATACTAGAGACGGCGACTGGTCACTAATCAACACTGACGATGCATATGTCAACCGTGGAAGCCATAAATCGAACCAAACCAACCACGCTAATCAACTCCAAAATCTGCAACTTTTTTCTTTACAAATTTTTGCACGCTGGACGGTCCCAACAAGGGGAAATAGGCCTATTTAAAACGGTTTTTGTTGTGATTTTTTATTACAACTGTTGCCTTTTAGCTGAAATATGCATCATAGCAGTTGTTAGCTTTTAGTTGAGATATTTAATTAAAATAAAATAAGAAAAAATAAAAAATATTATATCTCCATAAAAAATAAAAAAAATGTGTTAAAAAACTAAACGGCTTTCTACTACTTACAGCTGGCAACCAAGAGTAGTTCTAAACAGGCCACAAATTCTTCTCAAATACATGTCCCTATATCTCTTTCGATGCAGAAGTAAACAAAACTCAGACATAATTAAAGGCTCCACTTGTGAGTGACGCCGAGGTTGACGCTGACTCCTTGGTCCCACTTGGACCGAAGTAGTCGACAGCTGGGTCCCACTCGTCTATCCACTGACCAGCAGGCAAGGGGCAGTGCGGGTCATATGCTGACATGGGATGACCTCATTCATGCACAGCGCCGAGTACGGGAACATGGCCACCGATGTCTGGGTCCCGCCGTCCCCTGCCGTCCCCGCCATCTAAGGGTGTGTTTGGTTCGTGGATGGAGGTTGCATCGTATATCCTGGATGAGTGGATGCAGGCTGAGTGGAATCGTATTTCAGAAAAAGAAGATGTTTGGTGAGGCTGTATGAGCGGATACAAAAAAACTGAGATGCTGTTTGGTTGCCTGTATGAGCGGATGCAGTCTACCAAACCTGAGAGGCTGACACGTGGGACCGCATAAGATACACTGCATCCACTCATCCAGGATGGCTAGTGAAGCTCATTTTGAGCGTATCCACCCATCCAGGATGAGGGCGTATTTTTGCATCCGCTCATACAGGCTGTATCCGCTCATACAGGCAACCAAACAGGCTCTTTCTCAGATTATACGGATCCACCCATCCAGGACGAAGGAGATTCAGGTAACCAAACACACCCTAAGTACCTCTCCACCTCCCTCATCGAAGGCCACGCCGCCGACACCTGGTGCGAGCACCACAACCCCACCTTCATGGCAGCCTCACCTTCCCCGGCATCGAACTTAATGCCCAGCCTCGTGTCCACAGCCTTCTCCATCTCCCTCGCCTTATACCTCTCCCACACCCACTCCGCCAGCACGAGCTCCTCCGATGCAGCGGGCGGAGATATGGATATTATTGACAAATAAATTAGGAGATAGTAAACATAGTTTTATTTATTTTACAAGATGCATACAAATCGACTTAGGGTTTATACGACAACTCGTCTTGCAAACAAAAAAATATTGCCCAGAGGTTTTCTTCTTGCTTCAAGCTTGGAATAGAGGACGTGCACCATCCACTTGACTACGCCAATTTAAAGTTAGGTAAGATTAGACATAAATTTTTTTTGCAAAAACAAAACTGTTAAAACTAATCTAAGATAGGTAAGACAACATTGAGGGACAGCAAGACAGCAATAACACTTATATTTTATGAACTCCTTTTTATATTTCACAACTAAATTTTGCTTTAAATTAGCACTCTTAATTTAACTTAGGTCTCAATCTACGGTCAAGTAAGCGTGCTCTGATACCACTTTGTAATGCCCCTATTTCTGGAGGCGCTAGTAATCCTCGTAACTGTCTAGGACTATTTAGTTGTGGAGTACTGAGCATAAATGAACATCCGTTCAATACATACTTTGGCACATCAGTACTTTGGCACGTCCGCAATATTAACCCCACGTATAGAAATCCTGGAGGGGATTTTCTCGCTTCGAACAACTGGCAGCAGTTATGTCGGTGGCCTTTCGACCAACCGGGACTAATGAAGTTGCTTTTAATTAATTCACATACTAGGAGTACGCCAACATACTAGGAGTACGCCAACATGAGCAGATTAAGGTGCTGTTTGTATTGTCTTATGTTTCTAGTTTTTATTTAGAAAAGTTAAAAGATAATATAAACATTCGATTTCTCAAAACGATTTTTTCACTTCTCTTGCTATCGTCTCACTCTTAGGATAAGATATAGGTCACGAATGCATCACGTACCTCACCTCTCTTGCTCCCGTTGTGCACACGCGTCGCTCCCTCACTTTTTTCACTGCTCACCTTCTCCTTATAAAAGCCATTTCTTTTAAGAATTACTATTTCTTTTCAGCCAACAATTATAAACCACGACAAGAAGCCATTAGGGAAAGCCAATATGACATCCCCTAGATACAAGCAAATGGGAATGAGAAGGAGACACTAAGTTTTCTTTTTGAAGGAGACACGAAGTATTACTGTATCCTTTACTTCTATATGGACATGTTCTTTTCGGTTTTTATGGGCAACTTTTAGTGTTTGCTATAGTACCTAACTTTTAAACGAAGTATTTTTTAAGATGAGATCTACAAGTTAATTGTAATATACGTTAAAAGCCCATCACATATACCAGCCGAAATCATATGTAAGTATCTCTCTTTTAGTAATCTCTACCATAAACAGATAAAATTTAAAATTTTCAATTAAAAATTAAAAATTAAAAGCCACAGCCAGATATAACAGGCCCTATATGTTGTTCGCATTGGAAAGACGGTAAGGGATGCTTCCTGGACCGTCCACCACCGAACGGACAGGTCGGGGCATCAGGAAAGTTAGATCGCGGATAACAGCCCCGATGACGACCCACACTAGCCAGCAATTGGATGCGCTCCCTCTTTAGGCCTGTTCTTTAAATCAAAAGCTGGCGGCTTTTGAATTTTGCTATAATACCTAACTTTTAAACGGAGTATTTTCTCAAGACAGGGTTTACAAGTTAAACGATCACGTTAAAAGCCCAACATTTATATCAGCCAAAATTGCAAGTGGGTATCTGTCTCTTCATAATCTGTACCGTAAACAGCTAAAATTCAAAATTTTCAATCAAAAATCATAAACCGCAACTGAAAAAGAACAGGCGCTTTGCCTGCCGACTGACCCGACCGTGTCCGTACGTCGGTGTCCGTGAATGGGGAGAAAAATAGTGGCCCACTGGGTCTCTTACTCTCTTTACTACATGCTACTTTTGAGTCGCTTAGAACCTTGCTTGAAGATGGAAAAAAAATTATGGAAAATAATACCAAATATCAATCTAGTTTTATGTTCTATATCGTGCTATGCTGCCAAGTAGCAAGCAGGAGAAAACACAAACAGAACAGAACAGAACGATTCTAGACCGGCTGCAAGACAAAAACAGAAAGGAAAGGAAAAAAAGAGTAAGCCAAGCCAAGAGAGGCGGCAAACTGAGCAAATTTATGTGCTCTAACAATGGACCTTGTCTTCTTTTTTCCGAGAGGCAACATTGGACTTTCAAGTCACACGTGGACGCGCATAATATATCAACACAATCACAAAGAAGCGAGACAGCACAGCACGAATCATGACTCTAAAAATCAATGGGTGAACAGCTCAGGTTAGACAGGGAAACAGGCCGAAAGAGCGATGATACAGTAGTATTACAGTCTCAGCCAGGGGGAGCACCCACCAGCACACTGCGGTTACAAAGCAGCACCAACTCATCTGTAGAAATCCATCGGGCACATCCATCTTGTTGAGACGAGACACTTTTTTTTGGCGCGAAAGAGACGACATCCTTGGTCAGGAAAATCAAGTCAGCTTCTGTACAAAAATCTCGCTTCCTACCGGGAGAATACAGCAAATAGAGGAGAGCTTAGAAGGAGCGTCATTCTTTGGATGGCATGGCCGGGGAAGGCCTCCAAAATCAGCTCCATGCGAAACGGCCCACTTCTCCCTGGGAGGGGCTGGGCGCAGGCTAGCAAGGTTCGGAATATTGCTTCTGACGTCGTTCCAACAGAATGGACGGTTACATCATGGTCCTCCATGGATGCCTGGCCTGCACAAGTCACCAAAGATCTAGTAAAAAAATGTCAATTTATTTGACAAAGTAATTTACCATTACTGAGTTATGAAACAATACAGGTCTTTTCCAGCAAATTCATTCAACAAATGCTAAATAATCCCAACAGGGATGTTGAAAGTAAATCCGTTCCGTTTAGTACATTTCGTAGTTTTCTGACAGACATGAGGCATTGTAATCAGGAAAACCATTACAAACAGTAGGGCAGCAGACCCATTTATCATAAAGAACTATTAGATTTGGTCTGGACTATTCAGTTTGGGTTTTTTTTTAAAAAAATTGCTGCATGCACAACTATTAAATATTGAGCCTGCTACCGTGCACCCAGTAGTCGTCGGTTGTCATATATGTGTTCTACAAAGACACCAGGCTGATTCTGTTTACCATTTCTAAAATAAGTTACTTTCACTTGCTTCAGAGAGAATGAACCTTTAAGGGGGGAATAATACTAATATTAGTTAAATTAGCCTGCCTCAGTTCCCAGAAGTAGCACTGTACTTTTGTCCATTCCTTAATTTTCATGCAAAGTCGTACTGTTCTCATACACGCACATCAGAGCAGAAATACATAACCAAGTGTAAATACATATTGCGAAACACTGTTAGAAATTATACTACTAAACTAACAATTGTGGCACAAAAAGGATAAGCTAGACTGCCGACTTTTTACTAGAGGCAGCATCAACACTCAACTCTAAAGGGCCATGTGGTATAGCGAAGCAGCTCAGATAAAGGTGTAGCACTATCAGGGAGGTAGGGAGAGATTACTATACCTAAAATAGAACTGTCATATTGAATACATAATAGGTCGATCATTTATTGCAGTTTTGAGTTGCAGAACCGTGCATTTGATCCTTTTGGTAAGGATCATATAGGGGCAACAAAGGTGGGAATTTAGTTACAGACATACCTAATCTGTGAATAGATATGGACAAATCATTGTGCATAACTGTGTATTACTCTTATGTTCTAACTTCTAACAAAATTGCCATATTTGTAATATATCATAATACTGTCATGCAGTGTTGCTGATGCAGCCAAACATAGAAATTGTTTCTCTTAATCAATAGCCTATTTCTAACTTCAAGCTGTTGGATAATCAAACTATCATCCTTTTTGGTGTACACTCAGACAAAACCTCCTCTTACTAATAAAAACAGACAGTATACAATCCTTACTGTTCATTGCACAGGTAAAATGATGAGTGCATGTCATATACCTAGGCAACCACCTTGCTCGTTTCTCCTCAAACAGAGTTCTTTACTTTCTCTTAAATGCCACATAAAAGGACAACAGAAAATCCTTGCTCAAAATTTCATTTCATAAGTAAAAAAATGCTAATAGTACTGAACAGTGAACAGAGGATGCCCTACCTAAGAGGTGAGTTTAACACATATGTAGCACAACAAACTCCCAAGTTTCTATCGTACAAGATGTCAAAGTGTGTATGGCAAGGTGCAAATTGCACATAGATGATTTACTATAATTGTGTACCCTTGACCTAAGTGCCTAACAGTTTAATACAGACACACGCTACATTGTGTAATGCCTAGTTATCATTCTTGAATCATCAGCCAGCACTAATTGGTTATCACAAGCGAAAAATTTCAACATACCTGAAGATTCCACAAACTGAAGATCCACCATAAATCTGAAATGTTCATAGCTCCAGTATTCCCAGATCCCAAGCTCACCAGATGCAACTCCATTCTGCGTACTGCACTTCTTCCACCAACCACATTAAAGCTGAGGAAGTTCCTGTGGGTTCTCCATTGATGCCCTTAATATCATCCCAGCCCTCCGCTTCCGGTCATCCTTCATTTCCTCCTTCAAGAACGTTGGATCCTCCCTCAGATCCAAGGCTTTTGAATTCAGGGCCACTGGTACCGGCTTCTTGTCAATTCCAATCTTGAGGTGCACTGGTGCCCTCCCTTTTGGAACCATGCTCTTTTGGTTCTGATTCTGGTCCAAACCTGTCACATCATCAAGCTCCATGTTATTTGCTCCCTGAACTGCTGGCGCAAATGCCTCAAGGACAGAGAGTTTCCTCCTTTCCGGTGGCATATCAACCTCTGACACCTCCTTCTCCCCATGCAACAATGTGGGCTCAAGAAAAGGATTTCTCTTGCTCTCAGCCACTTGTATCGCCTTCCCTTTCTCTGCATTATCCACAGCAACCACTGGCATAAACCCATCAGCACCCACAAGGGCCAAACGTTGCTGCAAGCTGAGCAGCGACTTCTCAGCCTTCCTCCGCTGCCGCACCTGCTCCACCTTGTCCACCCTGCCCTTAACCGCCTGCTCACTCCACACCTCCGTCCTCACATACGTGTGTGGATCCGGGAACAACGGGAGCCACTCCGGCACATGCTTCATCCCAGTATCCCTCCCAGCCACCGCAAAGCTCGCCGCCCGCTGCGGCTCCACGCGTGGCACCGGGAACCTGGGCAACGGCCGCGCGAATGGCACCTCGTCCCTGGACTCAACGAACGCCACAAGGTCCCTGACAACGCCAGAGCCAACAAGGCAGCGGCCAGAGGTGGCCACCCCGGCGAACCCGTCAAAGTCAGTGCCGATCTCCTCGAGGGCATGTATGATGTCGTACTCGTTGGCAAGCGCGCGCCCGGCGAGGTTAGCGTGGAACGCCGCGGTCTTCCCGAGGTGGACGACATAGCGGAGGAGGACGTCGACGAGCGTGTCCACCGCCGAGCGGTGCGCGCAGTCGAACCCCGTCGCCTCCAGCACCTGCGCAACCGCCG
The DNA here is from genome assembly GCA_017311315.1 of Dendrocalamus latiflorus. Taxonomy (NCBI): domain Eukaryota; kingdom Viridiplantae; phylum Streptophyta; class Magnoliopsida; order Poales; family Poaceae; genus Dendrocalamus; species Dendrocalamus latiflorus. The sequence continues at coordinate 23,735,476 of CM029632.1, forward strand.
CCCGTGCCACCGCCCGCCCGAATTCGTCCCCGCTGCTGCTACCGCCCCCGCTGACGCCACTCATGCTTCCGCTTCTCCTCCCCCGCTTCCGCACCACTCATATCATCGAGCACCTCGCCGGCGCGGTGGTCCCAGATCCGGAGCTAGGGTTAGATCTCGCCGCCGTGGATGCCAGCCGCGGCACCATCCGCGCCGAACCGGGGGTGCTAGACGCCACAGCGCGTCGAATCGCGCGGGCGGGCCGGGCGCGTCGAGCTCGAGCTCCCGGGGTATTCGAATTCGATTCAGATTCGATCGGTGCGAAAGCGTGGTGGTGGGGAGCGGGGATTGGGCGGGAAACTGAGGGGGAGGCCGAGGGGTTCGGGAGGAGAAGACCGTTGGAAATTAGGGTTTTGGCGCTCCGCGGGTTTGGGTTCGGATCCGAGCACGCGAGCGAGAGGGGAAGGGAGGTGGGTACGGATGAATGGACGGAGACGAAGGAGTGGGCTGATTTTATAGAGGGAGGCGGTGGGTGGGCGGATTCCCGTGTGCGCGGGGCGGGTGGGCGGAGCCGCGCGACGACACGTGGCGGACGTGGACCACTAGACTCCTTCAAGGGAGGATGTCGTATTCTGGACGGAGTTTTATGAGCCCGTGGGCCTCCATAAAGCCCGGCCCATATAACACAGGACCAAGATAAACACTCACACACACACACCCTCTTAGAACCTTCTTTGACCCGTGGTTGCATTGCAATGATTGGGAGAGTATGAACAAGGAACAAAACGTTCATGGCTGAACAAACAGCCAGAGATACATGGCATGCTCCAACCGAGCATGACTACAACCACATCAGGTTAGTACAAGCCAACCCAAGCGATTCGCGGCCAGCCGACGCCTGGTTCGCGGCTCGGTTGCTGCCGAAGATCTTGCGGTTCGACTCCCTTGCCGGTCTTGATCCAAACTGCGTAAATGTCGGATGGAAGTGATGTCAAGAGTCAACGCAAGCTTTTTACACGCCGTCATTTTTTTTATGGACCGTTTGTTCAGGTACAACAGCAGATTTATCAGAGGTTTTAGTGATGCTGTGTGTTCAAACAATTAACTAACCATAAAAGAAACTTGTGCTATCGTTGCCTACAATATAAATTGTGTGCATTTTTGCAACACAAAGTATTACCACTATTGTCCTCAAGGATCATACTTAATTCTTAGGTACTCAATAAAGTGGAAACTGGTTACAGTATGCACCTGGATTGCTCTCTTTGGCTGACGAGCGGCTTCTTGTAGACCTAGCAGCTTTGCAACCTTCAACATTATCACATATATTGAATTAGCAGAAGGACATGGAGCTGTGTGGGTGCCATGTTATCAGCCAAAATGCAACATAATAAACAATAATGCAATCCATGCTCATATCAGACTTAGATTTCAACATTATTCACCTACTGAATTTTCCTAGTTTTAATCGATGGACTACACCTTGGTACAATAGCACCAATAAGACAACTTCATTCACCTCACATAACAGGTGAAGTCAGCCAACATGTGGACTTGAAATGCAAATCGTAACATAATGTATCAACTTCCACTTAGAGTAAGGCAAATGAAGTGCAAACCTCTCTCAAGATCTTCTTATCGCCCTTTCCCACAGGTTCATCAAGTTTAGCAATCTCCCACAACGGAATTTCCAACAAAGTTTTTATCACGTTCTCATCAAGAAATGGAAAACGAGCCTGTAGGGTGGACAGTAGTACACATCGGTCATTAACACTAAAACCAAAGCTGAATTGACAAATGCTGAGCATTCTAATTCATAAAACATAGCAGAGGTTACCTCCTTGCCATGGTCAGAAATGCACCTATCATCTCTTCCCATATTTCGTTTCCAAATTCTTTGCACATCTAATCTCATCTCCTCATCCAGTGCAACCCAGCTAAATATGGGCACAAAAAAACACTTAATAAGATTCTTGCAATTGCAGTGCAAGAAGATCGTAAATGATATTCACTGGATTATCTAACATGCAACAAATGAAATCAATGTATACACATACCCTCCAAGTCTATATTTAGTCCGATGTCTACCATAACCAGCACACTGCTCGTCAGCCCCAGAACCGACTAACAGGACTCTAGACATTGACTTGTAACGACAACCATTTTGCATGTTGCACATACTTCCATCCACCCAACCATCCCCACCAGCAGCCAACCAGAGGGCTATACCGATGTTCAAATCCTGTACAAAAGATCAATCATTTCAACTTTGATAAATCTATGATGTGATAATCCACAATAACAGAAATACAACTATAGAAGACTCCAGGGGAAAAAACACTATACAAGTACAAGAGTAGCAACAAGCCAACAAAACATCATTTTCAAATAAAAACAGCGATCTGTGGATCCCAGAAACTCAACAGAGCCTTAATACTAAATATTCTTCCCTCATCCACTAGGTAGTGCAGGCACTAGAAAAAGACTGCAACTAAGGTGAATTGTGATCTCCAGATACCAGGTCACCAAAGGAGGTTCTAAATTCTACCTCCATCACTCACATTTTTGTACACTTAGGAAGACGCTACCACCCAAACGAACAGAGATGATAACCTACAGGCCTCTCTTTTCTTTTAAAGAAAAATGGAAATAACCTATGGGTCATGAAGAATAACAGTCCAATACTAAAGTGCTCTTCTTTTTCATATAGTGAAAACTGTTCCAACTTAACTTCTTATGTTTAATAATGCGTCTCTCAAAAAGATGGTCTTTAACTCTTAACACTTGATTTCAGTTTGGTATTGTCAAATGTAAAAAGATGCATGATTTGAAGTTTATGAGCTATGACACATTGACACCATTCCAAAATCCAAATCCAAGAGCAAGTGCACAAACAATTTAGATCATGGTATGTTCTTCAGCCTTCCAGCATTGCAAAACAACTACATTAATGTATCAAAGCTTTAGTAGGAAAATACACACCATATAGGTATTTGAAGGGTGTATCAGTGACATCATGTGTTCACTTTCCCCTTTCAAGTTGGTCAAATCAGCGTCAATCTCAACAAGACGCCACCTGCAATTTAAGAACATTTGAGTTCTAGAAACCAGGACCAGAGGTATACAAATAAGATAGCAAAATACTGAATCACAGATCAAATCGAACGTGTCTTTAGTTAGAATACAGCACTGCATAAGTTTGATGATTGCTTGTATGGTAACAAAATGCGGGGCCGGGGAGAGAGAGGGAGAGGGGTGAATGTTGTAAACAGAAGGACAACAAAATCAATCACTCTAATCAAAGTGATGCAACATTTACAGTTAACGTGAGAACCAAAACAGATGATAAAAATGGATGAGTAACCGAGAAAGCACACAAGTGAGATAATGCAGGATATAGAACAACTTGCATTGAAGCAACTTGGTCACCTGCTGGCTAAGAAGGCTTGCAAAGGAAATAGCATAACAGAGAAGAAACTCGTTAGGCTATAGTAAGTGTCAGAAATTGGGCCCGAAATTCATGTTCAAAAGAAATATGACAGGTATATGGTCAATCCTCCTGTGCAATTCAGATGTGATTATGTGACTTGCAGCATCAATAGAAAATCAGCTGTTTTCAGTACTAGACATATCCTATCAGGGATAAGAACATGAAATGTTCAGAAGTCAAATCACCTCCGGAGCGGGGAGATCCTCTGAAGCTCCTTCGGTCCTGCTATTGCAGAAACCCTATATGGAACAAGGTGCCCGTCAAAACTGACATTTAACAAATCAATTGTCCCTGTTTGAAATCTCAATGACACATATTGAAGTTAAGGTGCTGGCATGAAGAAGCTAACCTTCTGGCACTGTGCATTAAAAACCAAAGCACTTCGAAAGTTTGAATATAAAGTAGAACAACAGTTGAACTTACATTTGGAATCAAGGCATTGGTCTAATAATGCTGCAAGTATCATGGAGTCCAAGCCACCGGAGAAAAGGATAGATATTGGGGCTAACTCCTCATCCCTAAGCTTACTCAGATCACCCTGTCCACATGTAAGGATTCAGTATAACCTGATAGACTAACTAACAAGAAATGCAATATGGAGAAAGCTAGTACCATTTTCAATGAAAAAAAGTCTCAAATCAATTAATTAGACTGCTGGAGTTGTAAAAAATCAAAAAGTACAAAAGAGCAGCATTTAGAAGAGTTAGTTGCTCACCTCAGAGTCTGTTCACATTAGTTCGTAGCATTACAGATTCCTGTAACGCAATCAATACTATACGTGCTGAATGGAAATAACATGGTAAACAAGTATCAGTATTAGAAACTTTCCAAAGATGAATTATTTCAGGAAATTTCAGTAGTGAACATTTCATGCACCTGACTGTGTTATGCAATTTGCTGGACATAAACTAAAATCCAATGGGAGATCTCTCTTGTATTTTCTTCAGCTTCTCTTGAGTTTCTGAAGTTACAGTTCCCTTTGTCGACATAATTATTTTGTTGGATTAAGTCATCCACAATAGGAACTGTGAACTGTCGACTTCCTCTCCCATTGAATTAATGTGTTCAACGAAGAATTCATCCACTCACGTTTCCTAACTTCGACAGTACATCCTTCCTTCGTACATGTGCCATTTTTTCCCAGGTCTTTCAGGTGAATGCTGTATATCCCACAAGGAAGTTCTTCCCAGTAGCTAACTTTGGTGTAGTCAGTAAAATCAGGATCCACCCCTGACTCCAAACCATTTACTGTTAATGCTGTAGGAGTGAAGAGGAGTGTATATATGAGATTGGATTTGCACAATTACATATGAGTTATCACTATTCAAAGCATGTACAGAATCATAAACATTAGGTGCAACATCATAGCTTACCTTTAAGTCCATGAATTTTTCAAACTTTTGAAAAGGAATGGCAGATGTACAAACCATTGATAAGATAGACACATGAAAATTAAGCATATCTTACCAGAATTATTCCTTGCAAATGAAGAGGGTGACACTGATGATAATATGAAGCGTGAATCATCAGGTGTGGGCCAATGTACCAAGATGCTTCTTCTCCCGAATGCATCCTGGCCAAACCACATTGTTTTCGAGCCCGTCTGGAAATTCAAGGTGGCTTGGATGTTCAGAAAGCTGAATCTACAATGAATTGAAAACATGACAAACCTCACAATTACCTGCCTGCCAGTATATCAAAACCCAAGGGCCTTTGATTGCTGAAAGGATGTGTGGAACTGATTTCCCTACACTCCCACAACAAGGTCATGCTTCGTCTCTATCAAGAACATGGCAATCACAGCAACAACAAGATTCCAGTGACGACAAAAGTGATTTGAGTGTCATTCTGGTCATCGCCAATGTGAATTCCTCCAGATAGCTCACCTTATAGTAAAAATAACAAATTCAGTGTTAAATTCAAGTGAGGTAACCACTCCAGTTCTAAGATAAAAGCAACACTAATATGGTACTAATAAGTCAATGCATGATTTCTACTGAATTATCGGAAGCATTCTCGGAGTATGGAAGTCAGATATACATGTATCATTCAAAAGTCCTAGTTGTATACATCACAATAGCATATATGACACGTAGCAAAAAGACATCAATTTGTAAAGAAAAAAGGGAAACAACATTATATTATATTCAACAGAAATACCATTATACACTAGAACACTTCCTGATTGGGCCACCAGTGGCTGCGAAACCGGCTCAGCTCCCCTGAGCTGCAGCGTTGCGCCGATGAAGCACAGCTCCGTGGCACTCACGCCACCTCCAACCCATGTTCATCATCACAACCATCACCCCCTGAGACACATAACAACCCCCATAAGAAATCACCAATGCGATCAAAACTCCCAAGCATATTAGGGAGCCACCAACTACCTAGGATCGTGCCGTCCGCGCAAAGGCGGAGCCTTTCGCAGCCAAGGCTGTCCGGGCCTCGCCGCCGCAGGGCCTCCTTGAGCTCATCCACCGACACGCCCTGCCCCTGCACTCGCACACACAGCAACAGCTCAGCTTAGCTCGATTAGGGTTTGGAAAATCACACTGGATTCATGGTACTGCCGATACTGATCATGTAGGGTTTAGTTCTGGTTTGGGAGGTTGGAGCGGATGCTAGTAACGGTACCTCGTCACTTCGCCGGATTCCGGCGGCGGCGGCGGCGGAGGAGGAGGGGGGGGCAACGACTAGGCGGTCGCCGGAGAGGACGAGGGCTATGCCGCACATAGCTGACTTCTGGGTCCCGCTTGTCAGTGGTGCGAGGGTGGGGTGGCCGGGTGGGGTGCAGTCGCACGGTCGAGCGTATAAGCTTGGGAGGTTTTGCAGCAAGGCCCGGGGGAGAAGCATATCTACATTTGCGTTAAATTGTCATTGGCTACAAGGTTTACATAGAGTGAAATAGTGCATAAGCAATCCAACATGTAAAACTTTTTTTTCCCAAATGATTCTGATCCTTCTCATCCAATATTACTTCAAACGTGATTGACCGAAGTCCAAGGCATGTAATTAAGGGAGTGTTTGGTTGGAACTTGCAAGCTAAAGTTTTCCACAATTTATCACGATTCTCTTAAACAAGTTTGATCAGTTAAGCGAGCGATGTAACCATGGCTTAGATGTACCAAACTATTTCAGCCAGGCGTCATTATTCGTCGCCACAAGTTTAGCAAAAATGTGTAGCAAATTAAGTATGGCATTCCTAGGTTGCGAACCGTACAGACCCTAAATTGCACAACCTTGCACTATGTAACAGTGCTTCTCACGGTGCTCAGCAGAAACCAATTGATTTCTACGCTCGTATAATCACGCTTCTCATAACCTCTTTTGTTATTGCATACACAATGTAACAGCGCTTCTCACAGTGAATGATGCGTCGTTTCAATCCACCTCTGCAGAAGTAGAACTCTACACAAAATTAAGATGCTAGAACAGGGTAATACACTGCTTACTTTGCTTAATCATACACAAATGGCAAGCGAGTAGCAACACATGAATACGTGATGCCAACGCAGCAGCGTTCAATTTCAGCTGGACGAGCCCTGGAGCTTGGACACGAAGCTGGAGGCAGCGAACGCGGCGGAGCCGCCGCCGACGCAGATGAGCGCGGCGATGGCCTGGACGGCCACCTGCCAGGGGTGCTCCTCGGGGACGAGGTACACGACGGCGGGGCCGGCGGCGAGCAGCAGGAGCGCGAGGCCCAGCAGCGCGCCGGGTGTGCCAGGGTCGGTGGCGGCCGACAGCACCTCTAGCTCCTCCGCCTTGGACAGCAACCCAAGCCGCTCCACCGTTGACAGCGACAGCCCGGCGCGCTCTGCGGCCGACAGCAGGCCCGCCTTTTCCGCCTTGGTCAGCAGCCGCAGCTTCTCCACGTTCGTCAGCAGTTTCACCGGCGGCGCCACCTTGCCGCTCGCGGCCTGCCGCGGGCCCGGCTCGCCCAGCGGGAACACCGTCGTGCCCTGCACCGCACGAACGCACACATGCGTCGATTGATCAGTCGCCGTCCTTGGACACGCACTTGAAATTAACTTGGAAAGGCGTAATAGGAGATGGCGCTTACCGTTCTTCTTGTGCCGGAGGCGGGCTTCGAGTTCTGGGTGGCCATGGCGGTGACCCTGGGAAGAAGACGGGCCCTGTTGCTGCTGCTTGGCCTAGTCGTGGCTGCAGCGACGGTGGTCGGCGACAGTGACGTCATTGCCACCGCTCTCCCCGCGTCCATGGATTCCCTCCTCTGCTACCTACCTATGGTCCTGGACCTCTCTCGTGCAATGCAACCATTCCTGGAGATGATGTGTGACTGTGGCCTGCCTGATCCGTCCCCGACACGTGGCATCCCTCGAGTGGTCGGGAATCCCACGTCGGATATGCAACCCAATGGATAAGGCGCTGATCTACGGAACCAGGGATCCTGGGTTCAATCCCCAGTGGAGTCCCAATTGGTTTTGCCTTTCTTTTGGGCCCACAAATACTCACGCTTTGATGGGCCTCCAACCAAAGCCCAAGTGGCCTATAGAAGAGGGCACAACACGTAGCCGCCGCAAGGAGAGAAGGAGGGAAGGGAAGCGAAACCCTAGCCAGAACCCATCGGAGAAGCAGAGATCGGAGAGAGGGGTCGGTCATGGCGTCGGCGACGGCGGCGTTGGAGAAGCTGAGGTCGTTCTGGGACTCGCAGGTCAACGACGAGGAGAAGTGGGCGTTCAACTTGGTCAGTGCCTCCCTCGTCTCACAATTTTACTCCCCCCTTCACCTTGTTCTTGTGTCATTACTGCTATAGGATTAGGATCCATCATGTTTGCTTATCTCATGCTTGTCCGACTTGGCGTCTTGCCTTGGCGTTGGGGTGGTAGCTTCAGATGGCTTTTTCCATCTAGTCTGCTGCGTTCTTGAGCAAATTAGCGAGCAAAGAATCTTTTGCTATGTGTTGTTGATGAAACAGTAAAATTGGCTTCGGATAGTCGGGTTATTTAGGAATTGTCCCAGTGCCTTTTGTTTTGTTTATTTGGTTATGTACATTGCCGGCTGTATGGTCTCAGTAACTTGGTACCACTGGGTTAAGTAATGGATTTCGAATTTCGGATGGTCGTGTTAGATTGTGCTTTGACCAGCTTGCCTGTGTTGTTTACTGCTTGAGGTTTGGAGCTTAATTAGGTTATGGAAGAAGTCGACGAGATCAGTTAACGCACTCTGTGTTCTCCTGGCCGAGTTTTATTGTTGGGGATCTTGGTCTTAACCCTTTGGCACTTGCTATTGTTCTAGGTACCTGACTATTTGTAAGGTGAAAAATTTATGGTGCAGGATGCAGATGGTGGTTTGTTGCGTCGCCTAGTAGTAAATTAGTAATAACTTCTGACTCGTTAGGTTGTGCACAGCTGCACACCTGCTGTTATTTCTTTAGATCCTGGTGGATAGATCCACCTCTGTTTACCGTTGTCTTCCTCTGCTGATGGATTGCCTTAAATTGCTCTCAGAAAAGAATTGGTTTGAATTATTCCTTGCAGTGATACTTTGGATCTTATTTTAAAATCCTGCCTGACATTGAAATTTTTTTGTTGGTTATGCTTGGCATTGAATTTTCACAATGGTGGATCCTAACTCCGAAATCTAAATTATTCCTGGCAATTGAATCTTTGTGTTTTTATGTTCCATGTTTGCTTTCTTATCATCAAAGAGGAATACCCCATGTTTATGGAAGTTCAAAAGCATTTGAGGAAGTTGCTCCCATATATTCACTTTTGACCAGGTTATACCTAGTTTTGTTCAACCATATGTTTTGGCCCTCAAAATTCACTGCATGAATCTTGGGGTCGTTCTTTTGGGCTGTAGCTAATGGCTTAGATTTTTAAATTCTGGTTGTTTTTGAGAGAGTATGGAGAGAGAGACTCTCACGTGCGATTTTACGTCTTGAAAAGACACTCCGTTTGAAAGCTAGTCATTGTAGTATAAGCCAGAAGCCGAAAAGAACGGGGCCCTTGTAATTATGTTGGATCTTTGATTGGGTTAAAAGATATTACATAACTAATCACTAATCAGAGCTTATATTGATACCAAACCTTTCTTGTTGTTAGGACAATATCTTGTGTTGGTAGAAAAACTTCTGGATGGTAACTAAACTACTGTTCTTTGTTTTTTCGTTTACAGAAGGTGATAAAGGCTGGTGGTCTATTCGCTGGGTCCATCTTCCTAATGCACAACTTCGGTGAACTAATGGCCATCTAAAGAGGACTTGATAGGACAGCAATGGAGATCCAGTGGAGCCGTGTTTTCTTTCTTTCTTTCTTTTGCCTTTTTTGTGAGCACCATCATCAGACATGTTATTAGTGTGTATCATGGAGTGTTACTGCTCACTTGAGACAGTTTTCTGGGTATAACGGAAGCCAAAGTACTATCTCCGTGTTAGATGTTTGCCTGCTTTTGTGAATTATCAAGCAAATCGTCAAAAACTGGATATCCTCTTGCTAGGACTTTCTTGAATTCTCTATGATCCAATTCATGCAGTGAATTACGCTCTGTGTTGCGATGTATTGATGATTTTGTTGCTGTTGTTATGAATAGCGCTTGTATTCATATGAGGCCAATGGGCCGGTATATATACACAAAGTACAGATGGTAAATATGCAAAGAACCCCTCATAACAATGGGGAATAACAAACTATACATATATCTCTAACACCCCCCCTCAAACTCATGGTGGATCAACAACGCTGAGTTTGGAGAGGAAGAAGCTGTGCTGTGCTCGAGTCTGGGCCTTCGTGAAGAAATCCGCTATCTGAAGCTCTGAGGGCACATACTGAAGAGCAATCACCTGATCATGCACACAAGTTCTCATGAAAGAAGCATCAACTCCAATGTGCTTGGTGAGCTCATGCTTCACAGGATCACGAGCAATACTGATAGCACCTGTACTGTCTGACAAGAGAGGGGTCGGTGTAGTGACAGAAACACCAAAATCCTCAAGTAACCACCGTAGCCAAGTAATCTCTGCTGTCAAGAGAGCCATAGCTCGCAACTCAGCCTCTGCACTCGAACGGGACACTGCAGTCTGTTTCTTCGTCTTCCAGGCAATGAGAGAACCACCAAGAAAAACACAGTAAGCAGAGATAGACCGGCGATCAGAGGGATCGCTGGCCCAAGTAGCATCCGAATAGGCCTGAAGCTGTAACGAGCTGGAACGTGGAAAGAAGAGACGGCGAGAGATAGTCCCACGAAGGTATCGCAGAACTCGAAGAAGGTGGCTGTAGTGAACCTGAGTGGGAGCTGAAACAAACTGACTCAGAATATGAACTGGATAAGTGATATCTGGACGAGTAACAGCAAGGTAGACAAGACTCCCAACAAGATGACGATAGCGAGTCGGATCAGAAAGAGGCTCACCATCAGAGAGTCGGAGGTGAACATTGAGCTCCATGGGAGTCTCAACAGTACGCTGATCAGTGAGAGAGGCGCGATCAAGAAGATCCTGAATATATTTCTCTTGGGACATAAAGAAACCATCTGGAGTGGAAGTAACCTCAATCCCAAGGAAATAACGAAGAGGACCAAGATCCGACATAAGGAACTGCTCACTAAGACGAGCCTTAACAAAGGCAATGTACTCAGAATCATCTCCCGTAATGATCATATCATCAACATACAGGAGAAGAAGAGTCCGACCACGAGACGAAGTGTGGACAAAGAGCGCAGGATCATGATCACTAGCTGAAAATCCAGCACCAGTAACCACAGAGGAGAAGCGCTCAAACCAAGCACGGGGGGCTTGCTTAAGGCCATAGAGAGAGCGACGAAGGCGACAGACCATGCCCTCAGGAACAGAATACCCAGGTGGCGGATGCATGTAGACCTCCTCACGCAACTCGCCATTAAGAAAGGCATTCTTGACATCAAGCTGAGAAACAGACCAGTGGCGAACAGACGCCACCGAAAGAAGAGTGCGAACAGTGGTCATGTGGGCCACAGGAGCAAAAGTCTCGTCGTAGTCAACACCATGCTGCTGCTGAAAACCACGAGCAACAAGACGCGCCTTATAGCGCTCAAGAGAGCCATCAGAGCGAGTCTTAATCTTATAGACCCACTTACATGTGATGGGATGAGAATGGGATGGAAAAGGAACAAGATCCCAAGTACCAGTACGCTCGAGGGCAGCAATCTCCTCGGCCATGGCAAGCTGCCACTCAGGGTGAGTAACAGCATCCCGGTAGGAGACAGGCTCACGAGTAGCTGCGCCAGCAAAGCCAAAACGAGCAGGAGGCCGAATCGACTGGCGATCGCGGAGAGCGTAGCGAGGAGAAGATGACCCATCAGGGGAAGATGGAGCATCAGAAGAAGATGGAACATCAGAAGAAGATGACTCATCTGGAAGATCCTCAATACGAGGTCGACGAGTGTAGACGATAGTGGGAGGAGGTACTGTAGTGGGAGGAGCCTGGGGAGTCGTAGAAGACGACACAGGCGGCGACAACGGCGGAGAGGCCACAGGGGGAATATGTGGAGACTCAGTGGGACAGGTGGACGAGGGCAAAACATATATAGGAGTATCTGGAAAGGTCAAGAAAGACAGAGACTCCACAGAGGAAGCCGAAGGAGAGGCAGGACGTGGGTAGAATGGACGAGACTCGTCGAAAGTCACATCCCGAGAAACCCGTATCCGACGACCAACAGGATCCCAGCACCGATAGCCCTTGTGCTCGGCACTGTACCCCAGAAAAACACACTCAACAGACTGAGCGGTCAGTTTGGTACGTTCTCGAGGGGCAAGGAGAACATAGCAAACGCAGCCAAACAGATGAAGGGCAGAGTAGTCAGGAAGAAGACCACAGAGACGCTCAACAGGGATTGCACCCTTAAGAGCAGAAGAGGGCTGAATGTTGACGAGATAGGTGGCAGTAGAAACAGCCTCGGCCCAAAAGTGAGGTGGAATAGAGGCGGCGATCATGAGAGCACGAGCCGTCTCAAGGAGGTGACGATGCTTGCGCTCAGCGACACCATTCTGAGCATGAGCACCAGGACAAGAAAACTGAGCGAGAGTGCCCTGCTCAGCAAGGAAGCTGCGCAGGTGACGGGAGAGGTACTCGCCAGCAGAATCAGCACGAAAAACACGAATAGGAGTGGAGAACTGTGTGTGTATCATCTTGGCAAATTGTTTATAGATAGGCAAGGCCTCACTACGAGAAGACATGAAATATATCCAAGTGTGGCGAGAGAAATCATCTATAAAAATAATATAGTAACGATGACCCCCTTTCGAAACGAAAGGAGCCGGACCCCAAACATCTGAATGAACAAGATCAAAAGGACGCTGAGACACAGTCTCACTATGAGAATAAGGAAGCTGAATCTGTTTACCTAACTTACAGCCCTGACAATCTAAAGACACGTCTCCTGAGACAGACCCCAGAAGACCACGACGAACTAAGGACGACAGGCGAGATCCACACAGATGGCCAAGACGGTGATGCCACTGCTGGAAAGAGCCGGTAGACGAAGTGGCAGAAGCGGAGAGACTGGCGGCGGTGGTGGCAGCGGAAGGAAGATGAAGCCAGTCAAGCTCCCAGAGACGCTGTGAGTCACGGCGCCGAGGGCCAGAACCAACCAGAGCTCCCGTGTGGCAGTCCTGAACACAACAAGAGTCAGATTCGAGAATAACTCGATAACCAAGGTCAGTAATCTGCCCAGCAGAAAGAAGCTGCAAGGTAAGACGAGGAACATGAGCAACAGAAGGAACATGAAAAGATGAGTTGCTAAGAGATCCTCGACCAGAGACAGAAAGAGATGTACCATCAGCAGTAAGAACACTGACAGGAGAAACAAGGGGTGTAATAGAAGACAGAGTGGAAGAATCAGGAGTCATGTGGAAAGATGCTCCAGAATCAAGAATCCACGGGGAGGTACCTGACTGTGTAGGAGGTGGTCTCTCAGTGCCTGAAGAGTCAGTAGCAGATCCTGCAGAACCTGTCGAGGGAGAACCTGAAGCGGCAAGTAGGCGTCGAAGTCTGGCTATCTCCTGCTCGGTGAGAGAAGCTGCTGAAGAAGTCGAGGCAGACGTCGTCGTAGAAGCACTAGTGCCAGTAGAAGAGCGGCGTGAAAGATGCCGCTTCTTCTTGTAGCACTGGGACTCAGTGTGGCCATCCTTGTCGCAGTAGGAACAGTGAGGACGGCCACCTCCAGACTGAGGACGGCCACCACCACCTGTGGTAGCCGCTGGAGGAGGCAGTATAGCAGGCGGACGAGCGGCGAGCACAGAGGGGAGTGGCATCAGACCAGCACCACTCAAACGAGTCTCCTCTGCGCGTATCTCGGTAAGAGCCTCCAGGAGAGTGACACGAGGGTGGCGTGCAAGGAGCTGGGCACGCCTTTGCTCGAACTCAGGACGAAGGCGAGTAAGGAACTCGTAAACCCGCTGAAACTGCAGATCAGCACGTACCTCCAGGCAGCACGGACAGGTACGACAGCCAGCAGTGCGAAGTGAGTCCAACTGACGCCAGACAGCAGAACTCTGAGCGTAAAAAGCGTCAACAGTAGCATCACCCTGCTGAAGAGAGTGCTCCTGACGGACCACGGACAGGTACAGGGCATCACCAGAGGGCTCATAGCGCTGACGAAGATGAGTCCACATCTGAAAAGCCGAAGGGAGTCCCACAACCTCAGAAGAGAACTGAGGCTGGACACTGGCGATGAGGACAGCAGCAGCCCGAGCGTCGTCATCGTACCACTGAGTGTAGACGGTCAGACGATCCTTGTAGGAATCCAGAGCCTCCTGGTAGGCAGAGGCAGCTTTATCATCAGCGGCCTCAGCAGCAGCCTTATCGGCTGTCGGGGGCAATGCAACAGGCGTAGGCTCCGTCGGAGAAATAGGGCAAGGCGGGCAGGTGACATCGCCAGAGAGGACGCCCCAGAGACGAAGACCACGCATGTGAATGCGCATGTGAGATACGAAGTCGGTGTAATTAACACCATCAAAGATTACCGGGCAGCGAGGGAGAGCAACGGTGCCCATTGGTAGGCGGCGCTGGACGGCGCGGCGACCAAGGCAACGAAGTCTAACAGGCGGCGCTGGACGGCGCGGCGGTTAGAACGACGTTTTTTTTTTGCTTTTTTTTTGTTTTTTTTTTTTTGCTTCCGGTCGGTTTAAACCGACCGAGCCACTACACGGCCTCGGGCCTCAGACGACTCGGGCACCAGCGGCAGAGGGGGGGCGGAGGCCGGCGGGACGGCCGGCGCGCGGAGGCCGGCGGGACGGCCAGCGGGGCGGAAGTCGGCGGGACAACCGGCGCGCGGAGGCCGGCAGGGAGGCCGACGGAACGAGGCGGGGCGGAGGCCGGCGGAGTCTACAAGACGAGCCGGCGGCGGCGGCCTCGAGCAGGGCGACCACCAACGGGCGGCAGCGACGGCCAGCGGGCGGAGCGGTGGCCGGTCCGGCTCCGACTGCAGATCGACAGATCCGAGCGGCGGCTCTGCAGATCCGAGGAGCGGCGGCGTCGGGAGCGGCGCGCGACGGCGATGGAGGCCGAGCGGACGGCTCGACGGCGGTGGAGGCCGAGCGGCGCGCTTCGGCGAAGGCGGTGGATCGGCAGCGGTTGGAGTCGTCGGCGGCAGCAGACCGCACGTCGCCGTCGACAAGCGGGGGAGGCCGCGTCGGCGACCGGAGAGGGGAGGCGGAGGCCGCGTCGGCGACCGGGGAGGCGAGGCGGCGGCGCGGCAAGGAAGGGTGGCCGGAGGCGGCACGCAGGCACGGAACCCTAGGTAAACCCTAGTTTTGGCTCTAGGTAAACCCTAGTTTTGGCTCTTATACCATGTTATGAATAGCGCTTGTATTCATATGAGGCCAATGGGCCGGTATATATACACAAAGTACAGATGGTAAATATGCAAAGAACCCCTCATAACAATAGGGAATAACAAACTATACATATATCTCTAACAGCTGTGACATCTTTCTAGCTTACCTGGTTTCGAGTGGTTGAATGTTTGTCTGTTGTTACTGTCGTTCTCTTATCTGGAACACAGATCATCAGTTAACTTTATAGTTTATATATACGGATGTCTCAGGATAAAAAGTTACTTCTCTAAAAGCATCTAGGGTGGAGAAGCTTTGCATTTGTTAACCTTCTGTTTTAACACTGGATCATTGGTACTCTATGGAGTATGGACTTTGCTTGTAAGCATGCGTTTCATCACTAAATTTGCATGTGTGGCTCCATGCCTTCATACATCAAAGTATCAAAGTGACTTAGGGTTTTAATTTTGATTTTTGGAATATCAACCTAGCTCATTGCAAATCAACGCCAAAATTGTAGTATTTGACCGTAATATCAAGTAAATAAGCCACTGGGCACATTTTCTATTACATTATTTTTGAACTATTGAGCATACAAATATCTAACCAATTTTTCAATTAATTTGAGATAATTTCATGAATAATATACTTATTTGTTGTGTGGAGAATTAAGAATTGATGAAAATTACTAATGATATTATAGTTAGTCGCTTTATGAATTTGAAAGAACGTAAATACTTAAAGATGATACATTAACTTACATTTGATCATTATTCTAATATTTTTTTACTTGAAAACTTTAAAGAATTTTTTCTCTTTTAACAGGTCATTGAGGTTGAATGATGTATTTTATCAATGCTGACCAATTTTTGTATGTGATTTCGCTCTTAGTCCTTTAAGGCATGTTCTTTACGGCTTTTAAAAGCAGCTTTTGACGTTTGCTGCAGTACCTAAATTTCAAATAGAATATTTTCTTAAGACGGAGTCTACAAGTTAATTGTAGTACACATTAAAAGCTTAATATCTGTATCAGCCAAAATCACAAGTGAGCATTTCTCTCTCTCCGTAATCTCTATCGTGAACAGGCTAAAATTCAAAAAATTTAGCCGAAAGTCATAACCCACAGCCATAAGCCAAAAAAAGGAACATGCCCACAGTTTACTGCAACTAATCAATATTATTATCATGTTTTTTTATTTTGGTGAATATTTTGATCACTATTTCTTTATCATCATATGTTGTCGTCTGTAGGATCGTCGATGGCAATCAGAGGGGGTGAATGATTGCAGCGCACAGCGGATTTTCTTTTATTTTTTATCTACTATCTTCTGCTTTTTTAAATCTGACAATCACAATAAGAATAAAAAGAACAAAGATAGCAATAGAAATATATATGGTTACTGTAGCAATCTAAAAGAAAGAAAGAAAAACACTAAATATGAGTCTCCTTTTACCAACAGCTAAGCCGTGCAAGTATTTAACAGAAATCTACTAGTATATGTAAGTATGCATGGCATGGCCTTGATTATTCATGGATGGATGGTACTCAAAATCAACTAGTATATTATGTATGCATGGGGTAGCTCTGATGACTCACGGATGGATGGATTAAAAATGCATGCAAAGCTTCTAGTAAGTCATGCATGCAGCCATACCACAACTTTCTAGTCGACACACACACATCTACTAATCAAACTCATTAGCAAACCTTATTAACCCTAATTACTTACCACCCCGCCGCCGCTCACGACTTACCTGCATGCAGCGATTAGAAGCACAAGAACAATCACAAAAGCAAAACACCTTCACGTCTGCACTCCAGCCATCATAAAGCCTCCAATCATGTAGCCATGAGATCAACACAAAAAACCAATAAAGGCTCACGCATGGAATTCCAAAGCCGAGATCCTCTTTTTATTAAATTCAAGTCTCGGCAAAAGCTAACTACTTCTTCGGTTAGCCCGTGATCTCCCTGATCCCTGTATATATGGCCGCCACGCTCCGTTTCCGTTTCCAAAAGCCGCGCTCCGCTTCCTTTTCCAAAAACCGTGTCCAACTTCTAATCCGATTCCATGCCGCCGCTACCTCTAATGCGAACTCATCTCCCCTTTTCAATTTACTAGAAACCCTAATACCACTCATCTAATTTGGCCTAGACCTTTTTAACTCAATCAGACTTTTAGCCCACTATTATTTAAGGGACCTGAAAACCTTCCTAACATAGGTTTTCACACTTTGACTTTTCAACTCATCGCGCGTCGAAACCTTCAGGACCGCATCTCCTATATCTTCTCCACGCATCATCCACCTTTGATCTCCATGTGCTCCAGCGTGAGCCCGACCACCTCGTGACATCCTCGACCGCCCGGATCTCAGATTTCCCCCTCCTAGTCCCGGTCTTTCTCGTCACCGACCATGACCGTCTCCACGCCCAACCTGCACATGCAAAGACCAAAGAACGTTTTTCCTGGCACAAGTTCTCACCAACTTGACCGATATTAGTCCACGCACACACCTCGAATAACAATACTACGCAAGGTTGTCAATTATTCATCATCATAAAAATTCTAGACCTAGCCACATGGTCTAACATCGTCGATTATGTTAAAGTATTGATCGTAAAAATTACCAAACATATTACTATTTAGCATAGTATTACTTAGAAACTATATATATTGTTATATATATATATGGTGAAATGATAAACCTCGATTATTTTTGTTCTAGTTCTGCCTTTGCTTTTTGCAATGAGAAACACGTAATCTGCAGGCTCACAATTCCAGAATGATAATACATGGCAACCCCATTGAACGTGATACGTATCACACTTAGCCTTTGAACGTACTATGCACTCACATGATAAAAATGGCATGCTCACAATTCCAGAATGATACTACATAATTCCTAAAAATAAGAATGATACTACGTAGTTCTTTCATGCTTGCTATATAGACTAGTAGAGAGCGCCAGTTACTCGGATGTCATGCAAGTTTGCATATTTGTTCTCTTCTCTATTCAATCAATTCCACCACTCTGGGACGTCGGACGAAAACAAAGAAACCGGTAAACATTTCTTCCCAGTGTCCAATCCATTCATATTTCACACACGCTTGAAGGCATCCAGATCTAATGGTCTGTAATTCTGTTTTGGCATGGCAGAGGCACTGCGATGAACATCGGCAAATTCCGCACTACGGATGGCAGAAAATGTCACCGCTGGCCTGATGAGGCTGCCGCACCTCGACGAGTTCTTGCAGCGGCAGCTGGAGGAGATATCTTGGCGTCAAACGTCGCTTTGGTTGTGCTTTCTCTATCCGCGGCTCTAAACGTTACGCATTGTGCAGCACCACCGCCATCTCCATCTCCATCTCCATCTCCGTGTGTTTGACCGTCGCCGTTCTGACAGTATTGTTCAGTGCTTTTGTGGCTCATTGGTGATGGTACCAACGTGCGGAGAATGAGTAGTCCCGAGGATGCTCATCTGTGGCTCTCATTTAAGCTAGCTACCGATGCAGTTATATAGTAGTTGTAGAGCAGTGAGCAGCAGTAGGTAGGTGACTATGTTCTGTGACTGTTGTGGTTCCGGCAAATCTGGTAAATATTTTATTTTTGGCATCCATCAACAGTTTTTGTACCATTTTGTGTTCTTTGTATCATTCATATTGTCATAGTTGAAGTAAGCTATGACCGGACATTTTCATTTTCGAGAATACGCAGGAGAGCTGCTCATCTAACTACATTGATAATTGGGAAGAGTAAATTGTGACCGGACATTTTGGTTGCAGCAGACAGTGATCAGTTTGAATGAATGAAAGAGAGACATATTTCAGCGAATCCCTTCATACCATCTACTGCGTGTTATTCTTTCTAGGGCACAATTACAATTACAATTACAAATCGCGGTATGACATGCATTAAATTGCAACTGCAACTCTTTAGTGTTAAATTGCTCACGAGTCACACAGTTGAACTCAATAGAGATGCAAAGAACACACTGTACTCACACATCACGGTAATTAAGATCATACGTTTCCTATGATAAAACTTTGTGCTCACGCAATAAAAATGGGCATCAAACTCACGTACAGTTCTAAAATGACCACCACATAGCTCTTCCATGCTTCCAGAAACTTACTTAAAACCAAGACTACTTGCAGAGAGTACTATTCCTTGGGTGTAAAATGTCACGCGAGTTTACATTTGTTTTCTTCTCTACCCAACGTATTCGAGCATTCTGGAACATTGGAGGAAAACAAACAAATTGGTAAGAATTTCTTTCCAACCGTGGCAACCAAAGATTTCACTTCTATGTTGATTCTACTGTAGATACATTGAATTATCAGAGCAAGAGTCCAATTCATTCATATTTCACACGAGTTTGCGAGGGCATTCAAATCTAACTATGCTATTGTAACGGCATTTTCACGTCGTTTTAGCATGGGGGGAGTGACTGCCACAAACACCCAGCCGGCGGCAGAAATGCTGAAGACGACACTGACGCCGTGAGGAAGCTGCCGCATCTCGACCGGCCTTTGCAATAGCAGCCGGAGGAGGAGGAGGAGGAGCATGCTGGATGAGCCTGCACCAATGGCATGTTGATTCGGGCGCGCACTCCGATCTGGCGCTGGCAGTGGGAACAGACACCATCAGCAACGCTCATGAGTCACCGTTGTTGCGGTATTATTAAGAGTCCACTAAGAACGATTCTTGTTTAGTGATAACAAGTCGGATTATCGCAAACAGATTACATCAGATTGTCACAAACGGTAGTCATAATTGAAGATCTGACCGAACACTTTGGTTGAAGCAAATTTGTTGATTTTTTTCCCCAATGTGTTATTTTCAGCATTGATCAAGACTGCTTTAAGAGTTCTTTGTACATGACCCACAATGGTTGGCCATACAATCGTGATTTATAATGGAAAGAAATATATACATATTTATATAATAAATCCTATGGTAGGTCGCAAATTGGGAGAATTCGTGCCTACTCGGCATTTCGCGAGTTATGAAAATGCAAGAAAAGATACAAAATCTCATTTGTTAACTAAATTTATAATAGAAAGATTCAAAATAAAAAAACAATGGTAGGTGGGGAATAATTTTATTTATAACAATTTTCACACTGATAAAGTATACCCCCTAAGTTTGTTTCTTGCCTTCCTATACCGTAATCACTAGGCTTCCTAGTGCGTGTACTTTGTTTCCTACATTCTTAATGAAATGACATGCAAATCTTATGCATGTTCGCTAAAAAAATATATTTTGGCATCCGTTTGAGAGATCGCCTATGCAGCACTTCCTCGGCAGTAATCAATTTATTATATTGGAATAAATAATCATAGAGAGTTTTTTTGTTAGAGCGAAACCATTCATATGTTTTTTGTTCTAAGCGCACAATTAGAAGATACAGGTTTGACACGTCTGAAAAAAAAACTCGGAAGTGTCAAATTTCTGACGAGACACACAAACAATTAAACTTAAGATGAAAAAAGAGGCATCAGGTGTGATACAGATGCAAAGAGAAGTACAAGTGAATTTGCACCTCCCAATTTGATCCCGTTAGTTTGTACCATTAACTGATCAAAGTTTTCCAGCTTACGGCAACAGGCTCGGATAATTCAGTAAGCTGCAAAGAGCTTGAAACATGTCACTGTGATTTGTTTAGTTGTTTCTAAGAAGAAAATCGCTGAACTTTTGTTTAACGTCAAATCGCACGCTCATAGGCGTTCCATTCCTGTGAAATGAGCTAGTGTGCAATTTCATATGTTTGTTTTACGCCTGTTTTATATCTTTTTTAAAAAACCAAGGACAGAAGCTTTACCATTCATTTCAAGGAGAAAAGAATATACTAGAAATGGTAATATGATGGTAGAAGGCAGCCACCAGTTGGCTCAAGCAACATTTCCATTTTTCATCGGGAAACATAACAATCTGGGAGCATGCATCATGGTAATTGCAAATGAACATCATGCTTTTCCTTTGATTACACCACCTCGTACTTACACAATAAAACTGTGCAACCAACTCACAGTTCTGCATTACTAGCTACCACATATAAATAGCTGCTCCATGCTTTTAGGAACCTGATTAAAAGCAAGACTATTTGTAGATCGAGAGTGCTAGTTAGTTACTCCTTGGATGTGGAATTGTCGTTCAAGTCTATTATTTCCTTCTCTATTCAATTTATTTGTGCAATCTGAGATATCGGAGGAAAACAAAGAAGCTGGTAAAAATGTATTTCTTCCCATCTATTCGAGCAATCAAGCAGTTCACTTGTATCTCAATTCATATTTCGTTGCACATTTAAACGCGTCCAACTCTGATTATTTGTTTTAGCATGGTGGAGCGGCTGCGGAAGCCATCCAGCGGCAGCTTTCCCGCCGTGGAATAGCTGTGGTCACCGCCGTGAGGAAACTGCCGCACCCTGATCTGCCTTTGCAGTAGCAGCCGGAGGAGCAGTAGCAGCAGCCACCAGTATCATTCAGCAGTCACCAGTCTTGCTCTCATCGACATATTCGATCCGAATAAATGTTCTCACGTCGATCTACTACATGTTATTTTAAACTCACAAGTGGAAGATCCTTGTATGACACATTTGTGTTACATTGCTGACGACAAAAAAACAGTTTGGGCTCAATGAGAGAATCGTTGATGCGAAGAGAAGTACATGTGAGAAGTACATGTGGATGTGTACAACAGTTCCCTCCTAATGTTTTCCAGCTTATGGCAACACCCTCAGGTCATTCAGTGAGCTGAGAAGATCCTGAAACACATGCCAAGAGGGCATCACCAGAAGATGTTCAAAGATATTAATATTTTGCTTTTTCTGGACCATCAATTGGCACCGCATCATATTTCTGAGATCTCACTACTGACTAATCATTGTGCTCTATTTCTGAGAAGAAAATCGTTAAGCTTCTGTTTAACATCAAACCATGGGCACTCCATGGATTGCACTGCAACATCACTCTCATATAAATTTCATCGCACAGTTATCTATACATCAGAAGTTCAAAACTGATAGAGAGATGGTAGGAACCAGATAGAGCAAACTACATTTCCTGTTTGCAATAAGACTCACCCAAAAAAAAAGAAAGAAAAGAAAAGAAAAACACAAATCTGCGAGCATCATGGCAACCGCACTGAACATATCGCGCTCAACTCTGAGCGTACGGTGTCTTAGCGCTGTTGTCGGCCGCCTTTGTATCCTCTTCTCCTTACTTAATGGACCCCGTTTCAAAAAAAGAAAAAAAAACTCTTGAGCGTACTATATACTCACATAGTCACATTACAAGAATGGCAAGCTCACAGTTCCTGGATGACCACTACGGAATTGCTGTCTTGCTGATGCTGTTGAACAGCTTTGCATTCTTTTCTGTTCTATCTTTTTTTTTTTTGTCAACGAACTAAGCATAGAGAGAAAACACTACGAGTGGAAGAAAGCAATGCACTTTCCATTTGTACATGAAACCATTTCTATCTGGACACTGTGATGCACATATCAGAAATGTGATCATCCATCCAAACCTGACTGATGATGTTGTATGCCCCGATGTTATATTGCGGTCCTGATGCTGGGGATTCGTTGTCGAATCTGCCAGGGCAGCTATTTTTCATTAAGATGACTTGCATTGTCTGTATTACCCACTTACACTCAGGTTTGGATCGCGAAGAAAATGAGCGATTGTGGGACGTTCGATCAACGTTGTGCGTCTCAGATTGAGGGGGAAATAACGTGCCGTTGTCCGTTGGGATTTATTCCACAGATGCACTCCTTGGCGAGACGATGGTCGGAGGGAGGCGGAGCGCCGGCGATCGGCGGCCGCCGCGTCCGGGGGTGAGGTGTTGCTGCGCGGTCGTTCGCGCCGGCGGTCGGTTCCCACGAGACGAGAGCACAGGCATCTCGTCGACGTGGAGCAGGCCGACCGCCCGCAGGACGAGCGCCGTGACGGAATCGTACGTTCAGCGTCTGCCGATACGACGCTTGCTTCTGCTGCTCCGCCGGCGGCGTGGTGGACGACACTTTGATGGAAGCAGGAGGGCTGGCGGCGTCGCGGGGACTCACTCGACACTGTGATGCGCATCTCTGAATTGATCACCCATTCACCCAAGCCTCGCTGATGTTGCATGCCTCGATGTCACATTATTTCAGTCCTGATATTTGATTTGATTTGATGCTGTAACGGGGATGAACAATACGCAAAACCAGCAGAGTCACTCTTGTTAGTTACAGAGGTCGAGCCTGCTCTGATCTGCTTAGTAAACCTCTAGAATCGAACACAATCGTTGCACGCGGAGTTCACCTATTGTTGATCGCTACATGTGTGCAGAGACATCTGTGAACTGTCAGGTTGATAAGCAGAGTGACGGTGACGATAGAGGAATTTCTCGAGCTTCGTCGACGAGTCAAAATCAATGGGGTCTCCTTCCATGCTCTCGTGGACTCTAGATCCACGCATAATTTTCTTTCTCAGGCCCAGACTGTCAAAGGCAAATTTCCCATTCCAGTGGTTGATGAATTGCTAGACGAATAGAAGGGGGCCCATTTTTTCACCAAGCTTGACCTTCGTAGTGGCTACCATCAAGTGCGGATGCACCCTGCCGATGTGGAGAATGGCTTTCCGAACTCATCAGGGTCATTTTGAGTTCTTAGTGATGCCTTTTGGCCTCAAAAATGCGCTGGCGACTTTTCAAGTCCTCATGAATGATATCCTTAAACCCTTCCTTCGGCATTTTGTCATTGTCTTCTTTAACGACATTTTGATTTACAGTTCTTATTGGGCCGGGCATTTACGTCATGTGTGACTGGTTTTGCAAGTCTTGTGGCAGCATCAACTAGCCTTGTGCCATTGGAAGTGCACCTTTGGCAACAAGACCATGGCTTATCTTGGTCATCTCATCTCACACCACGGCATTGCTATGGATCCCAGCACGGTGGCCGTGGTGGAGGCATGGCCAACTCATTGCTCAGTCCGCGTGCTATGAGGATTTTTGGTCCTCACCGGTTATTATCGCAAATTCATCAAGGGCTACGGCCTACGGCGAGGTTGCGGCTCCTCTCACCAAGTTGCTCATGAAAGCGGCCATTGTCTAGACTCCAAAGGCCGAAGCGGCTTTTTGTGCACTCAAGACTGCCCTGATTTCTAGCCCTGTGTTGCAATTATCGGATTTCAACAAATGATTTTTGGTGGATTGCGATGCGTCCAGCGCGGGATTCGGTGCTATTCTTCATCAAGAAGCCGGTCCTGTTGCTTTCTTTAGTTGCGCTGTGGCTCGCCGCTTACGAGCAAGAGTTAATTGGTCTTGTCAAGGTGGTGCTCCATTGGCGGCCGTACCTTTGGGGTCGCTCATTCCTCGTGCGAACTGATCACTACAGCCTAAAGCACCTCTTGGATCAACGTCTTTCGACGATTTCGCAACATACTTGGGGCCGTAAGTTATTTGGCTACGATTTTGCCGTGGAGTTTCGACCAAGATGCCAGAACACTGATGCAGACATGCTCTCGTGCCGTGAGAAGGATGGCATATCCATCTGCGCAATCTCCTATCCTGATTTCCAGTTTTTCACAGCCCTCCGACAGGAACTCAGCACTTTGGCCGAACGGGTTACTTCTTGCCAACATTGTTGGTCCCGATTGGAGCTTTGTGGATGGATTTGTCTTGTATAAGGGGGGTCATGAGGGGATCCAGAAAATGCTGCATCATTTATGTTGCTCTTTTTACAACGCCAATGCCAACCAACTTGTCTGTGAGTATGTGCAGTCTTGTGCCGTCTGTCAACGCAACAAAACCGAGTACCTTCATCCGGCAGGTGTGTTGCGACCTCTTCCTGTGCCGCATGCAGTATGGGCCGACATATCCATGGATTTTGTTGAAGGGTTTCCAAAGGTGGGTGGCAAATCAATCATCCCAACAGTCGTGCATCGCTTCTCTAAATATGTCCATTTTCTTGTTTTGGGTCATCCGTACACAGCCACGACGATTGCCTGGGTTTTCTTTGATACCATTGTCCATTTTCATGGATTGCCTTGCTCCATTGTTAGTGATGGAGATCCTGTGTTTACTAGTATCTTTTGGAAGGAGCTCTTTCAGCTGTCCGGTGTTAAACTTCAATTGAGTTCCGCATTTCACCCCCAAGCTGATGGTCAATCTGAAGTAACCAATCGCATCATCACTATGTATCTTCGTTGTCTTGCGGGGGATAGGCCGAAGCAATGGCTCCATTGGTTACCATGGGCAGAATACTGTTATAATACTTCATATCAAACAGCATTGCAAACGATTCCTTTTCGTGTGGTTTATGGCCGGGATCCACCATCTTTGATGTCTTATCAACCGGGTCTAGCCAGAGTTGCTGCTGTCGACAAGCAATTATTGGATCGTGATGTTTTCCTTACAGACATCTGTGAACATTTACTTCAGGCACAAGCTCACATGAAGACTCGATATGATCGTCATCACCATGCGCTTACATTCGAGGTGGGCGATTGGGTTTGGTTACGCCTTCATCACCGGACCGCCTTCACGATTAGTCATCCCTGTTTTTTATTTGGTTGGAAGGATAAAGTGGGATGGAATGGTCCCATCCTTTGTTTGGATGGAAGGATGAAGGTGGGACATGTGTGGCATTTGAGTTTTTTTTAAAAAAAAATTAAACAAAACAGTACTTAACAAAACAAAGAGGTGGGATGACTCCGTCCTATGAAAAAAAGAGGATTGCTTGGTCCCGGATCTACAAGGAATATTCCTAGTGGGATATTCTTGACTCTGCTTGTCTCCCATCCAAACACCTAAAAAACAGATCTATTTTATCTTGTCCCACCTAGTCCTTGCAACCAAACACATGGTTATGAACTCTTTTGTTGGAAAAACGTACAGGAGGAAACCGAAACCAGGAAGCGCCAGACCTGCGGCTGATTCGGCAACAGACGGCAATGAATCGGACACAGTTGCAACCGATGATGCTGAATTGGAAAGGGATGCGGACAGCGATACGGACGCACTTGGCAAGGATCTCGGAATGGAAGCAGGCCAAGGCTTTGATTGAGTTTCCCTTCTTAAGATATCAGTATTAGGATAGTATTGATGTTTCTTTCCCTAAATATGATGTGTTTTCCTTTCTTAGTCTGAACGCCTGGTACATATATAAAGGCTAGCTCTGTATTCGGATGATATCAATAAAGAACTGTGAGTTTCAACCAGCTGGTACAAGTCTCCTCGAGAGGGCGACTTGGAGCAGTCTCGGCTATCTATCCAATACCATAACAACTATGTAGTCCAGCAACCTATTCATCCACAGAAAACAACATTCTTTGAGCATGTATGAGTACAGGTGATCCTAGTTTCGTTCTCTCTACAATCTGCTGGATGAGCATCTTACTATCTTGGTCATCTTCGTCAGACTCGTCTTCGTCGTCTCCATCACTCTCTTGAGCTCTGTTAGGCTCTCCGCTCTTCAGAATTCGCTCCCAAGTGGGCACCTTTTTCAGCTTCCTAGAGTTGTTGTCATCCAAGCCCTGGATCAAGCTAAGGTCCACCGAGTAATCTTCATTTACATGAGGCTTCCCATTAGCACTTGTGGTGCAAGGGGAGTCAGCAATTCTCATGAATTCTTCATAAGCTTCTAGTGCGTCTCCAGCTAGGTTTAAACAGAACGGTTGTGCCAAGGAGCTACTTTCTTGTACGAACATTGGACTTTCATGATTGGAAGAACCTGAATCACTGTTTGAGCAGGTTCTTTCAAAGAAGACCTGCTCCGTAGCCAACATCTGCAGCTGCACCTGCTTCTGCCTCCGGGCAAGTGCTGTCTCCAGCTCCTTGATTCGGTCTTCGAGTCTATGTTGGATCACCTTGTGGAGACGGAGGCTGAGATCCCTAGGCGAGACAGGATAGTTTGCATCATGTGTGCAATCTGGGGAGCTTTCTCTGCTGTCCCTGCCATGGTCACTCTCACTACTGTAATCAGCGATGTCACGACAGACCATATCGATCTTCAGTTCTCCCTGAACAACATCTCCAACAAGCTCCTGATCGAACTAGAAATGTGGAGTTTTATTCAGTAGGCTAGTAGGCCATAGTGTAATTGAGATGTCATGCATAACGTTTTGGTGCAGCATTGTTACCTCACTTAAGTCAAATGGTTGTTCTTCCAAGTGGTTTGAAGTGATATTTAATTCCAACCTCGCGAGCTCGGCTTCAAGTTCAGCTTCGATTTTGCTCATTGGCTCTGAATCAACTATACAAACTTTGACATTGCCATCTATTATCAGCAGAGGAAATTAACAGAACACAAGCTTTTTAGTACAAGCACGTAAAAAATATTCTTTATTTTGATAGTTGATAATTTACCGTCATGTTCGCCAGAAGTTTCATTAGGCAATTCCTTTACAGTTAACCCCTCTTTCATATACAGCTCATCTTGCAAATCTTGAACCAAGTTCTCCATTCGTTTCAGTGTGCCCTTCGACGTATCAAGATCCTTCTTGTTTGATAGAGAGGATGATATAATACCAATGCTCATCCCAGTAGAGAAAATGAGCATTCGTTCTAGTAAATCTGCAGATCAAACGTATGTATTTAGGATGTGAATGCTTCAAAAGGGCGAAGCCCAAAATGACAACAACTCAATAAAGAAGCATAGCATTGATAGCAAAACATCAGCAGGAGGTCAGATCAATAAACTTTACTTCATTTACAGTCACTAGCAGGAGGTCAGAGAAAGAGGCTATCTGAAGACACGAATGCCTACTGTCGTGTGTGTGCGGCCGGCCGGCGTACCAGCCAAGGAGTTGACGCATGCAGCAGCAGCGTCCAGCAAGAGTCCAACATGTCCAGGAGGAAAATTAGAGACATGAGTTCAGGAGATTAGGAGGTCCAGACGTCCAGTCATATTAGGAAAGGCCTAATCGTATTAGGCAAGGTTGACCATTAGAGTTAGCTTGGGCAAGGAGGTAAACATCCATTTTAAGGATGCTATGTACGTAAGTTTTAGGAAGCAATGAATAATCAGTATCTCTATCCCTAAATCTTCCTTCATGTTGAACTATAAGGATAAAAGGATCATTTCTCGCTCTACCACTGTTCTCCTGAAATGAGACCACAGAGCTGCAGTGACAAAGGTTGCCAAACAAAAGCATGTGCAAAAAACCATTAGCATCGAGAGAACCAAGAAATTGAGTTCAGACACCAACAATGTAGCAGCTATGAGGAGAGTCGCCAAACAACAAGACCACACAAATGAAAAATCATAAACCCTGTCGAAACAGTAAGGATAAATCTCACCTAAATTTGCTACTCAGTTAACAGCTCTAATGATCAGAGCAATACAAAGTAATAAGCATAGATTAAGCAATTTCTTGGAATATTCATTGCAATATTTTAAAAATCATGGAGAAGATTGTTAAAATATTGGAAACTGATATGAGGAGAGCATGGCATAAGTGAAGCGCATGATAATTCAGCTAGTGTCATCTGGCACAAGGAACAGAAGTTCCACACACGAGGCAATGACAGCTCTCTGCTAGTATTAACTGGGAATAGATCTCAGTGTTGACTACATACACAGATGGCATACTTAAGTTTCGTTACTTTCGTGTGTGCAAAAAACAGGAAGAGGAACTGGATGCTCAGATAACCACTGAATATTTAACTGTGCAACTATTTATGCCAAAACTCTAAAAAATATTAAAGTCAAATAGTAAGGGCTTCATTTGAAAAAATAGTTGTACTTCAACATTGCAAACAAGAATTCAGGAGGCATGTCCGTTGTGACATGTCAGAGCAAATGAGGGTGTCTAACTGTCCCAAAAAAACACTATTCTCGATTTACTTGGTTTCAGTGAATTGTATCTAGGTGATAGAAAAACATGTGGAACCTGCTTCAAATATATTGGAAGAACTGTGGCATGATGCTGAAATTACCTGCTGATTTTGATGATTTGCTACTTCTATAGGAGCCAGGCAAACCCAACCTTGCGTTGTGTGATTCCCCGTTATCCCTTTTGAATTTCTTCAGCTTGGGTAGAGGAGCAATCCCAACCACACTTTCTGTCATTTTTGAGCCATTTTGACATTCGTCCTTGTCAATCCTGATATCAAAGGATACGGGCACTTGTTCGTAACGTGATTTACTAATTGTTCTTCTCCCATCTGTTACAATGAATGGCCTAGCAGAAGCTGGGGACGGAACTGGACCAAATGTGCATTCTTCAATTTCGAAGTTCTCATTGTAAAGTTGTGGAATGTAGGAGTTCTCCATTGGCACAAGTGGCTTAATAAAATGCCTACGAGATTGTCTGCTCCTAAGAGAACCTCGACCTCTTCCAGGCCCAGAAACAAGACCAGGGCTCCTTGGAGAGACCTCAAGAGCTGAACCATCTCGAAAGCCATCCACCTGTTTCTTGCTTTGACCAACGGCCTTACTACCACTTGCAAGCATCCTTTCCTCGTTGTTCTGTGAGCCGCTTCTCTTAAAAATCCAAGGCTGCAAGCTCAATATGGATCCAGGATCTCTGACATACTCCCATGGGCTCACTGATTCAGTGCTGTTACTGCCACTAGTAGAAGCCACATTTTTGCTGGATGAGCCACCAAACCGCAAATGAATGGAGTTTCTAGGAGTATTGCAGGGCACACTCTCCTCATCGAAACCAATGTCCCCAGCAATCTGACCAAGAATCATCCTGCGAAACACATCGTTCCCGATTTCTCCATTCTTGTGGTCATTCTGCTTATCCATTGCAAAATGTCAACCTCGCACTAATTCTTCAACAAAAGCACAGAGAGCGCTCCATCTCCACAGCTCAACAGCAACCCCAACTTGAGCAATCCTACATTTGAAACGAGAGAGAGAGATATGCAAGCCTCTCCAACAACATGAACACGAAGGTTAAAACCCTACACAAATAATCTGAACTGAGGCGCCCACCGAAACAAACCCTAAATCTTCCACCCAAATCGCACAAAAGCGCACACTTTAAACACGATTGAAGTCAATAAGATCCTTTACTCGGTAAAAAAAAAATCAAAACTTTGGCTACGATTCACCTCACCACGGCCCCGAGAACATCCTTTACTCGGTAAGACCGAATTTCGGCGAGAGCCCACCCCACAAAATGCCCCCAAAACCTCAGAAACAGCGGCAAAAAAAAAATTAAAACACATGGCCAAGAATCGCAGCTTTTCTCACCAAGAAAGGGGAGGATAAGGAGCCCGCGGCTGCCGCCTCGCAATGCCGCGACAAGGAACTGAGGCCGCTCAAGTGCGAGCTAGAGTAGTAGAGAGAAGCATCATTGGATTGGACAGGATGCATTTGGGATTCGGATTTGGGGGGTTGGATTTGGGTTGGTCTGAAAGAGGCAAGGAGAACATCCCAAGAAGCCAAACCACAAGAGAGGGAGAACACACAAACAAGCGAGGATTGGGGGGTGGTAAAGACAATTTTACAGTCATATGAAAACAGTATTAATAGATCGGAAAACTGATATTTTTGCCCTCAACTTAAACCCATCCGATCTGATAGTCTAAAGATCCAGTAAATCATAGACAAGGATATATATACCCTAGCATAATACATAACTGTACAGGTATTATTGTAATCAGGTTTTATAGTCATATAAATACGTATCCTAGTCATGGAGAATGGCCAAGGCTAACTCATTTCCCATACTCACATTTTTTATACTCCTTTGTAGGACATCCGCAGTCCAACAGGTGGTTGAACGCACTAACGGTGCCATCTCCGTCGGTGTTAAAAAGTGCCTGGTAGGCCTTCCGAGAGGCAAATGGTTGAAAGAACTCCTGAGTGTACTCTGACCCCTCCGCACTACAGTCACGTGCCCAACAGAGTTTACGACGTTCAAATTTCTCTTTGAAGATGAAGCAGTTACGCCAGAAGAAATCAAGGCGGGGTCAAGGAAAGTCCTCACTCAGGCTCCGCCCGAAGAGTGAGTGCTGTCTTTGGACCTCCTTGACAGGGTACGGGTCAATGCCACCGAGCACATCGCAAAATACGCACGCCGCATGGCACACTCGTACAATAGCAGCGTCTACCCAAGGGAGTTCAAGGTGGGGGATCTCGTCCTAAGAAAGGCACTGCAAGCGGCGACTGTGGGCAAACTCGAGTCCAGGTGGGAGAGCCCTTACATCGTCATAGCAGCCCTCCAGCACGGGGTGTATCACCTCGCAACTCTCGAGGGGAGAGATCTCCGGCACACACGGAATGCAGAACACCTACGGCGATATTACGCGTAGGAGCACAGGGCCGCCCACCTTTTGTATAGCACACTGCCACATGTGTAACAGCTCACCCCTGTAAATGGGAAAATAAATAAAGTACAGTGCTCATGAAATGAGTTGTAACCTGCACTCTACGGAGTATAAATAAGATGCGCGGAGACTACACTCCTCACGAACTCGACGGAGTATAAATAAGATGCACGAAGACTATACTCTCTGTGCGCAAAGCGCAGAGCCTATAGCCTCTGCACGAACTCTGCGGAGTATAAATAAGATGCACGGATCGACATGGGCGTCGGAGCTGACCACGCCAACTTTGCCCCACCGAGGCACACCGTCAAGCCAAGTGTCGAGGTCACCGCTGCCTTGCAGGCTGCGCTTCATAGTGACCTTCGCTGTAGCCTCGCCGATATACTCCCATATTTGCTGATGGAACACATGGGCGGACCGGCGTATCACGTGTAGTGCCCTAGACATGGCCCTGTTCCCCGCAGGCAACTCCAAGTGCGGATTGGCCAGCTTGCCCACGTGTAGGCAGCCCCGATAATGAAGAAGTCCAAGGACCATCCGAGTCATCGCAAACGAGCAGTGGTTGCCGTAGGATTGTACGGCACTCAGTGCAAATGCCGAGGCCTCTCCAATCCTCCGAAGGCTGCACAGGAGGTCCTCGGGCCCAAAGGCTCGAGGAAGGACCACAAGGTGCGCTTGGATGGAGTACTCTCCAAGGCTTCCACCGAACACCACGCACTCAACGAGGCGTCGCCCAGCATGTGATCCCTCACCCTAATCTCAGACGATAGCCAAGCCTTTTCCTCCTCCACCCCAGCGATATGTTATAGCAACCCCTCGTGCTCTTTTGAGGCCGCGCGCTGAGTCCACTCCACCAAGGCATGCACGTCAGCAATGGCCTTTGCGTCGCCGGCTTCAAGAAAATGGATGTGTTCATCCTTGGCCGTGCAGGCTACAATGGCATCCTTGGCAGACTGCCGGGTGGCAGTGGCCTCCGCCTCCGCAATAGTAAGTTGCTCCTACAAACCACTCCATTCACGGTGCCTCACCGCCTGCACAGCATGCGCGAGGGCGAGAGCCTACAAGACGCAGCGTGATCAGCAGCCTTCCTTGATGCATAACCAGCATACGCTAGTACAAAGTACCTTCGCCCCCATCGCTTTGAGCGTGCTTTCCAAGAGTTTCGATCCGTAGGAGTATAGTGTCCGACAGTCCAGACCCACATCAGCGCAGTATACGACCCCTTGGAACACCCATAGTGCCTCCGGGCGAGGGATGAAGTTTGCCATGATCAGCCATTGGGTCTCTGAACCAGTGGCCTCGACAGGGGCGGATACTAAAGACACATCCATGGTGGTAGCAAACTAGCACCAGTCAGCCATGACCGGTTCCGTCACTAGAGCACTGTGTGCGCCCCGGAGACCGAGAACCCCCTGATGCCAACGACGGTGTCAGGGAGTAAATCAGGGAAAGTCTCACGAAGTCACAAGGGGAGAAGGAATTCTTCATACCTACAGCCCCGCTAGGAGACAAGGGTCGAGAACCGATAGCGCCTACGGCTGCCGAATGTGTGTTCACAGAAGCATCGCCGACAGCTCTAGCTCCGAAGCTTGCTCTAGGGGCGACAATGTCCACATCAGATTCCGAGTCCTCCGAGAGCACAGCCACCACCACATCGAAATGGTTGCTTGTGCCCATGGGCGACCCACGCGAGCGTGCTTTGCTACAGGCGCCTCTAGACGCGCTTCATTGGGCACCACAGCGCCCACGCACACGGTAGTGCCAAACTCCTGACGGCGTCTTGCTAATGCAGCCACCAGGGAGGCTTCACGCGCCAGCACCGATGGAGCAAAATGTTTTGAGGCACCTTGGACTTCATTTCCTGTGTTAGCCTCAGGGCCGCCCACACCATCGTCCCTATCACCTGCATCATTTGTGGGCCTTGCATCGTGGACATAGTGGATGCCACCAACATCATGCTCCACCTCAGCCTTCAGGTCTAAGATTGCGTACTCAGCCAACTCCATGCTCCACCTCAGCCTTCAGGTCTAAGATCGTCGTAGGCAGGACCAAACTGCACATGCCACAAACGTGCCAGTGGAGACACGTCGTACATGCAGTACTCCTCCACAAGATCCTGCATTTTGAACCTAAGAGCCACACCCACCAACCTATGCACACGGTGCTTGTCGTCACGGTCGAGGGTCACCGACAAGGACATTTTGAAGTCCAGGAGGCACCCCCACCACCTCAAATTGCTACCACCCTCCACGCGGTGGTAGAACCACCGCCACATCCAGTTCAACTCCCACTTCTCCTGGTCGAGTTTGCTGGAAATAGCTTCATGCACGCGGACCACAGCACGAAGCTCACACTCCCGAAGTTAGAGTATTCCACCGCAACGAGCTTCTTTAGCTAGCAACGTGCGTCATGTAGAAAGGCGAAAAGAGCCGGGCTCAGCCAAACTGTCTCCGTCTGCGAAGCCCAGTATACATCGCCAGCCAAACAATGGCATTGGGAGTCAACTGCGGCAGCTTCAACCCATATAACCTCAGGACCTCATCAACGAACATCGCCGCAGGAAATTGGAGCCCAGCCTCCAAGTAGGCGGCGAAAATGACCATCTTCGACTCCATCAGACGGGGCTCCATCTCGTCAGTGGAGGGTAGCCGAACCGCATCACGGTCCAAGATCTTCTTCTCGCGAACAAGCGACCGTATCATCTCTTCGGTCACTAAACTCTGGCCTAGCAGATTCGTACACACGCTGTTCAACTTCCTTGCCGTGCTCCATCACTTGTTGGTTGTCGACGGCTCACACCCAACCAGCTCATATTCCACTTCGGTCGTCAACGAGCCTCGGCAACCAGAAGCACCGCCACGGCTCGACGAAGCGCCGGCAGTAGACCGATGAGAACGCTTATCGCCATGACCCATTTAGCCGGAGTGATCGGTGGCAGCAGAGGATGTGCTTGCGGTCAGGCTATCCATGGGATGACGGAGTGAACGGCGCTGGCGCAGAAGCGAGGTGTAAGAAAAAGTGGCTGACGGTGCCTACTGGCGTGTAGAAGAACAACACGCAGTGGAGCGATAGCGAATAGGTACTGCAGCGAGAGGAATAGGAGGATAGAGAGCACGGGCAACGACTCGATGAGCAAGACGGCTTTAAAGCCTGCCGTCTTTTTCAGCCGCGCCTCGAGAACGCAACTGGCAGGAAATGGCAGTACACGACGCGCCAATCACGCATGGGCACATGCCCCACTACACAGAACGGGCAAATGACTACGGTCAAACTTCACCCAGCCCAGGGGCAAATTGCACCACAGGCTGAGGGGACGGAGGGGGCCAAAAGGCTCGGCGACATGGTTCTGCCCTGCGGGAA
The DNA here is from genome assembly GCA_017311315.1 of Dendrocalamus latiflorus. Classification (NCBI taxonomy): domain Eukaryota; kingdom Viridiplantae; phylum Streptophyta; class Magnoliopsida; order Poales; family Poaceae; genus Dendrocalamus; species Dendrocalamus latiflorus. The sequence continues at coordinate 23,770,344 of CM029632.1, forward strand.
GCCTTTTACTATGAGAGGCTTCTGTGGTAGAGATGGCCCCCACCTAAGCCCATCCGGCCTATTGGGCTAAAAGGCCTAATGAAACATGGACAAAGACATGTATGCCCCTAGCACAGTACACAACTCGCAGGGTATTGTTATAATCAGATATTATGGCCATATAAATACGTATCATAGCCATGGAGAACGGCCAAGGCCAGTTCATTCCCCATACTCACATTACTGGTTTCCTTGTTTACTGTTTGACCCGTAGGCACAACATTCCTAATTACTGAAAAAATTGCACTATATCGTGCAAAATTCTTGTAAAATTCGTGCATTCCAAATAAAACCTGAAAAAATCAATGATCAAAGATTTGTTTTATTATATCGACTTTAAAAAGTAAAAACATGACAAAAAATACTGCGTATTACTTTTAATTTGAATTAACCCCGTTAACTTCTTACTAATTTGCCTCTCCGGGCATGAAATCGTGTAGTTTTTTAGTGATGCCATGTAGAGCATACAACATCTGGTTACTGGCAAACTTGCAGGTTCAATTCGTGCTGGATTCACGCGAGTGACATAAAAGCAGAAGCTATAAATCAGTTTTGAATTGGATTTATTTATGTTAGACCGTTAGAGATCAAATCTAAATTTCCTTATCGTACATTAACAAATCTGAATTTCTACGGTCCAGTTCAGGGAGCGCGCAGAATTGTTCTAAAAATGTAGAGTAGTTTCATTTTTTTAATTTTTTGTGAGACGTCATGTTTTTTAAATTATAAAAACACATATGATACACTAGAAAGTATGTTCCTCTTGTTTATGAAAAAAGCAGTATAGTCCCCCTGTTCCTAAATCTTCAGTGTTCATCTTTTTGCTTACATTTCACACTTCATTGTGCTCCATCCGTTCCATACCATTTGTGTATTTTGTTGGTAATTGTCGTTTTATAATGCTTGTCCATTTAGATACTCAAAAGTACAGTAATTGCATATCTTCTATTCTGTGTCCCTAGTCCCTACAATTAATGACAAATATATTGAGTGGATAAAATATATTATTTAATAGGGATAAGCATGGTCCAACTCCATTGATTATTACTTAGATTTTGTACATCTTTGTTTACACGCATAGGATAGTTTGACAAATTTTGTGAAACGGAGAATTAGTAAAGAACAGAGAGGTCATGTGATCAAAGGGTGGGACTTGGAGCATTTGGCTGCTAAATCAATCATACTACCTAAAACTATCTTTTAGCGTAACATTGAATCAAACGGCATTTGCATCTGTACATAAAAAAATCGAACCTTTTCATCCCAGAATTGTTTTAAACCATACAAAAAAGCATAGAATAGCATAACTCCTTTTGTTCCTAATTGGATTTTCCTGTCCATTTCTCTATATATTGGTACAATGGTACTGGACTTTTCCTCCCTTTAAGAATGGTTGGTTCTTGTGTACAGTGTCCAAGAACTGGACTTTGTTTTCCGGGGGACAAGCAAAAGGGATGCTTGGCCTTTACACCATTGCCAAAGGAAAAGTTGGTCGTCTTTAATCCCAGCCGTCCGTGTGTCCTGATCTGTGATATCCCCCTTGGATGCCATCAGTGGATGCAGGCCCACATGTTGCTCGAGCTCAATTAGGGTTTGGTCATCTGTACTTGGACTTTGATTGCTGCTGTTATTATCATCCATTATGATATGAATGTACTCGGCTTTATTATATGAATGGACCATATTTTGTTAGTACCATCCTGCCCACACCTACCCTGTAATTCAAAACCAGTGGACATCTCTACTAAATCTGTGGTGATTTTGGTCCAAATCTCCTCTTAACTTTTTTTTGCAGCTTTAAATACACCTTTATTTATCTAAGCAAGTAATTTGTATATGTGTAATTGTGTAAGGTTTGCAAAGCAAGCAAAGAACTCAGATATGCACAGGATTAAAGAATTCATGGTGGGGAATGTCTTGTGGGAAGAGAGGCACATAGGATGCTGATTGATGATGGATCCATGGCATTTTGCTTAGGAAAGCATCCTTTGAAAATGACAACCAATGTGGCCTTTTTTTGTTTGGTTTTCACTTCCTTGGATCTTTTTCTAGCTGGACTTGGATCTTTTTCTAGCTGGACTTTTCCCTGGCCTCACAAAACAAGATTGGGTTTGGTTTTTTTTGGTTGGCCCATGCATAATGTTCTGTTTGCACCACACAGACAAGTAGACAGCAATAGCAGGTTTCAGATAGAATTGCAAACCTTACATTTCAGTGTAATTTTGGCACGAAACCGTAAAGACAAGGACCACAAGGAACTAACAGGATACTAGTGGTTGCCCAGAAGGTGCCCTTTATCTTTGCTTTTTTTCCCCCCTTTTTTTAAGGGAAACTTGTTTTCTTTCATTGCAATTGCAGATTCAGAAGTAGATTTATAGACCTAGTAAAAATTGATGCTTAATTTTCTCCTCTTTTCTCAGGTTTCTTCAGTCAGAGTCCGAACATTGCAAATCATTGCAACTGACTGACATGCTGAACAAATTCAGGATCAGGTAAGAACAAAAGGCATTCAGAATTTTTTGCGAACAAAAGACATTCAGAATTTCACCTACAGGTACAACAAAACAAAGTAGGCAGGCAAGCAAACGCCATATTTATTTAGATTTATCGATGCAATTCAAACATATGTACAGTAACGAGCTTGCTCTAAGAGACCCCTTGAATTGATTTCCCCGTCTGAAACTATTGGGACTTCAGGATGCCAGTGTAGTCCTTGGGCAGTTGTCGATGGAGCAAGCCAGGACATCTCGGTAATCACGCGAGATCGTGAAATGATCATACACATTGCCGTCGCTGCTCTTCTTGTACTCAAACAGCAAGAATGAATGATTGAAGGCCGTGAGCTTGACGAACCCGAAATCGAAGTCCCTGAAGTGACTCCATTGGATATTTGAAGTGGTGAAGTCTGAAAGGCTAGCACCACCACCACCGACAACCACGTGTGTCGTTGCCTGGAATGGACCACTGTAGTAATCCGATGCATCGACGACACATTGACTCTGCAACCAATACAAGCTTGTAACCAGGCGCGTAAGATTGTAATAGGAAATGTAAGCTTCAGCCTGCAAACTACAAATGCTTCATTGTAGCATTACTGGCGATAGTACTTATAAGATGGTTGCATACAATGTTAAAAAAAATTACTTTGCCGTGTACAGAATTGCACTTTGATCAGATGCAAATGCTAATCAGAGACACACCTGATAGACTGGACATGTCCGTTCATAGTTGTGGACGTGACCATAGAAAGCGAGATCGACCTTGTACTTCTGCCAGAGCTCCTGCAGCGCTTCTCGCCCCATCGGTTCCTCAAATGTGCCCTCCATTTCATAGTAGGAGTTGGATGAGTACCCAAGAACACGGTGCGCAAGGAAGATGAGCCATGGCTGTTTCTGCCTGTCGACGGACGACAGGCAATGCTCAATGAACTTGTACTGCTCGGTCCCCGGCCTCCAATCCTCCTCTGTGTGAGCAATACAGAACCTGAACATGCCATAGTCTGTCGCATACCTGAAGAACGATAGCTATTCTGTCAGTAAAATTCAGAGAACTGCTATGGCCTTATTAAGCCACTACAATTACCAAAATTTTGCACGGTTCTCAGCAGGAGTATAGAACACAGTTTGAGCAGGAACACCGCATTCTCCTCCGGAGTCGAGGTTTCCATAGAAAGAGCCAGTTCCGGGCCAATCTCTCTCATGATTTCCACTGAAGAAATGACCATTCATGTAGTTATTAGACAATAATACATGGGAAAACATAAGGAATTTCTGAAATGAAACACTAAACTAACCTGCCAATCATGTATGGTACAGTCGAAGCAATTGGTTCGATCTGTGCAGTAAACTGATCCCACTGTGACAAGTAGCCATTCGCATAGCAAATGTCCCCTATGTGGACCACCATGTCGATGTTGTCTAGGTCTCTAATGATCTGGTAAGTAGTGTTCAGTGAGCCTGGCTGATAGTCATTGAACTCATTGGAACCATCTGCCTCTGCCTGGAGAAAAATATCAGAAAGAAGAAACACTTTACTTGCAAAATGCCCAATTGTTGCATGAAAATATGAAATGAAACTTAGAAATGAAAGGATATATCTACCTTTCCCATGTCTCCAAATATGACAACTCGTTGCAAAGAATCTTGTCCAGGATAAGGTGATGCTTTAAAGCTGTATGACCTGCTCCAGATGTGGGTACCGTTCATTAACCTATGGCCAAGCCTGTAGGTATACCTGAAATTTTTCAAAGTAACCATTGCTTAGTAGCTGGATGTACCACAATTTCAAGACAGGCAAAATAGACCACATACCGTGAGTCTGGCCACAAATCCTTCAAGTAACTAGTATGAATGTAACCAGGATGGCGCCAACCAACAGTTCGTGCAGGTGCACCTGCATTTGCAGATTAGAAGAAAGTACTTGATTCATGAGATTCAGAGAAAAAACCAAATGATGCTGATGCATTTGTACTACCATATGAGCAGATTCTCAATTATGCTGTCGTTGTAAATTCTGAACTGCAGATAGCTTATGTTCACCTCATCTCTAAGAAGAATTAGCCAATCGTGACTAGGGCTGGACGAAAAACTCGAAGCTCGTTAGCTCGCTCGGCTCGTGGCTGGCTCGGCTCGGCTCGGCTCGGCTCGTTAGGATAACGAGCCGAGCCGAGCCAAGATTTTAGCTCGTTAGCTATAACGAGCCAACTCGAGCCAGCTCGCGAGCCGCTCACGAGCCAAACGAGCCATGCTTCCAGGAATTTAGATATGCATATGCTGCTTCCATGGACCTAATTTGTACTCTATTGCATGTGTTAATGTGTAAATTTGTACTCTATTGTACCCAAACGAGCCATGCATGTATTAATTTGTACTCTATTGTACCCAAACGAGCCAAACGAGCCTAACGAGCCAAACGAGCCTAACGAGCCAAACTTCCATGGATGAATATATGATGGAGATATTTTTTTGCCCTGGCTCACGAGCCAAACGAGCTAACTCGAGCTTTTTGTCGAGCCGAGCCGAGCTGGCTTTTTAGCTCGTTAGTTATAACGAGCCAGCTCGAGCCAGCTCGTTATCTACCGAGCCAGACCGAGCCGAGCCGAGCCGAGCCGAGCCAGCTCGTTATCCAGCCCTAATCGTGACATACCGCACATGCTATTTCTGTCAAATGTTAATGTTCCAGCTGGAGAAAGAAACCGGCGTCCGCCTTTCGCACCCCATTCAACAAAAGGAACTGCTTCTTTAATATCGTATCCACTTGTCCAGGTGACCGTCATCTGCAGAGATACTAATACAGTCACCTTTCTCAAGAGTCAAGACAGCTATCTTGTATAGTGCATGTTATCGTTCTAGCCTCAGTGTTGAACTGAGAGCAGAATAATACAATGTAGATTCTTGTCAAAAGCATATCATGAAATAAAAAGGGTTTTTTCAAACCCCTGTTTATCTTCCTTTCTTAATACAAAGATACGCAGTTCTCCTGCGTGTTCGAGAAAAAAAAATTTACACAGTCATCTCAAATTCAGTCATCTCAAATTCTCAATGTAGATTGATAAGCAAGCTTACATCATTCCAAGACTTCCCTTGTGCCAAACGTGGGTAGACAGGTGCCTTTGGATTCGCAAATGTGACTTTGTTTGAGACAGCAATCAGCTTCGGCTGTTACAGGAGATTTTTTCAGACTTGAGAATTGTAAATATAAATGAAGCTTGTTTATTGCAATAGCCCATAGGGTATATATACAGTACAAGAGACACATAAGGATCCAAACCCTAGACAATAGGAAATAACCTAAATACCGTTAACACCTGTCATGAACCGGGGTAAACACCACCAAGAGGATGGCCGGATGGCGTCGACGTAGAAGGAGAGAGAGACTAGATGAGGAAGACTATGATATTTCTCTGATTGATTTCAGATGCATGCGGTAGCCCTCTTTATATAGATGGGCTCCCCCTAACAGATAGAGTCTAATTCCAATCCTATCTCTAACAATATAGAAACTCATATCATATATCTAATTATATCTCTAACAAGGGAAATTAATCTCTAACTCAAATAGAAACCAATCTCTATTTCCTAATAATTCACCGACTAGGCCCAAGGCCCACCTCTATGACAACACCCCTCCTCAAATTTAAGACGTATGCAATAGCATTACATTTGAAAAAGATTAATGATAGCGCGAATATTGCCTTGTGTATTCAACTGAGAAACAGGGGTACAATATATAGAGCTCTACCGGTAATCTTTCTCTACCTGATTTATAGAATCAAGATCAGGGAGAAGATCCGGGAGATCAGGCGCAAAAGGAAAGGCTAGGCGTGAAATACTCAACCGCCAGCCACCTAAATATAGAGGGGGATCACCTAAACAGGGAAAGAGATAAACTCTAACAATTAACACTAAAATAGAAAAAATCCAAAGTCCGAGTCTTGAAGTTGTCGTCATAGCGTGCGTTTCTTGAAAAATTGTGTCGAGTACCAACCATCCGGAATCGTGCAATAGCCTAAAAAGCACAAAGTGCAGGGGTTGAGACAGTAGAGGTAAGCGGGAGCAAAATCGACCGCAACAACACAATAAAGAGGATGAGGAAGGCGACACAAATAGAGATAGTTGTCAAATCAAGCCGAAGAAAGAGATAGAAATATAGCAGCGCAGATCGAAGCTCAAGACGGCAGTGGCACAGTGCACAAGAAAAGCAGCGGAGGCACGGTGCAGAAGAAGCACGACGGCTTTAGAAATTTGGGGTGGCGGCTCAAAGAGAAGCGGCGGCATCATAAAGATTTCTATGATCTGTAGCGGCTCAAGAAGAAGAGTAGCAACTGCAGCTATGCAAAAGGATTGAGGGAACCACACTAATCCAAAAAGATGGAAGGTGGCTAGCAAAGCAATCGGCTAACTGACAAGAATTTTGTGGACTTGCATGACTTTTACGAACTAAAAATAGATAATACGGATTTGGATGGATACAACGGAAGACTAAAAGAAAATGACTCAAGGACAATAGATACTAGCAACAGAAATGTCAGCAATGGTACCATGCCTTCATATTCCCCTCCTATCCTCTCTCTCTCTCTCTTCACCCTATCACTCACTCCCGTCTCTCTCTGCCCCTCTCCCTTTCTTCACCACCGACCGGGGGAGGAGGCCAGAGAGGAGGGAGAAGCCGGTGGCGGCCTGGGGCGGCTGCGGCGGACAGGAGTCAGCGGAGAGGGCTGGATCCGAGGCGTGGTGGCCAGATCTAGGGCGGTGTCGAGGCGATGAAGAGGAGCCGGGAGCAAAGGCCAATGCAGGCGCGGGCATAGGCGCAGGCGGGCGGGGTGCGCAAGGGAGACGCAGCGGCAACGAGGAGGGTGCCGAATCTGACAGCGAGGAGGCTGGATCGAGGCTTGAAGGCGGTGGAGACGGCCGGATCCGGGACGAGCACGATGCAGCGATCGGGAGGCGGTGCGGATACAGCGCGACGAACTCCGGCGTGGGCGGTGGAGATGACCGAAGACGTTGTTGACTGAGGCGACGGCGGCTGAGGCGGGCGCGGCCAGATCCGCCCAGATCCAGCCGGAGGTGGGCACGGTGCGGAGCGCTGATGCGAACACGGGCCGGCGTTGTGAGCGGAGGCCCGGATCTGCGCGAGGAGGCGACCAGAGCAGTGGACGGCGGCGGAGAAGTTAGGTTGAGAATATAGGCTATGATACCATATAAATATAAATAAAGCTTGTTTATTGTAATAGTCCATAGGGCATATATATAGTACAAGAGACACACAAGGACCTAAACCCTAGACAGTAGGAAATAACCTAAATACCATTAACAAGAATATGAAGAAATGTATTTTCAGAATCACAGTAGAGTTGTATTATGTAGAGAAGTTGAGAAAATACAGTATTGTGTTACCTTCAAGAGGCCTCCTGAAAATAGTGCAAATGAGAAATCTTCCCTCTGGTTGATCAATTGAAGCTTCAAGTTACCCTTTCCAGACTTGTTATAGCCATCATTTTTGAAGTTTGCAAATTGGTACTGCAATGAAGATATGAAAATAAATTCATGATGAAAATAAACGCGTCCCAAAGTCTGAATCCTGGCATTGAATTATATCTGAAGCTCAATTAATTGGAACAGGAAAGAATTTGCCAACCTTGATAGGTGCTGTGCATAGAACTGGGGGATACTGCCTCTTATTTTCAGGCTCACAGATTGCAGCACTGACAATTTCAAACAAAACACACAATCAAACCTTATACCTAACATTTTAGATGCATCTGCAAGCAAATGCCTAATTGGATTGACTCATGTGGCATTCAATTTGCCTACATGTAGATATACCAATACTGTTACCTAAAATTGGCAGGAGAAAACACACCAATCCAATCATCATTGGAGGGATTTGGATGGAAGAACTCTACCTCTACCCATTCACTGTTCTGGCCCTGCAGCGTCACAATTCACAAGTGCCCCCAAACTGTCAGCAAACTGTGAATCTGCATATGTCCACAACAGTGGGGAGAATTGAGAGGGCCATGGGGCTAACCTTCAGTCCAAGAATCAAAGGGGACGCCTTGACATGGGCCGACTCGTCGACGGCGAGGGTCGTCCTCTCGATCTCGATCCTCGACAGCGGCTGCTCGCCGCTGGGATGAGCCGCCGCACAAACAACCAACCATGTGACCACCACCCACAGCCTCATATTCCAGAAGCCTGAAAAGTTCCCAACTGAGACAGCAGCTCAGGGGGAAAAAAGAGGAAAGCCTAGAGTACAGAACCTACCAGAAATTTCTAAGCAATTGTGGCAATCTCCAAGACAAGAACAAGGTATATTAAGAAAAGGCAGAAACTTTTTGATCTCCTTCGACAATGCTATTGAGTGATGAAGTGTGCAGGATTGGAGGAAAGGGATGCAGATAAATATCCAATCATTGATGTGGGTGTGTGTACTGATACTGGGGCACTGGAGAATATTCGTTACTCCCAAGAAACGAAATGGCGAGCGAAAAGTGGCGTGTGGAACTGAACACCGGAAATGCAGACTGGAAGTTAGCACACACACCAGGAAAGACGTTGACTCTGTCAGTGTCAGTATGAAATGCAATCTTTGTGCTGTTTAGTGCCTGGGTGTTTCTAGCAATCATTCGAATATTTTATTTCAAACAATATCTAAATTTATGACTCTTCAATTAAGTTTCAATGGCTCTTGTTATTTTTCTCTAACTATAAATATTTTATTTCAAACAATATCTAAATTTATAACTCTCAAATTAAGATCTAATGGCTCTCGTTATTTTCCCCTAACTATATAATCCCTAACCTTGATCTGACCCCACCGCCTCCTACCCCACGCCCTTTATGTCGCTCCCCTCTTCGCCCTCCGCACCACTTTATCCTCGTCGTTGACGCCACCCCCTCCTCTCACCGGAGCAGCTCCGCGTGCCTCCCTGCCCCCTCCTGCACCACCCGCTGCCGGCGGCGCCCCCGCCGCTTCGCCTTGCCGCCCCCTACCTCTCCCTGCCGTGCCACCCCCGCCCAACCTAATAGCCAGTGCCTTCCGCCTCCACCGCCCACCACCCTCCTACCTCGCCCATCGCCCCTACCACCGCCCCCCGCCCTCCCTCTATGCCTAGAGGGAACAGTAAACCCTAGGTGTGGGGCGGAATTTTCCCCTAGAGTCGCCGAAGAGGAGAAAGAAGTGGTCGCAAGATTCATTTCTTTAGATATGTGAACTCTGTGTTTTTTACTTGCAAACACCTTATACTTCTTCACAACAATGGATCAAATAGTTCATTCGTAATGAAAAGAAGTCTTACTTGATCATAATTTTTGAAGCTGTAACTCATTCACTGTTGTAGTCTTGTCTGCACTGCCACCGCCGCTGCCACACGTTGTGCGTAGCCACGCTACCATGCAGTTCACCCCAACCTTCTCTAAGCAGAGGATGCAGAGGTCAACAAGCTTATGGGCATTGCAAGGGCTCTCAAGACATTAATGGCTAAGTTCAATTGATTGGGTTGAGGAGAGATTGGAAACAAATGAGAAAACGTTACTTTGTGGGTGGGGTAAAATTGTACAATTGGCATCAAAACTAATTTAACCCCATTAACCCAGTCAAACAGTACTTCAAATTAATTGGATTAATTGCCAAACACAAAAACTGGGTTAAGCTAACCTATTTAGGTTAAGGTTAGCTATCCTGGTTAATCTAACCCGGAACCAAACTGGCCAGAAACATTTGTGCATCGCATTCGCAAAAAGGGTGAAAAGTTTGGACTCACTTCATCCCAAGATTTCCCTTGTGCCAACCGAGGGTAGACGGGTTCCTTTGGATTTTTCAAATGATACTTTGTTTAACACAGCAATCAGCTTTGGCTGTTCCAGCGATAAAAATTATCAGCAAATGCCACTCATAATTATACATGTGCCAAAGTCCAGACTTTTCTACGATAGTTCATAATGCAAAAGTTTAGAAGATACGCTGAAGTCTTACATTTGTGAGGCCTCCAGAAAAGACTGCAAATGAAAGTCTTCTCTCTGGTTGATCAGTTGCAGCTTCAAGGAGTCCTTTCCACTTCTATTGTAGGCATCAGTCTTGAAATTTGCAAATTGGAACTGCAGAGAATATACTGAAACCCAATGTCTGATGCGTCATGCACAGGTAAATATAAGGAAGGTACCAACCTTCACCGGTGCTGTGCACAGTAAGGGTGGGACGTCTCCATAGTATTCAGGTTGACAAATTTCAGAGCTAAAAATGATGGAAGATGGAGAGCTATCATCTACTTGTTTCATAACCCTAATCCACAATTAAGGGGAAGATATATACACATACATGAATGCATGTTTGCAGCTTCCCTGAAATGTGAAGGAGTAAAGACAACAATCCAATCATCGTTCGAGGGGTTCGGGTGGAAGAATTCGACAACCACCCAGTCACTACTTTGACCCTGAAACGTAACCACAACCAAACATAAAACGTGACTGATAGAACTTCTTCAGCAGCTGAAGTAAGCAAAGCTATTTGATATTACGAAAGAACTTAATTGAGATGCTGCCCTTTAGTACTGCCTTGAGACTTATATGGAGCAAACCTTGAATCCAAGGACCGTGGGGTGGCCTTCACGCTGGCTAAGTCAACAACAGCAATCGTCGCCCTCTCGATCGCGACCCTCGACAGCGCTTGCTCACCGCCATGCGCCACGACGACGCAGCCGCCGATCATATATACAAGAGCCACCCGCAGAACGGCCATCGGGAACCTCACTTCACCTGCAAAACCTGAAATTAGCAGAATCTCTCAACTGTTCATGCTGCCCAACTCGACTCAGATTCCTTACAGGAAGAACTGGCCTGGCCTAGTGGCTAGCGATGCATTTGGCAAGATTGTGTGGGCAATTGGCTAGTGGATTAATTTGCGCTGATAGGTGTGTGTTTAGTGTTAGCAAGAAATGGTGAGGGATGATCAGCTCGTTTCGGCTTCAGCTTCTGGCTTATTTTTCGCTATTCATAAATTTCGTTTTTTTCTAAACTTTTGACTTTTTTGAGCTTTTTTGCCGGTTCTTTTTTCCCGTATTTGTTTGCATTATACGTGATGGGCTAATATGTTTTTTTCTATTTTTAAATTTAATTATGCTAAATAATCCTCTGTCAGCTACAGTATTTTTTCAACCAGCTACAGTACTTTTCAGCCATAAACCACTCAAAAAAGCCATATTAATCACAGCCCAATTCCAATGAAACAGCGAAAGCCGCTAACACAGGCCGTCGTTTCAGCCACAAACCAACAACAAGAAGTGGGCACATACGTATAGTTAGAAGAAACTTTAGAACTTGGTGGTCAAGTGGAGTCATGGAGGCCCCCATGGACAAGACAACGATCAATGCGCATGTTTTGAATCTATCATTTGGCAAACAGAATTAAAAAAACTAAAGGATATGGTTTTGGACAATAATGTTTGGTTTAAGAGGACGGGAGGAATCCAAAAAAAAAAGGATAAGGTGTCGCCCACCGTGGGGCTCGAACCCACGACCACAAGGTTAAGAGCCTTGCGCTCTACCGACTGAGCTAGACGGGCCTGGCTTTCCACGGTCAAAGTTTTTCACTGCTGACCAAAAACTAAACAAATCATGGCACAAAAAACACGATATAGTTGCATTGTTCATGTTTCAATTTCAACTTTATGTTTCGTTACACTCATAGAGGTGCTGGTCTCTGGTCTTTCTGGCCCGATTGCACAGGATAACCATGGGAGAATAATCAGAGAGAGAAGTAGATAACACCTGCTGAAAAATTGTGTCAGAACTGCAACTCATATTAGCATTGCACACATAAATCAGCACCATTGCTTAACGAGACAGACAATTGATAGCATAACAGATTTCCCGGCCTCACCAAAACTACGCACAATATGTATGTTCTGGTAGTGCTCAGTCTAAGCAACTATGCTCATCTCAAGAGCCCTACAGAATTTTACAAAAATTATACACAAGCACAATCCAAGGGAGGAAAAAATCATGATTGTATGTACAAATGACCAGGCATATTTTGGTAATAGCCCAGAAGGAAGCCGCTGGCTGCCAAAATCAAGAGAAAAGCAACAGTGTGAACTACGGAACTACGAGAACGTGTGCGTGATGCGTCCTACAAAAGCCTAGATGCTATCTCCTGGAGGAGAGTCCTCTTCTGCGAGGCTGAGATGATACCGCTATTCTCAGCGTTTTCCAGAATGTCACCCATTATGGAAGCGGCGTGACCGATAGGTTCTTCAGAAACTCTTTTCAGCATGAAGGCCTTCAGACGAGAAACATAGATGTAACATGTAAGTGGGCGAGGAAGAAAGTGCAGTTAAATGTATAAAGGGACGAGACGAACCTGGCCATGATGAGAAACTTCTATTGTGCATGGCTGCTGGGACCATGGCTCTCCATCCACCTGAATGGGCATTGAAGCTTCGATCACAATCTTTATATGATGCCCTTGAGCCAACCTCTGTGCACGAGAAAGCCCTACCTAGAGTAAGATTATCCATAGTCAGTTCATACTCCACATAAAAAAAAACCAACAACATGAGGTCTACAAACAAGAAATAGCTTTCTTCCGTACCTGCAGCCTTCCAAGATGCAACATTCCTGTGAAGCTAACTACTTCCAGCATCTTGTCATGCATGGATTGAGGTTGGAAAGTGTCGGAAACATCATCCTCATTCTTCCACAGGTCAACCCCTCCCATGTAGCTCCGGATGTTGGCAACAAGGATACCTTCAGCGTCCTGCAATAGTCTAATCAGGAGATGTTTCTACACTACATCCAAAGGGGTTACTAACCATGCCAAAGTATTCAAAAGTGAACAATCAAACAGCAGTAACTATCTTAACCTATCAAATTCGTCAATATTGTGTACACTTGAAGTTCTTGTGTATTTTATCTTGCAGATACACCGGTGCAAAATTGTTAGCTTACTAAGGCATGAAAAAAAGGGCAGATAAGAAGTTCGATCGCAATGCAATCCACTTTTACCTCAGGAATTTTAATCTCGGAGCCATCTATCTCAAGCTTGACTTCAAATGGAAAATAACAAAATGTGTTATCCATGATATTCTTCGCTCCCTCTTTTGCATAAAGCACCTTATTCATAAACTACAGAGAAATTGTAACATATTATTGTTACAAAAACAGCTTTGTAATTATCTACACAGAACAAAGTAGGGTATGGAGATAGCAAGTTAATAAGCATGGAATTGGAATGTGCAAACAAGATTACCATTTGAAGTCCAATTATGGCAAGCAATTAAACAAACCTTAAATCTAAGCAAGTGAGCAATGAAAAAGAAACAAAAAGTCTAGACTGAGCAAAATCCTTTTCCACAAACTACCAAAGCAGTATATAAGAAAATTCCTTGTGTGATCCCCAGGTTAAGAATATATGAATTACATGACTCCTCATTAGCTAGTTTCCTTCAACAAATTTAAACTACAGAAAGCATTTCTTTTAAGATAGATGTGCTGCCTCACAGTACATGGGATGGTGCGTGTAATAATTCACAAATCAGCTAGGATGTACACTTGTATTCCCCACATATGTAGCACAGCCATGTTGGCTCAATCAAATAATCAATATTATGTCAAAAGGAATTTATTTCCCTTCAGGTTCAAACATGGCACTGACAATTTATATGCTATCATTAGCAGTTGGGTGCAATTAAGTATAACAATCTAAACCGTTTTGATAAACAGTGTCTCTTGCGAATAGAAAAAAATACAAGATATGGACAAAGAAATTCAACATTCTAAAACTTGTACATTTACCATGTAAAAGCCGAACAATATAATTTTCTATAGCAGAAGTATCGATACCAAGAGGAAGCTGAAAGATATATGTTGTTTCTTTCATTACATATGGCTAGCCATTTGACTACTTTTGGAAACGTATCATATTTCAACATACAAATCATGCTTGTACATTTTCACATGTCTGATTCACTGCAACTGTGCAGCCAAGCAAGACCAAGCAAGTTTACTTGCAACATTGAAGGAGAGATGTGTTTCCACATGTGCACATAACAGGGAGGGAACAAGCATGGTTTACCTGGCTATAAAACCGTTCAGGGTTTTCCTCCCTCAGGTTGTGGATATCTAAAGCAACCTTTGCATCACAGCCAACCCCTGAAAAAGTATCAGTATTAACTATTAGGGTTATCTGACTATGCAAGAATCTATTGAAGAATCCAAGCTAAGAAGCTGCATGGACATACCAAAGTAATTGTTCATGAATTTTGGTGGTGAAATGAGCTTCTCTTGGTTGTCCTTTATTGTAATCTTCCATCTGTCAAGAACAGTAACTGCTGCATGCTCAACATCTTCCAAAACTGAGAACAGACCTCCTCGTTTCTGAACAACACCAAGACCACCACCCCAAGACAAAACTCTCGCAAGATCATTACCAGTACCAGCTGGAAGGATGGCTACAGGAGGCGGAGCTTCAAACTTCTGTTTCTCAATGGCATCCAAAACCCAACCAACAGTGCCATCACCACCACAAACAAGAACTCTGAAGTGGGGTACCTTCCGAAACAAAGCTAAACCAATTTCTGGTCCTTGCTGCTTGCTCAACTCAAAAACCTAATGGAAATGAGATGAGTTAGTACCGCAAAAGAAAGTGGACATGAGTTGTATTATTAATAAACAGCCACAATCCATAAGATTAAAAGGGTTACCAATGGAAAGGTGGAGCACTAACTGAATTCTAAGTAAGGAACTTGCACCAAAAATTATCTAAGCACAGGGAGTGATACACAACTTAAAGTTTTGAACAAAGAAAGTAGAAACAGGTTTATTTATGCTACGGACACAAGTTTACGCCCCTAAGAAGTATATACAAGTTTGTGCAAGATCATACTAAATTTGTTGACAACAACAAAAACTTGGGACAGTATGCTAGATGTAAATCATGTAAGCGACATGAAATCAAAGCAAATGAAGAAAGAGTTCCATATAATTTAAAGCTGGTAAAAATCTTAAAGTAACTAGTGCTTGCTACACCAACCTGTACAGGATTAAGTAGGATCTGCAGACGCTGTCTCAGTGAGTCACCACTCTGGGCACCACTTCTCTTGTTAATGAAAACTAGCAATGGTCTAGAATCAGAAGGCACATCCACAATTTCATACTTCTGATTATTCTGCACATGGGAATCCTCATGTTGGTCATTCAGCCTGCTAGTTGCGTTATCCATTACGAGCTGTTTATCTTTCTCTAATTCAGAGCTTTGATGTACTTCATGAGGTTTACTGTTGACATGATCATCCCTCCTCTTAGCTACGTTGTTGGTTTCTTGTGAGTCTCCTTCAATATCAGATGGTGGGTCAACAGTCCCAGAGCTACCTGATTCAGCAGAAATGGTGCCTTTTTTGTACCTTTTACCACGACTCCTAATCCTCTCTCGGACAGTGGAAGCCAATTCATTAGCCCCATGTGTGATAGAACTGAGAAGTCCAGCACCTGTCCAATGAAGCTCCTTGACACAAAGAGGTGATAATATCAGCCGCTTCAATGGGCCCAAGTCACAGATATCACCAGTTTCCTTAGCTAAGTTGTTGTGGCAATCAACATGTACTAGCCGTTGACACCACATACAGTACCAAATTGGAGACCCTGCGAGAAAAGCTCCACTGCACGATTCATCACAATAGCAGCAGGATGAGTCTTCTTCAGAGCAATCTGTCGTGTCGATCCACTGTACAGCCCATTGGTGAATGACATGGTCCAAACCGACCATAGAAACACATTTGCAATCTTTGTGAGCATTTCCTGAGCAACTAGGATGTGCGGTGGCACCACAAATATCACACTGATGGATGGTGCCCCCAAAATACTGTGGAGATGAAACAGACTTCAAGCATACACAGCATTTCAGACCTTTACTGCGAGAGCCAAGTTCTTTTCTCCAAATGTGGGAAGAAGCAGGGACCCTGTCTTTCAATTTCTTGTACTTCTTTGCCCTAGCTCTGATAGCTTTCATCAAGCTCAGGCTGATGTTTTTATTCAATTGATTGACAGTATAATAGATTGTGACGCCACTGACAGAAGCAAAAATGACTGTAGCAATTATGACAGACCAATACTCTGACATGTAGGTTGAAACGACACTCCAGCTAGGATGCAGCATCTTGCATATCCCTGCACTGTGGTAATGTGACAATCAATTGGAGATATTCATTGCGATGGAAACTGATGATTTTAATGTTGCTGTTAGCATTTTATTGCTAGCCTATACTGACATGCAATTATGCGTCCATACCACTGCAAAAGTTAGTATTTAGCAAATTACCATCCGATGTACCATTGATATGTGGGCCGTGACTCCACTTATTAGTGTTACTGCCAACGGGCATTTTGTTATACTGCAAAAATATATATGATGACGGTATGGAGCTATTTCCCCCCATTATTTGGTATGCCCTTTTCTAGTCAGTGGAGATGCCCAATGTTATTTCGCTTAGGTTGTATCGAAGAGCGTAGACCACAGCAGGACAAACCGGCAAAGCAAGACCCATGCAGAACACAATGGTTTTCTTGCTTGACGGTGTGCTTTATTTCTGAGGTTTTTCTGAACTTCTAAGCATCTATTCCTGGCTCCCTTGATCAAAATAACATATAGTAGCTCCAAGATCCTTCCCAATGCTAAGAACTCGTCCAATCCACGCACGAAACAACCGAACCAACGCCCCCCGTGCCCTCCCTCGAATCACCCTGCGCGTTGCACAACCAACCAAAGCTGCAACTCTGGGGTTCTCCGCTCCCCCATTCCTCCCTCGCGCGCAGTAGAAACAACTTAACGCCTCATCCAATACTCCTGAATTCGTCTCAATCCTCTCCGGAACCCTAATTTTCCGACCCTCCCGTCGCAATGAACTACCAAAACACGCGATTTTTTCTGGGAAAAAAAACGAAGGTAACTGCATGAAGAGAGAGATCTTACGAGATCAACGATCGGAGAAGATCAGAGACGAAAATCGCGGCTTCCCCAATTCCTCCTCACATTGTGTGCGCCTCCCCGCGATCTTGATACGTACGCCTCCCCTGCCGCGAGGTGAGCGCTTTCTTCTTTCCCCTCCTGTTTGATGCTGCGAAACAGGCGAAAGGTTGCACAGACTGTCCTAACTCACAACAAAGATAAAAAAAATAATTAAAAAAAGTTGTGCTAATTAAGGGATTAGCGAGTTGATTACGCGGGTTTGTGGCTTAGGGTGTCCGGGCCACGTCACCAGAGCGCGCCGCAGCCGTTGGTGTGCGAACGGGCGGGTGAGATTGGATGTGCCGGGCGTTCGCTTTCCCTCGGGAGTGGATTAATTAATTGCGTAATTTAAGCGGTCTATTTCGGGCGGTCTGCTGGGCCCACATGCAGTGGGACGGGGCGCCGAGGCCGAGACGCTTCTCGATGTAACTAAAGCTGCTGCTCTCGATGGTGTGCTAGGCGCACCCGACTTTAGGGTGTCGGTGCGCCGTGTGTTTCGATGACAAGATCTGGTAGAGCTGTCCAGTGCGCCAGGCCTAATCGTGTCGGCCTATGGTCTCGTACTGTTGATCTGGTCTAAGCATGACATGATCCGATGGATCGGATCATGCTTGGGCCAACGGTGCGGCACAACGCGGCCCATCACGGCTAAATATAGCCATTTTTGACCGTTGGGTGTACAAAAATTTGAAAAAGTAGCAAAAATTTCATAAAAATATGAATTTTTTTATAAATAGGGGCATCCGGCCTCCATTTTTCATACTGCAAACCTCACTCTCCTATCTCTGTTTAGCTGTAAAAAATCCGGTAGTGTTTGCGCAAATTTGGTAACATTAGTGAGAAATTCGTGCAAAATCAGAAAATTCAAAAATCTTCAAAGAATTTTCTGAGAGCTGCAAAAGAGGTAATAGTGCTATCTTATTTTACTTTTTTCTATTATTTATTAATTCAATAGTGAGTTAATTGTTTTTTATTATTTCATTTGCAGTTGATTCAATGGAGAATTACGATTTTCAATTCTCTGAATTCAGCCTCTCGACGGAGGGTATGCAATCCTTTCAAGAAGGATATCCATCTACGGAAGGTCCACATCCACAACAAAATGGAGAGCTAGAAGAAGCGACAGCCCCGGTGGCGCAGGGTCCAATTGATCCATCTTCTTTTAGCTCAACAAGTACATCCACAACTCATACCATAGGTGCAAAAAGAACAAGAGCTACTACACAAAGAGTCCGGAACGATTTTGACAAGAAGTTTAAGATCGACGATGATGAGAATTTGGTGAGGTATGTTTTTTGTAAAATTTGTGGTAATGAATTGTCTGCAAAATCTTCAGGTGGGATGGGTCACCTGCAACGACATGCTGCAAGCCGTAAAAGAAGGCACGAAATACAAATGCGCTAAACGCAGCTGCAATATAACCCCGACATCTCGATACATACTTGGGAGTACAACTCAGAGGTAGTCCGGAAATCTCTTTGAAGATTAATTGCTTCTCAAGACTTACATTTAAATTTTGGTGAGCCTGATGCTTTTCAAAAATATATTAGGAATGCTCATAACCCTCGATTTAGTGTTGTATCTGGACAAACCACAACAAGATATTTAATTAAATATTATAACAATTGTCATGAAAATTTAAAAGAAATGTTTCATACCTGTACATTCTCTATTGCTTTGGCATTAGACATATGGAGTGGTAGGGCTAGAGAGGATTATATTAGTGTTGTTGCTCATTATGTTAATTGTGACTGGGTAATGGAAAAAGAAATTATAGGATTTAAATTAATTAATGTTTCGCATACTGCTGAAAATATTGCAGAATGTATTATTAAAGTTGTAGAAGATTTTGGCTTTACGGATAAGATTTTTTCTATAACTTTAGATAATGCAGGTGCAGATACTAAGGCGATGGAAATTCTTACTCCTTTGTTAATACTTATGCACAATCTTTCTTACTGTATCAACGTTGTGCTTGTCATATTAATCTTATTGTTAAATCTGGTTTAAAAAAATTAAATGCTTGTATTGATTCTTTTAGGGATGCAATTTCATATATTAATTGTTCTAACCAACGAATAGCTGCATATAAGAGTTTTTGCGTAGCAATGAACGTTCTTCCTAGAAAATTTGGTTTAGACATGCCTATTAGATAGAACTCTACTTACCTTATGCTTAAACATATATTGCCATATAAGAGCACCTTATTTATTTTCATTCACACCCAAGGTCATCAATCTCATAGCTCCTCCAATAGAACCCAAGTTAGAGACCCTAAACTTACTGAGGACGATTGAGTTGTTGGTAAAAAAATATTTTCTATTTTAGAATTTTTTATAAAGCTACACTTTGTCTTTCTGAGTATATCATCCAACCTCTTCTCTAATTGTTCATAACAGTCTTATCGGAGTCAACCTTCAGTCTATTTGGAAGAATAATCGAGGAGCGACGAACAAGTCTTTCGAATGACATGGTCGGAATCCTTCTGACTGTTAAAGACTGAGAATAAGCTGAATCAAGACTCCAACATACTGCAGAGAATATATATTTAGAAGAATCTTTTGAGAATTTATACCAGAATTTATATCTAGATGGCAATGAATAGGATTTTAAATATTTTTCTTCACATGTAGTCACTAATGAGCTTTATAGGTTGTACTCTTTTTTCTTTACCAAGGTTTCTCAAATTGAGTTTTTACTTGGTAAAGTTTTTAACAAGGCAGCCATCCCATGCAATTTAACAAGTTAATAAAGCTCATTATGTCATTGAAAGCTCATTATGAAGGACCCCCGCCCTTATGGCAGCGATGCACCGGCGCGACGATAGCTGAAGCAACGACTGACAATGAAGGAGGCCCTTTGGCATCTGCACAAATGGTGGTGCAGGAAGCACCATGAGTGGGGGACCTGCGACGGTGGCCAGTGGCAATCCTGAGACTCGTGCCAGCATCGACACCGTCACCATCACCATGCAAGGGGAGAAGTATCCTCCCTCCTACAATGAATGTAGGTGGAGGCACCCTTGTGGCAATCTGCGAGACTCTAAGGTAAGAATTGGTGGACTTGAGGAGAGCCACACATGAAATGTAGGAAAATTGGAGTTAGCTGGCCCATCACGGCCACAACGGAGCCAAATACGAAAGGCACGGAGGGTCGCCAGGCCCACGTGGGAGCCTGCAACACCTCTCGGTAGGTTGATCCAAAGTCCCCCTCCCCACGGGTCTATAACAGAGTGCTTGACCGGAGGACTTCAAAATGCCTTTGGTACAGCCATACAAGGGTACCCCGTGAGTTCCTACATGTCTATGAGACGACAATCGAGGCAGTAAGGGATGACATGATAAAGGCAAAGGGCTTGCCCCTTGCTCTCCAAGGGGTGACACTCTCCTGGTTTTCACCATCGCCCTCGGCTCTGTATATGCGTTGGAGCAAATCCAACATCTCATGCATAACAATTTTCAAGGCAATTATTAGAGCAGGTCAACACCGACCAACTCTTCGTGGTGAGTCTTACTTCCGGTGATTCACGAAGGTTCGCTACCAAGTGAAGGACATCAATGACATGACTATCATCAATGCGCCCATCTGAGGTCTCTGGAAGGGCCCACTTGTCGAATGCAACGTGCAAAAGCCCATAAAGTCTATGGCCAACTCTTCGATAAAATAGAGGAGTACGCTAGGGCGGAAGATGATGCGATACAACGTGAGGCGGAGGTTACGCCAGGCACCCCTGAAGCCAAGTCTGCCCCGCGGCCCCAAAGGAGGACTCGAGCCACAAGCAGCGAAGGGAGTTTCGCTCTAAATATGCTTTTTGCATTGAAGGAGCTAAGGATAGCGGTGCCTTCGGGGGCTGTAACTGAGGTCGGAGGGGCCGCGGGTGTGAAAGAGGGTGGGGCCGTGACGACGGGCATCAGCACACGGCTATGGAGGCCACCTCACCCACGATTACTCTTCCATCGTAGCCCTCCGCAAAAGTGTAGCCAGGAAGCGTGCCCAAGACACCAACATGATGGTGATAGCGCACATACAACAACATTTGGAGGCACCCCTAATCCAATCCCCTCCAGCTGTACTGTGAATCCAAGGCCCCAAAGCTGGCCCCTATCGAGTGATAAATGCCATCTCAGGCAGATCGTCCCTCGAGTTCCCTTCTAAGAGATAGCGAAGTGCATACGCTCATCAGATCCATCATGTTGCCGCGTACCAAATGCAGGTAGTTCCGAAATGGGCTTGGACATACATCACCTTCTAAGTGGAGGCTGCCTTAGGGGTGGACTTCCCCCACCAGGATCCCTGGTAATCACAGCCAGCATCGCAGGCTACGACATGCAGTGAGTCCTAGTCGATGAAGGCACCTCCGTGAATCTTGTGTTCATGGGCGCCTTCGACTAGATGGTTCTCCTGAGAAGCAGATTGGAACCACCGGGCATACCCCTATAAGGCTTCGGTGGGCAGTTGATCAACGCGTTGGGTCAGATAGCACTAGAGGTAGTCATAAGGAGAGTAGAGCAAACACGAAGCCATCACCTTCGACGTAGTTGACCTACAGTACCCCTACAACGCTATCTTGGAAAGGGCCACCCTCAACGCTTTTGGTCCGATCCCATACCATAATTATCTGTGCATGAAGCTCCCATGCCCTGATGGAGTTATCACAGTGTTGGGTGACCAAAATCTCGCGCGACAAATCGAAGTAGGCATATGAAGCTCACACCGGAAGGTGCAAGCCATAAACGAGGGACCTACCCCACCCTTTGCCTTAGGATGGATGCCCAAGCTGAAGACGAAGGGCAACGTAAAAACAATGCCGCTCTGACTGGAGGACTCGATGAAGAAGGTGTCGATCGGAGAAGGCCTCACCCCTAAAGCGGAGTAAAAGGTCATGACCATGCTTCGCAAAAACACGAATGTCTTCGCGTGGTCACCTGATGACATCGGCCACCCAGGCATAAATGGCGAGGTACGCCATGGTGTTCGGTGTCAACTACTGGAGCTTCAGTTCATACAATCACAGGAGGTCATTAATGAAGGGTGCACCAAGAATATAGAGCCCAGCGTCAAAGTAGGCTGCGAACACTAGTGTCTCGCTCTCCTGCGGTTGCGGCTCGATCTCCTCGCTGGTACATGGCCTTGTGAGACACAATATTGCCGCCATGAGCAAGGGGCTCCAACAGCTCTTCCATCGCAATCGACGGGCCCAGCGTGTTCATGAACACACCACCAGACTTCCCCGACGCCCTCCACCGCTTGCTGACGGCTACCTCCGTGCATTCACCCCCACCAGCATGGCTGCTTGACGGAGCTGATGCCCCGTTGCGGCCATTGCGGTCACTCATGTGGACCATCCTGGCAAACAAGCGTGCAATGACGAGAGGGTGAACAACAAGGAGATCAACAAGAAAGGAACAATGACGACCAAGGCAATCGTAAGCAACAAAGGGAGTGCAGAAGGAAAGTGAGAAGCAATAGCCAAAAGTGGCGTCAACCACATGCTTAAGAAGACACAACAGCGCAATTTAATGCCCAGGTAGTGAGCATAAAAATTTAGGAGACGTGTAGTGTGCCTGGATGAGCGTGACGGCTCGTCTCGTGCAATCGAGAAACCAATCGCCGCCATGTGTGACTCGACAACTGTCATCATGTCGAACATGGTCTTGGGGTCCATGCATGCCAACACGGTCAACACCGTTTTGGTGGGAATTCAAAGCGACAACTTTTCAATGGGCCGAATGGATGGAGGGGGCCAATGAACACTGGATATGGTCTCAACCCATAGAAAGCAAGGCCCCTTAACCATAAGAGGTTACTATTGGGTGAGTGGCCCCCACTTTGGCCCAATTGGCCCATTGCGCCAATAGGCCATCCGGCCGGCCTGGCAGGAGCTGCAGACTAGAAAAATACCATGCTTATCCCTGCACGTGTAGACCTAGATAGGGGTATTTATGTAACTTTAATTTGAAGAAATGACATATTTGCTCTTATAAGTATAGACCTAGATAAGGGTATTTGTGTAACGAGCTTTCTCATGGCTATAAATATATGTTTTATGATGTCAGTGGGTAGAGCTTTCTTTTTTAGAAAAAATCTAGTTAGTACATACTTCTATCACTATTTCCATGGCTTGTAAGACTTTGGACAGTCCCTTCATAGCTTTTCCTTCGTTATTTACTATTTAGTCTATAACCATAACATAAACATTCAACATGACAATTGACAAACACCATGGTATAGATTCGCCATGCTGAGGCGATTTCATGCACCTGGCTTCCAAAAAAACAAAGGAACTGCATACTATCTTGCTAGGAAAAAAGCGAATTTTTTGTACGGATAATCCATTTTTTATTCGAAATTACATAAATATACCCGCGGGAAATTTTTTTTTGCAAAAATAGGCTCCAGTCGCCTAATGGTTGGGCGACTGGAGACTTTCGCCCAACCAGACCGCGACACAATATATCTCGCTACACAGTAGAGCGATTGCATTAAGCCGCTCTTCCGTTCGGCGACTTAAGGGTAGTCGCCATCCCGTTAGGCGACTAGCATGCAGTCGCCATCCCGTTAGGCGACTGCATGTAGCCCCCGTGATTGTTTTAAATTTTGTGAATTTTGTAATGTTGAACCGGTAAAAAATACGGTGAAGTTGTAATAAAAGTTTATGTTCATTGTATATTGTAGGTATGTAAAAAGTTTTTTAATTTTTTTTATGAAAGATTGAGTAGAAAACGATCGATACATACACTGTTAAGTGAGATAGTTTATGTGCGGAGAGAGATGATAGACTATGTAAATTTAAATAAACTTCATAATATAACTGAGAGTAACATGCCGCATGTTTTTTCATTACATGCATAACATATATAGCATCTGCAACACGCCTCACTGGTCACCCTAGTGTGCCCCGTCACTGCGCCCGCGTCCTCCCATACGGCCTCGCTTGGCCCTCCTCCGGTGCAACGGGTTAGGACGATCCGAAAAAGTAAAACGAGCAGGAGGATGTCTATCCCGCCCCTGCGCTGGTGGAGTCAGCTGCACCTCTGGCTGTGTGCCCTTCGGTGCACCGGGGAGGGCACTGACAGAGAGAACCTCCGGTGCTGCGTCGGAGAACTGCCCGGGCCACTCCGCGAAAAACTGGTCCACATCGTCCGGGCCTGGGGAGACGCCGTGCTGCTGGTAAGTACCTGCAATATTAATATCGTTAGTTTGTTGCATGTCATCTTCGGATAAACACGATATAAGACCCTCTGCGTACCCGTAGTTGGCGCCATGGAGGAGGCGTACACCCCCTGCGTGGGGAAGACAGGGGTGTGCGTAGGAGGCGTGAAGTGAACCGGTGTAGGAGGCCCTGCTCAGGCTGAACCTCCTGGCTGCTCCGGGTGAGGCGGTGGAGGACGTGTCCACGTCGGTGCACCAGAGTAGTGCCACGCTGGTCGGGGTGGCACTGGTGGATGAGCAGGAGGAGCGGTGGGCGTGGAGACCGCCGGTAGCCTCGTGCAGGACAGTAGGCTAACAATACGTCTATACCCCTCGTGCATCCGACGCGCAAAGCTGACGCCCTCCTCATGGGTCAGCTGCCCACCACTGGTGAGCCTCTCAAGTACTGTGCCGGAGTCGGCACATAGGGCAGAACCGACGTCAGCCTGGACACAAAGACATGACATGGTCGATTATCGAAACGACATTACCATTCGGGAATCTTTGAAATGACCTGTAACGTACCGCGAGGTGAGCGTCGCGCGCGAAGTGCGCGGGGTACGTGTCCGTCGGAGCGGCGACGTGTGTGGCAGACGGGTCTACCACATATACGAGCCTGGTACGGGTCTGTGGCTGGTACCAGCGAAGGTACTCCGCGTACTCCGTGCTGTCGTACGGGCGGTCCTCCTCCACGCGGTAGTCGAGCGCACCCTCCCACTGCTCGACCCAGGGATGCATCTTCAACGACCAGTCCGTGCCTCTTTTCACTCCCTTCGCGCTGTGCCTGCGTATAGAACCATTACGTAATGTGAGATACTTGCGAACGCAGTAGTAAGTATGTACATATTTACCACAAACGATCACTCACCCGTGCATGTGCCGCGGAAGCGATGGTCCGACTGGTACAGGAACCGGCTGCCGTAGCCCAAACTGCCGCATCACCCGCTGGGGTGCGTAGTCCTCCACGTAGATGAGGTACACGAGCTTCCGGTGGGTGAGCCAGAAAGCCCTGTCACGCCAGCAAAGTGAGGACAGACCGGCAGGAGCACAGGCCTGCACTGCCGTATCAGCGTACGGCTCCCAGCGCACGTCGTCGGATGTGATGCGGTCGAGCTGCTCCACAAAGACCCGGTACGCCCGCGTGACCTGCACGTGCGCGAACTGTACCTGCAAGAAAGACAAGTTGTTTAGATTGACGATCGTCAGTAAGAAAGAAATAGTAGACTGTGATAACACTTACTCGACGACGGCACCAGATAGAACCCATCGTCGGCCGGTCGACGTCTCCCCCTCCCCCTGGATACATCTCGGGCCCGTACGGACCCATGTCGTCCAGCACAGGTCGTCCGACGCTTAAGCGCTCGAACGACCACAACTGCAGTAGAAGGGGACAGCCCGTGAGGATCGAATTTGCCTTCATCCTCGTGCACGCATCGCACAGCGCGCGGTACGTCGCGGCAAGTACGGCCGATCCCCAGCTGACCTGGTGGGGCTCGCCGTCAGCGATCGTCCTCGCATAAGCGATGAGGCGCGCATCCACCGAGTTGCCGTGGCTGGTGGTGAAAAGCACCCAACCAAACAACCACAGCACGTACGCCTCCAGGTGCCGCGAGACCTGGTGATCGTCTGCCTGCGGAACCATGCGCTCCACCTGAATGCAAAAAAGTTGTTATTAGTACGTAATACCACAAATAAGAGCTTCGAAGACACGATCGATTTTATATACCACGTACCCGGTACTGTCTCAGCCACCTCAGTGTCGGCCCATGGGTCTGCTCCTCTCCGAACACGTGGTGGTCATCGGCCGGTGGAACGACACCCTGGAATCTGGCGAGCAGGTCAGCGCGCCAGTGGGCCGGGGCCTCCGGTAGGAAGGCAGCGTCTCCCGCGATCGGAAGCCCAAGGAGCAGGGACACATCCTGCAAGGTCGGTGTCATCTCCCCGAATGGGAGGTGGAAAGTGTGCGTCTCGGGCCGCCAACGGTCCACCAAAGCCGTCAGCAGGGAACGGTCAAACGGAAAGCGTCGTGATCGCTCCCCGCCCGCCTCGTCCCTACCAGTGGCGCCAGCGCCTCCATCCTCGTCCGTGGCCTGCACCATCCGGGCAAGAGGGAGTAGCCCGGCATCCCGCAGCCTGCAAACAAAGTGAAGGTCAGCACGGAACGAACTTACGGTCGCACTAAACGCTGGAGTAGTGCAAACCTGGCGGTCCAACGAGGATCGAGTCCCCAGACCACGCGAGGTGTGCATGTCCGGACCACTCCCAGCTGAGGCGGGTCGTCCGTGCTCCCCGGTGGCGGGACTAGACGGGAAGCGCGATGAGAGCGGTCCACGTGCTCGTCCAACAGCGCGAACCGCCACTCCGAGTCACGTCCAGCACGAGTCATACTTGAAAAATTTGTACAATAATTTCAACATTCAATGTTCTACATCTAAATTTGTATAAGAATTGCAACATTAAATTTTCTACATCTAAATTTCAACACTACATTTTCTACATCTAAATTTGTACAATAATTTCAACATTACATTTTCTACATGTAAATTTCAACACTAAATTTTCTACATCTAAATTGTACAATAATTGCAACATTAAATTTTGTACATGTACATTTAAATACTATTTTTTGTACAATAATGCATTATAAATGGTATACAAAATTTAGTTTATACATTTTGTAAACTAAATTTCTAAACTATATTTACTAAACAAAATTTGAAAATTAAATTTGTAAACTAAATTTCTAAACTACATTTTCAAAACTAATTTTCTAAACTAATTTTCTAGACTACATTTTCTAAACTAATTTTCTAAACTATATTTCTAAACTAATTTTCTAGACTACATTTTCTAAACTAATTTTCTAGACTATATTTTCTAAACTAATTTTCTAAACTATATTTCTAAACTAATTTTCTAGACTACATTTTCTAAACTAATTTTCTAAACTATATTTCTAAACTAATTTTCTAAACTAATTTTCTAGACTACATTTTCTAAACTATATTTCTAAACTAATTTTGTACACTACATTTTCTAAACTAATCTTCTACACTAACAAAAAAATATAACACCAAAAACTTACCTGAAAAACGCGCACTCCTTCTCCTCCTCCCCCTTCTCTTCTCCTCTCCCTCTCCCTCTTTCCCCTCTCTTCTCTGCGCTGGCCGAACGGAAGAACAGTGGGGCGCTTCGTTGTCGCCGAGCGCGGCCTTATATCCCACCTTCAGTCGCCGAACCGTTCGGCGACTGAATCGCAGTCGCCGAACCGTTCGGCGACTACATTGAAGGCGCCCAACGGTTGGACGACTGCAATTAATCGCCCAACCGTTCGTAGATTCTCCAGCTGTCGCGGTCTGGTTGGGCGAAAGTCTCCAGTCGCCTAACCATTAGGCGACTGGAGCCTATTTTTGCAAAAAATTTTCCCGCGGGTATATTTATGTAATTTCGAATAAAAAATGGATTATCCGTACAAAAAATTCGGAAAAAAGCTCCCTTGTCAAACCAACATTAAAATTGAATCTAAAAAATTCCCTTTTTTCATATGAGTAAATATTAAAACTGATTCCAGAAAACACATACTCTATCAAATTATTGGAGTAGAGGCTAAGTGCAATGAACCAAAATCAGGAATAGGTTAAAAAAAGCAAAATCAAGAATAGATTAGCGGCAATTACACCCTTTGTAAAATCCATCCGGCGATAAGTACCATGAATCACTCAATAAATCCACCAATCCCTCTCAAAAAGAGGAAATCAACACTCAACCCAACGCATCAACGGCTACAATGTCATCTCCTGACCGATCCAACGGCCCAGCAAATTCGCAGGTGATAACAAAGCCGCCCGCTAAACGCCACTAGCCGTTGCTCGTAAGCTGGCGCCGCGCACCACCAACGTTACGCTA
This sequence comes from Dendrocalamus latiflorus, assembly GCA_017311315.1. Classification (NCBI taxonomy): domain Eukaryota; kingdom Viridiplantae; phylum Streptophyta; class Magnoliopsida; order Poales; family Poaceae; genus Dendrocalamus; species Dendrocalamus latiflorus. The sequence continues at coordinate 23,798,979 of CM029632.1, forward strand.
ATACACGCCTCCTCCTCCCCTGTTTCTTCTCCCCCTCTCCACTCCCCTATAAATTCGCTTCGTTTCATCTCCGCGAATTTGAATCGAATTTACGTCTCATTACTCGCCAGCAACCGTCATCTGCATTGATCGTTCGAAATTCGAACGTTTTCTTTCTTTTTTCTACGATCGGAGATGGCCACGCCGGCGAGGAAACCCAGAGCACGGCGGCCGTTTGCGGTGGTGGCGTCGCCATCGCCGGCAAGGAACCTGGTGTTGTCGGAGAACATAGAGCCCGAAGGGAATTCGTTCGCTCTGTGCCTTCACCGGTTCAAGAAGTTCTCCGGTGAGTCGAAGCCCGACGTGCGCTTCGTCGTCGAAAGGGCGGTCAAGAAGTGTTCTTCCCCTGTTTCTAAGAAACCGGCGTCGAGGACGCCAAGAACGGCGAGAAGGAGGAGGCTCGATTCGTCTAGGAAGAGCTCGACTCCGGCGGTGGCGGCTTACGACAAGCCGCGTGCGCCGCTGTGGGACTTCTCCGAGGAATGCCAGAAGGTCAGGGCCAAGCTCTCGTCTCCCTACGACGAAGCAGAGCGAGGCCAAGAACGGCGGCGCAACGATGGTGGGGTCCGGGAGGCCTCGAGGAAGAGGACGACGAGGAGCGTGGCGCTGGAGGAGGCCATGGCCGGCCTCCCGGATCCCGGCGAGGGCCGTGTGAAGTATTTGGTGGACACGTTCGAGAGGCTCCTGTCGCTGTCCGGCGACCCCGAGGCGCAGAGCAGAGGTGCGAGGAGGAGGAGGAAGGCGGTGGCGAAGACGGACTCGGCGTCGCCGCCGAAAGCCGAGGAGATCGACATGTCGTATCGCTCCATCGCATCGTCGTCTGAGGTCTCCTGCAACGTCGACTTCTCTGACCGCAACAGGTTCAGATTATGATCCACTGGAAGATTGCTTTGTTGTTCCTTGATTCTGTCTATTGATACTTCTTTTTCTCCTGAAAATTCAGCAGCAGGAGCATCGCACGAGACGAGCGGCAGCAGAGGAGATGCAACGTAAGTTTGTTGTATTCAGAAACTTCTATTTGGTTGAATTTTAAGATGAACTTGTGGTGAGTTCTGTGTGGATCTTGTCCGCGGATCGCAGAGCATCGGCTCGTCGGAGAGGAGCTGGAATAGGAAGGTGACGAGTCAGCATCCGTTCAATCTTAGGACCGAGGTATGAATGACGCAATGTTCATCTTCTTCATCTATGGTGTACTAAAGCGTGCTAACATTTCCAATGCTTGTTCTGCCAATCATGCGAGTTTACTATATTTCCTTTTACTATCTAAGAAAAAGATTTTAAATCTGTTTGCTTGATGTCATGCGTTAAACCTCATCGCAGTTGGCGGATGTAGTATGCCAAGCTTGTTGTATGTTTTCGATAAACATCAGAAGTGAACTGAAGAAACTATGTTTCTGTTCTCCTATTCAGCAAAGAGGAAAGGCGAAGGACAAGAACCTTGTGCAGAGAATGAGGAAGAGGCTGCTAGAGGAGGAGATACTGCGCAATCCGGTCGCGCAAGGTCTCCCATGGACCACTGATGAACCAGAGGTATGCGAACTATGGTTACAAGATGTTTTCAGCTCATCCTGTTAATTTTTACATTGCAAAAACGACATTTAAAAAAAACATTGCTAGAATGATAAATTTTCGGTTCACCATGTCCAACCACACCTACAAGAATTTTCTTGTAAAATTGCAAGCCTAAAAAAAAATCAGCACTTCAGAACAACGTAGTCTAACACCATTTGTCACTACTGATGATTAGCTACAGTGTTATAGTACCACATTCAGTGTGTTTCTCCATTTGCAAGACCATGTTTTGTTGTAATTGCATGTGATTTCTTGTTTAAGTGCGATCTTTTTAAAATATTTTTTCTGTAGTACCCAGTGAAACCTCCGACGAAAGAACCCACTGAACCAATTGACGTTGTGCTACATAGTGACATGCGCGCAGTCGATCGCACCAAGTTTGACGACCAAGTAAGTAGCACATTGCAATGCTCACTCGCCGTTGACGAGTTCCTGAAGGCTATGCAACGACTGTATTCAATCCTGCAGGTCGCCAAGCGCAGCAGCTTCCTCGAGAAACTGGAAATGGAGAGGGAGAGACAGCAAAAGGTATGTCATCAATCCGAAAATTCTAGTCGATAGTGTTTGCATCCGAAAATTTGCAAGATGAGATGTGGTATTTTGTGCAGATGGATGAAGAGATTGAGATTAAACAGCTGAGGAAGGAGCAGGTGCCAAGAGCGCATCCAATGCCGGATTTCTCCAGGCCATTTGTGCCGAAAAGGTAAAATCCTTTAGCCTTCTCTGAATATACACCTTTACAGGATCAGTCATGAATTCTCACACTTAGTTCTCGTAAGTTCTCAAGCTATTTCAGCTAAAATTTTTCTCGGAAATGCAGGTCATTGAAGCCCCAAACAATTCCCAGGGAGCCAAGATTTCACCCCAGAATGATGAGGCACAATCCCACCAAGACTTAATTAGCTTCCTACAAAGTTTCCTCTTCTTCCTCCTGCTGCACAAGAGAAGAGTAGTAATTGTCCTCGCCCCATAGTGCAGACATTTGCTGCTTTGCTAATGAGATACCAGTCAGCTAGCAACTTTTTTCCTTGAAAAAAAACCCTATCCATCAAACATCTCTCCATTCGAGAAGCCTGCGGTTGATGTGAACTGTTAAAACTCAAGCATGTGTTTTTTAGTTACTGTATTATCTATTTTTGTCGATATACTTGTTGTTATTAATTCTTGCCAATTGGCATTCCCAAGAGGCGCTTTCAAAGAGTGGAGACATATTTGTTGACTTCCAATATAGGAAGCGCATTTTTCGTTAGCTACCACCTCAATCTACACATAACATCTCATGATTGCCAATTGAACGAATCACAAAATGTGACGCAATCAACATGAATAGCTTGTTTTTTTGAGAGAATTATTGGCATGAATAACCTTGCTACCGTGAGAAGATAAAAGTAAGAACTTTGCACAGTGCAGCACATGGAGAGTAGTTGACGCAGTTTATTGCGATGCCCAATCTGGAGGGGGAAGCTCTTCCAATTTCAAACACAGAATTCGAAAGCCGGGAAGAATCGAGCTCGTTTTTGAAAGATAGAGACCGCCTAATTCGAATGATTCTGCAGCGTAACCTGTACCTTTACCGGTAGAATTCAAGAAACTGGGTAGTATTTTACCATTATTACAAGTGACTCTAACAAGAAACACGTTCTACAAGTGCTTACAAAACTTTTAAGCGTTAACAGAAGACATGTGAAAATTTATTTACTTATCACAAACAGTATGCTAAACAAATTAAAAATTTTAAAATTACCACAATTTTTTTGAGTGACGAAAATTATCGTAAACTTGCTGGCCATGCTGTTTTGTTGATCGAACGGCCCAACTCTGCACTTGCTCCAACTGGGCCGGCCCAGGTATGCTATCTGATAGGCCGGGCCCAGTAGGTTACCAAATCCCATCAAGTATAAAAGGAAACGATAATTCGGAAAAGAAAAAAAAAGAGGAGGAAAAGGGAAAGCGCCGTACATTCTCTCGTCCCCCGGCTCGGTGCAGGGCTCGACCAATGGTGCGTGCTTGGGGACCCAGTCCCGAACCCGTAAATTCTTCCTGTTTCTCGATTCGATTCGCGTAGACGCCGCCGGATTCGATGCCGGGCGGCGCCGACGACCCGCTTGGTTGTTCCGGCGCTCGATTTGGTGCAGATTTCGCCAAAATAATCCCGTATTTATCTGTCTCTGTTTTTGTTTTTCCCCCTCTTCGGGAGTTTCAGGATAAGAGGGCGGCGTCGCACGGCGATTATGACGAGCAAGGTGAGGTTATTGGAGGGATTTCGTGTAGTCTTTTTCTTTTTCGAGAAGTTGAGCGAATTTTGTTAGTGAATTATGGGATCTGGGTGTGCTGGCTGTGTGGTGAATGCCGTGTTTGGATGTGTGCAGATCGCCGGGCGAAAGGCACCGAGTTGTTCGTCGGCGGGTTGCCGCGGTCGGCGACGGAGGGGACACTTCGAGAGGTTGCTTTGTGTCAGATTATGCATGCGTGCTAGTTTGTTGGTATTGGGTACTTTAGGCATGATGTACTGCATAGCTGACTGACTAATGCCTCAATTGCTTGCGTTTCCAAAGATTTGTCGAGCTAATGTTTCTAGATAGCAAATGTTACCAAAATAACTGGCTGGCGCCACAATAGATTCTATAGTCTCGTATTGTTCTCCGATTATTTGCTTACTCAAGGAGACTAAAATAAATTGGGAGGAAGGGTTTAGTTTTCTGTAATCCAAAAGGGAGGAGACCTTCGACCCACCCATTAAATTGTGAGTGATATGTAGGTGATGCCATCCAAATCAAACGTAATGGTACTCTTAATCATGTTTGGTAGTTTCCAAAAGCTTAATTGGTACGTTATTCTGTAATAATTTGGACGTGGCTTGTTTATCTGTCCTGGCAATATATTCATGCTCTAGCTAGTACTAAGAGACATGTGATATTGCAAGGGTTAGAATATTTAATTATTTGATATTTGAGTGTTGAACTTAATTGTATTTTCTCCATTGTGCATTAGTAATAGCCCTGTGCTTGTTACCATCTAACTCATTTGGGATCTTATCTCTGAAGGAAGAATAGCTGATTTGTCATCCTTCACCTTAATTCATGTTAACAAGGAAGTTTTCTTTCATTTTCTTGGTCATGACGGACACTTTGGACTGACCCGCTTCACATCAACAGGTATTTTCTCCTTGCGGAGAGATTGTTGACTTGCGAATAATGAAAGATCAGAATGGCATTTCAAAGGTCTGGCACTACTGTAACATTTTGGACATTTGAATACATGGTTTTGGTTTTTCAGATTGATAACTTTATCATGAAATATATTCACGAAGCATGATTAATTTTTCTGACTCTTTTCAGGGGTATGGTTTCGTAAGGTTTGCAGAGAGGGAGTGTGCTTATATCGCGAAAAGGCAAAAGAATGGTAGTGAGGCAAGAACATCGAACTTCTTTGCTCAATGTTGTCAAAATTTTCATATCCCACATCATATATACATATGTTCAAAAGCTTTCTGATCCCCTATTTCACTAGATTTCATATAGGAATTAGGAAGTAATCGATGCCTTGTCTTTTTCCAGATTTCCATTTCGGATGCTATGATAGACTACTTTAAGAATACGAACTAGACAAAGTCGTTATGAGGGTGACAGGGTTTTGAACAGTATTATTACGTCTCATGTATTAAACTTGGCATGCATAATATATGTGCTGTTTGTTCTCTACCAGCTTCAAGGAAGGAGACTTGCTGTTGATCTTTCATTGGATCAAGATACACTCTTCATTGGAAATCTTTGCAAAGGTAAACTTCATCCATGATGAACATCAAGAAACCACTCTGTTAAAAAGATGACATTATAGTTGATGAAATTGATTTTTTGATATCAATTACCACTGATTCTCACGTCGATACCTGTTAAAGGCCATACTGTCTGATCTATCTAAAATATGTACTTACACTTTTCTTTGTTCACATTTCTTTTCCTTAGTTTTGTCAAGTAACTTAGACTAACATGATGGTATCTGTTAGCACTTAGCAGTCCCATGGTCTCGCGTGCACAACATCATAGTGTTGCTCTTTTCATTTCCCCTCGGTAGTTTAAATCCATTTCCTATTTTTGGTTTGATCAAATAGAGACTGAAAGTAGCAGGAAAAAATAACAAGCAACAGTAGAGCTGTTGCTACTTCGTACGATAAGTAAGAAGCATTTGTCCCAAGTCACCTGACACTAATACTGGTATGTATTATCAGCAATTATGTTGTTGAAGGCACTCAATATTAATTTAAATTAAACCTGATACGTGTGTGAGTTTATTGATTAATTATATCATGGATTTTGTACTTTTGTTGTCTGCAATCTCGGATGCAACCTAGCAATCAGGATACCAAGGTTGTGTGTATGTGGTCACAATACATGCACCACTGTAGGTTTCTAATACATTTTCTTGGTCCTCCTTGAAATTAAATATCTGCATTGTCTATGCTTCATACTTTTTACTGAAATACAACCTTTTAGTAGACACTTCCCTGGGGAGAAGCAGTGCCGAAAAGGAAAGGAAAACAGTGGTGGTCGAGTCTATAAATCTAGCATGTTCTTGCCTTTCGTCTCTTCATCATTTTACTTTTATCTGTTTAGCTTTTCCAATAGTATATTTACTGAGCATTATGTATTTTAAAGGCCTCAGTGCCCTATTCACATCTGGTTAACATAATGTTCTGATTGAGGAGTTTGTAACAAAGTTTAAATTTATATTGCAAAAAGCTATTCTTAACATAATGTATTAATGTCTTGTTATGTAAGTCTGTCAGAACTCGAAACTTTCTTACCAGAAACCACTTGTATTATCGTCTAAATTCTCACGATTGTTTTCTCTTATTCTTTTGTCAGAATGGAGTGTAGAAGAATTTGAAGAGTTGATTCACAAGGTAGAACCTCGAGTGTCTATATTCTATCAAACATTGATTTTATCCAGTATTTGAAGAAAAATTGATTTTATCCCGTATTTGAAGAAGAAAAAAGTTACTAGGGCACACAGTTAGCTTTACAATTCTCTTTGATCTACAGACATTCAAAGATGTTGTTTCGGTTGACCTTGCAATGGCTTCAAATCTAGATTCTTCAGTAAGCAAAAGGCGTCTAAATCGAGGCTTTGCGTTTGTGCGGTTTTCTTCTCATGCAGTAAGTCTTTATTCTTTATTCTGTGTTAGAATAATTTGTTTTTGACTAACTACATCATCAAATGAAATTCTACAGTGGAAGTGTTGACCAGATAAAATTGGGTGGTTATAAGTCTTAAAATTTATGAATTTTCTGTTTGAAGTCTTTTTTTAATGTTTAGTATGGTTTGTTTAACTATTTGAAGGTGCACATAAATCAGCTGTATTTTGTCATATTTTATTGCATTGAAATGATTTGTATTTTTTTATCCGTCCTAGTTATGATTTTACTTATAGTTGACCCTAGCTTTGTCAATTGATTTATCTTGCAGGTCTTGACCAATATTATTGCTTCTTGTTTTAAAACAATCTTATTGGATGAAACCATCTTAAGTAAATATCAGGAATGTGCAAAACTAGCTTCTATCTATTCTCCTGCATTTCTGTTGCTTCCGCCCAGTGACTTTGTTGCCGTGCCTTAAATCTATCTACTAGCAAAAGAAGCACATGTGGCATTCCATTCTTACATGCTGAAGTAATTGCATATCCTAAGTGCTATTGTCTCCTTCAGATAGGGAAGATGATAAATTGACACCATGTAATAAGCATAACTTTATGATCGGCTGACAAGCAAAGCAACCACTTTGACTCATATACTTGGTGTTGGTTATGATTTTTTATAACGGAACACACTTTCTCTCACCTTTTTATCGTAAATGACTTGCCAAGGACAATCTTCTATGGTTACCCTTTTGCATATGAAAATGTTCCCATTTCATTGTGGATCTTCACAAACCATCAAACACAAAACAAACAATTTGATACTTCTGAAGGAGTCATCCATATCCAATGTCTTCTAGAAGCCTTAGTTTGACATAATTGTAAAGAAAAGTTGGGGACTGGTGATATATTGCTTGCCAGAATTTTCATCTCACACAAACCTTCTACCTTTGATCCATTCCCAATCTTCTGAAGGATTTATGTCCATTGCTGAAGGTCATTTACAAAGTATAAGAGAAAGATATAGTTTTATTTTATATGAATCCCTAATCTATGCGATTCAATAGATGGCTTAATAGTGACAATGCTATATCTGATGATTGATGAGACAATTGTTGAAGTATAAGTGAATTGCTTATCTTTCCTCATCAGTTTAAGCTTTTGGGTGAATTGGCTGGTGCATGCAACTCAATATGGTATCAGAGCCAAGAGGTCCCGAGTTCAAGACCTGGCTGACGCAATTTAAAAAAAATTAATTGCAGTCCACTTCTATTCCACGTATTAGGCCTGAGAGAACTTACACGTGAGGGGGAGTGTTGAAGTATAAGTGGATTGCCCATCTTTCCTCATCAGTTTAAGCTTTTGGGTGAATTGGCTGGTGCATGCAACTCAATAACAATCCCATGGAAGGATTATAGAGTAATGATATGCACCAAAAGAATAATTGTTTGCTCTTCTTTTCCTGATCTGCAACAGTTTTTAGTTGTGTTTCAGTAGCAATTAACAACATGAAATCATGAATTCATGGGTTCACAATCACCTTGACAACATGAGCGACAATATGTTCTTCGGTTCCACTTTCCCCTTGTGCTCATCGATGACTGATATCTGAACTAGTGATCTCTTATGACCTATATCCAATTCTTACTCCTCCTGCCATATACTACTACCTTTTTTTTTGTCATAATCCTCTCATAAGTAAGCAATGGCATACAAAATCATGTAACATCTTCTTTCTGATACCAGTCCTGTTGGATTTGTCATGTGTACCTGTGTAAAGTAAGAACTCTTCTGTGCAGTCTGCAGTGTTACCAATTGAAGAATAGTAATGTATTTTACTTGGTTTCACCAAAAGACACTAAAGTCATCCAACTTCATGAACGTTTTTGGTTCTTCATTTTCGTCAGAGATCAATGCTTTGCCTCTAAGATCAAATCTTTATCTTTTGATAGCACGTACAGTTCATGGCACTTCCAGTACCCAATGAATGTATTCACTGCATTTGTTGCTATTTTGTTTCTCCAGAAACATGTGAGCAGGTGTGTCAGAAACACACAGCAACTGATAGGTAATACAATTCCAATGTTTAGCCTGAGTTTTAGCATCAGCAAAAGTGAGAAATAGTATGTAGGAATAAGAATGCAGAAATCAACATTTCATCTCATCATTTGTGCAGACAATGTTGAATTATCCACTTGTGTCTGCTTGTGATACGGAAGCTGCCATGAACTGCTATCAACTCTCTCTCTCTCTCTCTCTCTCTCTCTCTCTCATATAATTTAAAATCATCAGATCTACTTGTCAATGCCACCTGTAAATGTAATACAGCAGCGATGAGCTGATCCTTGATTCCCTTGATTTTCTTAGCTTCATTTTTACACCATTGTAGTGCTTGCAATCTTGAGCTGACATTTGTATTAAGTCAGCTGGAGTGTCACTTCTGACATTAATCACAGCTGCCAATTACGAAATACAAGAACATTTATCTACATAATATCTTGGTTCATCTCTGATCTGAGGTTATGCCACTGATATGTCAGCAAAAGACAAATATCTAATATCATCATGGAGGAGATGTTCTTGAGTCCATGGTTTCTGAATCGATCATATTCCTTTTATTTCTTTCCTCCTAAAACTATCGATCACAGGCTGCAGCACGTGTACTCCGCCTTGGTTCCAGAGGAGATTTTCTGCTTGGTGGTTTGCATCCTGCAATAAATTGGGCTGAGAAGGAGTCTCATGTGGATGCTGATGAAATGGCCAAGGTAATGGAAATGGCAAACTTTTTTTCTTGCTATAAATATGGCTATTTTCTGTTTTGATTGTGTTTTTTATTCTGTTTATACCCAGATTAAGACAGCTTTTGTTGGGAATCTACCGGCAAATGTTAATGAAGAGTATTTGAAAAAGCTTTTTGAACATTTTGGAGAGGTTTGTGCACCAATGTGGCCGTCACATGTTTGCATCAACCAATTTCACGTGCGATGTTAAATAACCCTGAAGTGGTGATGTGTAATTAGGTAGTACGGGTCGCGATCGCAAGAAAAGGGCAATATCCGGTTGGGTTCGTCCACTTTGCCAGTCGTGCTGTAAGTATATATGTCAATTCTCATGTCCTCTTGAGTTGTGTAGCTCAAGTTCTCACATTTTTTAAATTTGAACAACTTTTTTATCGATGGCAGGAGCTTGACAATGCAATAAAAGAAATGGATGGTAAAACAGTGAGAGGACCTGACAGAGGACCAGCTTTCAGGATCCAGGCATGAATAAAAATGCTATTTCTTTGGGGCCACTTCTAGCTTCTTGCAATTTATTTGATTTTCTGCTTCGGATTTAACAAATAGCTGCGATGCTGTTTATTGCAATAGGTCTCAGTTGCTCGACCTGCAGTAGAGAATGATAAGAAGAGAATTCGTGAAGAAGTGAAAACTAGAGGATCAAATGTATCAAGAGACAGGCCAGATAATTCTTATGGCAGATATGGACATGATTCATTTGATCGTCGAGCGAAAGCTCCAAGACTATCTAATGTGGTATGGATGATAAGCAATGACAAGTTATCTTGTGCTTTCCTTTTATAAATGCAATAATGCTAACAAGTGGGATTTGACTTGTCCATTGTGTAGGACTTGATATTTGTACAATAGGTCTAATCTTTGGCTAATGCATAGTACCGTTGTTTCAAAACTGAAGTGGCCATCCACCTGTTTTCTCTGGGTGATCTGATGATCTATTTGTAGTCAGCTGGTTGTTGTCTCTAAACACCTATTTTATTGTCTTCCCTGTGCAAAATAATACAGAGTTACAAAATAATATGGAGTTCTACGATTTTGTATCAATAGGTCTCAGCTTAGCTCTTGCATAAGAATGCAATGATTTAACTGGAAACCGTCCATTTGGATCAGTTAAATAAACTCACCAGTTTCTATAATCTTGGCTACTTTCACAATCTAATTACTAAAACAGAGCATTACCATTTCCAGCTTCGAGCAGTTGAATTAGTAGTTTTTCTGGTTCTTTGAAAATCTGGGTTTTGTAGGCATGCGTAGTTGAAGGAAATAAATTGCATATTGCAATAAGGAAAATGATGACGTGTTTGTTGACATAACAATCCTTTCTGCATTTTTATCTCTTAGGTGGATGATATCAATGACCCCTATGAAGCAGCTGTTATTTCACTACCTTCGGCTGTCAAGGAACTCTTACTTCGTATTCTACGTCTTGGAATTGGCACTCGATACGATGTAATTAATTTGTACAGCAAGGTCCCCATTTATGCTTTTTTTTGGGTGTATGAAGCATGATCTTCCTGTCCATTTTTTCTTTCAGATTGACATCCATTGCATAAAGAGCCTCAATGAGCTTCCTGAGCCAGCTGCTATTGCTGTCCTTAATCAGGTGTGCAGTTGTTTCACGCAAATGATCTCTGAGCTCTTACCTGAACTATGATATTGTTAGACATGCAAATAGTCTACAGTCTAGGGGGTTATTTGCATATTTACCTGTACACATTTGTATGGGCCTTGGGCCTCTTGCAATACAAGCTCCATTTGAACATGGTATCAGAGCCAGGCTTGGGGTAAGGTTTGGCTCTCTTCCCCCTTCCCTCTTCTCTCCCCACGCGCGCTCGGCTTTGCTCCCACCTCGCCGCTGGATCCGTCACCCCGCCACCGGATCCGCGCCCCACAGCCAGATCCGCCGCCCTGCCGCTAAATCGACAAAGCAGCCGCCTCGGCTGCCCCGGCCCGCACCGCTGTCACCCCGGTCCGCCCCGGCTCGCACCTGGCCTACACTGCCGCCCTGGCCCCGGCCACGTGGCCTACGCTGTCGCCCTGGCTAGTGCTGTAGCCGCCCCTCCAGCGGTGCCCTGCCCCCGACAGCTCCAGTGCCTGGCCTGACATCGTCCTCCCCGAGCTTGGCCCCGCGCCGTCCAGCACCTGCCAACCTCGGTGACCATGCCGCTGCTCTGGCCAGCCGCCGCGCCGAACGACCCAGACACATCCAGCCACCTCAACCTTTTTCTCTGGCTATCTCAGTCCTAGTTTCGACCTGATCTCCAAATGGCATCTGTCGGTGGCTCCTTCGCCGTTCCGCTTCCTCTAGTTCGTTTCGACAAAACGAACTTCTGGGATTGGGCTGTGCACTTGAGGATTCAACTCAACAGCCAATGTCTATGGGGTCATCTCACTGACGAGAACCTTTGTCCGCCTTGGCCGAAGCCGCCTGTTCCGCCCGCTCTTCCTACTGGTGCGGATCCGGCGGCTCAGGAGGAGGCCACTGCCGCACTAGAGGAGGCCCTGGAACTCTATCAGTTTGAGCTGCATGCCTACGAGCGATAGCAGGAGGCCGAGGCTCGTGCTACCGCCATCCTAGTGGGTAGCATGACTGTGGCCATCCCCATAGATGTGGCGGAGCTGCCGACAACACAGCATATGTGGGAGCACCTTCGAGCTCACTGCCAGCCGACGAGTGATACTATGTATCTTTCAGTTGTGCACCAGACGCGCACTCTTTAGCAGCTTGATGCCACCGTCGACTTCTACCAGCAGATGTCTGAGGTGTGGCGTCAGCTTGACTCTCTGGGGCCGGATGTCTGCCGCACCTACCCTTGTTGTGTGTGGCTTCATGCTCACTAGGAGACTCACCGTCTCTACGAGTTCCTGACGTGTCTCCGACCTGAGTTCGAGACTGTGCGGGCTCAGCTCCTAACTCGCCACCTGCGTCCGAGCTTAGTGGAGGCTCTCACGGCTGTGCGTGCTGAGTAGGCTCGTCACTGTGGCGCGGTTCAATTGCAGGTTGTCTTGTCTGTTTCAGCACCTACCACTTCACCTGTTTCTTTAGCACCGACCGTGATCTCTCCTCCAGCTCCCAGTGCACCTACTGCCAGCATGACGTCCACAGGTATCAGGACTACTACAAGCGGAGGAGGGACTAGTGTCGTCGGGGTAGTCGTCCCCCAAAGGGCTCTGGCGGTTCCTCCCAGTCAGGAGCTAGTGCCTCTCACCAGGGCTCCTCTGGTGATGCCGCACATCGGCTACTCTCACTCCTCTAGCGCCTTGGTGTCAGCTCGTCCTAAGACTCCTTAGGATCGGCTCATTTAACTCTTGCTTCTTAGTAGTCTTCCACGCCTCCGCCTCCGCATCTTCTATCGTTAGGTATTCTATCTCTGTGGATCTTGGACTTTGGTGCTTCCTTTCACATGGTACCATATTCCACCCACCTCACCTTGTTGCATCCCACAGTTTTCTCTTCCACTGTTTAGACTGCAGATGGTACCTCTCTTCTTGTTGTAGGTCGAGGCACCCTTTCTACTTCCTCGTTTTATGTTCCTGCTATCTCTCATGTTGCTCAACTTACTATGCAGCTTATGTTGGTTGGTCAGATCGTGGATCATGACTGTCGTGTTGTTCTTGAGTCTGACTCTTGTTCTGTTCAGTCAGATCGTGGATCATGACTGTCGTGTTGTTCTTGAGTCTGACTCTTGTTCTGTTCAGGACCACCGCACGGGGACTCTACTTGTTACTGGCTCTCGGTGCCGTGATTCACAGCGTCTTTGGAAGCTCGACTGGCTCCATCTGCCTTCCGCTGTCTCCACCAGCCAGTCAGCCCCTGCCACTACCTCTGCCCTGGTTGCGTCCTCTACTACCTCCTTCGCTCGGTGTCACCATCGTCTTGGTCATCTCTGCGGATCGCACTTATCGGCACTAGTTGGTCGTGGTGTTCTTTGGTCTGTTTCTGGGGACACGTACGTCTTTACATTGTATGGGTTGCAAGCTTGGCAAGCAGTTGCAGCTCTCCTATCCCTTTAGTGATTCTATTTCTACTCGTCCTTTTGATCTTGTACACTTTGATATTTGGGGCTCAGCTCCCTTTGTTTTGAAAGGGGTCATCAATATTATGTGATCATTATTGATGATTATTCTCGCCATACTTGGATCTACTTTATGTCCTCTCGGAGTCAGATTTTCTCTATTTATCAAATGTTCGCCACCATGGTTCGCACAGTTCAATACTTCAATTTGTCCATTCGTGTGTTTCGTGCCGACTGCTGGTGAATATCTTTCTGCTGCTTTGCGTCGTTATCTCGCTAAGCAGGGTACTCTTCCCTGGTGCTCACGCTCAGAACGGTGTCTCTGAGCGTAAGCATCGTCACTTACTTGAGACTGCTCATGCTCTCATGCTTGCTGAGGCTGTTTCCACTGTTGCTTTTCTCATCAATATGCAGCCTTCCACTGCCCTTTAGGGCTCCATTCCTGAGGAGCGTCTCTACGACCGAGCCCTAGAGTACGGTCACCTTCGCAGTTTTGGCTGTGTTTGTTTCGTCCTTCTTTCACCTCGTGAGCGCACCAAGCTGATTGCTCAGTCAGTTGTGTTTTCCTTGGCTACAGTTTTGAGCTTAAGGGTTATCGTTGCTACAACCCTGTTGCTCGCAGGATGAGGATTTTTCAGGATGTCACCTTTGACGAGTCCCGCCCTTACTACCCTTGTTTCCTCGCAATCAGGTCAGATTCTCTTGTTGAGTCGATCTCTTTTCTGACTTTTCTTGACTCACTGCCTTCTACTCCTGTTTTGCCTCATCCCCTTCTTTGCCTCCCTTTCCTCCGGTTGCACCTCTTCCACCTACGTCAGAGTCTACTTCCCGTTCTATTGTTGAGATTCCACGTTTTCCTCTGCACTACTCTCGTCGTCCTTGGCCTACTCCTTCTCCAGTTGATCCTCCGTCTTTGCTGGGTCCAGTTCTCAACTCTTCTTCTCCATCCCTGCTGGGTCCTGCTCCACCCTCTCCTCCCAGATATGATCTTCGTGATCCCCACACTGTCAGGCTGCATAAGCCTTCGGTTTTGCAGCCGCTGCCTCTTTTAATCCTATGACCTACCGCGAGGCTGTTACTTGCCCTAAGTGGTAGCTCGCGATGTCTGAGGAGATTGCTGCCTTGGAGCATACTGGCACTTAGGATCTTGTGCCCCTACCTGCGTGTCACCCCCATCACGTGCAAGTAGATGTACAAGATCAAGATCCACTCGGATGGTTCCCTTGAGCGCTATAAGGCTCGTCTTGTAGCACGTGGATTTCAGCAGGAGCATGGTCGTGACTATGATGATACTTTCGCTCTTGTTGCTCACATGACCACAGTTTGCACTCTACTTATTGTGGCCTCTGTTTGACATGGTCCATCTCTCAGTTGGATGTTAAGAATGTCTTTCTTAATGGTGAGCTGCGTGAGGAGGCCTACATGCAGCCGCCCCTAGGTATTCTGCCCCTAAGGGTATAGTTTGTCGCCTTCATCGCTCTTTCTATGGGCTCAAACAAACCCCCTGTGCTTGGTTTGACCGCTTCTCTTCTATTGTCAGTACCGCCGGCTTCTCCGCCAGTGATCATGACCCTGCCCTCTTCATCCACACCTCTTCTCGGGGTCGGATCCTCCTCTATGTGGATGGCATGATCATTACTGGCGATGACACTCAGTATATTGCCTTTGTGAAGGAGCGTCTCAGTGAGCAGTTCTCGATGTCTGATTTGGGCCCTCTTCGTTACTTCCTTGGGATTAAGATCATTTCTACGCCCGAGGGCTACTATCTCTCCCAGGAGCGTTACATTCAGGATATCCTTACTCGCGCTTGTCTCATTGACCAGCGTGTGGTGGATACTCTTATGAAGCTTGGTGCTCACCTTCGGCCTACTGATGGCGAGCCTCTTGAGGATGCCACTCGCTACCGTCATCTTGTTGGGAGCCTTGTCTACTTTGGCATCACTTTCTCTGACATCTCTCGCCCAGTTCACATCCTGAGTCAATTCATCTCTGCTCCTACTCAGCTCCACTACAGTCACCTTCTTCGTGTTCTGCGATATCTTCGCGGGGCCATCACTCGTCACCTTTTCTTTCCTCACTCTAGTTCTTTGCAGCTTCAGGCGTACTGTGACGCTATCTGGGCTAGCGATCATTTTGATCGCCGATCTCTTTCTGCCTATTGTGTTTTTCTTGGTTCCTACTTGATTACCTGAAAGACCAAGGAGACTGCCATTTCCCGTTCGAGCGCTGAGGTTGAGTTGAGAGCTATGACGTCATTGACAGCTGAGATCACCTGGCTTCGATGGCTACTTGAGGATTTCGGTGTTTCTACTATTGCATCGACTCCTCTCTTCTCAGATAGTACTGGCGCGATCAGCATTGCTCGAGATCTCGTAAAGCGTGAGCTCACCAAGCATATTGGGGTGAATGTTTCATACATGCGTTCGTAGGTGTAAGAACGAATTATTGCTCTTCAGTATGTACCTTCGGAGTTTCAGTTAGTAGATTTTTTCACCAAGGTATAGACTAGAGCTCATCATAGCTTCTATCTTTCCAAACTCAGTGTTGTTGATCCATCATGAGTTTGAGGGGGTGTTAGACATGTAAATAGTCTACAGTCTAGGGGGTTATTTGTATATTTACCCATACACATTTGTATGAGCCTTGGGTCTCTTTGCAATACAAGCTTCATTTGAACACATATCATTATTCTCATACATAGAAAGTGACATCATTGTTCTAATTATTTCTATATGCAGTTTTTGATAGCAGGCGCAGATAAACGCAATAAGGGAGACTATTTCACTTCATTAATTGCTAAGGTTGTTACTACCTCCCTTGTTCAATATACTCCACCTTTTCTTTTGCACATGATATATTTTTTCTTGGTAAATGCCTTGTAATTTATGGAGTTTTGACTTGCAGTACCAGGTTAAGACCTTTGGTGGAGCACAAGTATTGCAGGATACTACTTATTTGCCCAGAAATCCTGGAGTGCAGAACAAGCAATTCCCACATCCAGATTATGATTACACAGCATCCAGGTAGGTCATCTATTTTGCAGGGACAATGGAACAAAAGGATATATGTATATTCTTGTTTCTTACATACATATGAGCTTTACTATGCTTTCATCCTTGCACTGGAAAACTACTAAAAATGTTTCATGTCATATTTGAGCTCGGACTTAATCTCCATTTTACTTGCAGGAGTAGTAGATACAGCTCCCTAGGTGATTATCCTTCCTCGTCTTATGTTGATGATCCAACAGTGTCTCAGTCAAGGATTAGAAGATACGCTGAAGAAAGACCTGCCATTGTAAGATATCCAGAGCTGAGATTACGACAGGAAGAAATAACTAGCATCGGAAGATACCCAGAACCAAGATTGGCACATGAACCAAGAGAGAACACTGGAAGGCATCTAGATCGAAGATACATACAAGAACAGAGATCAAATATTGAAAGATCAGCCGAAGGAGCTGTTTTGTCTAGGGAAAGAAGATTCTTATCTGCTGCAGGCTACAACAGAGACATAGGCCCGGAATTCAGCTCCAGGTCTTCTGCTGAATATTCCACCGAACCTCAAATGAGGTTTGATCCCTTCACAGGGGAACCTTACAAGTTTGATCCCTTCACGGGTGAGCCCATCAGGCCAGAATCAAACCCGCATCGCTCAGGAAGCTTATACTGACCTGATTGATTGAAGGGACACTTTGTATGTGGCCGATAAGATTATGTTCCTCAAACAAAGTTTCCATATACTCCTCTGCATCTGGATGTGTTCTTATCTGCTACCTCTTAGAACAACTGCTACTAGCCTACTGATCATGGGTCCCCGAACCCTAATGCGTGCTCTTGCATGCTGTAGACTTATATTTGATGTGCCACCTTGCCACGGTAACGTTGGAGGAACATTTGCATCAATATCGTTGGAAAACTATGGTTGATACAATATTACTATGTTGTTTTATTATTTATGATGCCATCCGGCAATATGAACTAGGTAATTAAAAGATTACTATATATTTGTTGGTATTTTCTGGTGATCAATGAAGCGGTTGTGCAAATGGGGTGCATACGTTGTTAGGACTTTACTATCATCGTTTTTGTCTACCGATCAGCAATTAACTTGAGCTGTAAGTTGACCTCTCAAACTTCTTTTATTCACTTTGAACGCTGACTGTGATGCCTTTTCTCATTTTTACTCATCCAAAGTATGTCAAGCAAGATAGCGGATTGACCAGATGGCACGAAAAGTGAAACTTCCTGCCTGCCAATAATACTATCTTCTGTTCTACTGCTTCATCACTATGCCCACATGTCCTCTGAAACTTGCATAGCGGTTAAACCTCGGGCTGCTTGGCTCTAGTACTAATGTAAGGAGTATAAACTTGCACACAACTCTTCGCAAAAAGAAAAGAACCGCTGCTATGCGTATGAATGAAATTTCTTACTAAATACTCGTCAACTGTTGTACTAGGAATTTCGTAAGAAACCCTTTGTGTGCACAATCGCCGCGTGTGAAAATCATCAAATCTGCCCCCCTAAAAAAGCCGCCTAAAAAATCATCAAATCCAATTTAGAGGGGGAAAAAACTCCTGGGACCAGAATTGGAGTAACTGGAAACATGGGGAAGGTGTTTTTGGTGTGGTCATTGGTGCAATTAACCAAGCTAATGGAACAAAACAACAAAAACATCTTTTCAATCACACCCATATAAGAGTAGATGAGTTAGATTTGCAAAGAAATAATTCTAACCAATCAAATGCTCCATCAATTGATTGGATTAATGAATACAAGCTGGATATGCATGGTAGGGTAAACCCCTATCATTGACCTGCCCAACCTGAAAATATCCTCACCACATATGGTGCAAATTTCGGATCATTTGTGAATTATGGTGGTGCTCTACAGTAACAGGGTGCAAATTGCAAATCCATCTCTATCGGTATGGCATTATTCACATTGTTCTTCTACAAAGAACATCTTGTCTTATAGTAGTACACTAGTACCCATTTTTTTAGAGTATCTCATAGTACCACTTGGAAAATATAGAAGAAAAAAAATACAATATAGAATTCACACTTAATTTTTTGTGCCAAAATCAGCCAGTTTTCACCAGGGGAAAATCCCTAACAATCGACCGAAACAAACTATTTTTTTGCAGTATATGTAGAATTTAGCTGCGATCCAAAAACTCACCGACTTGTGGCATTCATCTAAAAAAAAACCACTTGCACTATGGCATCAAAATTTCCAGCAAGTTGATGTGACCAACCAAACATGCCTAACAAACCGAGAAGCTGGTGAAGATGATGAGGACATTGCGGCTAATTAAGTTCTTTAAGACGGCAGAGCAGTGTACAGTGCTGGAAGAAAGCATCAGCTCACCCCCCATGATCCGGGGAATAAATTACAAGCAGCTGTGCAGTGTGCACAACAACCACAACAGCTTAGTCCATGGATGTTTATCCATTATTCAGGGATCAAACCCTAATTAAATGGTGGTTATGCAGTCATCAGGGATAATGGACCACCCAACACCGGAGCACACACTGGCAGCTTTGGCATCTGCACCTTCTCTCCTCCATGATTTTGTCATTTCTGCAGCCACTTGAGACTGTTGGGCTATGTGGTGTGTTGTGTTGTTCTGCGCTGTGATTTACGGTGCGGTGGTTATGGGCCATATTATGTTATATTTGGCAAATGTTTTTGTTATAACTCTAGAAAAGAAGTTACTCGGATAATTTACATATCGAAAACTAGTGTCTCAGAATTCTTGGAAGTGCATTTTTTGGAACCTATATTACATAGAAAAGAATTGCTGAGACATTTCGAGGCTAAGATCATTAGAGAAAAAAACCTTGCAATTAATCAACATGAAACTACAATTTAGATGTTCAAATCCAAGCAGTCGCCATCCCAAACAGTTTGTGACAGCACGACGTTCACAATTGCTGATATATGCACCCTGGTATGGTATGATGATGATTGAAACAGATCAAACAGTTAGGGAGTAGCCATGTTGGCAACAAACTGAATCCAGATTAATTGTATATTTATATCTGTACTTATGTATTTATGTTGGAGGATACAAAAAGATGCCACCAAACCTGCAAGATTTGTTGATGTCTAGTACTAATTCCACCAGAACATCACCGGTAGACGACCGACAAATTAAGGAGATGAATATAAAGAACTAGTAAGAAGATGAAGCAAGAACTATGATGATAACTAGAGGAAAATTACTATGATTTTTTTTTTCAACCGAGAGGACACCAAATCAAATCCCAGAAATCCACAGATAAATCCACCTATAACATGTAATTAGTGGGACTCGGAACCATGACCGTCAGCCACAGGTTGGTAACTACTATGAAATTTTAACTGCGATTTATGTGATATTAGCACATAGTATTGAATCTGAATTGCTACCATACGCACGTGAGCTGTGGTCCTTCAGTTCGATCGGATGTTGTGGTTGCGTGCATTTCGGGCTCAAAAGTTTCCTCAGTGTTGATTAATACAGGAGGGAGCTAGGCTTAGCTCGTGCCTTGTCTCCCATGATTAATTCTTCAGGGAAAAAGTCATACAATTACACACGTCCTTTTGTGGCTGTGACACACATGAGAAATCATGCAATCTAAGAACCAGTGGTTCAGACCATGTACAGAAAGTTATCAATTTCTCCTTCGGGATGGTACCCGATCGAGCATTGATCTTCCTGATCGGATGGTCAAAAGCGTTGAAAGAGCGAGGCTACTATAAAACTGGCTTGGGGATATATGAATGAGACTATACGTGCAATTGCTTTAATTAAACTGTGCGTGCATGTATTGACTGATATAAGAGCATACTATCGTGACACGAATTGCGAATAATTAGGGAAAGGAATGTCTCGTAGCATGGCCAGGATAATGTGGTCCGCATATACTGTTTCTCGTGAACACTGCATGGCAAAACATTACCAGACAGAGAGTGAAGAATGCATACCGATTTTTTTTATTGATTCCAATCCGAGTTGCAAATGGCTATGAAGTAATAATGATATTCTTTTCAATATTAGACCAATTTCTGATAGTTCATAAATATTACCCTTTAATACCTTCTTATACGCAACAACCTTAGATTGGATCAGAGATTATGAGATACGACACGAGAGTGCACGATATCAAGAACAAAGAAGGTGAATATTGTAGAGGGAACAAAAATAACAACGTTGAAGCAAACATGACGAGAGAGAGAAGATTTTAGTGAAGTCGATCATAAATTTCTTAAACACAACATCAAAAGAGTATAAGAAATTATCACTTTATCATAACCCTCTTGAATCTTTTAGGACATTTAGATCTTACACTATACAAGATCTAGTGTTAAAGAATAATTAATCTAGCCTCATCCTCTTATGTATATCTACCTTTAGATGAGTAGCTTCTTTGCTTTATTACGTGGGTTCTCTATAACCACCCCTCATTGCTTTATATAGCCCCCTCCAAAGTAAAGTAGAAATCCTACTCCAAAAAAAGGTAGAAATCATAATCATATTAGGATTTATCTAAGACTCTTTATAGCATATCTTTCTAAATCCTAAAGAACTATAATATGAGTCATCATACTCAACAGTTATTAACTCGAATTCAGATTCGGTACCAACTTTCAAAACATTAGAACAATATGTAATAAGATGTTGTGGCAAATGGACCTAATATATGAAACCAGCTGCACAATTTTGTTGACGGCTAAAACAGGACAGCGCAATTTTCAGAAAAGAGAAAGCAAGTAGTAAACAAAAAAAATTGACAGATAAATGAATAAAATTGGGAGGATAGCAACAGTGAGTTAGTTTGGATGTTTTGTAATATGCTTTCCCACCAAATGAATTGACTTGCCACCAGTGGTCCAGTGTCCAACCTCTACTTTTTTCTGGCCCCTGGATTCCTTCCTCATTGGCAGAAACCAGAAAGGCAGCAATGCAATGCCATAACAAGAACCTTCAGAAGATGGCTTTATTACTTATTAGTAGGGTTCTGTAGTTAGGTCAACACAACAAGGTGCATGCTCTCTTTTGAGTCCCAGCTCAACAATCTCTAGCTAGTCTCCTAGAGTGAAAGTGAGAGTGAAGTGACACAAAGTCAAATGCATTATGCTTAATGCATGCATCGCAGAAACAGTTTAATTACCCTACGAATCCGTGCACTTTGAGCGCAAAAGCTGCGCAAGCTAAGTCAGCCCTGTATGTTTAGGTTTAGAGTTTTTGGCTTATAGCTTAAAGGCAATTTTTTAGTTTATAGAGCTTAAAAGCAGTCTGCTTTTAAACCAAGCTAGGATATTTGATATTCCAGCTTTTTTCGCTTTTGAGTGGTGGTTTATTGTTGAAATGTTTTAAATACCATTGTTCTAATGGCAGAAATGAATTCCATTACGATTCAACAATTTCGAAGTTCATCGTGGAGGGGATCCAGTGGTGGCTGTGGAGATCTAGACGAAATGGACAGGGTCACGGAGCGTCGGAGGAGCGGGTTCACCGGCATTGGGCTCAGGGAGGATAGCAGCGTCGAGCAATGCAAGCTGCGCAGGGAGGACGGAAGCGCGGGGAGGAGGATGAGCGGGAGTCGGTGCAGGTGGACGGTGACTGGGGCCAGTGGATGAGGACGATAGCGTCAGGCTTCGCGGTGACCGGATAGATCTTGTAGGCGGCGATAGGGATCCAAAGATGTCAGCTGGATAGAGCTCATAGGTGGCCTAGGGAAGACGATGTCAGGTGCGGGGAGGAGTATGGCGTCATCGCCTATGGGAGTGGGGATGATGACAACAGTCGGATAGATCTCGTAGGAGGTGGCGGGGTCTGGCGGCGGCCTAGGGAAGATGGCATTGGGTGCGGGGAGGTGTACGGTGTCGACTGCAACAGGCGTGGAGAGGATGATAGTGGCTGGAGAGATCTCATAGGCGGCGATGGGGATCTGACAACAGCGACCGGACGGAGCTCGCGGGTAGCCTGGGGAATACGATGTCGGGCTGGGGAGGAGTACGGTGTCAGCTACAATGGGTGCAGGGAGGATGATGGCGGCCAGACGGAGTTTGTAGGCGGCCTGGGGAAGATGGTGTTGGGCGCGAGGAGGAGTACGACGCTGGCAGCAACAGTGTGGGAAGGATGATAATGGCGCACCGGGCGCAGGGGGTGGGTGATTGGGAAGAGAAATGAGGAGAGGGGTGAGTGATTTTGAAGTTTATATGTGATGGCATTTGATGGATAATTTAAGCAAAGTTGAGTGTCATTTAGCAAATCCCAACCCGTAAAAGCCAAAAAAAAGCACCTCTTAGTTGGCTTTTGGTTTATATTTATAGGGTGACCTAGGCTTTTTCAAAATCCCAGTTAAAAGCCATCCCTTTGTGTTGGATCCAATACGACAATCAGAGAGGGGTAAATGATGCCATCAAATTCAACATCCCAAATGGTATTTCAAAATTTTCATTCCACTAGCTACTGAAAGCTAGGAATATCAAATTTGCTCACCAACAAATAACTCACAAAAGTAAAAAAAGCAATCAAAATTCAACTCCTTTGGACTGGTCAAATCGCTATGGGAGAGTGGTTGGACCAGCCAAGCAGTTTGACTACCAGAGATGATCGGTACGACCAGCCTCCAGTCGGACCACAAGTCTGGGGGCGGTTGGACCGCACCTATGTTCCCAAAGCTGGAAATCAGCACGAACCAAAACGAAAAATGGTGTAAACTTCAAAATACATATCCAAATATTTGAAACCCATGACTATTTCCCATAAATTTCTGAACCCTCTCGATTACCTTCAGTCAAAGCTAGTATGACAACCATTGGGCAGCCGATCAGACCACTGGCCGTAGTCGGATCGCCCCTATGGCCAGTCTGACCGCTTGGATTGTGCACCAAAAAACACATATCTGGAAAAAAAAAGCAGCCACCAACTAGAATCCGATCACACACCGGTAGTTCGACCGTCAATTAGAATCTGGTCACACCTGCCTGGTGGCCAATTAGATCGCCATTGACAAACAGTGACTCTGAAAACTTACAAATTCTCGTAAATTCAAACTTCAACTCGACACGGCTGCCAATTGTTCAGTACAGATAAACCATAGGCACTCCCAACATAGTTATACACTTTGTTTAGGCTTTAGCTTTTTCGTTTTTAAGCTAGAGAAAAAAAAACCCTAAACAAAAAGAGCCTCGGAAAGAACTATTGGTTTTTTTTTCAGAAAATTATGAGTTGATTTTGGCTCCATTCTTTTGGATTATGGCTGATGACTGTTAACTATGATTTATAGGTCTAATAAATAATATTGATCGATAAAAGTCGAAGTCAAAAATCAACTGAAAAACAAAAATAAACAGGACCACATGTGTTCGGTGGCTGCTGGATTCTTTCGTGTAATCAGTACAACGGCCAGCTTAGCTATCCTAATTGCTGGATGGGCGGCTGGCTAAGCTCCCTTTTGGCTGAATAATTACTTGGGAATTGAAAAGAACATGGCAACAAGAAACAATAAATGGTGACAACTCTGGCAGAACAAGCGAGATCTACCATCTAGCTAGCTTCACTAGTACAGTCGATTAGTGGAGCCCGTGAATGATACTTACTACAATGAGAGCCTATATACTACCTCTCCTGATCCCAACCCAGAGGGAGACTCGAGGCTAAATATACCGTTAACCAACTAATTGGCCTTTCTGGGAAATTTAACTGTCTTCAGGTGAAGCTATATATATCAAACAGAGCACCGGCTCATCTCAATGCTTCCTAAATGTGTCAGGTTTAGGGTTGATAAAAGATCACATTCTTTTACAGAAATAAAAATCACTTGACATGCGAGTGGAGGGGGAAACATAAGAAATTATAGCGAGGAAAAATAAATATTTATCAGAAATCCTGTTAGGATTGGACCTTCACCTAATATAGTGCAACGAACAGTAGTAATTGGCGTATGACTCTTTAAGTAACTTCCATTTATCAACCCACCTTTGGCTCATCATTTATCATAGAAAATAGTACATATAGTACCCTTGAACTACCATGATCAGCTAATTTCAATCCTCAACTATAGAACCGTCTTCTTTACGTCCTCCGACTAGCAAAACTGAAGCACATAACCATCGAGCTCGAATCAAGTTTTATCTGACACACAGTGCTTGATCCTCCTAAAAAACAATGAATAAAAGGCTACACATGGTGCCATATGACTCTGAAGTAACTTCCATTCCAAGTGAAGCGCATCAAAGCAACCAATATACGCTCCATCCAATGATCCAAATGATCTAATCCAACTAACTAAAGCTGAAAACCAGCAGTAAGGTGTGTTGCCTGTTGACCCTGCAGCTCCAACTGATAATAATCGACTGACAATCCGCCAAACCATTGGGCCGGCCGGTGAAACCGGTAACTGACCTAATTTCACCCAACAACGACAATGACAGTCGAGCACTCCATCGTCAGACATTCACCAAACAACTCTACGAATCTCCTCGATCATTTTTTCCAACAATATTCCTGCCCAACTCCGTTGTCCTACGCTCGCTGTCCGAAAGCTGCTGCATTTGTAGTAGGGGCGAAATTAGAAAAAAAATCATCGAGATTCACTACTTCTCTATACATATACCAACTTATATAATTTTTAAGTAATATTGTCCTAAATAGTAATATATTTGATAATTTTTAGTATCAATACTTCAACGTAACCGATGATAATGTATAATGATAAAGAAGTAGTGATCAAAATACTTCCCAACACGAAGAAGTCCGATAATAATATTAGTTAGTTGCAACAAACTGAAAAAACTAAGGGCGAAATCACAGACAAAAGTTGATCGGTATTGGTAAAATACAGCATCTGATCGCAATGGCCTATTAAAAAGAATAAAATTACTAAAAGTTTTCAAGTAAAAAATAGTAGAATGATCAAACGTAAGTTAATGCATTACCTTAAAGTATTTACATTTTTTCAGTTTCATAAAGCGATGAAACACAATATCATTAGTAATTTTCGTCAATTCTTGTTTCTCCACATAGTAAATAAGTATATCATTCATGAAATTATCATCAATTAACTGAAAGAAATTTAGAGGAAAGTACATACTGATCGAGTGGATTTAAGCTTCATTCGGACGGCAAGGGCGTGAGGCAACAAGGACCAAGTGACACCGTTGCGACATGGCAAACGAGGGTGGCCGGTGGCACCAATTTCTCCCTTTTTCCAACGATCAGTCATTACCTGGTTAGGTGCGGCTGTGCGGCGGATGTGGAGCACATCTCCTGCCCGGCCATGCAAGAC
This sequence comes from Dendrocalamus latiflorus, assembly GCA_017311315.1. NCBI lineage: Eukaryota > Viridiplantae > Streptophyta > Magnoliopsida > Poales > Poaceae > Dendrocalamus > Dendrocalamus latiflorus. The sequence continues at coordinate 23,824,821 of CM029632.1, forward strand.
GAACAGGAGTTGAGGGTTGCTGCAAGGTGACATGCTTTAGGATCGATCAAATGAATGCCATGGCCTGTTACGGTCGCCCTCTTGGGCTAGCTCGACATACTGTAATTGCCTCATGGGTCGAGGGAAGCGAAGACTCCTCGTTGACTGCTGCTAGCTACTGAAAATTTGGACTACTAGTGCGCCCTTCGTTGGACTTCAAGGAAGGAACCAGTGTACTGAGTTTGGGCTGGGGGTTTACACATAGACTGGAGGAGCTAATCCTGCTAAAAAATTTTGGACTCAGTGTCACAGCTTTAACTTGGTTCTGCCCCTACCCGTGGCTTTGAGTGTGATATCATCCAAGCAAGTGAAGAAACACCTCTTCATTCTTACACTACATCGTTGTTTACCCAACGTCACCTACAATGCATGTGATATGGTCGGTGGTTGGGTACGGGTCTGAGGACCAAGGGTAGGACGCTCGTCCTCATCTAGCCACCAACAAGGCTCTTCTCTGACATGGTAGAGAGGTTCTGATGACTGACTTTGGAAGAGAGGAAGACTAGATATTTATTTGATTGTTCATTGCTTAATAATATGATACAATATTATCCTTTTTTTATATGAATAGTTAGACTTGATCCTTAAGAAATATGTCTCTATACTAAGAAAACTAATCCTAGTAATAAGAAATCCCTAATACATGGAATAAAGCTAAAAGAAAATAAGCCTAAATAATAAGAAAACTAATTATTACATTCTTAATCCGCGATATGCTGCCAATGCTATGCCTTGTCATGCCATAACATTTCGTCCCTCGTGACGAGACAGCTCGTCCTCAAGCTGTCAGGTGGCGGCAATGGACAGAGACCTTTACATCACCATGTTGCCATGGAGTGCAATGATGGTGGGGAGGATGCAACGACGTCGTTGGCTCCTTAGTCGTTGTACTCCACATCACCTATGGCATGATGTTGGTTGGTAAAGCGGAAAAGGCTATCGTTAGACAGCGGCAACCCTTCTCCTCGGTGAACGCACCAAGAGTGCAACCAAGGACAGCATTGCCTCCTGAGGAGGCGTTGGCGATGACAGCCAGAGTGGCATTGTTGATGGTGCTAGTTTTGGAGGTGATGGAAGTGACGGTGCAGCCATGTTGGTGACCAACCATGTCACTGATTGTCATGGAATCAAAACCCTTGCTGCTCGACATGGTGGAAGAGGCAATGGTTGGCTTTGATACCAAATGATATAGTACGGGTCCAAGGACCAAGGTTGGGACGCTCATCTTCATCTAGCCACCAGCAGAGCTCTTTCTTGACATGGTAGAGAGGCTCCGAGGACTAATTTTAGAAAGAAAAAAAAGAGACTAGAGATTTGTTCAATTATTCATTGTTTCATAACAATGATACAATAATATCTTTTTATAGGATAACTAAACTTGATTCATAAGAAATATATCTCTATATTAATGGAACTAATCTTAATAATAAAAAACTTATCCCTAGTGCATATAATAAATTTAAAAGAAAATAAACCTAAATAACAATAAAAAATTATGAGCTGCATGGCTTGTCACGCCTTAACAGCATGACTTTTGTAGCTTGTACTATTATCATATACAAGGTGGTAGATATTACCGAGATAAGAGAAAAAATAATTCTCACAAAAGATAGGAGTTGCTTAGTTTGCATGCTTCTTCGATCTGCCTAGCTCCATGTAAGATGCAGTTACCTGGTCAGTGCCATGGATGGATCAGTAGGTGGCCAATCATTCACGAAGTTAAGCCAGCCAGCAGCACATCAGCTGACACTCCTCTCCTCCTCTCGACCTGCCAGCGACCGTCACCCGAGCAACCCATAAAACTTGACACACACACAACAACAACTATTGCATTGCTCTCTTCATCTTGGGGAAGAAAGGTTGCATTGCATCATGATGAGGAGAGGAGGAGGAGGAGGAGGAGGGTTGCTGCATGGCTCGACGGTGGCGAGGGCCGGGAGGGTGATGAGGGCGGCGGTGGCGGCCTTCTTCCACGGATACCACTGCTTCAGCTCCGTGGCGGCGATCCTCGCCTTCCCATTCTCCGCTGCGGTGCTCGCATCCGAGGCGATGGCGCCGTCGTCGGCGCTGCTGCACGGCGTGTCGTCCCGCCTCCGGTCCATGTTCCACGCCGCCGGCTTCCCGCCGTCGGCCTTCTTCGCGCTGCTCAACGCCAAGCTCTCGCAGACCGTCTTCACGTTCGCGGCCACGCTGCCCTTCACGCTCACCTTCCTGCTGCTCGCCAAGGCCTGCGTCGCCGGCATGCTCCGCCCGGAGCAGCAGGAGCGGCCCCGCCGGCGGCCGCTAGCATCGCTCCCGCCTCTCGCGGCCGTCGCCGGCGCGTACCCGGCGCTTGTCGCCACGCACCTCTTCAACTCCTTCGTCATGCTCTCCGCCAACGCCGCCGTGTTCTCGCTGCTGTTCCTCGCCTTCGGCGCCGCCGACCTCCTGGGGCTCACCTCCCACGTGGCCACGCTCGCGCTCTCCGCCGCCGGCGCCATCGCCTACTCGGTGGCCGTCGGCATCGCCACCGTCGTCTGCAACCTCGCCGTCGTGGTGGCCGCCATAGAGCGCTGCGCCGGCCACGCCGCCGTGCTCAGGGCATGCATCGTCATCAGGGGCCGCGTGCCCACGGCCCTGGCGCTGGCGCTGCCCACCAACCTCGGCATGGCGGCCGCGGAGGCGCTGTTCCAGCTCCGCGTCGTATCGCAGCGCCGGCGCACCGGGAGGCTCGCGCCGGGGGTCGCCGGCGAGGCCTTCTCGATCGCCTACATCCACGCTATCTGCGTCGTCCTCGAGATCATCGTCAGCTGCATGTTCTACATGAGCTGCAAGAGGAGTGAGGCTGATGAGCTCAGAGAGCGGGAGCCGGAGGACAAGGGTGACCTCCAGGCCTGAGCTCAGCTAAATCATACACATAGCCACATAGGTTTGTCTTTCTGACAAACTCAAGGATCAGATCAGACGGCCCAGAGCTGATCCAGAGGAACATAGTAAAATGAGATAAGGGTCCTGCATTTTTTTGGGCAAGCAAATGATATATAAAATATTGAAGTCAAATAAATGATTCTCTTGTACAGCAGCAAACACTCTCTAGAATTCAAATAAATAAGCAGGGAATTTTGCATTACTCACTGTTGAGGAAATATTAGGTTGCAGATTTCACGTTTTTTTTTACCTGGGAGCCATTAAAAGCTGCAAAAACTCCTGAGTAGGCAATGTTTTTTTGGTTTTCAGCGGCTTTTAGCTTCTCTCGGCAATCACTATTTATTACACTTATAAATCGTAGCTAAAATCTATAAGCTACAGTCCAAAAGAATATACCCTAAAGGTATGCAGTGTGCTCCTTGCCCCTTGTGATCACATCTGTCAGATTTTTATCTCTGATTTTGAACAGAAGCATACTGTCAGATATTGAGATGGCCCATGTATGGAGTTACAGCAATACTGGCATTGTTACAACAGAAAGTACAGTGTCATAAAAAAAACCGTAAAGGCAATAATAGGGGGAAGAGAAGAGAATGCAATGCAGATAAGCAACAGAGGATCCTTGTTATGTTTCCACCATCATCGGGCAAAACACTGAAGCTCATATTTTGATCGATCTCGAGACCAATCGCATGCTGCTTGCGATAGGGACCATGCACGAACACTTTGATGCATCATTTGACAACAAGTCAAGAGCATGGCTATACATTCATTAGTTGGTTAGAAAACTGCCTGTGGTAACACTAATCCTTTTCTATTTGCTTCTGAACTACTGACCATTTCTTACATTTCTTTCTTTTTTCTAGTTTACAACGACTGACCTACTCCTGCTGCTACTGCTAAAGTATAAACAGAAGGGGGGAAATTCTAGTAAGAAACCTATACAGGAGGACCTAGGTGTTGGGTTAGCTTTGTACAGTGTCACGAGCTATCAAGTGTGGATGTCCAACCGAAAGTATCTGCATGAAACAAAAGAAATGACTAATTGTTAGGATGATACTGACAAGTATATTTCACCAGTTAGAACAAAACAGTTTAGATACATAATTATATGTTACCTTGTCTTGTAAGCATAAGATGTCCACAGGGAAGTCATGCATTTGGCGACTTTTGAGCCTCCTGTGAAGATCTGCATGGCTAGCGGAGGTGGCATTTGTCGAGGAAAAACTGATGACAGTATAAAAGTTTCAGGACAGCTATCATCTGAAGGCTGATCTTGGTGATCTGTGTACAGGTCCATCTTTTGATTTTATAGTTCTATCCTGGTTTGCTTCTTTTTCAGCCTCTTTCGGCTTTCTTCTTCTCAGCTTCAATCTGCTTGAGGTTCTCCTCATGTGCTTTCCGAAATAACCCCACAAAGGTCAGAAGAGTGGAAGCAACTGCAATTTTTTTTGAAGATTCAACAGGAGCAAGAGGCAAGAGGGATTATATTACTATCTAATGCTTGCTTTAATTTGCAGTTGAGGGCAGGCAAGGAGAAGTGAAGGACACAGCTATCATTTTTTTAATTTTAAAAGTAAAGACATGTAAAATCGATTGAAGGCTAAAGCAAGTAGTAAATCACATAAAAGGAACTGTTATAGTTCACAGATCTGTTTGCCATTTGATATTTACTGGCTCAGAGAGGAAACTGAAGATGTAAAATGAATGAGGAAAAAAAAAGCAGATCTAATGAAGAGCAGACTTTTCGGAGTGTTAGGCACAGAAGCAAGACAGACAAGAATTAGATCACATGCTTAGGTAAACGGTGATCCCAACCAGTGTTCATGAAACTGGAAACGGGCTGGTTCGTGGTCACTACCAGTATTCCTATAAAATCATGATTCAGTGGGAAACTGAGAATAAGCCAGAATCACCACGAATCAGTCTAACTAGGAGAAGCTTGGACAAAATCGGCATTAATCCAACTGGGATTCAATATCTCACCTTTAGCTGGTAAGACAGAAGCCAACCATCCCATAAAGTTTCCTGAACCCTGGCTTCTGTTCAAGCGTCGATTTACTTATTGCAGAAAACAACTGAAAACAGGTTAGTGTTTTGGTGGGCAGCAGGTGCAGGCTACCAACACTGTTTTAAGCCAGTCCAAACACATCCGTAGGCTCTAGTTCCTCATACTTGCATCCAGGTGCACCAATTATCACAATGTATTATGTTCATTAGAACTTTACAAGCATAATGGAAACAGGGGGAAACAAAATACATATCCTTTCAGCACCATCTCCAATAAACAATTTCAATAGATGAACTGGCATGAATATTACCTTGCCAAAAGGAGATTTTGCAGGGTCTTCTCCAAAATAATGGGAAAGTGCATCTGCACTTCTACCCTGTCAGCAATTGATACATCAAAAAGGGGGCAGATTTGAAGTGTACAGTGTTGGTAATGGAAGCAAGGAGGATAAAACAATGGCTTACTACTTCAACATAGAGTGCTGATAGGGAGCGTACATCAGCACCAGAAGCATTAATGAACTTCTTTAAAGTCTACATTGCACAGGGAGAACAAGCCTGAAACCAGACTTATTCCTTCATCCCTGAAGTTTAATATCATCAATGAAGAATCTGCAAACTGCTCGCGAAGCTGCAAAACAATGCTGTCCAGGTAATTCTTGTATTCGAATTGGTCCATGATTTCTGTTGAGAAGCAACAATCAAATACTGCAAGCATTAAACAGGCCAATCAGTTTGTCTTCCTGTCAAATTGAATTTGATAAAGCAAAACAGTTTCGTGATGTCAAAAGATGGTTGTCTGCGCATGCGGATACTTGGGGAATCAATGCATGACAGATATCCTATTATGCATAGACTAAAAGTCTTAACACCTACAGCTCCCAACTGACCTAGTGAAAACCCTTCAGTAAACAACAGATATGTGGGGTCTAGTACCTAGACTGCTATAGTGTATATCTGAACCTTACATTAGATGAGATAACGTTACAGTCGATGCATTTATCAAGATGCTGGTATTTGCAAGCCCATTACATGCAGACATAGATGTAACACTTATCGACAAGAAATACAAGGAATTTAGTAGGAAAAGGAAAAGTTACTTCCATTTTTTAGATAAAGGATATAAAATCCGGCATCTATATCCACGTGGGATATATACAGCCAACAGTTACACGAGCTCTTAGACTCAAAGCTTCAAAACTGAGGGACATAAAACAACAGAAATGATAGCTTAAGGACTATGAAAAAACTAGAAAAACTAAGCTTCAGCACTTTTTCTCCGTCCTTGCTTTCAACAAGTCCCTATCCTCATCCGACTGTGCCATCCAAACTACGGTCTGCTTTGCGTGAAGATGGACCTCCGATGCGACGTCTCCAAGGAGGCGACTAGAGTCGCCGACGCCGCCCGCCTCACCGAGGCAAGGTTTTCACCTGGAGATCAGTAACATGAGAGCTATGGAGTGCCACGACAACACCTCCAGGAAGGATAATGGCGCCCGAAGGCGTCATTGCTGTCGAGACCGGTAAGATCACCGGCAAGGCTTTCGCCAGCACCTCCACAGCACCCCACGCACTACCCACACACAAAAGTTACTTCCATGTGAGGAGCTTAGGAACAATCATTGCCATTTTCGACATAGAGTCACAATATATGCAAGCAGAGTAACCAGACCGAGGAAAAAAACGTTACAATCTACACTGTGCTGGTTAAAGTTTCAGCACGCACGAACGCACCGATATGCATCGCCGTAGGCAAACCTTTTACTTTTGGAAAGCATGGCCCTAAGCAAACCAGAATCACAAACCAAAACCTTCATAAACAAAACAACTCAGCTAATGCAGCACGCACACAGCATATAAATTGGTGATAAGATGTGCGCCGGAGGCCCGGAGCTGAGATCACGAGCTCGGCCCTTTTCGGCAGCGCAAAAGCAACATCGTTACCAGTAATTTCTTCCCATGCTAAGCAGAATTCTAAAAGCGGCTCCATTTCTAAAGCTAAAAAGGCTAAGATCATCAGGGAACCAAAAATGCAACCAATTCCACACCGCCAATCCCCATCTATTCCCCCACATTTACGGCGCTAACCACAGCAATTCTCTAATCCCGGCAACATTTCAAGAGCGTCGCAGTAGCATTGTACGAGGCGGCAGGGAATGGGGGTTACCGTAGACGCGGTCGGCGATCTCGAGGAGCCAATCCGGCGGCTTCCGGTAGAACAGCCTCCGGAACAGGGCCATCTCCTCCCCGCCGCCGCCGTCTCCGGCGGCCTAGCCTCCGCCCCCTCCTGGTCGCGCCCGCCTGCCCCCAAACCACCAACCAACCCAACGTAACGGCCAGCGGCAACGCCGACCAACGACAACTCGCCCGCGCCGCCGGCGACCGAACCCAGCTCCGGCACGAGCGCGCGCGCGCGCACGAATCACGGGAGAAAATGCGCAGCGGAATTCGCCTAGCTAGGGTTTCGCCCTCGGGCTTTTTTGTGAATTTTTCTCTCTCTTTTTTTTGCGTTGGTAATTTTTGGAGTTCGAGGTGGCGGAGAAGGAAGCGGGTGGAGGAGGGAGGGGAAGGCGGCACGAAACGAAACAGCAGCGGCGGCTAAGGCCGGGGAGCAAACATCTGCGGATGACATGTGGGGCCGGTCTAACTGCTGCGAAGACGTGACCGTTGCCTCGGGACTCGGCGCGCCTCTGGCTGCCCGGCGCCGAACACGAAACAGCCCTTCGTTCGTAGTGGGCTTGGGCCAAGCCTCGGCTCATTAATGCTAATAGTGGGCCTAATCCAGACTAGGCTCTTCTTAAGGACGGGCCGGGCTACCGGAGTGAACTCCCGCCTCTTCGTTCAATCTGATCGACCATTACTGGTTGGTCTTCTCTGACATTCTTCCCGTCTGAGATCTAAACTGAACTACATTTTGCTTTAACTACTAGTTAAGCCACATTGGCAGGCTCCCAGTAATTTCCTGTCAGAATTATTCACGAGCCATTTGCCAGCTTAATAGCTTGTTAAGTGGTTTTTTACGAGTTCAGCTTTTGCTGCCTCTCCAGGACGCAAGCGCACCGGAAAACCTCTCTTTTTCTTTTCTTTCGAGAATTGAGGGTATCAGACGGAATTTGCAGAAAATCGGTCGCTTCTTGTGTTACGGGAGCTCCAATCGATCGTATTCTCTCTTCTTGCCCATTTATATATATCGCTAGCTACAGTACCGGAGTACTACACACCACGTACTACGTACCGACAAGACAGTTCAGATCGATACAGGTATTTAGAGAGGTTCCAATAGAAGAAAAAACAATTTTTTTGCACGTGAAGAGTTGAAGAGGAAGCTAGCAGATTAGACGGTAGCTAGGTCTCGATGACATATGACACATGCATGCAACAACGGCGTTGTGAACTACCGATAGTCAGGGGCGAACCCACAGGGTATGCACGAGATTTTCCAAGTTACTTTCTCATGCTGGGGTGAATGCTGCTTGCAGTGGATTGACATTTGACAAGGATGGGAAGACGCCCCTAATGGTTGGAGCATGCGGCCTGATCTGCTGAATGTGGCCAAAGTGCTGATTGAATTGGGCGCAAATGTGAATGCTTACCAGCCTGGTATGATTTTTTTTCTCATGTCTCCGTACACTGTCTTAGTTGACCTTAGATTACCACTATTATTCCTATAATACATAAAGGGGATTTGCCATTTTGCACAACTGAAGCGGTTAGAAAGTCATTATTTTTAGTTTGGTTCTATGAATTAGCTCCAGTCATTTATTGGTTTGTTTTATGCAAAAGCGAGTTGATTTGGAAAAGGTAGGAGGTGTAAAAATGTGCATACATTACAACAGGAAGCAGCACCTTGGAAGTTTTAGTAGGACTGAAACCGCTCAATCAAATAGACAAACAGGGTAGATTGTGGGCAACTAAGAAAAGAGTAGCTTAGGGTTACATTTAAATAGGTTTGAGTATTAACTTTTATGCAAAACTGAACCAGGAGAGCTATAACATCACAGTATTGACACACATTGTACCAATTTTGCTTGAAAGAAATGTATTGTTTGATGTGAATCTGATCCTTACGAGTTGCTAGCAGAGTAATGTATGGTCCTTAGGATCATCCCTGGATGCGTGCTTAATGAAGAGGTTACAATTTTTTTATCACATTTGTAATGCTTCCTTTATTTTGTTTGCAGGATCATATGCTGGGACCGCATTGCACCATGCTGCCAAGATAGGGTTTGAGCAGACTGTCCATTTACTTCTATCACATAGAGGTATGTGATAGATTATATATGGCACCATGCTTTATTATTTTTTGCCTCATTATAGCTCTATGTTAAAAAAAATCTTCTGTTATATTCTTTGCAGCTAATCCTTTTACAATTATTTACCGAATTGGCAAATGGTTTTACCGAATTACATATGAAAATTTTGGTGCGGTATACCCTTTGGTAAAATTCTGGGTCCGCCACTGCCGATAGTGCGTTATTTTGCTCTGTTTTATAGTTTATAACTGATAGCTATTGATTCTAACGTTACTATTTGTGCGAGTGAATCGAATACCAATAAATTATTTTAAAATTAGTATCTCGATAAGCTGCTTAGAAATAATGATAGAGAAGCCATCCGATTTTTTTATTTAAAAGAACCATAAACTACAAAGAACGAGCTACCTTATGCTAATGCGGTTCCATTCATGCATGAATTGTACTTGTGCACCAATAATTTTTCTCCTTAATTTCAAGGACAGTGACAGTTTCAGGTCTTCCCCATTTTCTGAAAGCAGCTTAAGTAAATTAAGCTAGCTAGCTATATGCACGACTGTTTCGGCAAGTATTTGTCATTTTTTATCTTATAAATAGGATCAAGTTTAATCTTAAAATTTTGCATAGACATAGAACATATCATTCCTTATATATGGTAATTTTTTGACAATTTTTAAAAACTTTTAAGTTTGATGAAAAACAAATTTTCATCGAATTCGCATTTTCACCTGAGCCGTCACCAGCTATATGTATCAACCATCGATTTCTTTTTTTATCTGCATGGAAACTCTGGTTTTTAAAGAAAATATAGATACAAACTCAGATAATTAAACCCATCCCAATCTCAATTAGCCAATGTCATGATGATCTAGCTAGCTAGAATGTGAATATGAAAGGTACCACAGAACATATAAAGATCCAAATGTCCCGAGCTAATTAGTCACAACCAAACAAGCTAGTTGCTTCATGAGTCACCCAAAAAAAATTGGACTTTGTTGGAATGCGGTGATAGAAAAATTTCAACACTGCCAATTAGGAAATTGAAAATGTCCATACATACATGTCTAGAGTATGTACTTGTTGCCATTTTTTTTGTGAAACATAGTCATCGATGAACCGTGTTAGTCAAAAGTGCGAAGCGTGCAAATGTACTTGCCTAATCATAGGGAGAAACAAAGAGCCATCATGTTCATGTGCATGACCTGATGATGACCTAAAAACTAATTAATATGCCCAACAATTAAAACCACCTCATCATTCCAACTTAAGAATATCCTAACTACCAAAAAAGACATATTTTGTGTACTATCTCCTTCGCTCGATATAATATTTTGTGTACTATCTCCTTCGCCGGCCAAGGTTTCTGGCGAGATTTACAGTGAGGTCTTGAGGTTTCGGGTGGCGAGGTTACGAGGTTTCTAGCGGGGTTTCGAGGTTTCCGGCGGCAACTCGGCCGACGGAGGAAGGCGCGGCAGTGGCGCCACATTTCGCCGAAGGTCAAAGAGAAAAAGGCTCGGCGCGGCGCGGCGGCGGCGGCATGCTGGCCGAAGTTGGAGCCGAGAGAGGGGATCGATCGGAGAGAGCCAGAGAGGTAAGGGGTGAAGGAAGCGCATGAATCTCGGAGCACAATGAATGATCACAATAGTGCATGTAGCCATGTGCACACGTGGGAAAACCACATTAAAAATATAAAAAGATTTACAGGTAACATCACTGATCGACTCAAATTTTGAAGTTAAACTCTAAAAAATACACACAAATAACCAACTACTTAACATTATTTAACGGGAGCTGAGCTCTAGACTGACTATCCAGCTATTGGTACATGCTAAGCAGGAAAATTTAATCATTTGCCACTCTTATGAGTCCAGTGGCAACAGATTTGCCACCCTGGTTCATTGTCAGTGACTCAGGTGACCCCACATGTAAGTGACAGAGTGAATTGATCAATCTTAAGAGTGGCAAAAAATTGAATCTCCCGCTAATTAAGCAGTGGGCGATCGTGTGTATGTATGCGTAACGCAAAGAATTAACAGAGATCTCATTACTGATCCAACAAACACCACACGAGCTTGATGCAACAAGCTAGGCACCACACGAGACTGACTATCCTGCTGGTGTGTGCAGGATCCAACCTGTCGGCCGGCTACAGATCCTAATTAATCAATAAACTAACTAATTAACCAGTAATACTACCTGGATCCAGTCCAAAGTAGACGTTCTAGCATATATCAGTTTTAGCGAAGTTTACCTTTGTTTGCAAATGCTTGTCGTTTTTCATGTTTATTTTGTGTCCAAATCTAAAATTGATTACATGATCAGAGCATCACAAAGGGTGATTGCACTTGATATGTCGCAGCAATTAATAAGAGTAATTACTTAGCATGTGTAAAAAAAAAGCATTTCTTTCTTTCTGTGTCTAGTGTATATGGAGTTAAAACAGTATCTAAATCAAAACAACGGGTTAACCAATAATAACATGACACAAGGGCAAAATCAGGCCAAATTAAAGTAAGGAAACAACCTATTAAACAAAGCAGAAGAGAAGAAGAGAAAATTAAAGATGCAAGGCTTCAGTACAAATAAACTAGCTAGCTAGGTCCATTGGCAGGAGCCGGCCAGCTGCATTGCCTGCATAAGAGCAAGTCTTATAATACAGCCTTCATATAGTAGCTATATGAATACTTACAGCCCACTTATGAGCCTACTCATATAGTAGCTACAGCCAGCTGAAGGCTGTATGACCTACCCCTTCCTCTCACAAAGTTTCTTGGTTCTTGTGCTTCAGCTGGCTGTAAGCTTACAGCCCACCTCTCTTCTCTCTCCTGTTCTCTCTCCTCCATCTCAGCATACAGCCAGCTTACAGCCTCTTATAATACTTGCTCTAATGCACTCCAATGTTTGGGAAGAAGTACCTTTCTCATATCACACGTGTCGCCTCTATGTTTGTGTATTGTGTGTTGGGTGAGAGAGATTGGAGCATGAAAAACGTCATTAGGCTCAATGCATTTGTCTACCAAAGTGAGCGACAGGTGGGCTCATCAGGTTTTAAATCAAAATTAATCATAATTAATAGCAACTGTTGCTTTCGCATGTTGTAAATTAACAACCATTAGGTAGGAATGAACTTTGTTTTAACGGTAACGATACTAGTCATATGTCCCATACGTGCTTTGTATCATATGCAACTAAGCTATCACTCACTCACATTCCTTAACGCTCGCCTCCCCTACTGCTCCCCACAACTCACACCTCCATTCTCAAATCTCATCGTAACTTCATCTCCTCCCCTTCATGCTACCCTCTTCAGACTCGATCAGACGCCTTGCTCGTTGACTCATCCCGCAAGACTCATTCTTGTCCCCCACACCTCTCTCTCCTACCTCCTCCCTACTCTCTCTCTCTCTCTCTGGAACACATGATGCTACAGCTCAACAGAGCCCTTCATGCCTCCCGTTCTCGAGTACTACTTCGAGGCACCGCCCAAGGAAGGTTGTGGCCGGATCCGTCGCCACAGTAGTCGAAACTCACTAGACATGGAGGGGCGAAACTCCCCATATTTGGAGGGACTGAAGACGATAGAGCTCGTGATGTTGATAGCGAGCAGTGGAAATGATCCACTACAATAAGCCACCACCTCCTTCTAGTCGCATAGACCAGAAGAGGGCAAATTAGTCTCATTCCTGCCAGATCTGGACCACCAGTTACGAAGGATTAGGCCAGCCGCTCCTCTCTCCATCCCCCAGGGTTGCCGAGGCACCAGGATCATCTTACTCCATGCTCATCTCATTGGTGTCGTCGCTAGGTTTTTCCTTTTCAGAAATTTATTTTTGCATCTGTGTTTGTTGGTTGTTACAGATGCTATGGAAAATTATTGCCACGCCACCTTATTTGTTGCAGAGGTTTTGTGATTTTGTTATGCATATTTATCTTTTTTTTTTGTTGCAGTAGAGGTTGTGATTCTCAATTTATTGCGGATATTTATTTCCATTATTGCACAATTAATTCTAAAATGTTGTTACTATTATTTTCAAATATTACAGTGTTGTAAAGTCATAAATTTTTTGTTTGGGATTTTTCAATCTTGTTTTAACACTTAGCTAAGTCGTATACTCGTGGTTTTATTTTTTTTGGGTGAGAAATAGTCTACATTTTGTTGCATAGGAGGTGGGGTTTGTTGCAGGCTCACTATTTAATCATTCTGCCTCATCAATTTTTATTGTGCCAAATCAAATAGCTGAAATCGACCCTTTTAAGTTAGATCGATCCAATGGTGAAAAGGAGTGTATGATAAAAGGCTTCCTATGGTATATCTAGGTACTAGCATATTTCCCTTGTTTTAAAGTTTGCGGTAAGATACTTCAAGGGTCAAAATTTAAAGGGAAGGATTTTGGCATATTTTAATTCGTGGCTCATGCAATCGTGCATGCTTATTTTGTTTTTTTGTCTTTAATACATTGATGTCAGTTAGGTCCTTCAAACTTGATTTTACACTTGTTATGCCAATTCCCAATGCTTGCATAACCAATATTTCCCTCTACCACTAATTAAATGTACTTCATTTTATTCTTTATTTGGCACTAAATATAAATTAATTATAAATCATTCTACAAGTTTAAGATACCTTTTTCTTGCTACTTTCCATTATGCCCTCGTTCGCATTACTCTGGCCAATTCAATTCTCCTTCTCACGAGTACAAGAAAAGTTTTTTTTTTGGAAAATTCAAAAAGGCTCCATAAGTCACTTGTTTTTTACTTACCCACTATATCTCATATTTGTTTACTTTGCCGGTTTGCCCTCCTATAAGTTAATTTATTGTGCAAATAGTCCCTCGGGTAGCACGTTAGCACTATTTCTTATGGTTTTTATTATCTTTTGCACTCGTTCTAGAAATGTCCATACTTATTTCAATGACTTAATACTTGTCTCAATTATTTAAGTGATTCCAATACATGTAATACACGGGTTGCATAGTAATGTTTCAGTATTAAAATCGTGTATTACAAGTACCAAATCACTCAAATCATTGAAATAAGTATTAAAATATTTAAATAATTTCTTAAATCATTGAACACAAGTAAAATAATAATTTAAACCATGAGAAATAGCGTTAATGTGCGGCCTGGGGGGCTATTTGTATAATAACTTAACTTTATAAGTTATGAATAGTAAAATAAATAAAAATGAGATATGACTTGTGGAGGCTTTATGAATATTTTTTTCTTCTAGAGGAAGCGCCACAGGAAAAGTTGAACCCGCTAGCTTGCAAATTGGAATTGTCCTCTCCTCCTGCGGCCCTGCCCTTCTCTTCCCGAGCGTCCGATTCTCGATCCGACGGCCTGCATACGACACCCTGCGCAGAGAGAGCACTAGCTCTCAACGCACGTATCACCTGAAGTCAAGAGATCGATCGAGGACACGCCAAGACGAGCGATCAGGGCATGCCGACAAAGACGTTAAGCTGCTGAGCGTGCACACTGCATGCAGCTGGTCAATGCACGTAGCCGGATTTCACGTGCATGTGCGCGCACGCACGTACGCAGGCACGCTAGTACGTACGTGCTACCGCGCTAGCTGTGCACTGATGTACGTGCACGAATCACAAAGCTGGCCTCAGCTCGGTATTTTCAATAGCGTTATCTTTACTGTCTCTTAGCAATATTAAACGAGTAAAATTCTATATAGATAAAAGAAAAGGTGATGAGAGATAATACGGTGTCTCTTATGCGAGAGACGATTTGAACTACAAACCAACGCAATAGCGAGAGGTTATAAGACAAAAGTTATAATAAAAATAATATAAAATAGTTAAATAAATAATTTATTGTTAAATAGATTATTTATAGTGCTATTTTTAGGTAAGATATAAATCTTAAAAATAATCTTAAAAGACAGGCGCTCCTCTCGCACTCGCACGCAAGCACTAACTCTGAAATCTAGAAAGCCTACCTTCGCGTTAGTGCACGTAAAATGCAACTGTATTTCAGAGAAGCGAGCGAGCAAGCAAAAAAGCGAAGCCGCTGCAAAGGCGTTCCTTCACATCGATCGATCGATCGTGGCCGTTCATACTCTCGAACAGGCGGCCGGTACGTACGTTGCAACATATAGGACGCTCGTACGGTTCGTCTCGTCATTCAGTATCAGTGACCTAACCTAGGGTTTTTGGCGCGTAGTGATATGGCTACGTGCGTGCAGCTAGCTAACACCAGCAGGGAAAAGCTAGGGATGAAAAAGTATGGTTTGGTTTGGAAGTGCGAGACACCGTGTATGATGCCTAGCTGCTTTGGACACTGGAGTGGCCCACACCTGACCCACCTCTCTTTTACTTGCACGGTTGCGCCAACTCCATGCATTCGTGCCTGTCTCACTCGATCTCCTGCCTGGATCGATATATAATCCTACATTAATTAGTTAATGCATGGTTAGGGTCCCCGCATTAAAGCAAGTCTTATAATACAGTCTTCAGCTGGTTGTATAGATACTTACAGTCTACTTATCTTTTAAAAACTAGAAGCTATTTTTAACGTGTTGCCTTTTTAACTTAGCTTTTCTTTCTTTCTTTTTTCTTTGCACAAATATAATGATTGTTTAATTTTTCTTTTAATTGAATAGCATTGTTAGGCACGCCGCATGCATGAGATATCCAAAGATGCGATATTGCGACGTGATATACATGATGGAGCCACAAGTCCTACCCATAAAGGCAGCAAACGAGCAATTGCGAGCAGTGTGTAAATTTATGAAAGAGAGGAGGACAATGATAGCAGCACCAGCACCTGTCTTATCATCATCATTCATGCGACTAGTTTAGAGAGAGAGAGAGAGGGAGGGAGAGAGGAGCTGAGGAAGATAGAGAAAGCTAGAGAGCCGGTACTGGCTTTTATAACCCCTTCTCTTCTGCTGATATGACTCCTCGATCGCACGGCTTTATCGCTGTGTCCATATGCCTTTTCCGCTTCACCAGGAAATGCGACAAATGAAGCCCTTTTTTTGAATTTTGGACGTTTTTGACACTGTTGCTACTCGAAAATACTAAAAATGGCGCTAAAGAGAATAAAATTCCAATTCTAGCACCCTGTTGACCGCACCACTTAACGGGAGTGTGACACTTGTCAATGGTGGTCACATCAGAGTGAGTGGTGCGGTCGGGGACCGCACCACTCAGGTGTGGTGCGCTCCCCGGCCGCACCATTGGACACGTGTCGCGACGCGGTTAAATGGTGCGGTCAGGTGGGGGCTAGAGTTGGAATTTCGTTTCCGAATAGGCTATTTTCGGAATTTCGGGTAGCAAAAGTGTCAAAAGTGTCCAAAATTCCCCTTTTTTAGGAAAAAGATGAAGCGTTTTGAGCTCAAGAATCACACACAAATTTTTATTACTATTATAAAAAAAATAAGTTGATGGTCGTACGTTCCTTCTCCTTCAACCATTTTATTCTTAATTTCTCACTACTTTTTACTTTTTAACTGATTAGAATAGCCATATTTTATAGCATGATTATCTAAATATCTAATAAATTTTATTGTAACATATGAACAGATGACTAGTATACAAAAACATACCTGTAATTTACCTTCTACGACAGTCTAGAAAATCCTTGCGTTCTAAAGGTCCGAAAAGTGAATGGGTTTCTGAGTTTTTTTAGATCGTGGAGATGAGATACGGGGACATTTTAGCCGGCAGATGGGGCCTCGAGAATTAAGATGATGGCGTGGACACTGAATTGGGACGCGAGCTCTCGACTAGTTTAACAAACCATCGGTTCATGATTTGATTAAGTGCATGCATCGATCAGAGCACACATACTATCATGCACATGAGCTTTTAAACATGGAGACTTACGTTTCATCACACCAAATCAAGATATCAGGTGGTGATCGGTTCGGCTAAAAAGCTCATGGCTTATGACTGAAAATACTGTAGCTGGCTGAAAAAAGCACTGTAGATGACAGAGACTTATTTAGCATAATTAAATTTAAAAAATATAAAAATATAAAAATATGTTAGCCCATTACGTATAATACAAACAAATACGGGGAAAAAAGAACCGGCAAAAAAGCTCAATAAAAAGCCAAAAGTTCAGAAAAAGACGAAACTTATGAATAGTGAAAAATAAGCCAGAAGTCAGAAGCCGAAGCCGAGTTGATCAGGGCGTCACTCATGCAAAAAAAAAAGGCAAATCAATTGCACGCTGGCATCCAAATTTTCTGATTAAATAAGCCCCTGTGTGACGCAGGACTTCTATATCGTCCCTTGTAAAATTCATGCACGCTAGCATAACTATTAGGGGTGCAAACGGGTCGAGTTAATCCCGATCGATCCGGCATCGAATCCGATTGGTACCGAATCCAGAGAAAAAAATATGGGTTAAGATATGGTAACGATAATATCCGTCCGAATCTGACCCATTTGCACTCCTAATAACTATCGCCAAGGGCCAGGTATCTAGCTAGTTAATTACATCATGATTTTACACAGAGATACACCCCAATAGTAAGAGAGAGAAAAAAAAACAGCGGTTCATGCATGGATCTTGGAGCAGAGATGAATCGATCGCTTGCCGGGCAGTGCGGTCAGTCAAAATCTAGTCAGACGGAAGAGCTGAACAAGTGCAGAGGCCATTTATTAAGAGGGTAAATATTTCTCAGAAGAAAAGGTTGCACGCCTCGCACTCGCAGGATATATATTTCACCTCATCCTCACGCATTTGAGTACGCAGAAGCGATCGACACGAACGATCGATGGAGTAAAAGTTTGTCCCTGACCAGAGAGGTAAATATGTGTGCAGTGGTTGATTAATTGTGCACTGTTGTCGTAAAGGTATCTGTAGTGTATGAAAATAGAGAATTTTAAGCTATCTTAAGGTCAACCTTATACATTACAGGGGTGACCTTAAATAGGCCATAAGCAAAAAAGGCTTAAGGCTGGTCCTCAAGATAAAGACCTGGCCACAAGCATTAAAATACAATTTTTCTTTATCTGCCAAGTGGGACCGTCTTAAGGCCCTTTGGGTTATATACACTATGAAGTCAACCTTAAACTTTAGATGAAATCTACCTTAAAACTCCTTAGGTTATATACACTACAGATGCACTAAGGCGAACGATCGATGGAGTAAAAGTGTCATAAGACGAAGTAAAAAAAGAACTCACCTCGGTGGCTCGGTGTGCAGCGTGATAATTAGGGACTTCCTCCCGTGCTTCGATCCAAAAGTAGCATGAGTGTACTGTTCAGGTGGTAGTAGAACTCGAGGGAGCTGCGTGGTTCTAGCTAGCGTACAATCCTTGTTTGAGTGCGATCTAGGTTTTACAGAAAAATAGTAGTTCTCAGAATGCGATGTAATTTCTGGTAGGTAATTTAACCTAGTTTTTCTATTCCTCCCTTGGTTTTATAAATGTATGGCGTTTTAGGAATCACACAGCCTCTTGTATTTAAGACCATCTTAGTGGTATAAACAGTTTTCAAAGGTAACATGTATATTTTTTTCGACATACTACTTTTTATGTGCGTATATGAAGATATTTACAAAATATACTAAAAATTATAGACCGCTTGCAATTTTTTCGTGTAGTTCATATTGAAGTATTTTATAATAGTATATGACTATACTTAAAGTAATAAAGAAGTATTTCAAGTTTATTTAAGTGGTATATTAGATGTGGATGTAATTACACTGAGAGTAAGAATTATTTTTCACATAAGATACAATTCTTTTGATAGTGAGATACTCCACGAAAGGCAATACATCTCCACTAGCAACCATGCACAGTGATTGAAAGCATTAATTCTTGCATGCAATTATGCAAATGCAAGAAGAAACTCGCAATTAAGCCATTTTTATGTCCCTTTCGACGCCGGTATGCACGCACGCACGCACGCACGGACCAGTAACTTGATCGATCTGGCCCCACAGGTTCGTGCGCATCTTTGACCGTTGGGACCACATCGGACGGTCCCAGTGCGTAGCACCTGGGCAATGGATGAACTACCACTCCTCGAGTAGTTTTCGCGGGAAGCACCCCTTATGTTCTCGGTTTCAATGACGAGTCCTCGTTCGTTACAATCCATTGATCGGATCTCTATGTATGCTAGTATAAGCACGCGTACGTACGTTTCAATCGAGTCTTTCTTACGTGCTAAGTTAAATAGTACTCCTCGGTTTCAAAATATCAAGCATATAGTTTTTTTTTGCAGTTTTGTTTCAAAATATTAAACACGTATGCAAATTTATTGATGCTTTCCCTTGTTTGCTCTTATTTATCTCATTCTTCTTCCTCCTGAATTTACAGTGTGTTCCCTCTCACAAACTATTATCTCTCACATTCCCAATATATTTATAGCATGGATAGCGTGATCATTTTTCTCTAGTATTTCGTTTGGTTTTGCAACCTCCTTAATCTTTGTACTTAGCTACAATACATCTTATAAAAAGAAAGTAGGAAGTGTCAAGTAAATTAGTTTATCTTGAGGGGTGCTTGAGAGAACAAAAACTCGTAAGTACATTTCCTTTTCTCTTCAACTTCTCTGTCCCGCCACCTTTCCTATGGTGTCTCACCCTACTACTGGATGAGTTCTTTTCGACTATAGTTTATAGTTACATCTTATGATTTTTTTTGTCTTAGCATGAGTGCTTATATGATCGAACCAAATATTGATAAGTAGCCATTTAAAAAACTGTCTCGATAAGCAACTTCGAAACAATGACAGAGAAGCCACCCCGTTTGTTTGTTTAAGAGAAACCATAAATAAAAAAAACTCGACCGCTATCTTCTTCCTCTACAATGCCAAAACCACCCACCTCAATCACCCCTTCACCGTATACCCTCGCATCGTCTTCTTCTCCACCTATTGCGTCCTCCTTTGATTCACATGTCTGTTGCGCCCAGTAAAACCTGACCTTGATCACTGACGATGCTCACCAAACACACAAGCACATGTTGATCATGACAGTGCCCTCGTCACCCCCACCACACACTTTCCCACCTAAGAAAATGGGAGGGGTAGTTAATCTCTTAGGCCGCAACCATCACAAATCACCTGTATTGCTACTCTGAATTATTGCTGATGTCGATGAATTGATGGTGTCTGCTGATAACTTTTGTAGCAGGCATCCACTAATTAGCAATTCGGTTGTTTGTGTATGTCACATGCTGCAGTGATATATACTCAACATAGGCTCCTTCAAAAATAAAAAGGAAAAGACAAGGAGCAAACTTCTACCTAGAAATTTTGCATAGGGAAAGGAGACAGTATATAAAGTGCCTATGTGCCTTATTGGATTCAGCAAGATTTTGTCATGACAGTGAGCTCTGATTTTGAACTGGTGCGTGCAAGTGCACAGTAAATTTGTGTTTTTTTCTATGATTTATGGTTTGTGATTGTGACTTACGTTTTTTAGTCCTAGTACGAATGCTCGTACGAATAAATAGAAAGCCAATAAGCTACTTTTAAAAGACTATCTTGATAAATAACTTTAAAATAATAGTAAAAAAATCGTTTTATTCGAAGAAATTATGAGCCACCTAAACCCCTTCGGCATATTCTCCATCGGTATCCAAACCATCCGTCCGTCGATCCTCTCGGGCAATGCAGCAGCCACGCCGTTTCATTCCATGCCAAGGGAATACAAACAGCAGAAACAGCGCCACATTGTCAGTTTGCCCCCTGAAACTTGCCCACATTTCCTACGACAGTTATTGGAGAGTGTGGTTGTCATATTTCATCCCAGGGGCGAAGCCCAATAGAGGCCCGTGGGTGCCCAGGCACCCCCCTCACTTCCAGAATTTCTTAAGGATTGAAAAAATTCGGCCCTATAGGCACCCCGCATGGCCCAAGACGAGGCACCCCCTACCAGGCCGACAGCCCAACAAGCCCACTGTGCACCCCCCACCCATTTGCTCTAGCTTCGCCACTGTTTCATCCTAAAAATCACTGCTTGAGTAACACATATTTCATCTCAAGCTACAGCAGTATACGCATGCACATATATATATATATATATATGTATGTATGTATGTATGTAGTCTGATCAGGGGATTTCGTTTCTAGCCATCAAAATTTTCCTGCATGTAGACAGAGACAGCATGACAGCATGAACTGTTGCTGGCTTGCAAGCTGCAGCAGCAGCAGTAAGTGGCAACTCCACTCCCCCACCAAACTTTGGCCAAAATCACAGCCAATCATTTATGTCTCAACTGAACAAAACCAATGTCAGACAGCCCTGCCACACACATAAATTTTTTTAAAAATAATTTTAAAAATACATGAAGCCGACATCACCTAGAGCACAAGTTTCTACTGTTTTTCTCACCCAAAAACGAACCAAAAACAAGCATTAACGTCAAACCAAAAAACAATGCAAATGTGCAGTCCGAACCGATTGCGAAAAGGAAGAAAACCCCCCTGAAAAAGGAGCAACAAAGGCAGGAGGAAAGAGAAAGAAAGTCCATCTTTCCTTCTCCTCTCCTCTCCTCTCCTCTCCACGTGGAGACAGAGGTATATACATACGCGCACGCACAAGCACGCGCAGCACCACCTCGGCAGTCGTCGCCACCACCTCGGCGACTTCTCTTCTACTGCTCTGCTCACCGGCGTCCGGCGGCGGCGGCCGGTGCCCCTTTATGTGATGCTTCCACGCTGAGGTATCTCAGTTGCACTCTTCTTTTTTCTATTTTTTTGGGGGGGGAATTTGGGGCTTTTAAAATGTTGGTGACTTTTGCGACCAAGGATTGGATTTTTCTGGGAGATTAGTCATTAGAGTGGATATTTGGGGTTGTGGGTGTGATCTTGGCAGGAAAGGAGGCGGCTTTGCTTGTTTGGGCACGTCGGTTTGGTTGCACTTGGGGGTTTTTTTTTCTTTCCTTCTTTTTTTGGGCGTTTTTTCTGGGCGGTGAGGCCGGCAGAGGTTGAGCCTTTGGGGTCAGGTTGGGATTCTGAAGCAAATCTTTGGTTCCCTTCTGCTTGTTTGATCGAGTTAGTTCTTGGTTGCAGAAGAAACATGCCTCTGCTTTTGAGTAATTTGTTTGCTTTCCCTCTCTGCACTTCGATTCTGTTAGGATTTTTATTTTTGTTGTCATCCATGGGATGAGTGCAGACGTGAATCCAAGTTTTTCACATTCTTGCTGCGACTATTTTCTTTGTTTTCAATCTGACTATTTTAATATCTACTTCTTTATTTCCAGTGTGGGTTTCTGTGTTCTTTGCCTCTTGAAATCTTAAACTAATTTTTGTTAATGGCCATTAAGTCAACTTGTTGAGCTGAGCAGTTCAAGGAGCAATAAACTTTGCGGAATCTTCACATTTGTTTATTCTTATATCTGGAGTAGTACTAGTTGTTTCTGAAGACTTCCAAAGTGGAGTGCTAGTAATTCGTTCTTATATTTTTATTTTATTTTTTGTAGATTCATTTTTATAGCTGTATCATGTGCAAAACAACTACTCATTGCGATTATGTTATGATTTTTAATGGTCAGAAAATGGATTTTTGTGCAGGCTGTCGTGAGAAGTGGAATGCGCGTTGGTGATTAGTAGGCCACAAACACACTCAAAATCTTTCCTGGGCTTATTCGCCCAACATATCATCAGGTTTTTCAAGTTCCATGTAGTGAGCCCAAAAATTGCTCTTTTTAATCTCTGGCTTCAATCAACACAGTAAGGGATCGATGCTTTTGCTGCAAATCGCAAGCATTTTTATTCGTTTGAGCATCTTGTTCTAGTACGAATGCATATATTTTGCTGTTTCCCCTCATTACAAGATCGGGAGGAGATTCTATGTTTTTCTTCACAGTGATAGTACAATTTTCAAAGTATGATGAATAATACATAGATGGTAAAAATTAGATAGATGTTATTTATTTCTTTGTGTGTTTTGAGATTAGTACTGCTTTTGTTGGATAAGAAAGCATTTTGGTATCCTGAAGATCTTTATGAAGAGGGGGAAAATGAACGTGTCTTCGTATCTTATTTCATTTGATCAAATTTATACATTAGTTTCATGTAATTGCATGAATTAAGTACCCAACTCTCAGCTGTAGAAACATTCTAGGGTAGGCACATTAGTAATATCCATATTCTGAAGAAAAGTTTAGCTAATCTCTCTTGGGTATTTCTTTGGCAGCTTCCTGAATTCTACATTTTGGTCAAATGCTGTGAAGGAAAAAAACGTCTGGTGCTGAATAAATTCAGCATCCAACCACCATGGGTGCCTGCGTATCTTCAAGCAAAAAGCGGAGACCGCAGAGATTGTGCTGTATATATCGGCGTTACCGTGGAAAGGTTTTGAGCAATGCACCTATAGTACACGCCAGTGATGTGGGGAGCTGTCCCGCTTCTGGTGAAGTTGTCCATGTTGAGACTTCCGCAGCTACTCGGCGGAAATCTGATGGCTCGAATGTAACATTCCATCTCACACAATTGCAATGGCATCACAGTGAGCTAGACTCGCAAAATGGAAATGGTAATAGGAATTTTCATGTTACTTGCATATATTCTTGGAATGCAAAGTCTTAAATTTCACAGAGTTTAGCTAAATCTTGAGTTTTTGCCCTATTGGTCCAGTTGTGTGTCAAGAAGAAGCATGGTTTGATTCTGTCAGTATTTTGGGGTCTGATTCTGATGAAGACTTCAGCAGTGTCAATGGAGGTTCGTAACAAATTTGATTCGCAGTAGGCATATGAAGTGATGCTACATATTTTAGGCTTGGTGTTTTCGTGCAGACTTGCCTGCCACGTCGAATGCTGTAGGGACACAATTAGCGCAGTGCGAAGATGCTTCATGCATCGCTGATGCCATCCAGAAGTTTGAGAAGATTTTCAACGGTTCTTGTGTTGCTCAAGCTGTTGGACAGTACCTAAAAAGAGATGCAAACACAATGGATAGATCAAGCCAAGCTGACATTCAAGAAGCGCAGAGGCTTAAAATTGTAAGCCCGGAAACATCTGATGTCTCTAGTGCAAAGGTTGAGGAAGCAAAGACAAGAAATGAGGGTGTAAAAATTCTGACAAAACTTAGAAGAGGCGAGGAGGCATGCAATACCTTGAAGTCTATTAAAGATGGAGACAAAGCTCATGAAAGCATCTTCAAAAGTTTGACACCAGTGTGCACGCCTCGTCATGCTAATAAGGTTCAACCGTTGGCAGTAGCTAGTCCACTGGGCCAAAAGAAGAAGTCAGCAGTTGTCAGGCTCTCTTTCAAGAGGAAATCTTTTGATGGAGAGCAAACTACTGAAATATGTGAGTTTTTCTGACGTGTTTCACCATTTTTTTTTTACGTTAGACTGATGCAGGTAAGACTCAAGAACATGGTTGATGTTGAATTTCTATCCACAGGCTCTTCTAGGAGGTACTTGATTCGTCCAAGAGCTGGACTGTTGGTTCCTCAAGCCAGTGAGAAAATATCAGAAGGTTGTTGGTCCGTTCTTGAGCCTTTGACGTTCAAGCTACGTGGGGAAACCTTTTTCAAGTAAGAGTTGCTGCATGCATGCTTGTCATGTGTTGTAGTACATGAACTTGGTTTTGATTTGTGTAATTTGGAGTTTATTGCAGAGACAAAAAGAAGTCGCCTGCACCAGGAAGTTCACCATATACTCCGATTGGTGTGGACATGTTCATGTCCCCAAGAAAAATACATCACATTGCCCAGCATATTGAGCTTCCATCTGTAAAGCCAAATGAGAAAGTTCCTTCCTTACTTATCGTAAATATTCAGGTATGGTCACCAGCACTTGCTGTCTTGAGGTTTAATATGTTAGTTGTTGCAATGAATACTAATGAGTATATGTATTTCACGCAGATGCCTACATATCCTGCTGCTATGTTCCTTGGTGATAGCGACGGGGAAGGGATTAGTCTGGTGTTGTATTTCAAACTGAATGAGAACTTTGAGAAAGAGATTTCTCCTCAGTTTCATGAGAGTATCAAGGTGAACATCTCTATCTGTGGATGCTACCTTTGTTCACAGATAACTAATGCCTACTATTCCAGAACTGAGCTGTTCTTAATTGCTGTCTTCTGGTTTATTTTCAGAGACTTGTAAGCGATGAGATAGAAAAGGTTAAGGGGTTCCCATTAGACTCAACAGTCCCTTACAGAGAAAGATTGAAAATATTGGCAGGGTTGGTTAACCCAGATGATATGAATCTGAGTTCTGCGGAGAGGAAACTCGTGCAGGCTTATAATGAAAAGCCAGCTCTTTCACGGCCTCAACACAACTTTTATGTGGTGAACTACCTTTTCTTAATGTGGTCTTGTTTCTCTTTTCTTGCATCCTGACTCTTACATAACATGTGGGGTCGATGCAGGGATCAAACTACTTTGAGATAGACCTTGATGTGCACCGGTTTAGCTTCATCTCAAGGAAAGGGCTCGAAGCGTTTCGAGAACGGTTGAAACATGGTGTAATTGATCTAGGTCTAACCATACAGGTAGCATGATGATCCATTCTGAGTTTTTTAATCTTTATTCATCTCAATACAGGAAAGCACTATTAGCCAATTCCATATCCTTTGCATATATTGTTAAGAACACCTGAAGTCTACATAAAAAAACTGATTTAAAGGCTAGAGTTGCTTGCCTTGGAACTATATCTCATAAACACTTGGGCTGTTGAAAATTTTGTTGAATCTTAGAGCAAGTTTTAGTTGTTTTTTCCTTAACAAATCTTTTTGAAATGTTATGACGACCCCAAAATATACAACTTATCTAGCAATTGTTGTTTAATTATAGCAAACAATGAATGTCCCATGTTAAAAATGTTCTCTATTTTTTTGCGAGGACCATGTTAGAAAAAGTTGGGATAACTGGAGAATCTTTTCTAATCAAGAAGATTGTGCATATAGCAATACTTGTTTTGTTCAACCTTTTCCCATTCTTGTTAAGTTACAGATGCAGGCTAATCTCTTGATAAGATGAGCATATTGAGAATTTCATGCAGGCCCAGAAGCAGGAAGAACTTCCTGAGCATGTTTTGTGCAGTGTAAGGCTAAACAAAGTTGATTTTGTCGACAATGGGCAAATACCGACGCTCTTGCCTTGTGACGATGACTGACCAGTGAACCGGCATGCAAAGTTAACCAAACCTGATGTTTCAGTCAAGAGCAGTGGGCAGGTGCTCACAAGTTCTGCCCCTTCGAAGTTTCCTTGCTGCTTGGCCTTGGAATTTGGGAGGAGTGGTGGATGGCGTCGCTCTGCAAGATGAACAGCTGTGCTGTGGAGTTGTTCTGTAAAAACCTGCGTATATAGTCATGATGTTCTTTGGCAATCTGGTTTCGCGAATCAAATTCTATATGAAATTGATTTGCAAATCAGGAATTGACAATGCTATCAAGACTGCCTTATCAATCTATTTATTCAATTGATCTGTTCTATGCACATTGTCGATATCAGGCTGTGCCGATTTCTCATCAACCTTCATTGTCATAAACAAAATCAGTATTGTGAAAACCAGATTTTTTTTTCAAGACCGGTTTTATTCAAATCTTGAAAAAAAACTCGTTTGATACCCCTAACAAACAAAACATAACCTAAACCAGTTCTCTATGGACTCAGAATTTTCAGTTTTAACAATATTTAGTGGGAGTTGTTTTTAACAAAAGCAGGAAGCCAATTCAGATTCTCTCCCTTATCAACAACAGCAGTAGTGTCAGCACAAACAAGTGCAGCAGAATGCAACACTTGCTTTTTCCAGTCATCAGCAGGGAATAACTGAGCTAATGATGGAAGAAGACAAGAAATGCAGGTGTCAAGTGGATACTCATACTACAGGCATTATGATTTGCAGCTCTATACAATCTTGCTACACAGAAACTTGGACAATATCATCCTGGAGCCACCCATGCATGAATCCATCTTGAGCACAACAAACTTGCACAAAAACAGTGTTTGGTCAGGCAGAGCCAGATTTGGTTGCATCAACCGATGAACTGACAACACTAGACAACATTTTCCACCTGACGTCATCAGGCTGTCCAGTCCTCACAAGCAACTGCTCATCAGGAGGCTTCCTTTCCCCTTTGATTGGTTGCAACATCTCTTTTTCTCTCTCTCTACTGCTGTGTGATCATGCCATGTATCCTCTCAAAGCTGCTCCCTTTTGCTTCCTGTCAAGAAGAAGATTGCACTGGCAATTAGTATAAGCTACGGCAGTTTCAGGAAATTACCTGCTGTATGCATCAGCAAGGGGAGTATGGTATGGTCACCTTTGTGGAACCACGACCGGCGGCCGGCTCGCCGGATCTGCTGCTCGTGGTTCTGCAGGAGCTCGTCGACGCGCCGGGACTGCGACAGCAAGGGCCCGGAGAACTGCACCCTCTCCCCCTTGGCCTTGTGCTTCTGAAATTCCAGTTCCAAACGATGAAAATCATCAGTGTGATATGACGTGAAACAAAACACTACAGTGCAATGCAATGCAACGCAATGTCGTTATAGGGCCATTTGGAACACAGAAATTTCATAAGAAACAAATCAATTTGAATCGGGAAAATTCCCGTATTTCAAACAATGCCATGTATGAACTGGAATCATCAGTGTGGTGTGAAATTGTGAGTGGTGAGACCTTGCCGCTCTTGATCTGCTTGACATCCACTGGCTCCCTGATGAACCTGCTGTTAAAAGCTTCAGAAGTGCTGAACGCCTCCGCGACCTGCGCCCACTGCTTGATCATCTCCTGCTTCTCCACCTCGTATGAAGTAGCTGTAGTTGTTGTCCTTGCGGGATCACCTCCATTGTTGTTGGTTCTTGGCCCCTTGGAGCAGCTCCGCTTCGTCGTCGCCGTCGTCTTTGCGGCGTCGGGTCTGCGCTTCTTGGCCCAGGCGAAGCCGGTGGAGGCGGTAAGCTGCACCGGGCCGGAGAGAGGGAGGTGTTCGGCGAACTGGTGCGCCTCCTGGTAGCTGCGGGACATCTGCCTGGCGCACGGCGGCGCGTCGGTGTCGTGGCGCTTGCTGATCATCGGCACGGGCTGCAGGTCGACGAACAGCCTCGCCTCGCCGCCGTCCTTCCTCGCCGCGCCGTCGGCTCGGGGGAGCGATTCCTCGGCGTGGACGTGGCCTGGCCTCTGGTTGGCGGCGCTCGTGTCCTGCAAGCTCTTGTGCGCCCTGGACAGCCGCTTCGCCGCCTCGCCGCCGCCGTTGCTCCTGCCATTGTTCCTTCTGAAAGTCGCAAGAAGTTGTATTAGTTGTGCTCATGTAGATGGTGCAAACTGAGGACAAAATGGGATCACCTTCTAGAATCTTCTCGAAACTTGGCGTCTATCTCCTTGTTGGGCGCGTACTTGGGAAGGCTCGACGGCTCGCAGGCGTACGGCTGCGTCCTGAAGTACTGAGCAAGCAATGCGCAGCAACAAGAAAAGATTCAGACATAGCATGAGCAATGGCATGAAGGCATGAATGGATGAACAGAGGTTGGTTTGATTTGGTACCTCGGAGATGAGGGCGGAGGAGGCGGTGCCGCGGGCGGTGGGCTCGACGGAGAGGAGGGTGGAGAGGAGGTGAAAGGCGGTGTCGGGCATGGACCTGAAGGTGTCCCTGAGGCGGCTCTCGTAGGGGTGCTGCGGGCGGAAGACGGCGGCGTGGGACATCCTGGCGCGGCGCCAGTAGTCGTCGGGCGGCGAGCCGCAGAGCTTGAAGATCTTGTGGATCTGCTCGACCTCGGTGCGGCCCTGGAGGATGGGCCGGCGGGCGTACATCTCGGCGAAGACGCAGCCGGCGCTCCAGAGGTCGACGGATGGCTCGTAGGAGGTGGCGCCGAGGAGGAGTTCGGGGGGGCGGTACCAGAGCGTGACGACGCGGCTGGTGAGCGGGTGCGCCGCCGGCGAGAAGAGGTTGGCGAGGCCGAAGTCGGCCACCTTGAGCTCGCCGTCGTTGCTCACGAGCAGGTTGGCGCACTTGATGTCCCGGTGCATCACCCCTCGCGCGTGGCAGTGCTCCAGCCCCAGCAGCAGCTGCCTCATGTAGCACTTGACCTACACTACCCGAACACACACAGAGCTCGATTACACAGTGCCACCTGCTCGACTCGCTAACAAGACCGTGCCTCGTAAATCGTGACACTAAGGCCCCTTGATCATGATACTAGAGATTATAGCAATCGTAAGATGCTACGATCATGGCAGGTTGACGGCAATGTTATGCTAGGTAGTGGTGGGTGTACCTGGGGTTCGGAGAAGGTGATGTCGGGGGCGGAGGTGAGGCCGGCGAGGTCGTGGTCCATGTACTCGAAGACGAGGTAGATGTTGCAGGAGGACCGGGAGGTGATGAGGCCCTCCAGGCCGACGACGTTGGGGTGGCGCTGCAGCCGCCGGAGGATCTGGATCTCCCGCGCCATGAACCGCACGCTATCCGGCTCCACGCTGTCGAACCGCACCTTCTTCAGCGCCACCAGCCGCCCCGTCTCCAGGTTCCGCGCCCGGAACACGCTGCTGTACGTCCCCTGTCCGATCTGCAACCCATGCCGGCGCCGGCGAGCTCGTTGTTAGCTCACAGTTTGTGATTGCATTGTCGCAAGAGGAGGAGGGGGTTCTTAATTGGCACGCTCATGCCGCTTGCCTTCTCGAGCTTCTCGAAGTTCTCGGCTTTGAGGGGGACCCACCCCTGTACGGCCTCGGCGGCGACAGAGCTCAGCCACGCCGGCCACCCGGCGGCCACCTGCTCCCCCTCGATGTACCGGTGCAGATTCCCCAGCCGCGTGCCGGAGGACGAGTTGCCGCGCGCGCCGGGCCCCCCCGGCGCCGCCACCTTCCCGGCGCACTCTCCGGATTCCCCATCGTCGTCCCCGCCGAGCTCGAACGCCTCCAGCCGCACCGGCCGGCTCCATATCGACGCCGAGCCCGGCGCCAGCACCAGCTCCGCCGACGACGCCACCGCTGACGCGCACCCAGACACGTTGTACGACGTCGACGACACCTCGTACGCCGGCGACGCCGTCGCCGCCCCCCTCGACGCCGCGCACCCCATGGCCCCACCCCTCCACCGCTGACGCCGGCGCGGCGGCCCAACCCCCCTCCTCCTCCCCGGACACCACCAGCCAAGAAACAGGGGAGGAGCAAGAAACAGGGGAGGGCTCCTCTGTTTTGGCTTCCCCCACCCCACCCTCCTCCTGCCCCCTGTTTTCTTTACCTCTGCACAAGCAATGCAGGCAGCTCCTCCTAAAGATAGCTACCACAAGTCCACAACCAAGCCCAACCCTGCCTTGTTGCTGCTGCTGCCTTTAATTGGTGTTTTCTATTGGCTCAATCCGTCCTTCCCTTTTGCTTTAATTCTTGTGCTGGTCTTGAGCTGGTGATTGTCCAAGAAAAGATGGGGGAGAACCGGAGAAGTGTAATTCTGGTGATTATTTTCTGATGCCCTACTAAAGATAGCCAAAAGCTGGTGAGAATGAGGCTTTGGTTAGGTGCAATAACCTCAACCTCTATGAGAGACCAAGCAAGGAAGCAAGAATAGCTGCAACTGATCCAAAAAGGAAGGATTTTTACATGTATTTTTTTTTGTGAATTTTTGTTATTGTTTTGATATGAAATTGATTGTGTAATTGGATAAAAGATTTGGAGAAGATATACACAGGTGTGCATTGGTCAAAGAATATTTGTTTTGGAAAAAGGTACATAAACAAGAGGAACTGTTCACACAAATAGTATTGTAGATACTTTTTTCCCCAAATTTGGCTTTCGGACACCCGTTTTTGCAAATATAGCCCATCTTTAGACCTGTCGAGCTACAGTAGCTCGGCAAACACCTACTGAGCTTCCCTAACTCGATAGGTCACCGGGCGAACGCATCCTGCTTAGTATGTACGCTTAAATTAGTGCTAATTGTATTTAATTAGTAGCCATAATTTTGTTGATGTTGTGGGAGTAGCCCCCACTTTGCCCTAGTTGGCCCATTGCTCCAAAAAGCTCAATGATCGCACGGTCACATGGCTGGCCCAAGAAAGGTTATAGCAAGGATAAAGACTGTATTGCATCTACAATCGTAGCTCTAGATAGAAGTGTTTATATAACAGAGCTCCTCATGGCTATAAATATATGTCTTAGGGAGCCATGAGGAGGAGAGCTCTATCTTTTTCTGACAAATTTAGGTGGCACAAATCTCTATCTCTGCCTCCATGTTTTGTATGGCTCTGGACAACCCTTTTGTGATCTCCCTGGTAGCCCATTGTTTATTATTTTGTCTGTAACCACAACAGCTGCGGCTCCACAGCTCTTGCTACCGAGTTAGGGGAACTCAGTAGGTGCCCACTGAGCTACTGTAGCTTTGTAAGTACTTGCTGAGCTCCTCAAGCTCAGTAGACATCTACCGAGCTCGATAGGTCCAGCAAGGGAGCTAGATTGCAAAAACAAGTACCCGAAGACTAAATTTTTAAAAAATAGTTATAATACCATTTGTATGATCAGTTCGGGAGAGAGAACTCATGGGTATGCAAGTATAGGAACGTGGTGTCCGGATTTTGGGCGGGAAATGTTCATGTGATTATATATATTATGGCACTCGGGGAGTATGGGCATATGTACCAGCCGTTCATATTTAAAACGCTAGCAACCTGCTTTTCTCTCCCCTTATTTCCTCTATGTATGTTGCATTGTGTTTTTGTCAAATAATTCATGGCTAATGGGTTTAGTACTCTCTGTGATGATGTGGTTGATGTAAAGATAAGCAGAGGAACACTGATAGTTTGTTAGCAATATGACATCGGTCCACTCCAAACGGTTTTAGCTTTTGTCTTCTAATTTATAGTTTTTCGTCTTTTTCTAGTTTTTTAGCATTTTGCTTTTCTTTTTTCTTATTCCTTTGTATTATCCATATTGATATAATATTTTTTATTTTTATATTTAATTATGTATAATAAGTCAACAATAATTACAATACAAAATAAGCCATAAGTTCCGGCTTATGAGTGCCTTTGAACACCTCCAACCGACATCAAGTGGCCAGTTAGTTAACTCCAAAGAAATAACAAAGTGATGGTTTAGCACTTTAACTAGTTTTTTTTTCTTTTCCTTTTCTCATGTCTGGAGAAAGGGATATATACTCACTATATTGCTACCCCACCTTTGCATGAGAGAGGGATTTGTTTTGGGGAATGTTCGACTATTGCACCTATGGATATTTGGTGAGAAGATTTATGAGAGCAAGTATTATAAGAGGCTGTAAGCTGGCTGTATGCTGAGGTGGAGGAGAGAGAGGAAGAGAGAGAAGAGAGGTGGGCTGTAAGCTTACAGCCAGCTGAAGCACAAGAACCAAGAAACTTTGTGAGAGGAAGGGGTAGGTCATACAGCCTTCAGCTGACTGTAACTACTATATGAGTAGGCTGATAAGTGGGCTGTAAATATCTATACAGCCAGCTGAAGGCTGTATTATAAGACTTGCTCTTAGGGATTGTCCAATGCACAGTTAAGTTGAGATCCAATTTTGTTGGTGGAATTTGTTGTTTTGATGACTATCAAATGTGTACTCCCTTATATTCTCTTGAATCATCAATGCATGCCTCTGAATTATAAGCTATTGACTATTGTCTTCCATATTCGGATAGTCTACACTTCATATCAATTTCCAAAGACGATTTTCCATGTCTTCCAATTTCTCGAAAAGTCTTGTATCACTTCAGGCATGCTGACTTTAGTCGCAGAAAAGGAAAAAACAATGTCGCTAGAAATAGATGAGATGTGAGAAAAAATTGCTGAAATTTGAAGGAAACTCGTACCACACACTCCAACTTGGTGTGAAGAACTACTATGATCATGGGTTGCATGGACTGTGCTTTCATGGTTGGTTAGCTAGCCAACCAGTTCATTCTTTCTGCAGAAAAGGAATTTATTTGGTGGTTGACTATTCCACCCACCATGTTGTCCCTATCCTGTGCCTCCCAAAAAGGTACAAAATAAATGGGGCCCACTAGGCATAGAGAGGTGTGCATAGGACCACTGCACTCTAGCTTCTTAATTTTGTAATTTTTTCTTTTATTGCTTTGTATTATTCGTGATGATATAATATTTTTATTTTTAAAATTTAATTACACTAAAAAAGCTAATAGCTGTTACAATGAAAAAAGATACTACAGTGTAGAACAGACCATAAACTCGGACTTAAAAGTCTAAATGAGCACCAGTTAACCATGCAAAATTTAGGACTTCTGTATCCAAGGCAAAAAAAAAAAAACACTTGCAGAGAGAAGAAAAGAAGCTTAGCATAGCATTAAGTCCACTCATTCTAGCAAAGTGGTTGGCAATTCTTTTGAGGAGGTAAGCTGTGGTGGTCTCCTTGCTTTTGTGGTTTGTGCTATGTGACTTGTGGTTTTGCTCTCATCACAATTGTTTTCTCAGGAAGTGGTAACAAACAGTGACCGCCAAGTGGGCCTGGCTAAATTTCACCTGACGCTGGGGCCCAGTTATCTATGACTCAGAGCAGTGCTCCATGTGCATGCAGATGCATGGCGAGAAGATAGCATCATAAGATGATCTTTCCTGCTTTCTGCCGTGCTTTGGTGCTCTCATATCTTCCATGCTACCTTCGATGCAAGATATGCCTGATCATGCTGTGTTTGTTTTTGTTGCGGCAAATTGAGCTCCCTATATTGACATGTAGCCATTTTTAATATGCACTCTAGCACTGAACATAGGTGGCAAAAGGTCCCAATCCTTTGCCGGGTTAAACTTTACATCAACTGAAAAAAAAACTATATCATGTCATCAACATAAGACATTAGAAACTATGTCATATCTCAAAATTGTTATCTCTAGTCCTCCAAAAAAAATGATACTAGTTGTTATAGCAGAGGCATAAGGCTAAGGAGAAAAGTAAAATCTTGTAGCTAGGAGCTCAGTATTTTCACATGCAACTTAGATGCTTACTCTCCCTTTTTTCCATGCAACTCCAGTCCTTTCAGCGATCGAACAAATCAACAGTACGAAGACTTGATTGGGAAGACATGATGCGCCGTGCATGGCTGCATGCGCTAGCAGCTCACCCTTTATGCACGGCCTGAGTTGATGTTTGCTGCTGATCCATTTGCTAATTGCCTCTCTTCTCTCTCTCTCTCTCTCTTTCGTGGACCCACAAGCATGCCCTAGCTTCTAGTTTCTAGGTTTTTTGTATTTCTCTTTTTTTCTTTATTTCTTTGCATTATTGTGATGATATAATAATTTTTCTATCTTTTATTTTTTTAAATTTAATTATACTGAAAAACTACCAGTAGGTACAGTGTAAAATAAACTAGAAGTTTGAATTTAAAAGTCTAAATAAGCACCACCTTAAAACACTGAGTGAATCCTAAGCCGTGTGTCCATGAATGCAGCCATTATTGTATTGTAGCACAATGATCCCTAGCAAAGGCAAATGCTCCTACTGAATTTAACACAGGCATGTGGCTGTGTACTGTGGCATTGACAAGCTTTAACCACGCGATCTTGATTGAAACCTATCCTCTCTCTTCTTCTTTGCTCCTCTCTTTGACAAACTTCGTAGGAACCTTCCTTGGCATCTGATATATAGCTTTCTTTGGAGGTTTAGTTTAGTTGGACCGGTTAATTATGGTGTTTGGAGGTAACTTTGCCTGCTTAGGCACGCACTCATTTGGCATGAAACGATGCTAATCTTCGCTGTGGACTTTTTAAGTCCTGAGCTATGCTGTGATTATGCTTCTGTATTTTGGATTAACAATACTAACCAATAGTGGCAAAACATTGAGCGAGCAACGACTCCATTGGAAAAGGAAACGTCGTTCTAAAGGAAATGAGGGCGGCAAGATCTAGGCTCCGTCTAGAACGCGAGAATTTACCTCGATTCGTATAGAAATTAAACTGTTTATTACAAAATTATTGTGTTTCAAACGAGACCTAATTGAGTTGAACTAGAATTAGGTCGTAATACTGCCTATTCCTAGGAATGGCAACGCGGTCGGGGGCTTCTAGTGGGCGAGTCTGTACCCCGCTAAGGCTCCCTGTCCTACCCTCGCTAGGCCTAAGAGCAACTTCAGTAGGGCCCCTATTTGAACCCTCATTCTACTTTTGAGGGCCGAGGGGTAAAAAAACTCACTCCAGCAGGGCCCCTACTTGAGCCCTCAAAAGTATGGGGCCCTCAAATCTCCCCCTCGAGCCCTCATTCCTGGGGGGTCTGGAGGGAGCACATACTTTTGAGGGCTCAAGTAGGGGCCCTGCTGGAGTGAGTTTTTTGCCCCTCGGCCCTCAAAAGTAGGATGAGGATGAGGGTGGGTCATATGTGCCATCCCCTCTAAGAATGAATTTGAGGGTCCTGTTTTGAGAGCTCCTGCTGGAGTGTAACCCAAAAAACAGAGCCCTCAAAAGTAGGGAGAGCCCTCAAATAAAAAGTAGGGGCCCTGTTTTGAGGGCTACTGCTGGAGTTGCTCTAACGGGCTCAATCCTCTCTAACTCCGTCCCTTGGGGTTGGGGATTGAAAAACATTAAATATAAATTTAAACATACAATGGCTTTATTAATTAATTTATAAATATTCAGATATATTTTATCAAAATATACCTCCAAAATTATATCCTAATATATATTTAAGTTTTAGTCTAAATATATAAAAATGTATATCTCGTATTAAAAATTTATATTACATAAATAAAATAATATATTAAATTTTACTGGTTCCCCACGGGCCCACGGGGAATATTAAATTGGCATCCCTACCCGCATTCCTGGCCCACCCAGCAAAGAACCTTATTTTTCAGGATCAACTAGGCGTCAATGTTTAGCAAACTACCGGTCACTTTCTTTCTTTGTTTCCACACCAGCCCCACCCTCACTCTATCGTTTCCGCTTGATCCCGTCACTACACCCACCACGTCATGCATGCAGGTGGCTCTGTCACCAGCGAGAGAAAATTGATGATTTGCCATCTTCAAGAATGGGCTTCGCACTTTTACCACTTTCAACGTTGGCTTCGTAAAAATACCATGTAGTACATTAATCCCTTGATTAGTATGCCATTTCATCCCTTTAATTCATTTTCTTTTTCTAATTCAGGGACTAGAAAAGACCCTTCTAGGCTTCTACCCCTGGCTAATTTCTCACGTATATGCTTTTGCCTTGCGCTTGCTCGGCCAGTGGCTTGCCCGCTGGAAAAGATGTATTTTTGCGCCTTGGATGCCACTCTCGAGGATCGTATCTGGAGCTAGTTAGTCAACGCCTGATTACCGCTAGTAAACGTATAATTGAAATTGAAAGGGATTTTGGCACAATAGATTAGCTAATTATGCTGATTAGTGCTAATAAATTCCTATTGCCTTTAACAGTAGCATGCATAGTTGGATTTGCACCAACCATAGCTTGCGCAGATTATTTGTATGGATTTTCCACTATAATTTTTTCGGGATTTGAACCCATATCTATGGGTTATACAATTTAAGATGGCTACACTAACCAACTATATACCCACCCTCTAAAACTAAAAAAGGTACTAGTAACTCCTTTGGTAAAAAAAAATTAGCCAGGGGTAGAATGGTCTTTTCCAGTCCCTGAAATTAGAAAAAGAAAAAGAAAAAGAATTAAAGGGATGAAATGGCATACTAATCAAGGGATTAATGTACTACATGACATTTTCGCGAAGCCAATGTTGAGAGTGGCAAAAGTGCGAAGCCCATTCTTAAAGATGGCAAATCATCAATTTTCTCATCACCAGTAGCGACTCCTTGCGCCACATCCCTCACTTGCCCTTACTGTATTTTAGGCAGTTTTTTAATTATGATCGATGCTTTTTAACTATAATTTTTGATATGATAGTAAATATGTTAACGTAGGTGGTGTATATAATTTTAAAATTAAGAAACTGTTTAAAGAATATGTTCTAAGAAACTAAAAGTTCAAAGACCAAAAGAATAGATTCTTTGTCTACCTCCTTCCTGCAAGCTCTTACGTCGCTATATATATCCCCCGCCTTTGGTGGCGCTCCTGCTGCCCTCTCAACCCCGTTCACGCCCACCAATCTGCAATCTCCTGCTGCTGATCTACAGCCTATATGTCATCTTCTTCATCCTGCTCAGTTTATTTGCCCTTGGTGTTGCCTTCTCCTTCGCTCTACCGCTCTCCACTCCCTAGTCCCTCCCTGCCCTCCGTTGATGTACCTCGCTATTTGTATCCACCAGCCATCATGCCAATGGAGATCCAAGATGTAAGAATCCAATGCACCTACAAATAACTTCATCGCGTGGGTTTCGAAGCGGAGAGATTACACTTTCTTTTTCCAAAACAGGTATTTAATCCTTACCTTACCATTTTTTAGAGCATAAAAAGATCATTACTAGTTCAGTTTTCACCGATCCCGAGAGCCCAGATCAGCTGAACCAAACACCAAAACTTGTTCCCCCCTCTTCTTTTTTTGGGGGGGGGGGGGGGGGGGGGGGGGGCTACAGTCATTTATGAAAAAAAAACATATGTTTCAATATATATTCATACAAAAGCATGGCAAACTTAAGTTTTCACTCGTATAAAAATTGCTCAAATGTTACAAGAACTTCTCTACTTTAAAAAGAATTAGGGGGAAAAGGGAGACGTAAAAGCCATATATCTCAATATGTTTTAGCTCAGCTGCTTCGTGGTCGAAAACAAGGTCTCTCTAACCACCTCCAGCAAACTTACGACAGGTTTGGCATGAGAAGTACTTAAAATGGTTACTTGACATCATCAGTGAACGTTAGTTAATCTGCTGATCATCCAGCATGTGCGTTTGCTAATTTATATTCTGAACAATTGAAAACTTGATATCATACCGACAACATGCCATCATGGTCAGGACCTAAATGTATTTACTGGAAACTCAAATTCCAGCATTCACTGATAGAGAGCGAGGACTATTCTTAAGGTACATTGCTATCTAGAACAAGAGTTTATTGTGTACAAGATGTTTTGATCCAATGCAGGTTTCTGGAGCCCCAAATTTGGGCTGAGAAGCATGTACAATGTTGATTGATTACTATTAAGCTACTAGGTCCCGAATTTCTCTGCAGCCCCATCACCAAAAAAACATAGTTTCCGATCAATTCTCATCAGCTATGACATCTAAAAACTTCTCTCAAGCAAGACGCAACGAGGCATTGTTCGCCGGTGGGCATCTTGGCCGGCGACAGCGCCGTGTTGTCCTTCCCCACCCCATTATGTCCAGTGCATCGGGGTCCAAGTTAGCTGGGGCAAGCGGTGCTGGTGGTGGCATTGGCGGTGGGCTGACCTTGGCCTCCTCCACAGTGACAGCCACAGATCTTGCCCGGCGTCTTCCCCTTGGTTGTGACCCATTCCGGCCTCCCCGCTTTGTCGGAGCCACAGGAAATGATCTTCCAAGAGAGTGAAGATCCTCTGACACCTCATGTTTTGACAGCGATGCGAGGCCCGGCAAAATGTCCTTCTGGAAGTCTTTCTTCTGGCGTCGCCTTCGTGCTTGGCCTCTCCGAGGCTTTGTCAGAAGCAGTGTAGCTGCAGCACAGCCATGGTCTTCATTGCTCTTATGCTCTTGGGTTCTTGGTGTTGAATGGTACTCATAGCCTTTGGTTTCTTGTAGCTGCAGTGTCAAAGCCTCAAAGTCATCTTTACTATCACTGTCAGTACTATAGACCACTGCGTTCTCCTTTGATGAAGCGAGGTCAGCGAACCAATGCAAAGTGTCAGGCTGAGGGGATCCTGTCTGAAAGACATCATTACACATGGCCACCAGGCTCTCTGCTGCAGTTATAGCAAAAGAGTCCTTGGAAGGATCATCAGGTTCCTGAGGAACAACATTGCTGTCTGACTGATGGAAATCTATCTCCGGATCATCCATGAACGGCAATGCATCATTCAGGTCAATGAGATTCCCTATATTTGTGTCAATTTCCTTCTTTTGGAACTGCATTTCCATGAGAGCTTCATGCGTTGTTGACGGTGTAATGTTTGTGCCCACATGTAGACTGGATGAGCACCGTGAATGTTTTTCAGTGGCAGCACTGATAGGGAAACCGAGAATTTTCGTGCTACCTTCTGAATAAGCTGTGGAACCGAATGACAACTGGGAATGGCCATTTACACCATTCAATGGCACTAGTGGCTTCATCAGATCTATCGGTTTCTTTCTGAGCCAAGAGATATCTACCGGTGAATTCTCACTTCCCTGTTCCTGAGTGCCACTGACATCTCTAGGGGGATCGTTGAGATTTACGTCTTTCAGACAATCATGGAGTGGGGAATGCTTTTGATATTGAGGCTCTCCAGGAATCTTCGATGAATGATGATGACGACAATGATGAGGTGCATTTGGAGCATGAAAAGAATCCACTGAGAAACCATTGAAGAAACCATTCCGAGCAAAGGGCGTTTCAACAGCACCGTAATGATTCCTAGCTGTGTACTTTGTGTTGCTGCTTTGCCATAGAGACGTAAGTGCAGCATTGGAGCTGGGTGGTGCAAGGATCTGTGGATTGAAGGTGCTAGAGCTGGACAGGTAATGCCCTGTTGAGGAATCAATACCATTTTGCTTGTGTTTGAAGCATGCCATGCCGACGCTTTGATCTGGCAAAGAAGAGTAAAATATGCTTAGTGTGCATTGATGCCTAGATATTGATTTAAAAAACAAAGCTATAAAGCTCGCAAAAAACAAGAAGTCTAGAAATCTCACCATCTTTTGTAGGGCTGAATGAATTCTTATGCCTTATTTCCTCATTTGCACCAAAGAAATTTGAACCAGATGCTTCACCAACACGCTTTTCTTTTAAGTTGTCTTGCAAGCTTAGGAGGTTCAGGTTCACTCCCCCCGATGAATAATGCTGATTCTGAGAAGTGGAGGTTCCCACACCTAGGAAGTTTGTTATTTTCATACTACTAGATGACTCTTCCACAGTTTTATTCAAAACATTCACTGCTGAGCCATGTTGTGGCTGTAAACCAGTGGCCCAACTCTTGTCCATGTGCAAAGAGCCCTCACTATTTCCAATGTTAAGCTTGATATTTCCACCAAGAACTGAACCATTGGTTCTTGGGAAAATCTTTGCAGGCTTCTCCTCCAGTATCTCCACATCATCATCATCATCGGCATATGCATCAGCTGGAAGCTGAAGGTCCAACATTTTCTTTGTGGACCTGCCATTACTGTGCCTCAAAGGAGCTCCATTCAAACTATACTCTGAACCACTTCCCTTTGTGAAATTTACAGATGATTGCTTAATATCATGTCCAGAAGTAGGCCCAACTTGCCAGACTCTTTTTACAACCCCAGATGGTGCCTGTGATGAATAGGGCCTTGCCTGTACTGTATCTGCAGATCTAGGATATCCATTGAACTCTTCTCTTTGGCACTGTGCCATTAGGTCCTTCTGAATTTTATACAGACGGTGAAGTTCGTAGACCTATATAGATATCAATATCGTAGAGGAAATGAGGAACAATTACAACTATAGACAAGTAAAAGAAAAACAGCAACATTTACATAAGGAATGCTTTCTTTATCAATATTGACTACTGAAGCTCATAGTACCATCAAAAGTTACCTGTTTCCGGAATGTAGCTTCATGTACAAGCATTGTCCGCTTCAACATTTCCTTGTCAAAATCTGCAGATCCATTCACCGGTATTATTGTGAATCTGTCACTGAGATGCCCACTTGGTTTGTTCTCCTCATGGTACGACAACCAATTGCCATTCGAGTTTACACTAGAATCTGCCATGGCGAAGTATCCTGGAAGGTAGGTCTTGCCCTCAACTTTTATTCCCATTCCTGACAAATATCGACAAATAAATGCTGGATTATTGAGATATCATTCACATCTATCACACTGAAACAAAAAAAACCTTTTATTCAGAGCATTCAAAGAGTTCTAATTGTGGACTCGAGAGTTAGGCCCACATGTATGATTTCCATATTCATACTAAACCATGAGTTAGGCCCACATGTATGATTTCCATATTCATACTAAACCATAATGATTAACGAACCCTGCTACCCCCCTACCCTGCACCACCCTCATCCGACCCGACCTACCCAAACAAAATCCATTTGCCATGTAGGGCTAAGTGGACCTGAACACAAACACAGTGGCAAGTTTTTTTTTTGGAGGGGGTCACGACAATTCCGTACAAAAGTTTCCATATGCGCAGCCTTTCTGCTTTGGAGTTTACTCAGGGGAAAAATCAGAAAAAATGCTGAAATGGCCAAATAGGGTACGTTACTGAAAGTACAAACCTCATACTATAGTAATGTAGTTTCTGCAAGGAGCAAGAAGTTAACAAAGATCTTTTTCATTAGAACTCATCGACTAATCATAATAAACACTACAGTTCTCCATAAAGATTACTTCGTACATACAAAATGTTTTCTAGCTCAAATGACATTTGTTCTAGAATAGATCCAATTCTAATTAACACGTATTCCATCAATATCAGGAATAAGTATATAGAGCGACAACAATATGTAAAGTTAATATATTTCACTAACAGTTAAGTGAAGCATGATCACAAATGCCACATACACTTTTAACACAGGGAACTGAATAACCAACAGAATAAAGTATCATCTATCCGTGCAACAAATCGAATGTGGAAAGTCAACAGGTACCATTGGTATTATACTCTACACTGAATTTTGCAATGTCTAGACCCAAGTTGTTGTTTTCTGCAAACACTTTATTATGATCCATTGTCATAGTTCCTTATTAAACAACCAATGTAGAACATCAGTCACAATTACAATGAAGAAACTCATATTAGTTTTCTTCATGCAAACAAATATCAACTACAATCACTAGTATTCTTCCTGCAAATGAGGGGGCCAAGAACCAAAAGTGAATCAAATGGCATATAAGTGAAGTCCCTCAACGACATCTTCAGAATACGCACACTAATTTCGTACGAAAGAACTCCATAATCCACATCCATCCAAATAATTCTACAGGAGAAACAAGCATTATATCTAGGAGATCAGTACTAAGATGTTTCCTACTTACAAAGTGCTCAGACGTGAAACAGTGCTGGATGAGAAAATTCTGCAGGCCAAGTCTCCGTAGTTCCTAAAGAACTGGATTGTTTCCGCCAGATTATTCAATGATTCGATTTTTTTCAGGAGAGGAGAAGGCTAGGTTGCCTCACCCATTGCAGAGAGAAACATTAATCTTTTAAAGAAAAAAACTTCCGTTTTCTTTCGTGAGATTTGCAAAAAAAATATGAGCACTCTAATCCATAGAAGATGATGCCAGACACGAGGCAACTACCCCAAGGTGAATGAAACAGCATGTAAGTAAATCCCCTGAACCACATCTTAAGAATGCACACACCAGCGTGACAAAAAAACATCATGTTTTTAAGATAAAAAACATCACTTATTTCAGATGCAATAATTGCATCGTTTAACAGAGGCCCAAACGATTCCAATCAACAAGTGATAGAAAACCAGAACAAAGATATCTCGTACTTACAAAGTTCTCCGATGTGAAGCAATGGTGGATGAGGAATTTCGCAAGCAAAGCGTCTGTAGCCCCAAGAAATTGAATTATGCCTGCCAACTTATTCAGTTCGTCTTTATCTTAAGCAGAGGAAAAGGCCAGGTTGCGTCACCAAGAAGAGACCTGAAATTTGGCATTTGCAGCAAGTAAGGACAGAGAAAAAATGAAGGAAAAAGGGGAAATAAATGCACGGGACAAGAAATGGAAGACAAGATCAAGAACTGCAAGAAACCGTGACGAAAGAAGGATCCAAAAGATCAAAATGCTAAAAAAAAAAAATCAGATGTTCCCTAAGCAATTCTGCAAAACATCACACCATAGGCACACTGCGAGAAGAATCTAACAGGAACCAAAGCCAAGAAAGAGGATGCACAAGGCAGGATCAACAAGATAGCAACATCAGAACGATCAAAGGCGCCTCTTTCCTGCCAAAGGCGTAACCAAAATAACACAATCAAAACCAACAAACGGGGAAAAGGGGGGGGGGGGGGGGGGGAGATTCTACACAAGCAAAAAAAAAAACCAAGCATAACAGCACAGGAACTGGGTTTGGGAAGCATCCAAGAACAAGACCTCTGACCTCATGTACTGAAACAGGGCAGCAGCAACAACAGCAGCATGACGAGGCCAAGAACAGGGGAGAATTTTCAGCTCACCGTATCACCGGGAGAAGCCCACCGGCCGCCTCGGAGCCTCCAAAATCCAAAAAAAGATTCCACCTTTCCCCACTTCCTCAAGCCAGGAGACAAGGCCAACCAGACAGACAGCAGGACATATAACAATAATAAATATATATGTTTATATATATCCATTCACATGGACAAAGATTTATCCTTCCTTGCTATCTAGATCATGCAAGGAAGAGGAGATTAACCCAGATGCAGATCAGAGACTAGATTGGTAGGCAGAGGAAGATAAGGGGAAAATCTCCCATTCTTTTCTTCTCCTTCCCTCTCTCCCTTTCTCTCTCTAGTAGCAAGGAAGAGGAGGAGCGAAAGACCTTCTTAGAAGAGTGACAGGAAAAGTTTGTCAACTTCCGGTCGTTTTATTCTCTTCCTCCTCTTGTATTGTTCTCACTCTTGAGTCTCACCTCCACCCTCCCTCTCTTCCTCTTTTCTTGGTTTCGTTGGCCGGCTTGGTGGTGGATAGGGAAAACATCACTTTGCATTGGATTTTGGGGGAAAAGCCATAAATTTGGGATTTCTCTGTACCTTTTCCATTCCTCTCCTCTCTTGCTTTCCTGTATGAGTTCAGTCTATCGGACAATCAGACCTGGGAGATTCTCTCCCTCTCTCTCTCTCATCGCTTTCTCTCTTTCCTTGTGCCTCTGGATTGGAGTATAAAGAAAGGAAAGGAGAAAAGATCATAAATGTAACACCACAGCTAGATGCACACACACCAAACCTCGTTCTTGTCCATTGCTGACCGTCGACAGATGGCACAACTAATCAAGCATTTTGTGGATGTTGTTGGTACCACTGGAAGTGATGTATCATTTTTGTAGATGGCCATGACGTTGATTAGGAATGATTAAAAAAATTCTGAACAGGAGTCAAAGACTGATAGAGAAGGCCGTTTCTTGTGTGAGCTCATCTTGCCCTTGAATTCATTCGTTCTTAGTGCCATGCAATGGATGCTTTAATGACACATTACCTCAGTCTGGTGCTGGATTTTCAAGATTTCCAAATGTACTTGCAGCACATTCAATTCTGTAACTGACCCATGACTCACTTTACGTTTCTATTTCGCAGCTAATTTCTTAGTATGCGACTAGTCCTTGTAGCTACTT
This sequence comes from Dendrocalamus latiflorus, assembly GCA_017311315.1. Classification (NCBI taxonomy): domain Eukaryota; kingdom Viridiplantae; phylum Streptophyta; class Magnoliopsida; order Poales; family Poaceae; genus Dendrocalamus; species Dendrocalamus latiflorus. Next base: position 23,869,216 of record CM029632.1, read on the forward strand.
GTCCTGGTCAATTCTTCCAGACAAGGACAAATATTTATTAACGATAACAGGAATTGAATTATAAGTACTATATTGGAAATAATTAAAACAAAAGTACTACACTCAGTTATGTCCATAATGCACACATTTAGTATGATAGTATCTTTGTGTACACTCTCAACACTGTTCGTAGGTATTTGTTCTACCGTACCTTTCTAAAAAAGATAAGTATTTGATGTCGTAGCATCATATTAACTTATTCCCTTTCTTTCTGTAAAATAATAACCAGGCTGATTGCTGCTATTTCCCTGAAGCCACGGGGACTAGTAGCATTATTGGGTAATCCCCTTTCTGCTTGTGTATTTCTTATTTTTGTTTCCTCCAATGGATTTCCCAAATGGCTAAGCTGTGTGGACACCTGTGGGCCCCACCCATCTGAGTTTGCTGTGTTCCATGGAAGGGGGGTTAAAGGGAAGGAAGAGGCAGCTTGCTGTTGTTGTAACTTGTACTAATAGCTGCAGGGGCGAAGCTAGAGCACTAAAGACCCGAGTGCACACATAAGCCTGCTGTAAGTCTGTTGGGCCATATGTTCCATGCGTTATGCGTATATGGGCTTGCTGCAGGCCGGGTGGTGCACGTACTGAGCTCTAAGGGAATGCACAAACGGTGGAACTTAATTGCTAATTACTTAAAATTATTTTTTTCCCTGGTGCCGGTGCACTCGGCAAGCCCAACTTAGCTTCGCCCCTGAATAGCTGGGCAATGGGATGTCATGGATGCACACTTATTACTGCACTAGGAGTAGCATGACCCCATGTGCCCTCACCCCCTAATTCAGCTCTGGATTTGCAGTGGCTTCATGCAAGAATCAGGATGTTTCACTCCATTTCACAATGGGTAGGTGATACATTTCTAATTCCAACCAACATGTATATGTGCTTCTGTGGGTGAGCTATTTGTGAGTGAGGCACTGTTGCAAGGCTAGCAAAATGGATAGGCCAAAACATGGCAACAGACTGAAATTTGGCTGGGTTCAAACCAGCTTATAGCTGGCTTGCTCGTACTATCTACAATAACTAGCTTAAACAGTGTGTTTTTTAATGTGAAGTCAATAGGAAGATTGTAGTAAAAAGAATACTGAGTTTAACTGTACCGATCAAAATTGCATACGATTATTTTTCTGTGCGAACAAATATAATTCAAATATTTAAGCCATAAGACATAAGCCATCAGCCCAAAAGAACCTGGTAAGTTTTGGAGAAAAGGTGCTCCATCCGCATAACCCCCTGTGGGGGAAAGATTCCTGTTTTATTTCTTTTTATATTTTTGTACAAAAAATACTCATGTGACAAGACAAAGTAGAAGCAGAATCATTAGAGAAGATGACATGGTACAAAGATTCTTAGGTTTTTTTTCTCATCAGCAAATTAAAATTCTTCTATATTAAGGAGTACCGGTACAAGGCAGGAACTAGTAAATGGAGTGGAAAGGTCCGACACTTGGACTAATAATCCCTAGCCCTAGTCATGGTATAATACACTTGAAGAACATCTAGATCAAATTGACCCCACTAAGTAATACATGTAGCAAAGACTCCACTGTTGATGGCAACTTAATACTAGAGTTTGTCGGCTCTCTTGAAGCAATTAGAGAAAGTGAAGAAAATGGACTAACTGTTTTACTCTCTCTACTTGAATTTACTTGTCATTTTAGACTAGGAATGGAAATTAATGTGTTGAATATGGCCTAGGAAAAAAATCAAGAGGACAACTATTTGCGAACTAGAAACTCCTTAATAAAACGACATTTTTGGACCAGGAAGAGTACGTTGTCGGGTGGTTGTTTTGGAGGATTCTCGCATTATTCCCGGCCCAGAGGATTAATTCACTGTTCAATATTCGGATCAGAGAACACACCCAATGTATTCTCCTCTGAAAGGGGCAATATCCAATGTTATTTGCAGGGAAGAAAACATGAGGCAAAAGTTGAGGGAAATTTCGTACGATTTGTCTCAGAGAGAAACCTAAAGGTTGCTCTGCTCTGTTTCGCCGCCGCCAAGAGCCATTGCCGCACCGTCGCCGGAGCTGACGAGGGTGCCCGTCCATACTCCAGGGTTGCCGGCCGGAGGATCAATCTGATACGGGATGTGGGTTGATAAAGAAACGGGGTTTTTGCTCATTACTGAAAGGTGCGATGATGACATTGCGCTTCCTGAATCTAAAAGCGTAATCTGTCATTACGTATTACCTTTCACTTTCTTATTACCTTTCCCGTGCTTTTCAGTCCTCACATCCAAGCGCACTATTGTGTTTTCCAATAAACAGCGAGATTCCACAAACCCTACCACTCACACTGTGGGTCTGTTTGGGAGAGCTTCACCACTGAAAACGTAGATCTGGAGCAGCAGCTCCACCGTGAAGCAGCTCCACCCGTGGATCTGGGATCCCACCACGGAGTGTTTGGCTTGTACAACAGCTCCAGATCCATGAAATTGAGGTTTTGGTGGGAATAGCCACTTTTGGTGGGATAGGGTGTGTAACCAGTGGCATTGGTGGGTAATTACCATCCAACTCCACGGTGGAGCACCCCTTGAGGAGCTCCATGAAATCCATGGATCTGGCCCTCAGATCCAGGATTTTGGTGGATCCAGATTTCGCGGAGCTGGAGCGTTTGGGTAAAATTTCGTGGAGTGAAGCTGTTTTTCGTGGATCTGGAGCTGGTGAAGTTCTCCCAAACAGGCCCTATAGATACTGTCGAGCAGCGCCAAGGGCGACGACTTCGGGCGGCTTGGAGGCCAGGCATGGCGGCGTGTGGTTGAGCAGCGTGACCGGCCCAGGAGCAGCGTGCGGGCGACACAGTCTGAGGCAGCGGCGGCCAGGGGCACAGGCTGTCAGCGGAAGCGGTAGCCGTGGTAGCTTGGTATGGCAGTCGGTCGGCGCATGACGCCGGGGCGGCTCGGCACTTGGAGCAGGTGGCCGTGGTTGGCAACTACGTGGCACGGGCGGCGACCGGCTGGTCGGCGGTGATGGTGCTGGTCGTATCCATTTATTTTCATGGTCACATCGGCCGGTCCAATGCATGGCCGAACGACGATTCGCACGACGAAAAGGAGCAGATGGCTGAAAAGCTGTGGCTTATGGTTGAAATTGCACTATAGCGGCTGAAATTTTACTATAGTTAAAGATGGCTTATTTGTCGTAATTAAATTTAAAAAATTAAAAATAGAAAAAATATGTTAACTCATTGCGGACAATGCGAACGAATACGGGAAAAAAGAACCGGCAAAAAAACTCAAAAAAACCAAAAGTTCAGAAAAGAACGAAATTTATGAATAGTAAAAAATAAGCCAGAAGCTCATGCTGAAATGAGCGGAGCCAGTGGGTCCAGCACCACTGGAAACCTCATAACAATGGTACGATGTGCATTTAAGCCAATGTGGGGTTACAGAGGATTTTGTAGTTGTGATATGGAATGCGAGTAGATAATGCCTTTGCCTCCCACGTCCAATCAACCTCCGAAACCTCAATTATTGGGATGAAAAATATCAAGGATAAAAGGATAATTTCTTCATCATCAAGCACATCATCACAAGGTGAATGTAAAATTTTATTTTTGCCCTAGATCATATATAAAGTCACAAAACAATTGAGCAGGAGTTGTACTAATACTAGGATTTATTGGGGGGCCATATGGATGGAAAAACACAGTTTATGACTTTGTTCTAGGAGCCTCAAAGGCTTTGTTCTTTTGGACAGCGGCAGATGGTTTTTTGACTTTGGCTGATGGTTTTTGGCTGAGCTTTTTGGGATGGCAGAGATGTTAACGCGGACGGCGCATACACTGACAAACTCGAAAAGTCATTTGAAGAAATAGTTTCGAGAAATTACTTGGAGAAATCGATCTTTTTGTTCCGAATTCTGATGAAAATGTCAAAACTAAAGGAAAAAAAGGCCGAAGTAGTCCTTTGGACTCTGATCTCGCAATCTGTTGTTACTTGAGATGTGTCGCCAGTGGACCCACTGTCACTGACAGTATGGCCCAGGGAATGTCAGATGCAAAAGGATCCAAGTATTGTATATGCCACGTGCTCGAACTAAACCATCGCCATCTCATATTTCATTCCCACGTATTCGTCAGAATGGAAATAAAATCGATTTTATTGTAGGATCTATTTGTGTTGAGTTTTTATCCGAGCTAGGAACTACAACCACGAATATCATATATGAAATCACAATGACACAATGTAAAACAAAGGAACTTAAGACACTGAGAAGAGAAAACTTAAGGTCATATGATGTAGCTCGGTTGGACTTAAAAAAATAGTTTATGACTAAAATTTTACTATAGCTGACTGAAATCACACTGTAGCTGATGTTGACTTATTTAGCCTAACTAAATTTAAAAAATTAAAAATAGAAAAAATAGGTTAACTAATCACAAACAATGCAAACGAATATGGAAAAAAAGAACCGGCAAAAAAGCTCAAAAAACCAAAAATTAAAAAATATAAAATTTATGAATAGTGAAAATAAATCAGAAACTCAAGCTAAAATGAGTAAGTCCACCTTTGTCTTTTCCCCAAATTTCCTACGGAAGCTGTTCTTTTGCTCCAACGGCACTCTAGGAAATTTTCATGTAGGACTCAAGTCCTCCAAAATTCCTCAATTTTCGTTTATTCCAGACGTAACGAGGCCTCGAAATCACTCATTACTACTTGAGGCAGATTGAGTAGTTTTACGAATTTCTCGAAATTGAAACCACTCGCTCTAGCTATACATCCTGATTATTGTACAGTACGACTTTCTATCGAATCCTTTGGAACTAAGCCCCACATTTATCACACTCACTAGTTTTATAATCTCCAACCCAAGCATGCGACTACCACATAAAAAATATTTTTAGACGAAAACCAATACTAGTTTTTTTTTTGTCAATGCAAAACTAATAGCAACTGATCATCGTCATCAGCATCTCATACGGCAGTACAGCAGCATCTGCGTGGAAACAGTGGCCTCGATTTATATTTATGGAGCAGCAGCCAGGGTTGGTTGGTTTGGTACTCCAAATCAAATCAAATCAAATTTATGTCCTCAATGATGCGTAAATGGCACCTGGATGATTGGTCCGTTCTAATCACGATGCTGGCCTGCAGTTCTTGGGTTTTGCATCTTGTTTTCGATCGCCAGGGAACCTCGAAAGCACCTACGGGCTGATCGATTTGACTGAGCTGATTTGACAACGATGAAGAGCCGTTGCTGTTGAGGAACGTGATGCAATTACTTTTTTTCACGGAGTATCCGTGAGAAATTATTATCCCAAGGACGTCAAACAAAGGCCTATTTTCTTTTCAGCTTGTAAAAATTGTTTTTTGATTTTTCTACAGTAATTAACTTTTAAACGGAGTATTTTTTTAAGATAGAGTCTACTAGTTAATTGTAGTACATACTTTATTGACTTCATTTATATCGTCAAAAACCGCATGTGAATTTCTGTTACTCTGTAATATCTTATACAAACAGTCCAAAAGTCACAAGCCGCAGCCAAAAGCCACAAGCCGCAGCCAAAAAGAACTGGCCCAAAGCTTCTCCATCTCGCTGAAGAGGATTAAAGCCGCTCTTTTACTGTATATGGTTGGTGTTTATGACTTCTTTTAAATAAATAAATGTAATATAATTTTTTAAGGAGTTTATTAGGATGATTTTGAAAAAAGATTTATTAAGTTATCGATATTTGATTTATTTATATAAATACATATGTTATGACTAAAAGTCATTAGCCGTATATCAGGAACGGTGTAACAATATAGTACAAATAATTAACACGAGGTTATATGTGGTGCAACCCAATTGCGACTGAATGCTAGTGATATTTTTGCCCTTTTGGGAGCAAAGAACGGTAGGACAAGGACTTACATGAAGCCATGGGTCTTCAGAGAGGCCGTGAAGAAGTTACCATGATCCATGACATCACAGCAAGGGAAGAAAGCGATTCAACATGGCTGTTCATCACAAATTTTGTGTCAGCAGCTGGCTACTACTTGCATTCGTCAGTTGCCTTCCACTGGCAGCTGCTGGTATTTATTCACCCAGAACCTTCCTGCAATAAATAAACGGCCGTGCATTTTGTATGTAGGCATGGTTAAATATACATATTGATCTAAGATCAACTTTACAAAACGATGTTAGTGTTCCTGACCAACGTTTTTTATACTCGTAACAGGTTTACACAATGACTACACTGGGGGTATTCATGTCCCAGTTTCCAAGACTGCCATGTCACCTTTTCAGGTTTGGAGTGATAAATGAAACATGCTCTCTCAGGGCACTCCCAACCCATGGTTTCCATGGACAGTTTCCAAGAGGGAGAGAGCACAATTAATGATACTTAGAAACTATCCCTCCCAACCCATGATTTCTATAGCAGTTTCTATATAGAGGACAACTTAAATACACCACAAAAAAGAGATAGATCAGCTGTGGATTTAGCTCATAGTTTGGTATGATTACTACCTTGTGCCTCCTGAGCCGCTCGTTCTCCTCCTCCAGTCGCGAGATCTTGTTCTCCAGCTCGTTCGTGTACGCCTGCATTAACCAAATCAAGTGCAAACGCCGCATATGGTAAGCAACGTGATGTGCGCAGGCAAAAATGCGCGAGAGATGATTGAGATTGAAGAACACGATGATCTCAAGAACCCACCTGCTTCCTCGCGCGCGACCTCGCCGCCGATTCCCGGTTCTTGATCATCCGCTTCTTCCGCCGCTCCACCGTCTTCTCCGCCGCGCCACCCTCGGCGCCCCGCTTTCGCCCGGCCGCCGCGCCCCCGTGGCCATTGTGGTACAGCAGGGCGCGCGCGCGGGGAGCCAGCGGGGGGCGCGCGCGGGAGGAAACGAGCGGGGGCGAGCAGGGCGCGCGCGCGGGGAGCCAGCGGGGGGCGCGCGCGCGGGAGGAATCGAGCGGGCAGCGAGCGGGGGGCGCGCGGGGGGCGAGCAGGGGGAGGGAAACGAGCGGGGAGCGCGCCAGAAAAGCGGCGGCGAGAGGAGGGGAAGGGAGTCCGCGCAGGGGATCCGGGAGGGAGGTGGGGACAGAGCGGAGGAAACGAAGGGAACGCCCCCAACGCGATAAACATCGTTTCCTTCAGCCTTGGGACACGAGAGGACTTCGTTTCTGATATGAGAAACGATGTCTACTGTTTCTTCTCTCTCTCTTCCTTAACTCAGTTGCCACATCACCAAAATTGCTTAGGTGGCATAGTATTTAATGTTATGGAAACTACCTCTAGTTTTAGGTTGGGAGTGCCCTCAATGCACAGTTTCATCTGCACAGTTTCATATGCTATCTGCAGCATTTAATTCTGGCATGTATTGTGATCAAATGTGCCATGTGAACTATGTAGCCATTTGCAGTTGCATATAAATATATTAATTAACTTCATGATTCAAACGATATTAAATAGTTTGATATATGAAAAATGATTACATATAGTATATCTCAAACTATAGATATATTTCGACGGCTTGAGAACTTGTTCCAGATGTGCTCCACCAAGTCCTTCTTAAGTCGTAAATGAGCTGATTTGTCTCGAATATCGGCATCTTTGTCTAGAATTCTTTCAAATGTAACATATTCTTCGGGGGAGAATTCTGGTTCTTCAACAATCAATGTACTTGGGGCCTCGTTCAGATGAAGGTTCTCTTCAATGTCCTCTTCTTTTTCATCTTCAACTATCATATTATGAAGTATGATGCAAGCTAGCACAACGGTACCGAGCGAGGAAGCTGGTGCGAGCGCAGGCGAAGAAGCTGCTGTCGGACCGTCTTCTTTCCCTGTCTTGACCAGATCGACGAGGTCCATCCGTACCGGGACTCCGCCGCCAGAGCTCAAGGAGACGGCGGGAGAGGAGGGGAGATGGCGCATCGGATCCGGCGACGAGGAGGAGATGAAACAAAACGCTCTCAGTGCGTGTTTCACGTCGTTTCCAAGGTGGTGGAAACAGTGTCCATCCGTTTCTTCACCATGAAACGGTATTTCTCTCTTTCTTCTTTAATACAGTGCCATGTCATCAGTTTTGCTGATGTGTCATCTCATTTAATGCCCATAAAACCCTGATGAATTCCCCATTGAGACTGGTCTAAACACGATGTAAAGGTCACGTTTGAAACGCACGAATTTTTTTAGATTCCTGCAGAAACCGAAATATTTTACATGGAACTCCTGCGAAAATACCACAAAATGCTCTAAACTAGGGGATGAGACAACGTTAGGCCAGTCTCAGTGGGGGTTTTATGGAGTTTCATGGGCATTAAATACGCTGACATGACACTGTATTGATGAAAAGAGAGATGATAAAAGTTTCATAGGAGTAGAGAGATCTACACTGTTTTCAAAATATAGATGTATTGAAAACTGGAACATGAAACCTCCACTGAGACTGGCCTTAGTATGAGTAGTTTCTACCCAGAAGCTCACAAAGGCAAGGAACAGGTTCAGAAGGCGAGATGGCAAAGTTGTAGTAATCTTGATAGTGAGGGGCGAATAGGAATGGCGGTGCGCACAAGAAAACTCCCTGCGGTCCATCATCTGGAGGCGGATCGGTTCTACCAAGAATATAGGATCCACCATGCAAACCTCCCCAAGTTACATATTTGCCCCCATCGTTCTATCTGTAGTGTAGTATTCACTCGCCGATTTTTTTTAAATTACAACAACAGATAGACGCTCATGCACACTCCACTCATACCATATATATTTATACATACATACATACATACATACATACATATATATATATATATATATATATATATATATATATATATATATATATATATATATATACACACACACACTACACATAATAGATTTCAAGCCAATGTCGCTGAATAAATAAATTCTATATTTATTTAGTACCTTTCAGAATACGAACACGCACATGTGAGGTGAGACGTACTAGATTTGACCCTGAAATAGTAGCGCTAGCCACCCAAGCACAACTCGATCCTTACTCACCGATTTCAATAGGTGTAGTTTTGTACCCTCTGCCCTGCTGATTTAAGATCAACTTGAGAAAGGTTCTGCTCATTTGGACTTTAGTTTCTATCTTCTAGTTTATTTTTCACTATTTATAAATATCATTTTTTATGAACTTTTGGTTTTTTAGCTTTTTTGTCGGTTCTTTTTTTCCTATGTTCGTTTGTGTTGTCCGTGATGAGCTAGAATATTTTTTCTATTTTTTATATTTAATTACGCCAAATAAGCTACCTTCAGCTACAGTGAAATTTCAGCCGCTACAGTGTAATCTCAGCTATAAGCCATAACTTTTCAGCCCAACCGAATGGGGCCTAGATTGAGGCTGGTGATGAATGGAGAAGGGTGTCTTTTTTTTTTTTGCCATTTGATCAAGTGCTAATTTCTGATTTGGTATATTATTAGCAACTGCTTCATGACTAGAACAACCATAACCATGACGAACCTTGCAAATAGACTACTTACAAAACCATAGACGTGCTGAAGGAAGCACAACTACAATGGGAGCTCAACTTAGGGTCTGTTTTTTTCAACCGAAGCTAGCGGCTTTTGACTTTTGTTACAATACTTAACTTTCAAATGGGATATTTTCTCAAAACGTGGTCTGCAAGTTAATTGTAATACGCGTTAAAAGCCTAACATCTGTATTAACTAAAATCACAAGCGAGTAGCTATCTCTCCGTAATCTTTATCATAAATAGCTAAAATTCAAAAATTTCAGTCAAAATCTATAAGTCGCAGCCGAACTAAACAGGCCCTAACCTAGCCAAGAAATAAATATTCCTCTAGTTTCGAAATGGAGGCATGCAAACTGTTGTTTATCAGTATAGTACTTGACTACTAATAAAGTACTGCGCTTATAATATCACTGTTATTATTATTCCCTAATGAGATTCTGCAGAAGGGCGTTTAGTAGCATGGCTTGAGGTTGATGGCATGGTGGCGGTCGCATGGGTCACGTGATGGATGGCTACTTGTTTAATTGTATGCTTTCATGCGGTGGCATCTCTCTTCACTCATGGATGGTAAAAATAGATTGTAGATGATAAAAGAGCTAAACGTATTATAATGATGATAAATCAAGTTAATCAAAAATGTACATCTAAAAATTTAGAAAATAGTATCGTACATAACTTAAAAAACGAGTAAAGTCCATTACCGGTCCTTAAATTTTTTATGCTGTGTCATCCCGGTCCATAGACTTTTAAAGTATGCCATCCCGGTCCCTAAACTTCAAAATGTGTCATTACCGGTCCTTAAACTTTTTATGCTGTGTCATCCCGGTCCATAGACTTTCAAAAGTGTGCCATTACAGCTGGACCCGTAACAGATGGTAATGGCACACTTTGAAAGTTTAAGGACCGGGATGACATACTTTAAAAGTCTATGGACCAGGATGACACAGCATAAAAAGTTTAAGAACCGGTAATGGACTTTACTCCTTAAAAAACACAGAATGAAACTTTCCACACGTCAGGGAGCGTGAATCGATGGCGATGTCACAATTCTCAGCCAACGCACCACACAAAGACACACAGCGCCTGTGTACAACGAATCCCCCAGATCGGATTCTTTGGCCTGGACAAATATCAGAGCTTTAAAGGCAAAAACTGGTGGAGTAATAAAGTCGAACAGTGACCAACGGTTGGAAACATGGATCAGACATCCAAAACTTTGATTTTAAAAAATTTCTTTAATCCACATATAATTCGAGTCTTTCAGAGAGATCAGTTACTGTGCTGTTCTCTTTTTACTACGATTTATAATTACTTGGCTGTTCATGAGATATAATATAGAGTAAGAGAAACTCATATACGATTTTGACCGATATAAATAAAATCGCTATAGTGTATACTATAATCAATTTGTAGACCATGTCTTTAAAAAAATATGCTGTTTAAAAGCTAGTTATAATAGTAAAACCAAAAACAACTTTCAAAAGTTGAAAGAAGATAGCCATTATCCGGGGTCTTCCCCTTGTCACCTGTCATCAAAATCGTCCTAATTTTTTTTCGTTTCTTTTCCTAAAACTGGCATGGAATTTGACATTTATTGTCTATTACAAGTCCAGTATGCTTTTCCAAATTGTTTTTATTACCATTTCCAGAAGGGAGAATATCTAATGTGCGAGAGGAGATAACCTTCTTTAGGGGGCAGACAAGATAGCCAATGGAACTGTCCCCTTATCCTCTATTGTTAATGTAATCGTATGCTTTAGAATAGCTCTAATTATTTTCTAGAAGGATACGTTTATTTTCCAGGTGCAGTCAATCATAAAAGGGGGAAAAAGTCAACTTTGGGTCTTGGTCTTTTTGTATGTTATACGTTGTTTCCATTATTTTTGGGTAAAATATTTTTAAAAGTTCAGATCTTGATTGTTGTGTAAACTTGTGCTGTGCGTGTTTCTATTATTTTCTGTTACAATATTTACTATTATATTTGTAAATTTTATACGTCGCCAATGCATTTTGTTTGTATTTCTGAAACATTTTTACAAGCCATTTCTTTTATTTATTTATTTGATAGAATCAGAATAACTTTCTTAAAAAAGACATGCTTGGAAAAGTGAACTTGTTGAACTGATTATTGTTCCAAACATTCCACTTGATAACTTAAAATATTCTGGTTAGGTATATCTCCAGACTCACAGATGCCAGTGTTTTTCCTTATAGAAGCAAATGATGGTGATTGATCCAGATGTATGCTAAAGAAATATTGTGTTGAATACTTAACATAAACACCACAGCAACCTAAATTTGGGCGTCTGTTTATCCTTAGCAGAGAGCTAGCATTTACACAAGAGATGGAACTACAAAGAGAAGAAAAACAAAGCAAACTAACTCTTCAAAACTTAGTATAGCATGAAAAAAACTATGAACTTATATGTTTCGTCATTTGTGATCTTTATTTTGTGTTAGATCAAGCGGTTGTCGAGTATTTAATGATGATGGATAATTAATATTTAGGTTTCATTAGAATTTGCGTTTGTAAAAGTTCTGGTCAATGCGCTTGTATTGCTGGAGTTTTCAGTTCAGCATTACGACCACGGCAGTCGCTCAAGGCAGATGGACCACGACAGCCGCTCAAAGCAAATCGACCACGGTAGTCACTCAATGCATGTCGACCATGGCTTTTCAACCACGATTGGCTTTAACCACGTTTGGTAGTCGGTGGTCTGAACAACTTTGTGCTAGGTAGTCCGAATGGCTTTGTCCGATCAGCAGACTTCAACCACACCAGGTTTTGACCACGTATTCGACTACGGTATTTCGACCATGTCCAACTACGACCACGTCCGGCTTCGACCACGATAGCTTTCGACTATAGTTTTTTGACAACGGCAGAACAACCACGCTAGGTAATCGGTAAGCTTCGATCTCAACCAGCGAACTGATTGTAGATACAATACATTTTGATGGTCGTAGCTACAGTACTTTTCCATGGTCGTATATGCAGTTCCTTGTCTATGATCGTAGCTACAATAATCGGTCGATAGTCGAAGATTTTTCTGGTTGATACTTGATATTCGTAGATTTTACTAGTCGGTAGTTGTAGTCTTTACTGCTCAGTAGTCTTAGACTTTTTGATCGGTAGTCGTAGACTTTACGGTCGAAAGTCGAAGACTTTGTGATCGATTGCCATAGACTTCATGGTCTATACTCATAGACTTCATGGTCGGTACAAGTGTTTTAATTCTTGCTGTCTTTGAGTACGTTGAGTACTCGTGTTTGGCCAGCGGTATGACTGTCTGGGGCAGATAGTCGTAGTACTCAGTAGTCGAAAAGACTCGGTACTCGATAGTCATGGTTCCTGGGATCGTGGTCAGCAGTCAGTTGTTAGAGACTTGTGGTATGTGATTGGTACTCGTGGATGGTAGTCTGCTCGGTAGTCGGTAAAAAGGAGAAGTCGGCTCAATCTAGTGCTTCTAAAGGTCTTGCTAGTGAATCTGTTAAGTGCACATCATGTCCCACATTGGCTAAAAAAATGAATATCTTAAAGACACTTTAAAGAGATTTTCTTTTAGCAAGAAGAATTTGAATATGATTCTAAACAAATAAAAAACAAGTGTGAAGAAATATAGTCTAGGATTTAATTTTGTTAAGTACAGTAAGAATAATCTTCTTAAGATTGTTAAGTTTCTTTGTTTGTTTGTGAAGACCCTAACCCTTAACATTATTCTTTGTTTGTTTAACCAGATGATTGTTTAACCAGATGAAGTGAAGCATTAAAAGTACTGAGCCATGGACTATTCGACCAACCTAGCACTATATTGTCAGTCCTTCCATCACCAGTTTTCGTCATATGTTCATAGTAGCAGCTCTTAACAGAGCAGAGGAGCAGTTGGCAGGAGTGCAGATGCTGAGAAATGCTTCATCGCATCTCTGGCTGTTTCAGTCCCTCACTGAAAACTTCTGTACCATGTCAGTATGTCACAGCATCTCCTTGACTGCTGCAGGTGGCAAGGTTTCACTGGAGCTGGTGCTTCCTTTCTTCAGATTACATGCCCTGAAACGCGAATCACCTCGCGGAGCATTCGGCGTTTCTGACTACAACACAAGCATGCCCCTTGGCAAATGACTCATTGCACAAGCAGCTCATGACCTGCTGGAACGCGGCCAACATGCTTAGCATGCGAACTCAGCCTATCAACCATTTCACATATCTGGTCTGATTCTGTGCGCTTTCTATCCCCCACTGTGAACTCATGGAATGCTCGTCGAGTTCAATCCAACTTGTCCCCGCTGTCTTCTGAGACCCGGTTCCTTTCATCTGCATCCTTGCTTTGGCCATGTCACTCCACTGCCCATCCTCTGCGTAGATGTTCGAAAGGACAAGCATAGTTCCCTGCATTGGAGGGCTGCAGCTTGCTCAGCTCGTTCACTGCTATTTCTGCATACTCCACGTTCTTGTGCAGTCGGCATGCACTGAGAAGGGAGCCCCATATGACCTCATTAGGCTCCCAAGGCATGCTTTTGATCAGGTCGACGGCCTCCTCGACGAGGCCTCTGTCAAAAAAATATCAAAAGAATAGTTTACGACTGGTGCATAAATATTTTCTATTAATCATCTATTTATATATAAGTATATGAGTGGAGTTACTTTTACGAGTAGAAACACTTTCACGTGTGAATACTAGGCATTACCTATAGTAAAAACACTAGCATGATGGGAATACTAAACATCAATGGAAACATAGTAATACTAAACAATAATGAAACACACTATCCTGGTTTGTTTAACACTCTCTTCAATCACAACCAGTGAGATTGAGATTGTGACGTACCATTATTATTTGTTGTATTTCAATTGGTTTTGTGAGATTATCGGCCAATTGGTCTCGTGTTGATATGAATCGAATCTCCAGCGTCTTTTTTGTTACTCGTTCTTGGACAAAATGAAAATCCACCTTTTTAGTCCTAGCATGAAACACAGGATTGACAAAAAAAATATGTGACTCCAAGATTGTCACACCACAGGACAGGCGCTTGCGATTGATAAATTCCAAGTTCTCCCAATAATGACTGTGTCCAGATGATTTCTGCTGTGGTATTTGTAAGAGCCTTGCACTATGCCTCGGTACTGGATCTCGCCACTGTGGCTTGCTTCCTTCAACTCTATGATATGAGATTGGAACCAAAGAAAACCGCAAAATCACTGGTTGATTTTCTGTCATCTATTGATCTTGTCCAATCTGCATCAGACAATGCACTAACCAAACTAGAAGTAGACTTGTGAATGCAGAGTCCAACACTCACTGTGTATCATGCATACCGTAAAATTCTTTTCACCGTTGTCCAATGATGTTCGGTTGACATATGCAGAAATTGACACACCTTGTTGACCACATATGATATATCTAGTCATGTCAATATTAGGTACTGTGAAGCACCTACTACACTCTTATATCATGTTGCCTCTGCAGCTAATAACTCTCTTCCATCAGATTTTGACAATTTTTTTGGTTATCAACATTAGAGAAGTGACTGGATTGCATGCTGTCATACCGGCTCGTTGTAGAAGATCGATGGAATATTTGGTCTGAGTAAGGACGAGATTATCCCCTGATCAATATATTTGGATGCCCAAGAAGTAATGAGATCACCGAGGTCCTTGAGAGCAAACTCCGACTGCAATTTCTGAATCAAGGTGTGAATAGCCTAAGGAGATGAGCTAGTGACAATAATGTCATTACCATAAACTAGAATATATGTGACCATGCTACCATGATTATAAATGAATAGAGACGTGTCAGCTTCGGAAGGAACAAATCAAGTTCTTGTAAATAAGACCTAAGTCGAGAATACCATGCACGAGGTGATTGCTTCAACCCATAAAGAGCTTCATCCAATTTGCACACTTGACATGGAAACTGTGGATGCTCATATCCCAGAGGCTGTCGCATGAACACACCCTCTTCTAGAACGCCATGCAAAAACACATTCTGCACATCTAATTGACAAAGCAACCATCTGCGCGACACTGCTAATGATAGAACAAGATAAATTGTAGCGGGTTTCACAACTAGATTGAACATATCTTCAAAATCAATCCCATACCGCTGTTTAAACCCTTTTGCAACTAACCTAGCCTTATATCATATAATAGAATCATCAACTTTCTTCTTCAATTTAAATACCCACTTGTAGTCAATGATATTGTATCCAGGTTGAGATGATACCAAGTACCATATCTTGTTCTTTAAGAGTGACTGATATTCAACGTCCATTTCCTCCTCCTAATTTCTGTCACAAAGAGCATACTCAAGGGTTGCTGGTTTGGTCACAGTAAGATATGCACACCGACAAGCATCACATTGCACTATGCCATCGGTGTGAATCTTTGGTTAGCGAATGTTGCTCTGTAGCCTTGTTTGCATGGGATGAGGTGGTGCAGGAGGATTAGGCGGTGGAGATGAAACTGTGCCGAGTTCCACGGTTGTGACCAGTGGACGTCAGACCGACGGCTCGAGTGCCAAGCGATCCTGATATTGATGAACCTAGGCTAGCAGATGTATTTGCAGATGTTGTTATTAGATGGGAAGAGTAGGCTCTGATACTATGTCAAAAAATATCAAGAGAATGGTATGCAGTCGACACATAATTGCCTTCTATTGATCATCTATTATATACAAGTACATAAGTAGGAGCATTTTCACTTGTGAATACTAAACACTACCTCTAGTAAAAACACTAGCACTAAAGGGAATATTAAACATCAATAGAAACATAGTAATAATAAACTACAATGGAAGCACAACTATCCTAGTTTGTTTAACAGCCTCCATGGCCAAGAAGGTCGACCATGCAACCATAATGCTTTGGCCTTGATTCATTTTGATCAAACCAGTTTCTCCATGATCTTAATCGCCTTCCTAAGCGTTGCTCACGCACCGCGGTTTTCTTCCAAAGCCGTTTCCGGTATTTTGGTCAAACTATCAAAACACCATTTCTTGACCGGGTCATCTTCTTTTATTGCAAGCAATCGTCATGCATGCCATGTGTAGGTGCACCACTGGATTGCCACATATCAGCAAGTCTCTCCTATTCCGGTTCCATCGGATCACGTCTCACTTAGATCAACCAAGTCACATGGTGCAATCCTATCGTTCGAACTTGCCTTCACTATTTTGTGCCTTTCTCGTGCTATGCTTGAGCTTGTCGTCTTACTCAACATCCTCGATCGTTTTGGACCTCAGCTCCTCTATGAGCGTAGTCCCGATCCTCGCCGTTGATCATAGATGACTCTAAGCGACTCTGCACATCTAAAGATAAAGAAATTATTTTCGGACACAAGTTCTTTACAACTTAATCTAATATCAACAGTGATATATCTCATGCAACATACATGCACATATATACACACACTAAGACCTAGGTCACAAAAAAAACCTATTTCACCACTCAAAGATCAAAATGCAAAAATCCTGACCGAAATTCATTGCCCGCCAGTCTGACCGGAAGCCAATCCCGATCAAACCGTTGGAACCATCCAGTTTGGCCAGAGACGACCGCCGGTTGGACCTAGCAACATTACTAGCATGCGGTCGCTACTGACAAAAATCATCAAAGTTCATCGATGCAGCTCTAGTCAAACAACATATAATAATAATACAGGTAGACATGGCCAACCAAGTCACATCACATGCATGTAGGGCTTTTTATAGGTGAAAGACCCCAGCCCAGAATACAACATCACGTCAAGCTAAATAAACCAGTGACTCACTCCATGCCACACAGTAACCTCATTAATTAATGCCTTCATGCCAGCAAGGAACCGATTCAAACAATGCCTTGACTCATCACTGTTACATGCAAAGAAAACTGTAAAGACCAAAATACATTTTCAGATTTTTACTCTCCTAACCCAATTACAATAACTCATCACAGTTCAAATGGTCCTTTAGGTTGATTTCCGCAGCTTCCTATACCGCACATACCCGTGAACAGAATCCTCTTCCCAAGAGCAGGCAAGCCTGACTCCGCGCATGCAGCCAGGATACTCAACCGGAGTGAAGACGCTGGTGTACGGGTTGGGGAGGGAGGTGAAGACGCGGCGGCAGGCCTGGAGGCGGCAGAGGAGCGTGTAGGAGCAGAGCAGCTTGGAGGCGGCGTACGGGACGAGGTGGAGGCCGTGTTTGAGAAGCAGCGCGTGGAGGAGGCACGAGAGGCCGTGGGGGAGGCGGCCGTAAACATGGGCAGGTGGGCCGGCGACCGGCGGGGTGGCGGGGGCGGGGTCATCGCCGTGGCCGTCACCGTAGAGGGTTGATGATGGGTGGTCGTGGCCGGTGAGGGGAGGGCCGGAGGGGAGGGAAGCTGCATGCTCAGAGGACTAAGGATGTGGTCTCACTGCCTGACATGTGGGTCCGCGCGAGAACCTTCGCTTCTGAGGATCAGGGAGGCTATGGGATGGAGTGTTATCCTTTTTTTATTCGGCTTCTTAAAAATTATTTTTCAGCTTTTGTACGATAATTAACTTTTAAATAAAATATTTTTTAAGATAAGATTAATAAATTGATTATAATAAATACCGTAATAACTTTATTTATATTAGCTAAAATTGTATGTGTGTTTCTATTGCTCTATACTCTATCAGAACAGCTCAAAAGTTATAAACCTAAGCCAAAAAAAAAAAGAACAGGCCTAAAGAAACTGTCTTTTGACTTTTTTTTATTGTAACTAGCTTTTAAATGGAGTATCTTTTTAAGACGGTGTCTATAAATTTATTATATTATAATAGTTTATTTATATTGATCAAAATTATACATAAGTTTCTGTTGCTCTGTGTTTTTTCGAACACTTCAAAACTATAAACCGAAACAAAAAGATCAGGTCATAAGCCCGTTGTGTTTAATTGGGCCTGAGTGTTTATGGGATGGGCCTCTGTTACGTAATCAAACTTTGTTCATCACTAAGGCTGATTTATTTTGAACTGGGCCATCCGTGACTCATCTTCAACCGATTCTTTTTTTTGGCGAAGTTCTTTAGCCGAAATTGTTGCGATCCACTTCAGCTATTTTGAAATGACTACTCTTTGCCAGAAAAGAGATCCAATGATTTCTACAGGATTTGACTAATTCTTGCCAAATTTTCTGCGGAGTTTCTTTACATGTTCAAGAGGAGGCCATGCATGCCTGCCAGAAAAGAGGATTTTTTTTTCAGAAAGAAAAGGAAAGGGTTTAGATTGGCAACTATGAGAAGAACGGTTGCACCAGAGCATTAAACCTGCTACAAATATGGTAAGTGGAGGCACCGGTTACGGATATGTAAAAGCCGCAATATATCGTCGATACCTTCCAGGCCAAGAATAAGAAGGGTATAGTGGTGTACAAATGTAGCATCATATATAAAGAAACTCACTTTATATATCAGCATGAAACCCACTTTGCTTTTGTTGAGGAGGAGAGTTCTGAGCAGCTGCCTGCACCGATGGAGGTTGACTCCACTCTTGCAGCAGCACTCCCACTTGACATTGCAGCCGTCGTTGCCATGATTTCCCAGGAAGAGCACCTCATCTCTGAGAAGATGCAGCTGAAGTCTCTGATTTCTTAACAGATTTAGTCTAATGCACGTAATACATTTAGACTTTAATTATCATTTATTTCATGTGTGGAAAGAATGAGTTAAACTTTGCATTGATGGTACTGAAATAATTTATTTTCTCATAATTGTTGGATGATATTGAATAATTCATTCATTTATTCAGTTAATAAAGGCTTGATATATTCTGATATTTGAAGTATTTTATTTATGTGTTGATTGTCTTCTACTACATATTAATAAAGTATTTTATATTAGAGCGCATGTAGCACCTTATGGAGGAAGTGTGCTTAATTAACAGCGGCACAACAAATACTATCTTAAGAGAGACAAAATACTTTCAGTCGATTAGCAAGATGCTGGCAACCTTACAATAATCGCCGGTAGCGATGTTTGTATAATAGACTCAGGGAGAGGTACAATTATACTCCCAATAGGCATAATTTTGGTCATTTAAGAAGCTTTATTGTACCTAGAATCGACTAGAACTCTCTTAAATTTCAAAGATATTCGCGCTAATAGTTTCCACATTGAAACTGAAGAAGAGTATGGTAAGGAATACCTACTCATTACGAAGCGTGAAACAAATAAAAAAATAGAATTAGAAAGACTTCCTTAATTTGATACTGGACTATACTACACTAATATTAAGGCACTCGCAGCCTATACTGCTCTGGAAACAATATTTAGAAGCTCTAAATTCTTCTGTCTCTAGCATGATAGACTAAGCCACTCATATCTTAGGATGATAAAAATATAATTAACAATTTATAGGGACAATATTGATATAAAGAATTTCCCGAATCAAAAAGATTTTGTGTGCTCTACATGAGCTTTCAGAAAATCAATTATTAGACCTTCTACTTTGAAAGTGTAGGATGAAATCCCTGCAGCCCTGGAGCACATTCAAGGACCTTGTTGTGACATCGGCTCATGGGGAAGGGGGTTCTTTCCATAGACGTCAGCTGCTCTTCATATTTGCGTGCCTATGCGCACTGTGAAAAGCAGTCTACCCCATGACTTTGATTACTCACCCATTTGCTTCCACCGAACTGAAACAGCCTAAGGAAAAATTGTAATTGTAATGCAGTCATGTTGGTGAATACAAGCATAGTGGTGTACGGATGTAGCATCATATCACTGTCATATAGTTTGGTAAAATTGAAAGCAGACAGATGCTGATCTCTTTACTCTCAAAATGTTTTTGTTTCCTTTCCACAGGGTGGCGTCGCTCTCCTCTTAACCTGAACCGGAACATGGGATTTATGGTTTCAGTCCGGAACGACCTCAACGTCAATCTCGCGGAGGGGCAAGGAATAAGGACGGACAGTTCCTTTGTTCACGGCCTGAAAAAGGATGGGTCTCTTGGGTTGGGAGCAGAGCTTCCGGCGGGCTGGAGAAGAGGGAAGAGTACCATCTGACGTCTCAAGATTGGAACCCTTTCGCCCTGACCATGCTGCTGAATGGGGTTCCTCGAGCTCACTGCAGATGATGACATCCCTCCATTGTATCCAGTGCTAGTTTCGGTCAATTCACCAATATATGTTGCTCCACTGTCCATCGCATTCGTCGTCTTCCCAGATTTCGAGGCTGAAGCTTGCGAGCGATGATCAACTGTAGATAGAATATCATGAGGTTTTCTGCTATGATAATATAGCTGTTCTCAGGATTAAGGATACTGTAAAGATTTGTGTGTCAGTGTTCTGATTTGTATCCCAATAGGACAATCTATAGTGTGTTATTTCTTCCATCATATATAGAAATAGAATACGTGACTATTAATTCCACAACGATCAATGTGTAGCAAGTCTGTCAAAAGTTTCATTAACCATCTCCTGATATTAACCCAGTTTTTCTGGAAAAAAAAAGCGCACTTTTAACTTTCAGTTCTGTAACTCAATTTGTAGCGCTGGGCGCTGCACTGGGATGTTTTTGTCCTTTTCTGAAGACATGC
Organism: Dendrocalamus latiflorus; assembly: GCA_017311315.1. Lineage (NCBI taxonomy): Eukaryota > Viridiplantae > Streptophyta > Magnoliopsida > Poales > Poaceae > Dendrocalamus > Dendrocalamus latiflorus. The sequence goes on from CM029632.1 coordinate 23,890,210, forward strand.
ACTTTGTGTTACAAATAAATAAAAAGTTAAATAATAAACTGACGATGATCTTCCCACTAACCATTGCAGTCAGAAAGTTCTTTAGATAATATATATAATCAATACATGCAGATGCACAAAGGCCCAAATAGATGAACCAAAGATACAGTAAATGTACAAACCATGCAGGAATCCAATGACAGTATTTCTTTTTGAGATGATCACAAACAGATATCAAAAAACAAGGAGCGCAATGTACAAGGCTTGTTTTCGCAAAACCAAAATCTGACCCATGCTCTTCACGTGTTGAATTGTATACTCTGGCAATTACAATAGCGATGGGCCTACCATCAATTCTGCCAAATCAGGCAATTTATATTGCTCCATCAAATACAAAAGAACCATCCTAAACAATATTGTAATTTCATGAGCTATGATACAAATGGAATAAACAAAAGGGGTCCTAGCGTAATGAGAAGAAAACATTCCTTTCTGTTCATTAAATATGCTCCATCAGCGCATGTAACCAACTCTGGGATTACTGTTCAGGTATCATTCCCTGGATACCCTTCAAACTGTCTGATGTCGGTCTCCAAAATAATGAATTTAATTCCACTTAATTTACGCCTTTATTTATTAAATAATTTGTCTCACCAATCTACAACTGAGGCTCCATTATATGACAATTTCTTATGAATTCATTCGAGTAGTTCACATGTCTTGTCCAAAATGGCTGGAGATGCTTAAAACCAATCTCCAGCCATGGTTTACTTTGTCCATTATAATGTATAACTGCTGCTTTTCCAACACTAGAGATATCTGTCTTTTCCTGATATCCCAAGCCTAAAAGATGCCACGATGGATCAATTGGATGAACATGGCCTTTAAATGCTAAAAGGCCTGGTGGTAATGTTCCAAGCCTCCAAAGCGAGAAGTTTGACTTCAGATTCTGCAGGCAAAGGACATACCATGAATGAGATAACTGGAGCTCGCCAACATGTATTTAGAAATGTTAAATATGAACCAAGCATAATTTCAATTATCAGTTAAAACTGGAAAGAATGATGATAAAAATGGAATTCAGCATCACTCAATATGAACTAACTTTATATGCTTTTTGAGTAATCAAGAGAAATTTTAACATTTGAACAAATCAGCAGCCAAGTATAAATTTAATTTCATATCTTTTAGAACTTCTCCACAGAAAAAGGCAGTTATGCTTAAATAGGGACGTATTAGACTTCCAATAGTTGAATACATTAACTTGTTTACTATGAAATGGCAAAAAGAGAAGAAGAGTACAATATACAAATAATTAACAAACGACTGGTGTACATATGTAACAGGAAATAGTGGTATATATGTTTTACCTCCTTGACCCAATGATGGTACTTATCTTTAATGGTTGTCTTCCTCCATGCATTAAGGTCAAAAATATTCATGCCATACGCCCATGCACACTCCAAAGGGTCAAAGTTATTGGCAATGAGGGGGTGAGAGAAGTTAAAATAATTCCTGAACCTCTTAGACATCACCCAACTATCTCCACCTTTGCAAGTCTCAACAGCTCCATTAACCTTTCCAGCTAGATCAATATCCCAAAGTAAGGAGAGGTCATGCTGGACAACAACGTCGTCATCAAGAAATACAACCTTGTTGAGGCTTGGGAACAACTGCTTTCACAGATTGCAAGTGTTGTTATGTCATTGTGGATCTCAGCAAAAATGAGGTAGATTAAAAAAATATCACTGCAGTTAGAGCAAGTTTGCACCACTATAAAAATCTTTTCTCATAAAGAAAACTCCGAATGTCTCAAAAAAGAAAGGAAAAGGAAAGTGCTACTAGCTGTGGAACATATTCAGCTGTTGTATTCATGCAGAGTGGCTTGCCTCTTGACCCCCAAAAGGCCCCATACAACTACAATAGTTTCAAGCTCATTTTTCGAGGAAAAAAACTTTCACAGTTTTCATCGTTTCAACTTATCCTTCTATTACATTTTATGAGTGTTTACTTGCCCAGTTGTCCATCAAATATGCAAAGCTGGTGAAACTGTACTCAGAATGATAGTCAGGAGAAAAATCTTATACCTCAGGTAAATATATCCGGATGTGATTGAGGATGGAAGTATATGTTGGACTTCCTGCCTGCAGCTTGGCTGCAAAAACCCTTGGGCTGTCACCTACACTAGTTCTTGCAAGGTGATTTCCCTGGTAACGACTTCTGACAGTGTGCTGAGTTTCTATAGCTTCAAGAACTGGCACATTTTCTCTTGTTAACCAATCAAATTGGTGAACACCTTTCACCTCAACAATGGCAGGATAAAGAGGATTCAAAGCAAACCATGAATTCATGGCAGGATAGGTCTTTTTGTCAGTAATGACATGGAAGACTATCCTCTCAGGCTTCAATGACGATATAATTGTTGATCTGACCACAACCGAGGCTGCAAGGATGTTATCTGATGCCAAAACAAAGTGGAAATAGGAGTTGTCGGAAAGACGAGGGACCAACTCAGGGGGTGGTAGTTGTTTCCTCGCAAGGGCATTTGAGGAGTATTCATCAGTAAGGCGCAATGAAAGGCAATAAAGACCTTTAGGAATGGCAATTGCTGCATAGTGTTTGTTTAACTGCTCTGATAACCTGGATAATCTCAATTCCCTATCCATGCTCTCCATCTGCATGTTGTTATTTAAACAAATGAATAAAGAACTGCAACTTGCTGAACAAAGAGAAGCAAAGAAAAAGTTGTGTAGACAACATACTAGCTGATGATATTTTAAACATGAATCTTGGATCACTAAATGCATTAGCTTTGTTTTTCACAACTTTAGGAGGCTACATAATCATTTGATAAGTACCAAAAATGTATACATTTGCTAAGAAAGACATATATCTAACTATTTACTTTCTGTGCTATAAATATCTTGACATTTAATGTGGCCAGATGGAAGTTATTAATTGAACAGTAAACTTGAAACCAGTATCAAAAAAGCATTCAGTTTTCACGACAAGCAGGCTTGTCCATTATTGTCCAACAGACTAACACAACCACTACTAAAATAACATTACCTAAGAACTGACACAAGCTTTACAGTGGAAGTCCAAAGCAAATAGACAATAACCAAAGCAGTGGTGATGTTCAAGTACAAGTTTTACTAGTACTACCAAAGTAACCAATTGAAGAAAATTTCGAGTGCTTGAATGAAAAAGGTGGCTGGACATTAGCACCAATGCTTAGCAAAAACGCGGGAAAACAAAGAAGTTAGCTTACCGTGGACTTCAGCCTAAAAGCAAATGACCTTAAATCATAATCATTATTCTTCATATCCCAGATAAATTCATCAAAAGATTCTGGCACCTTTAAATCAACAGGAATTTCCTCTGAATTTATTTCATCAAGCATCCTATACAAATCCCTCACAAGCCTCTGCTCATTAGAATAAAGAGGTAAAATAAGAAAGTGAATAAATTCGCAAAAGGAAAAAAGAAAAGAGCAAAGCACATATAGTACCATGGAGCCATCGTTGCCTCTACCAAGAAGGTGTGGACCTAACCGCCTGCCCAGACAATCTGATAACAGCAACTAATGAATCAATAACAAGTGATCAACCCAAAAAGTTATACAATTTAATTTGGAACAAATTTGAGAATGAGGGAGAGAAGTACATAAAATACTCATCAAGACATAATATTAAAGAGAGTAGGTATCAATTCAAATGGAATTAAATAAATATTGAACAGAAGAGAAGTAGAATGGGACATCCTATAAAACAATTGACATGCTGACAAACTCAGGTGTTCAACAACCAAAATTAAGACACACAACTAGATAAATGTGCCAGATCCAAACTGTCTGGTTCCCTTCTCAATTTTTTCTAAAATAATGGCGTGAACTTAGAACATCAAGACAAAGTGTAGGCTGTGATGCACACAAAATGCTGTCACACATTTAGAACTTAAAAGATAAGCACTTCTATTTTTTGAAAAGGGAATAACCCTTGTTTATGTTTTTATCAACAGAAACAAAACATAGTCTACTACACACTTACACCGCATCGTCCCAATCCAACATACGGATAAAGCGTAGGACATGACCACAAGATTTAAGGTTTGCATAGACAACATACAGACACGCAAGGCTGCTTATAAAAGATATAACAGAAAAGTAACTAAAGCAGAAAACGGGACACGCTAAAACATCAACACGGCACACTTTACAACATTCAAAACATTGTAGCCAGTAGCCACCCCACCCCCATGCTGAGCTCCATATTACCTCAGTCCAGCACTCCAGCACAACAACAAGAGGCGCTTCTTTATAAGCTTTTTAAGCATTTAACTGATCCTAAGACAGTAAGTAGCCTCAGATGATAGGCCCTTATTTATAAATGCATTGATTATGACGTACTAAACATAGCTAACAGATCTCCAATTCTTCTGGGCGTAGCTTTTAGACCTAACTGGTGATCTTTTAGAACGTAATGATAGCATTCTACTGGGCATAGCATTTTGGCATTCTGGTTGGATAACTATGGCTCTATGTAGCAGCTCTTATATATAACACAAGAATGCCAGGTATCAACGCACAAAAATCGATCATTCAATCCTTCTTGTAGTGTAGAAAACTAGGGACATTGCATATATTTCTCATGCACGGCTTATTATATCAAAAGTTTAAATTACCATGTCAATAAAAATGAACCTAATTTCTCACTGAACAATCAAGACATAATTAGTACCAACAATGGCCGTCATACATATTCTGAAAGTGAATTAAGCAACCATTTAAGCTGCCACATAAGCAGCAAGTATCCCCCCCTCTCTACTTACCTTTATATAAGAGACCAAAATAAGCGGTTTCGGTAACTTAAGCAAACCAAGTAAGCAGTTAATCAGCCAACTAAGCACATATGCAACCAAATACACCGCCCAAATGGACCCTAGATTCTAGTAACGGCGAGTCACGCTAGTCACCACCAATACTTATGCACCCTACATTACATGAATGTAGGTTAAACCCGACAAAGTTATCATCCGCTTGCCGTTATTCACCAACCAAATTGCAGCACAATTCACGCCGCACAAGCACATTGCACATCTCTGGACAACCATTTCGTTACCTAAACTCTAAAGAAACTAACACCTCGGGCTACTACAACATCAATTCAACAACGGAACTAACATCACGGGGCGGACGGGCCGTGCGGTGTGGATACGTACCTAGGGAGGAGCACTTGTTGAAGCCCTCGAGGGTCATGAGGGCGGTGAGGATGAATACGAAGGGCAGGAGGAAGGCGAGGATAAGGACGGTGTGGAAGACGGTGCGGTAGGAGAAGTGGCGCGCGGCGGCCTTGAGCTTCATCAAGTCTAGCAACCCATTGCTACTGGTGATGGTAATGCTCCTCATGCTCGGCGACAGCCGGATCTGCATCCTCGCTCGCCCAGAATTTACCGGCTCCGGCTCCAGCAGCGCATTGGGGACTGCGGCGACCCGCGAGATTCAGAGGCGCCATGGCAGCCCGGCGCCGAGGGGGCAGGAGGAGGCCACCGGACCGGCCGGATCCGGCATTGGCGCGAGGACCTGCTCCCTTTCTCCTCTCGGCGCTCGCTGGGGTTCTTGATTTCCCCTGTTTCTTGGTTTCACTTATGCCCGGATCAAGAAGAAATCTGGGTGGTTTCTTGGCCCGATTCTCCGCGCGCGCGGGCGCGCAAGAACTCGAGGGGGAGTGGATGGATCGTGCGGGGAGGAATGGAGGTGGAGGGTTTGATCTGGGTCGAGATTGGGGATTAGGGGTGTGGTAAAGGAAGGAGAGGAGAGGAGGGATTTGACCCGATGAACAGAGGGGAAAGGGAGTTAAGATTGGCTCGGAGTCCCGCGTGGTTTGGTTGGCTGGCTCAAACCCAAATGGATTGTTCCTTCCGGGAAGCGAAGAAACATAGGGCTTTTCGGTTTTTAAATGTGGTTTTTTAATAACACCTGACTTTTAAATAGAATTTTTTTAAAATAAAGTCTACAAGTTAATTATAGTATACAGTAAAAACCTATTATCTATACCAGCCAAAATTATATGCAAATATCTCTCTATAATTTCTATCGCAAACAGTCAAAATTCAAAAATTTTAACTAAAAGTTGCAGCCATAAAGAACAGACCCATACTTACTTGACTAAGTACTACTCCTACAATAGCCTAGCCCACGTGGTATTCTTAGTTTCTTTTTTTTGTAGCTAGCAGCATGTAGGTAATAAACAATAGTGGGTGTAAGTTGTAACAGTGAAAATACATGGTAAAAATGAGAAAAACTATACAAGGTTCTATCACCAAATAGCATGATAGACATCCATTGTAAAATTGACTTTGTGCAGACCATCTGGTCACCGCCCTATCCTTAACTAGAAAATAACATCACCAGTCACTACACAATCCAAACTCTCCCATTCCACACACACACTCTCTCTCTCTCTCCAATCCCTATCCACTTCATCCAATTTGCTACACATACCGGCACATATACCTGTTGAGCCCACCTCTGGACGGGTGAGAGTGGAGGGCACGCCCGTGGCCTTCGTAGGATGGTGAGGAGGCGTGGTGGGCAGCGGACGCCACGACAGAGCCAGCGGGTGGGCGCAACAGCACGGTGGGGAGTGGGTGCGACAATGACGGTTGTGGGCGAGCTAGGCTACGCCAACGGGGAGTGTGAGCGACAATGTAAGATTGAGGAGGCTGACTGAAGGGGTGAATAGACGGTCTAAAAAATATTTTATAATTTTTATTTGGCTAAAATCAAGTATATAATGCGGAATCTTAACTCAAATTGGTTTAGCACAAATAAAAGCCTAAATAAATTATTTTTACCTAAGTGCACAAATACCTTAAGGTTATGTCAAGATTTGCAATTCTAGAATGACAAGCAATTAATTTAATTATATGAATGTAAATTGCTTGAAGGTAAATTGAGCATAAGAAAATAAACCACAATTGACACAGTTGCTTTTTACCGTGCTGTTCGGAGACTTGCCGGTCTCCCCTAGTCCACGTTGAGGTAAGTCCGAACAAATTGGATCGGCTCCACGAATTAAGCCAATCACCTCAAATCCACTAGTGGTAGTTATTTCCCTCTCCGGGTAGGTAAGCTTCACCCTTCACATTTCGCGAAGTCTTCTCACAAACTTCTTTGAGAAGATCACCGCGTATGACGCCTCCAACGCCGTCTAGAAGTCGGTAACCTTCAAGAGTAATAAGTCAAGCCACTCATTTGATTCTCACCACGTGCAACAAATGCACAAGCTCGAGCAGATACTAAATCCATCTCTAGATGTAACACATGCAATGTAGAGCGTTCCTCCTTGCTTACAAGGTGCAACACATGTATAATTAAGAGGAGTACTTCACACTAGCTCAAAGGAGTGAAATAGAGTGCCAAAGATTCTTCTCCAATCGGCCACAAAGGGGTATATATACCCACACCACAAAAACTAGTCATTGGAAGCAAAACACTTGAGAAAACAGGATTATCAGAAGTACCACAGGCTTACGATTGGTACTTCCGCTTCCCTTAGCAACGGTCAGAAAACTAGCTATTGCAGAAAATTCATGTAGTTCCGACGACTAAAGTCCAGTACTATCAATCATTAGAAGTACCGCATCACACAAGCGGAACTATCACTTTCTTCGGGGACGAGAAGACTCCACGAAGGTGTCTCTCTGGGAAAAAAATGTACTGCTACACAAGCTAATCATTCCGTAAATCAGAAGTACCGCTCACATAAAGCCAGTAGTACCGCTCGCTGGTCGGATGCTCACACAAAGCCGAAACTTTTGATCGTCGACTACCCTGATCCTCGACCATGTCGGATGATTCGACCACTCAAGTCTCTGACCACATTGATTGGTTCGACCACGCTGGTCTCCGACCACATTGTCTGGATTGACCACATAGGTCTCCGACTACACTGATCTTCGACCACGTTGTCCAGCTCAACCATATTGGTTTCAGCCATAGAGGTTTCGACCATGTCAATCTTCGACCACATCAATCTTCGATCACACTGATCTTCGACCACCACGTCGATCTTCAACCACATTGTATCAATCACGTCAGTTTGCCCACGTTGGTTTCGACCACACATAGATCTCGACCACTTCGGTTCTGACCACATCGGTTCGACCATGCTAGTCTCGATCGCATAGATCTCGACCACGTCGGATCTGACCATCTTGGTTCGACCACACTAGTCTTTGATCGCACAGATCTCGACCACGTCGGTTTCGACCATGCTGGTTTTGATCACACAGATCTTGACCACATCGGTTCCGACCGTGGTGGTTCGACCACTCTGGTTTGACTACATCGGTCTTTGACCACGCAGGTCATCAACCACATCGATTTTTGACTATATTGATCTTTGACCACTCATGTCTTTGACCACTCAGGTCTTTGACCAGTTTGGTTCAACCAAGTCAGTTCTGACCACTCTGGTCCTCGACCACGCAGGTCTTCAACCACCAGCGGATGTGGTACTTTCGTGATTACAACACTGGTAATTCCGCTCAGCGGTAGTACCACAGAATACACTGTGGTAGTTTTGATTTCTCTGAGAAGTGCATATATTTTAATAGATTTTGCAAAACACGTTTGTAAACTACAGTATCATGCACACAAGGATTATCCATGATTCTCAACAATTTGCAAAAACACATTTGCACACTTTTAGAATCATGACATACGGATTATATATATGAGGTTCAACCATTTGCAAAACACATTTACAAATATAAGCCCCATACTATAAATAATAAAAACATAGACTTCAAACACTTGCAAAATATATTTGTAATATATAGTTACATGTTACAAGGATTCAATATATGAGGCACAACTATTTACAAAACACATTCGCAAATACAAGTCTCATACTAAGGAGAGCTAGAGCAAGTGAGGTTGAGCTATCAACACATGATGAGACTCAGGTTACTAGATATAACCCCTCTCAATAGTATGGCAACATATACTAGCAACCCAGTCTTCCAACCAAACACCAAGACTGGTAAAAGATTAGGAATATGTCCTTAGCTCTAGTTAACCATACATTTACCTTAAGTCATAGTCTTGATATGCATCAACTCATGATGTATTCTTTACTTCAACTCCATCAACACATGATGGATCTTTACTTGACTTGATGATCAACACATGATCATCTCATCTTAGACATGCATCAACTCATGATACATCCACCACTTGACTTGATTGTCTTCAACATATGAAGTCATCCTAAATCTTTCTCATTTGTGAAAACATAACCTACTCATCCAACTCATGGAAAATGTTAGTCCACAAATCAATTACACGAATAAATAAAACATAGTAGCACGATATAACTAACAACTAAAATTAAGTCATACACGACTAGTTTTACAACAAAAGGGCCAACCAGCCAAATAATTTACATGACATAAATTTTGTAGCAGAAGTGAAGATAAACAGGCATAAAAAAGAAATAATTGAGGATTTACTACTATAAAGATATGTAGTTAAGGATTTGTCACTCGATGTCTCGCTAACATATGGGAGCCACGAGTTAACGAGACATCGATTGATAAATCCTTAAATGCACATCTTTTGCAATAGCAAATGTGTAACACCCCGACTTAACAAAATAAATTACCACAAGCACACGGGTGAACTGCAGCTTTTCACCTAAGAATATTCTAAGATGTCGAATTCACAAGGAATAGAAGGGATCACAGCTAAAGTCGGCTATTGCTACTAACTATTGAAAGGCTAGTTTGAGAATTAAAAGCTAAACTAATCACTGGCAGACTAGAATTTAAGAAAGATAATCAAAGCAAAGAGTTCCTCCCCTAGGTTAGGATCAAATGCAAGCAACTGACTGATTGATCTGTGCACATATGCAAAGCTAGCTCTCACCCTACATGCTTATTTGGCCTTCACACCGTGAGTTGCCTATCACTCTAGGTAAGATCAACCACTAAACAAGTAATGCACTATTTGATATAGGCCGTCTTACTAGATCTAAACACCATGTCTATAGTTAGGGCTAAGACAATTGATAACTACACAATCATTACCAATTAAAATAAGACCATGGTATGAAATAGACAACATCGCATAAGTGTCAAATAATAGATCAAAACTTCCTTCACATAGCAAAATCACCAGAACCAAAGGAAGAACATAGGATTACTCCCTACTGGACATTACAGAGGTGTAGGAGAGTGTGCGGGAAGAAGGCGGTAGTTGCTAGGGTTGGCGCCAGGAATGGCACCAACGGGTGCTAGGAGTGTTGCCATCTCTAACTGGCTCGATGACTTCTCCTTGGCCTACTCTTCTTCTCAGTGACTTGCTTTCGCAGCCTTTGACCTCTCTCTCTCTCTCTCGATTTTGTAGTTTTTGATGATGTCGATGTTTTAATATTAATTTTACGTATGATTTATTTGGATTCGGGGAAACTCTAGAAAACTCGATGCATGGACATGCAGAGTAAAGACACGAGAATTTTTATACAAGTTCGGGCATTCTCCTAGGAGAATAATAATCCTGCATCCTGTGTGGCTATTGCTTCGAGAAATTGATTACAACTGAGAGTATTGCGAAATGCCTAGCGCTATCTTTTGATCAGGGGCGGAGAGAAGGGGGGCGGGCAGGGGCCTGCCCCCCCCCCAATGGTCCACCAAATGTATTAATAGGACCCCTTAATCACCCTTCATCATAGTCAATTAGGCCCCTGCATTTCTAACACAAAATCATTGCTTAGTGACTTGAGAAATGATGGCTGGGAACCACTTCTTGAGGAGGTGAAAGCCTTTTGTGACAAGCATGAGATTGAGATTTCGGATTTAAATCGCAAGTAAGTTATTATCTTACCTTCAGTTTTTTAATATGAGCACAAATACATATTTTTTTATTCTTATGGTACATATCTAACTTGTTTAACTACATGTCGCAATTTGTAGGTGTGTGGATGTGACCAAATCTCGGAACAAAAATGATAATACCACCACTCTTCACCATTATAAAATAGATGTGTTTAATGTTGCGATCGACCAACAATTGATTGAATTAGAAGATCGATTCAGTTCTCAAGCAACAGAGCTTCTATCACTTTGTGCCTCACTAGATCCAAGAAAAGATGACTTTGACATTTCAAAGATAAGTACTCTGGTGGAAAAGTACTATCCCGCTGATTTTTCAAGTCAAGATCAAGCTCAATTGGAGTGTCAACTACCACATTTTCAACTTGATGTATGCAACCATCTAGAGCTAAGTACATTGCCATCACTTGCTGATCTAACAAAGGGACTAGTGAGATTAGGTAAAAATTCTATTTATCCAATGGTCGATAGATTGCTAAGATTAGTCATAACTCTTCCAGTATCAACAGCGACCACTGAGAGAGTCTTTTCAGTATGCTAGACGTATGCTACATTATTTTGCCATATGTGTTATGATTGAATTTATATGACAATATATATGCGTATGTTTAATTATATATGTGTATGTCTAATTTTGCCGACACACGGCGCCCAGGACCTATGACGCCGGCGCCTTGGCGGGTCGGCCCCCCTTTGTCTGGATCCTGGCTCCGCCCCTGCTTTTGATCCAATGTGATCTCTTCCCCTCTCCGACGTTAACCTTTATATAATTGGCGAAGGAGCGGCCGTTGTCTTGTGCCAAAAAACACTTCAACGCTTCAGGCGATAACTGTCCGACGGTAGTTATTGTCAGAGAGACGTAATGGTCCATTTATCATGCAACAGTTGTTGTCAGAGAGATCGTGTGCGGTTATCAAAGATAAATATGTGTTCTAACCGCCTTGTTAGACGACCCTACGATATAACAGGATGTCATTAGATAAGTCGATCGGATATAGACTAGTCGTAGGAAGATCTACGATCATAGGGTGGTTGTAGAATAACTTACGACCGTGTGCTCGTAGAAGGACTTACGAGTATGTGGCCATAGGAGAGCTTACGACTACGAGGTTGTAGAAAGGCTTACAAACACCTTACGAAATTTTTTCCTTAACGATAAGGGGTATACACAGAGAATACAATTACGTAAGAATTTGATAATCACTCTATCCTCATCAAATGACTTTCCACGTGCTCTTGTGCGAGGGATCCCTAGGGAAAATTTATAATCAAGCTAGGTAGGAGAGGTATCTGAGACGTGTGTGGCAAGGCAGGGGTGGTGCCGTGTTGGCTGCCCACGGGCGCCACCGTTGGTGTGGTCCCTGGCAGGTGGGCCTAGGGTTGGTTCTCTGAATACAACTCTTCTACACAATTTTGGCAGTTTTTGATCTTTGAAATCTGGCATTTCTTTCCTTTCTTCCTTGTCCTTTTCTTCCAGAAACTTTTGATTATTTGAACTCTCTCTAAAATTGCATATTTTCCATATTTTTTGCGTGACACTTGAAATGCAATACATCTCTAATATTTGTTAGAGTTAGTTGCCAAGTGGCATAATTATTCATAATTATCGCACATAAAATGACAATATTGGCATATAAAATAAGCATATAATGAGTGCCAACAGTTTTTCAAATAGAAATTACAGTGAAGCTAAGTTCTATTGAAATTTTAACACACACACACACACAATTTGCTTGCCAGTCGTAAAGCTAAATTTCACTTTATACATATGTAATTTTCTTTTGAATTGGCTTGTCATGTTCATAGTTCATACCGCCTCTAAAAGTAGCTACTAGGCATTCCTTCCTGCGTAGTGCTGTTTTATGTTTGGGTTTTGATAAATATCGTCGGGTGTTTTCCCAAAAGACATCAAAAGTGTTGGATCTACTTTGAGACCGGTGAGCCTTGACAGGTTTTGTTTGGAGTACTGGGCTCTAGATCCGCACCCATTTTATAACACGGTTATTATTTCGATTTTTTTCCCACTCCTCTATCCTCGCACCATCGTTCCCCTTCTTTTTGTCCGAGAGAGACAGACGGCAGAGCGTAGACAGACAGACAGAGAGAGAGAGAGAGGCTCCGTTGCTGGCCATACCCACTGGGCCTTAACCGGAGTGTGCTGGGGGGAGACAAAGGGAAGAGACCGCGGCTGCATCCCTATCCCATGTGTTGTTTTGTTCTTCTGGATTTGGGAGAGAGGGAGGGAGAGAGAGAGAGAGAGAGCAGGGGTGGAGAACTCGGGACAACTAAGCCATCTTTACTCATCGGCGGTTAGCTGGAGGAGCGGCGACGGTGATGAATGTTGAGAAATCAGTCCTTGCTTACATGACTTCGCGTGCTCGTTACCTTTCTTGTGTTTTGAGATGGTGAGAGACGTCTGAGGGCTACGTCGGTGTAGTCGTCGGCATCCAATCGTACTCGACACCAAGGTAATCTGGTGTGGATTTGTGCTGCTTGCGCACTAGTTTATTTGGTCACTTTCTAATCCCCCTTCTAATTTTAGATTGATGGGGGAGAGAGAGTAGAACTTTTCAGATTTTTGTTAGGTTAAAAACTTTGGATTGTGATGACAATAGGCAGAGATAAAGAGTTGGGGGTTGCATTGTAGCATTGTTTGCTTTGCTTCTTAGTCCAAATCCTTGTGTGTCTCATGCATTTTTTGGTTGTCTGAATCCAAATGATTAGACTATCTTCTTTTGTTGTATTCGGCTATGGATTGTGCAGGATCCAATTCTTAAATGTTCAATTGATGCATCATTTTGTCTGGTGATGAGTTTTTCTGGTACATACTTGTCATGTAAGACTTTCAGATTTTGTAGTTAGATTATTTTCAGATTTAGACATAGAAATGACTTCCAGTCATTTTCAGGTGTCATTTTATTCCTGATGCTACTTATGCCTGAAGAAACTATGCACCAATTAACACTTTTTGTCAGGATTATTAGAGAAGTTGGGTTCCATATGGCTTGGATGAATCTGATATGACTCTATTTTTTTAGATAAGATGTAGTTGTTACATATCTCATGGCCCCATTTTTTGTTGTAGTCTTTATCAGAACAACACATCTTCACATATCTGTGTTCTTTCCTTCTCACACTTCAATAGTTCTGTAGACAGAATGGGTTTTTTTTACTATGGTGATGAGATTTAGTTGGCTTAAGATAGAGTCAACCTATAAAGGAATAGCTAAGCTTAGTAGGAATTTTTTCAGGGTGGGGGTCCATCAAATTTTGCATATCAGCAAAAATGTAACTTAACTCTGAAACTATCATAAAGGTATACTAAAATGTGTTAATTTAGCAGTGAAAAGAGATTGCATCTTAGAAGTAAATTTTATGTGTTCTGTTCAGCAATATAAATGCGTGCATTGTTCAGATAAGTGTTAACTGTTAAGGCAGTTTTGTGTAATGAAACCTAGTTCAACATTACAAATGTGTGTTTTGTTCCGTTAAGTGTTAAGGCAGTTTTGTGTAATGAAACCTATCCTAAAGGTATACTGACAAGTGTTAATTTTGATTGAGAAACATGCAAGATACAAGCACAGTTTTGATTGAATATTTGCCTTGTATACACCAATTCTAATTTTTTGAACTAAACCAAACCTGTATATTGTATGTGCACATTGCAGCTTTGATCCTATCCAAGTTTAAAAGGAAACAGTGGCAATATTGTACACCGTGTTGCTTTGTAGCATAGGAATATACTGTTCTGTCATGTTTAACCTGTCTTTTTTCCCCTATAGTATAGCAATATACTATTCTTTAGTTAGAATTGCAGTTCTGTTTGGTTATTGAAACTCCTTTGGATTAGTGATGTTATGTTGGGTTTAATAAACCTAGTCGTTTTGTTTTCTTGTAAGCTATAATAATGATTTTTTTTAGGTTGAATAAGTCATACTATTTTTGTCAGTGGAAGCTTAATTATGCTCCTTGATATCTAAATTATTTAACTCAATAATTTGTCTAATCAGTAACCAATGATGTCTTGATGTCAGTTCTAGATATTCTTGTCCAAGATAGAGTTGAGGTTACAAGTTGCATTTGCTTTTGCTTTTGTCAGTTCAATGTGCAGAATGGAATTTTAGAAGCATAATTTTATCAGATATTTTCGTTAGTTCAAGAAAGAAGGTAGACTTAGCGATTTATTTCTAGGGACATGTAGAAGCTGGTTTTCAATTGTTGCTGGAACATTGATCGTGTCTCCATTAGTGCAAGGTAAATATGGTGTCTCTGAAAGAGCTGCTGTTAAGGTGCCTGAAAAACCTGCTGCTACGATCAGTTATTTTGCCTTACGGTATATTGGATCCTTACTCCGACGAGGAATTGAAACTTGAAGCCATTATGGCTCAGAAGAAGAGCGCAACTACATGTCGACCCTAAATTTTTTGAGCGTGATGGTTTTTAGTACAATATTTCTGTTGGTTTTACTTTCCAAACTAAGGTCTCATTTGGCACAGCTGTAGCTCCGAGATCTATGCTAGATCTGTAGTTTGTTGGCTAAATTAAAGTGATTTAAATATTTTTATTTAATATATAATATAAATGAAATGAGTCATGTAAATGCACTTAACATGCCTGCAACTCTAGATCCAAGATTTCCTAGAGCTACAGATGACCAGCTCTAGGAAATCTACAGATTTTCTAGAGCTAGAACTCTGCCAAACAGGGGCTAAACAACCATTTTGCTGCTCCCACCTTGCGTACAAGCAGGAGTTTGACAATAATAATTCTTGCTTGATTTGTATCCCTGCTGGTATAAATCAGAAGAAAGTTTGGATGCTATAACGAAAAATGCACTTTCATTTACCCTTACATAAGTGATAATTTGCACTCAGAATTGGCATGTAACTCTTGAACGTTCAATTCCTTCCAGATAATTTTATAGCTATTGTAGTAATTAAAACTGAAGTGGATTTTAACTCCTTTTCCTTTCTAATTGGTTGTGTTTTGTTAGGGTTAAGACGACTCAAATGGGGCAGTAAATCATTTAGGGAATGGAGTCCAAGAAGATCAACTGGTCACATGGGTGCACATTTCAGGTAAATATAATCATTAGAAAAATCGAAGAAGTTTGTATCTTCCAAATAGTACTACTTTTCTTCAGCAGTACACATATATAGCGCCTGTTTGTTTCAGCTTCTGACAGCTGCAGCTACTCGCAGAATCTGCAGCTCTCCCAAACAGTCCAGATTTTCATCCAGATTCTAAGTAACCAGAAGCTACAGAATCCAGAAAATGAACTAGTAGCCAGAAGCTGGGGTTATCCAGCTTCTCCAGATTCTGACTAGCTGGATACTCACCAGTTACTTCTCAGAATCTCCAGCTGAAACAAACAGGCCCATAAACTTCCAACTGAGCTGCTAGTATTTCTTTCTTTTTTGCTTACATTTGACACCTAAATAAAGACGTGCAGCCTCTTTTCGATTGGGTTTTCCCCTGAAAATTCTGAACTTCCACCTTTCTTTTCTTCATGGGTTTTCCTACTAGCCCCTTCTTTCTACAAGTGCTACTTCTTTTTTATCCTTTTTCCATCAAAAAAAGTCCATTTTACTCCCTTAAAGCATCGTGTTTGTCACTTTTTTTTGGCCTACTTAACCCCCTACACTTGTAATACTGGGTCACTTCACTCTCGCGACCGGTTTTTTGAGTTGTTTCGTCACTTGTCGCCATGTCATCCGGGTTTTGCCACCGCGGCCACCACATCACATTTTCTTCTACCTCCAGGCCCCCTCTCCTCTCCTACCTCACTGACGGTGAAGCATCGGACCAGCCGACGACGCCCTGGGGCATCCGGTGACGCCCATGGGCTCCACCGTCAGAGGCGGGGTCGTGTTCTTGGTTTTGCCGAAGTAGCCGATCGACGACGACCATGTGTTGGAAGTCACCAGAAACTAGTTCGCTACTCTCTCTCTCTCTCTCTCTCTCTCTCTCTCTCGCTATGTGGACTCTTGGGAACAACGTGAAGCTCTCAAAGGAAGCACACGTACACAACAGCTTCACTTTCAAGAGAAGCTCTCAAACAACTAGCTAGTAGCTGGACTTCAGAAATAATCAAGGGTTTTTTCTGGTGTCAACGCCCACCTTTCTTGTTCTCATCTCATTTTATTTATGCACCGAACTACATGACACTACCCCTTGACACTTTGAAAGATCATGCATGGCACCTCGACTCCACTTGGTGCCGGCTAAAATAGACACTACAATCGTGCCATCCCACGTTCCTGGATCAAGGCTTGACTGACTCAAATAACAAACTCATGCAAGACCTGGACGGCCTGGATGAAGCACATCTCAACCAACACCACACACACAAGCGGCATGCAGTGCCACGCAAACTTATCTATACACATGCAACAGGCTCATACACACGAACACACGACATGCATCAAGCCATGTGATCACCGAACTAATTAACATGCCTAAACACTTAACTAACTAGTCATCATTACTATTAGGGCAGTCCCAACCCTCCAACTAGGATAGTTTCCATAGCATTAAATACCCTGCCACATAGGCAAAAAAATCTGATGTGGCATCTTATTTAATGAGGAAAGAGGAGAAAAACACAAGAAACCGTTTCTCATATGAGAAACGAAGTCGACGCGTAAACCAACGCACGAGGAAACCACGGATTTCACGATGGGGAGAAACGGGTAGTTTCTTCCTCCGCCGTGCCATCAACGCCCTCGCCGCCTCCGCTCGCCGCGCGAAGCCCATAGACGCGGCCGGCGTCCGCCCAGGCTGCGCCGCCGTCGCCCAGGTCGCCCGCGTCCGCGCAGGATGCGCCGCCGTCCCCCAGGCCGCTCGCGTCCGCGCAGGCTGCGCCGCCGTCGCCCAGGCCGCTCGCCGTCCGCACAGGCCGCGCAGGCCGCGCCGCCGTCGCCCAGGCCGCTCGCGTCCGCCCAGGCCGTGCCGCCGTAGACCCAGACGGCGCGACGGAGGCACGTGGCGGCGGGGGTGGCTGCGGGGGAGTGGGCGGCGGTGTCGGGCGCGGGGGCGTGGCGGGTGGAGGAGGTCGGGCCCGGCACTGTCCTGCCCGTCGGGGATCCCCGGCGTCGAGCCGCTCGTCCGCGAGCTCCGCTCCCGCCTTGCCTCCACCCACGCCGCGCAGGCCACGCGCGCCGTCCGCCCAGGCCTGTGGAGAGAGAAGAGGATGGGGATGGGAAAGAGAGGAAGAATCGGACTAGTGGCGTTGGGAGATGGGGATGGGGATGGAAAATATCCAGAGCCATTGCCCCTGTACAGTACACTCTGTGGAGAGAGAGGAGGAAGGAGAGAGAAGATGCATCAGAAGATTTAATGAGGATGACCAGAAGAAACTAGTGGCATTGGGAGAGATGGTTTCTTTGAGCAGTGTTTTGCTGACATGGCATCTATAGAAACTATCTCATAGTTTCTGGGTTGGGACTGCCCTTATAAAAGAATGATTTAGTGGTTGTACGTCCATTCTTCTTTAACTGCTCTATTCCTTCAACTTCTCACCATTCTCCACTTTCCAACCGATCAGAGTAACTCTATTCAATAACACGATAATCTATGTATTCAATGAGTTCCGTTGTAACGCACGGGTATATAACTAGTTAAGATTATATCTAACATCACGGTCTCCATTATCAGCGGGTGCTTCTTCTTGTTCTTAGCTTCGCCAGAGCAACCGATGACGCCACCGCAGGCCACGCTGCCAGCGGGGACTTCGTTTTCTTGGCTTCGTCGAAGCAGCCGACGACTCCCACGGCCCCACTGCCAGCGGTGGCTCCGTGTTCATTGCCTCGCCAGAGCAGCCACTGACGCCCAGGCGCAGCGGTGGCTCCCGTGGGCGTCAGTGGCTGCTCCGTCGCGTCCTTGCCTTCTGAGCCGTCATTGTTGCCCAGGGAGTACAGGCCAGCTGCGCCGTCGCGTCCTTGCCTTCCCCGAAGCCAGAACGCACGGGCTCCACCGGCGGCCACCTGCTCCTCCATCCTGTCCGGGTCGGCGGCCAGGCCGTGCTGCACATTCTTCGCTTCGCTGGCGAAGGCTGGCAAGCAGGAAGCCAAGAAGGCCTCCAGTAAGGCACCCTCCTCGTCTTCGCCGTACGGGTCGTCGGCCCGGTAACGCTGCACGTTCGTCATATCACCGGCAAAGCCTTCATCAGTGGAGAAGGCGAGCAAGCGGGTAAAGCGTACGTTCTGATTTTCCTGTCCATTTCTTCCTTTACTATTTAGTGATCCCATTGCTTCGCATTCCTGCTTTCCTGTCCATTTCGTTGCTGCCATGTTGCATGAGACTGTAAAGCCAAGGTGGTAAAGAGAGAGGGAGCTGGAAGTAGGGGGAAGAGAGGAGGGCTGGAGGAAGAAGAAGTGATACGGATCAACCAGTAGGAACGCTAGTTGATGCGCAAGTAGCTTGATCTTTCATGGTACCATACACAATCCGAAGTACTTGCAAACCGATCTGAATGGATTGAATTACAGGAACAAGACCTCCGGCACACCTGCGCACAAGAATAAACACTCCAGTCGAATAATTCTCACTCTCCATCTCGGTAACTCTCTAAACCACATCTCACGCACACAATCCATGGCGCCAAGGGCATTTTCAGGTATTTTCTCTAAGAAATAGCAAAACCAATCTCTCTACATGAGGTACAACCTAGTCCTTGTATTGGCGCACGCAGGCACGACCTCAACTTGACTCGACTCCTAAACATGACTTGTTCATATAAATGGCACTACAGCCACTTTTGTTTTTCAAATTTGATCTCGACATTCATTTTTGTAAATCTAACACTCTTTGTGAACCTACCGAACTCAGTAGGTAGCTCGGCATGTCGCCTGCCGATCGAGCAACCCGTGTGTAGCAGCAATCAATAAGGTTGATTAACGCTTAATTAAGACAACGATTAGCGCTAATTAAATATAATTAGTACTAAGTAAGTACTATTAGTACTAATTAAAATACTAATTAAGCATACATAGTGCCAGCTCATGTGACCTATCACATTATAGCTCAACGGGTTGTCTGTCGAGCTCTCTTAGTTCAGTAGGTACCTGCTGAACTCGGTAGGTCCACGGAGGAGGCTATATTTGCAAAAATAGCGTGTGGGGTCAATGGCTCCTCTTTCTCCTAGCATCTTCTCCTCTGGCCTAGTTGCTGAGCTTCACTCCATGCTCCTCGGTTGGCTTGGGGGGTTTGGGGGAAATGGAGTGGATCTAGTGGAATGTGGCTTCTGGCTGTGGTTCGGCTGTGGCTATGTTGGCTGCGATTTGGATGAAAATGGACTCTTTCTCCCTCAGGTTGCTCTCTCGGCCTTATCCCATTCTCTCTGTGTCGAGATTGTGCTAGGGGATTTTTTTTACTTCAACCGTGGGGGTTGGTTTTGGTGCTTCGATAAAATCATTTTTTTTACTGGGCTAGCTTGCAGTGAAAATGGAATTGGGGGTGCATTCAAATTTGTTTCTAACGCTGGATGATGAAACCATATGGCTACAAGAGGTGCCAACTGGGTCTGGACGGTCTGGTATCTCGATGAGTGAATCACCCATTTCTATAATCCAACAAGGGTTCTAATGGCAATCTAGCTTTTGATTACTCCTTTTGTTCAGTCTTTTTCGATATCTTGTTATTAGTTTTGCTTGCAATTAATATTACCGATTACTCTAGCTTGTGCCCGATTAAAGGTTCCGAAATACCTAGTTAATTATAACCGTGTATTCAATCAGCTCAATTGTAATTATAATTACTACATTCATTGTATGTATGGAAATAGATGTAATAATATTGAACTCTGTTGTGTGATATAAATTACCTCTCTTTGCTTCGAGCGAAATGCGGTATATTTTAATAATTGAAAAGGTTTGCGATGCCTTCGCTAATTACGCGATTAATTTTGTGCTAAAGTCACGAGGTTGACGTACTTCATGTCAATGATGCATACATCTCCCTCCCTCTCTCTAGATGGTCGCTGCGTGAAGGTAGAACCATGCTAACTAACACCCGTACTTAGAGCGCGTAGCAAGCCGTAGGCTGGGTCTTAGACTCAACCCACTAAACATAAAATTTTGTAGTCTATTCTATCGTTGCTATAATACTATATAGTGACATATTTTGTTTTGGATCTTGGACTATTGCCATGGTAGCCAGCTCCGCACTGTCCGTACCTTTCATCTCTATCACATATAGGACTACAAGAGAGAGCGCGCGCAGGTGATCACGATCTAAGATGCATCGGGTGCACCTCAAATCCACAGTTTAATTTCGACAAGGTAGACGATATATGAAAAGTTTATGTATACACTGTGCATGATGATGCCTGATTTCATGTGAGGCTCAAATTAACATAAAAGCATGGGCGGATCTAGCGGTGGGGCGGGGGGGGGCTCGAGCCCCCCCTACCGCTACCGGACCCTTGGAGCCCCCCTGAGCCCCCCCCTAAATTTTTAGCCATGGATGTATAATGTAGAAGGGGCTGAGGTTGAGCTAAAGGTACTTCAGCCCCTCCAAAAAATTTTCCTGGATCCGCCACTGCATAAAAGGACGTGCGGATCTGTTGCAGTTGTTTAGTAGATGCATGCATCGGTCCCACATATCAAATGTTCGATCGTAAAATCGATTTCGAAATTGAGTGGCTAATTCGGTGGAGAGGAAATATATGGTCCTGTTCTTTTTTACAATGACGGTTAGTTTTTGTCTGCTGACTTTTAGATTTAGAAAGTCGTTTAAAAAATCCGCTTAAAAAATCGTACTATTTATTTTGATTTTGAAGAAACCAAAAGAATAAAAAATAGAGCCTACAAGTGGCAGTATCAGTACTTAATTTTTCAGGTGGAGCTAGTTAGTCTAATTACCTGACTTAAATTTATGTATAAGAAAAACATAGTTAAAATATACTGAAGAAACTCTGCTCTTTCAGGTCCTACGTACAGGCCTGGCCTGTTTCGATCGTTGACTCGAGAGGTAAATAATTGTACAAACTAATAAATCAGATTTTTCAGCACCGGCCTCTGCTGCATCGATCCTGGCCTACAATATCCTTAACCAATCAGGAGAAGACGCATTCAATTAATTAAGTACGTGCCCGTACAAGCTGTAGCACTGATCGAACAACCCTCGTACATACGTGCGTACGTTTACGATAAATTAATAAACATGTCGACGATGTTGGCCGCAACGATGCGACTGCCCGTTCGAAGTGATGAGCCATCTAGGACGGAAACCACTTGCATTTACCAGCTGCGTGTGTGAAGTTATTTAATTTGCTACAGCCATCGCCATGCATGCATAATTGAGATCCTATTACGTACACTACCAGAAATGCATTCTCCTTGCAAAAAGAAAAAAAAACACCCACAGAGAGAGAGAGAGAGAGAGAGAAGAATCTGCAGTATTCTCTTTCTAACTCATCAAGAACTGAGCTTATGTAGCTTTGGAATGTCATGGTGATCATTTGGCAAACTCAAAGCTTTTACACTCATCAGTTATGGTGAAACATTTGGATCTTAAGCATGGACATGCATGACCAGAAAAAAAACACTGGCTAGGTTGTCGGTGAAGTTAATCCATTGTACATACAAACCCTACTTGCTCAGGCTTTTTGCATTACATATACAGCTATGGTACGACGTACGGTACTTACCCGGTACAAATTAACAGCCGAGCGCCTTAAAACCAAAGCGCCAGTAATTAAATCGTACCAAGTTGGTTGGAGATAGTGTTCACTGCAAGGAGTGGTTGGTACAACACAAAACAGTTCATATATACAGAAGCCTGTCTCAGTACGTACTTAAGCCCTGTTTGGATCATTGACTAATTTTTAGTCACCTAAAGTTTAGATCTAGTCCATCCAAATACGTGAACTAATACCTGAACTAATTTTTAGTTCATCCCCAACTAGCTATTAGTTCATTGGTTAGCAACTGTGGACTAATTGTGGACCAAAAGGTGGTACCAAACAACAAAAGACGAAAATACCCCCGCTACCCTTTCTCCACTACTCCACATGCAACACACTAACAAATATAGGGGTATAAATGTCTTTGCCCATGAAAGTCACCACCTTTTAGTCCATGTATCCAAACAGCACTTGACTAATTTTTAATCACCTAATTTTTAGTCCACCAACTAGTGAACTAATAATTAGTTCTAGGCGATCCAAACAGGCCCTTAATTACCACTTCTACCGTTGAGTAAATGTGTGCATGCGTATGTCAAATGTAAACCCCTACCTAGTAGCGGAAACGAATACTACACGTGGTTGGTGGCTCACGAAAGAAGCAACTAAAAAGGAAATAATTCCACAGACCATGCATGCAATTTGGCAAGCATGCGTACATGTAGGGCTATGATGTATAATGAACGGCGACACTACATGCATGGTCCACCTAGTGTGCTTGCCCACGATGTGGCTATATATATATATATATATACGGGAGTTGTGTTAACAGATGGTCTGCCATACATGCATGAATTAATATACAATTTGGACTTTGGTCCACAGCTTTTTTGGTTGATGGTACATATAATTTGGAGGTCACATTTGTGTGTGGGGTTAATGGATCTGTCATGCCAAGAGAGCTTAATCATGGTTTGCTCCATGCATGCGCTACCTAGCTGATAGTGGCCTCCCAACACTCTTGATAGCGTGCACCCGGTGTCATTGCTGGTAATCAATGGTGTTAGGGTGACCAAAACACTACTACAAAAAGGATCATCACAGACGGTTTTCTGAACCACCTGTATTTATGTGTCGGTGATAATCGGTGGTTATCACATACGGTTTGTGAGCCGTCTGTGATAAAGACAACACAGACGGTTTGTAACTAGAACTGTCTATGAAGAAAAATATTACATACGGCTCGAAACAAAAACCGTCTGTGATACTCACGCATCACAGACGGTTCTAGTTACCAACTGTCTGTGATTGGCGAGTATCATAGACGGTTGGTACATAGAACTATCTGTGATAGTTCATCCTATACCTATGACATTTGAAAGCAAGCATAGTTCATCCTATACCTATGACATTTGAAAGCAAGCAAATACAGTGGCAAACAAAACAACACATTCATTTTCATTATGATTAGAATCCACCATTACAGCATAACAAGACAATGAACCCAACTCTTTACCACGGTAAGAATATATAAGAAGCAGAGATCCTAGTAGACAATAGAAGCTGGATGTATCGGATGGCGGCCGGATATCACCGGCAATGGAGAGGAGGCGGTAGCGCCACTTTTGTGGCATGACAGTGAGACTGGACAAGACACTCTTATGACACTTACGATAAGAGTGTGTTGTGCAGTCGACCAAGGTGTCACAACAGAGGCGCTAGCTCAAGGCGGTAGTCGGCGTCATCAAGGAACAAGTTAGATGCATCGGATGCCTGTCGGATATCACCAGCAATGGAGAGACGGCGGTAGCGCCACCTTTGTGGCACGACGGTGAGAATGCAGAAAACACTCTTACGACACTTGAGACAAGAGTGTGTTCTGCATTCGACCCAGGTGTCACAATGGAGGCGCTAGCTCACGACAGTATTCGGCGTCGTCGAGGAATAAGCTGGATGCATCGGATGGTACCCGGATATCACCGGCAATAGAGAGGCGGCGGTAGCGCCACCTTTGTGGCACGGCAGTGAGACTGCGTAAGACACTCTTACGACACTTACGATAAGAGTGTGTTATACAGTCGACCGTGGTGTTATAACGGAGACACTAACTTATAGTAGTTTAATTCTGATTTAGGTGGCCATCAAATCATCAATGGTGTGAGGATGAGAGAAGCTTGGATTGATCATGGACAGTAGACACCCACACGACCACATGGTCCACATGAATCATTGTGTTCTGTCATTGCTGATGTCATTTAATTTTTCGTGCATGCATAACTAGTTGAAGTCCCACGCGATTGTCTCTATGGTTGTTTTGGCGCTTGCAAGGTATTTCAGGCAGCATTAATTGTATATTAATGCATAAAGAAATATGAATCATGCGAGAACACTAAATTCTACCGCACACGGATATCATATGATGATATAACGCGAAGGGTAAAAAAAGTCTATTTTACCATCAAAACTATTGAGGTCGGTTTACTTAACTCTCTGAACTTTAAAACCGTCTAAATAACCCCTAAACTCGGTAATACTGTTTACTTACCCCCTAATAACCTGGTTTTCCTAGGTGGTTTTGCGTCGGTGGCATAACATGCTGGCCGGTTTTACACGAAGGTACCTAGAAAACTGTCATTCCACAGATGCAAAACCACCTAGAAAAACCAAGTTAGGGGGTAAGTAAACAAAATTACCGAGTTTAGGGGTTGTTTAGACAGTTTTGAAGTCGAGAGAGCCAAGTAAACTGGCCCACCTTTTCCTAATGCGAATGGTCCCCTTCATCTAGTTCCCTTAATTGTAAATTCCTTGTAGTTAACAACAAAAGATTACCATCCAAATGGCATGTGCCATGTGTATATATTATACAAAAAAAAAAGCATGAATCGAGTGTGTCAATGAAAATAACTCGGTTTTAACAAGAAAATAAACTAAGCAAAAGTACAGAAATGCTCCATTGTCTTTGTTTCCCGGCCTCTCTTCTTTTTTAACAGATTTTTTTGGCTTTTGGCATGTATGTGGTCATGCGGATGGCATGTAAACAATTAGCCAATTAATCTGACAAGACAAATGAAAAAGAGAGATTTGATTGAAATGCTCGGAGAAAGGGGAGCTAGCTAGCAATATTGTGTAAGAAATTAAAGGAGGGATTACAGTGACCACCCATTTATTGAATTGGCCACTAATTTAATTTCGTAGTTGCTCTATCATGCACCTTTTCTCTATCAATATCCCGAATCTCGTTGGCACACATTTAAAAATTTCTAGAAACTAGCACATGAAAAATACATTGTGAATCCTTATTAAGTACCACTATTAAATTTCTACGGTCAACTGTATCAAGTTAATTAATCAACCGATCACATTTAGAGATTAATGTACAAGTACTGATATCTTATTAATGGAAGTCCACATCCCAACTCCCAAACAAATGGCTTGCTACTAGATTGGCTATCTAGGTCTTCTACAAAAATTTAGATCCAAGAACTGTACTGTCATCATGCCCTTGAACGTGATTAGTTAACATCACCAACCAAACGGACGCACGCACGGCGACCTCCTTGATGGAGATTGTCCTCACGGCTAAGTAATAACCCCCGAAATAATCAAATCCATGAACAACCCACGGCAAACACCACGGGTATCATCATGTATTCCAAATCAAATACAATATAATATCTCCAAGCTTGTACGAACAAAAATCTTACAAAATTATTGAGAATTCCAACTGGCATGCGGTTCGGCTGATTTCCACAGAGGAGAAGGAAGGGGAGGAGGAGAAGAAAAGTCTAGAGTTGACAGGTGGGTTCCATTATCTTTCTCTAAATTTATTTGTTGATTTTGCTGACTAGGTTATCACATTTGTACTACGTCACCTAAAACTGGTTTCAAATGATTTTAGAAGGTAAAATACCTGATATTGATAATTGAATGGATTGGTTGTATGGTTTTACAGTTAAATATTGAAATTTAAACTACCACAAAAGTTTAAGAGTAAAATAGGCGTATTCCCTAACCCATCGGTGTCCTCCTACAGTTGGTACTGAAGTTGTGAGAAGCATGCCCTCGAGCCTCGATCGGATGCCCTCATGTAATTTACTACATATTCACATTACATATCTTGATTGATTAATGCATTAGTAGTTTATTACAATACATTACTGCTGTTTAGGAGTACTAGGTACAGTAATTGGTTACGACTTTACCAGCTTTTGTATCTAGTTTGGAGATCTTTTGCGAGAATACGCAGGAGAACTGCGTTTCCACACTACGAGTCAGCGTTCATGAAACACCATAATTTTGTGAAAGGGGAAAAGAAGATCACGATCTGGTATTCTGGCCTCTTTTAGCTTTGAGTGATCAAATAGGAGCAAAGCTAATTAGTAGCACTTATTAAAGCTAACTAAAGCGC
The DNA here is from genome assembly GCA_017311315.1 of Dendrocalamus latiflorus. Taxonomy (NCBI): domain Eukaryota; kingdom Viridiplantae; phylum Streptophyta; class Magnoliopsida; order Poales; family Poaceae; genus Dendrocalamus; species Dendrocalamus latiflorus. The sequence goes on from CM029632.1 coordinate 23,917,119, forward strand.
TTTGAATTTAATCTCAGCAAGTAGGATTAGGGATTAGGAGTGGCTCCACGGGAGCAAAAGATCCGGGTGTGTCTGTGACTGTGGTGCGTGTAACGGCGGGCTGGCTTTTCCGTCTCAACATCAGAAGCTTCGCTAACGGCGCCGTCATGGCGAGGTGGGGCCCACTGTGGCTGGGCTGGCTAGTGGCTATGCTCACCTCCCTATAGGCTTCTCCTTTTTGAAATTTTTGTACGAATAACCCATTTTTTATTCGAAAATACAGAAATATACCCGCGACAAAATTTTTTACACAAATAGGCTCGAGTCGCCAAACCATTGAGCGATTTACACTTGTCGCCCCACCAAAACGCGACTTATAAAGAATCTGGTAACCGTTGGGCGATTAAATGCAATCGTCTCCCCGTTAAGCGATTCAAATGAATCGCCCCCCGGTTGGGCGACATAAAAAAGAGTCGCCCAACGGGGGGGCGACTGCATGTGAAACAGCCCGACGGCCGAGCCCCTTTTCTTCCCCACGCCTGCATGATCCTGTTAAGGGTTTTGGGAATTTTGTAATTTGAAACTCGTAAAAAATATGGTATAGTCACATGTACTGGTATATGTCACTGGTAAAAAACTCGTAATTAAGTCTCACAAGAACTGGTATTTAATATTTGTCACATTACTTGATGTAGAAATAATTTTCTATACGAAAAGAAGAGATAATAGCATTGTTTGAATTTAAATGAACTTTATAATATAACGCAGTAACATGCCGCGTATTTATCCATTACATGCATGACATACACCCCTCACTCCCCACCCTAAGGTGCTCCATCACCTGCTCCATCACCGCGCCCGCGTCCTGCCATACGGCCCCGCTTGGCCGTCCTCCGGTGCAACGGATTACGAGGCGGCGGGCGACGAGGGTCCGAAAAAGTAAAACGAGCAGGTGGGTTTCGCACCCGCGGCTGCGCCGGTGGAGTCACCTGCACCTCCGGCTGTGTGGCATCCGGTGCACCGGGGAGGCCGCTGCCGGAGAGAACGTCCGGTTCCGGTGCTGCGTCGGAGGACGGCCCAGGCCAGTCCGCAAAAAACTGGTCCACCTCGATGTGGCCCGGGGAGAAGCGTCCCTGCTGCTGGTAAGGACCTGCAATAGTAATATCGTTAGTTCGTTGCATGTCGTCTTAGGTTAAAAACAAGGTCGGACGATGCGTACCCGTACATGGCGCCATGAAATCATCCGTGTGGAAGCCGGGGATGTACGTAGGAGGCCGTGACCAAGGAGAACTCCCTGGCTGGTCCGGGGGAGGTGGACGTGTCCACGTAGAACTCCCTGGCTGCTCCGGGGGAGGTGGACGTGTCCACGTAGAACTCCCTGGCTGCTCCGGGGGAGGTGGACGTGTCCACGTACTACCTCCGGAGTAGTGCCACGCTGGTCGGGGTGGCACTGGTGGTCGGGGTGGCACTGGTGGTCGGGGTGCACTGGGCGTAGGTGTGGAGACCGCCGGTAGCCTCGTGCAGGACAGCAGGCTGACGATACGTCTACACCCGGTCTCCATCCGTCGCGCAAAGCTGACGGCCTCCTCGCGGGTCAACTCCCCACCTGTGCCCCACCTCTGCACTAGTGCGGAGGACTCGGACCACATCGCGGCACCGACGTCAGCCTGGACAAAAAGACATAGAATGGTCCATCGTCGAAACGATATTGCCATTTGAGAATTTTTGAAATTACAAGTTACGTACCGCGATGTGAGCGTCGCGTGCGAAGTGCGCAGGGTACGCGTCTGTCGGTGCGGCGACGTGTGGGGCAGGTGGGTCAACGACATGTACCAGCCTGGTACGAGTCCGCGCCTGGTACCAGATGAGGTACTCCGCGTAGTCGGCTATGTCGTATGGCCGGTCCTCCTCCACGCGGTCTTCCAGCGCACCCTCCCACTGCGCAATCCAGGGCTGCATCCTCCTGGACCAGTCTGTGCCTTTATTGACGCCCTTCGTGGTGTGCCTGTTTATGGAACCATTACGTAATGTAAGTACTTGCGATCACAATAGTAAGTACGTACAAAAATATCAGAAGCGATCACTCACGCGTGCACGCGGGGCGGAATCGGCGTCCCGACTGGTACAGGAAGTGCCTGCCGCAGCCCAAACTGTCGCATGACTCGCTGCGGTGCGTAGTCCTCCACGTAGATGCCATACACGAGCTTCCGGCGGGTCAGCCAGAAAGCCTGGTCACGCCAGCACAGTGCAGATAGCCCGTCAGGAGCATGGGCCTGCACTGCCTCCGGTGCGTAAGGCTCCCAGCGCACGTCGGAGTCTGCGAGGCGGTCCAACTGCTCCACAAAGGGGTGGTACGCCCGCGTGACCTGCACGTGCGCGAACTGTACCTGCAAGAAAGGCAAATTATTTTAGTACGACGATCGTTAAAAAGTTGACTACGATAAAATAAAACTCACTCGTCGACGACACCAAATAGAACCCATCGTCGGCCGGTCGATGTCTCCCCCCGGGTACATCTCGGGCCCGTAGGGACCCATGTCGTCTAGTACAGGTCGTCCGAGACTGAAGCGCTCGAACGACCACAACTGCAGCAGCAGGGGACATCCCGTGAGGATCGAGTTCGCCTTAATCCTCGTGCACGCATCGCACAGGCCGCGGTACGTCGCGGCAAGTGCGGCCGATCCCCAGCTGATCTGGACGGCCTCGCCGTCCGCAATCGCCCTCGCATAAGCGATAAGGCGCGCGTCAACGGTGTTGCCGTGGGTGGTGGTGAAGAGCACCCAACCAAACAGCCACAGCAAGTATGCCTCCAGGTGGCGCGCGACCTGGTAATCGTCAGCATCTGCAACCATGCGCTCAACCTGAATGCGAACAAGTTTTTATTAGTATGTAATTACACAAATACGAGTTTCGAAGACGCGATCGACTTGAAACACCACGTACCTGGTACTGTGCCAGCCACCTCATCGTCGGTCCATGCTTCTGCCTCTCGTCGAAGATGTGGTGCTGATCGGCCGGTGGAAGGACCCCCTGGAATCTGCCGAGCAAGTCCTCGCGCCACTCGGCGGGAGTCTCCGGTAGGAAGGCAGCGTCTCCCGCGACCGGAAGGCCAAGGAGTACGGACACGTCCTGCAGGGTCGGCGCCATCTCCCCAACTGGTAGATGGAAAGTGTGCGTCTCGGGCCGCCAACGGTCCACCAAAGCCGTCAGCAGGGAACGGTCGAACGGGAAGCGTCGTGATCGCTCCACGCCCGCCTCGTCCTCCCCGGCCAAGGCACCTCCGTCCTCATCCGTGGCCTGCACCATCCGGGCAAGAGGGAGAAGTCCGGCATCCCGCAGCCTGCAAATAAAGTGAAGGTCAGCATTAAATATATTTATGGTAATACTAAAACGTTGGCGTAGTGCAAACCTGGCAGTCCAACGGGGGTCAAGTCCCCAGGCCACACGAGGTGTGCGTGTCCGGACCACTCCCAGCTCAGTCGACTCGTCCGTGCTCCCCGGTGGCGGCGCACGACGGGAAGCGCGGTGCACGCGGTCCAAGTGCTCGTCCAACAGCGTGTACCGCCAGTCACCCGCCATAACTGTAAAATTATCTAAATGTAAATTTGTACACTACATTTTCTAGAATAATACATGAAAAATAGTATACAAAATTTCGACACAACAATTTTCTACATTTAAATTTTCTTCATTTCAATTTTGTAAACTGCATCTACATTTGTACATTGAATGATCTACAATAAATTTGTAAAGTAAATTTTCCACAATAATACATTACAAATATTATACAAAAAACTATATTTTTCTACATTTAAATTTGTACATCTAAATTTGTAAACTGCATCTACATTTCTAAATTAAATGTTCTAAACTAGATTTTCTAAACTAAATATCTAAGCTAATTTTCTAAACTAAATATCTCTACTAAATATCTAAGCTAAATTTGTAAACTAAATATCTACACTCTACACTACATTTTCTAAACTAAATTTATCTAAACAAATTTTCTAAAGTCAATTTTCCACAATAATGCATTACAAATATTATACAAAAAACTATATTTTTCTACATTTAAATTTATACATCTAAATTTGTAAACTGCATCTACATTTCTAAATTAAATGTTCTAAAGTAGATTTTCTAAACTAAATATCTAAGCTAATTTTCTAAACTAAATATCTAAACTAAATTTGTAAACTAAATATCTACACTAGATTTTCTAAACTAAATTTATCTAAACTAATTTTCTAAAATAAATTTTCTAAAAGTAGAAAAATACCTGCAAATCCCGCGGCTTCTCCTCCTCTCCCTCTCCTCCCCCTCTCCTTCTCTTCTTCCCTCTCCTCCCCCTCTCCTTCTCTTCTTCCCTCTCCTCTCCCTCTCCTTCTCTTCTTCCCCTCTCCTCCTCCTCTTCCTTCCTCTCTTCTGCTCTGTCTTCTCGCGCGGTGGAGACTGTGAATGGCGAGCGAGCAGGCGTGGGAAGAAAAGGAACTCGGCCGTCGGGCTGTTTCACATGCAGTCGCCCCCCCGTTGGGCGACTCTTCTTTATGTCGCCGAACGGGGGGTGATTCATTTGAATCGCTTAACGGGGAGGCGATTGCATTTAATCGCCCAACGGTTACCAGATTCTTTATAAGTCGCGTTTTGGTGGGGCGACAAGTGTAAATCGCTCAATGGTTTGGCGACTCGAGCCTATTTGTGTAAAAAATTTTGTCGCGGGTATATTTCTGTATTTTCGAATAAAAAATGGGTTATCCGTACAAAAATTTCTCTCCTTTTTTCCCTATCTTTTCTAGTTTTTTTTCATGTACATACCTAGGGTTGGCAACGGGGCTCATCCCTAACGGGACCTAATCCCCGTCCCCGATCCCCGCGAAATTAAAATTCCCCGAACCCCGGCCCCGGCCCCGGGCTCGGGGCCAAGTTGGACCCGTCCCCGTTCCCCGACGGGCTTCGGGGGCCCGACGGGGCAAAATTCCCCGCTAACAGGTTAACCAAGAATAGCATATACAAGCAGCAATTCAGCATAACAACAATTACAAGGGTACTAAATTAGCAACTTGACAACATAGCAATCTAAACAGTAGCATATCAGAGTACAGTAGTTCAGTAGCATATCAATCCACAACACAACATTTGCAGTACCAACAATTTCACACACTATCAAGGAAATGCAGTACATCACATCCACATACCAGCAAGGAAGAAGATGAGTATTGAGTATTTGAGTACCAGAGGAGCAGTAGAAGCTCGGCTCGGTGGAGGGCGTCGTCGGTCGCAGATCTGTGGAGGAGGGCGTCGCCGGTCTCAGATCCAAGGTGGCGTCGCCTCGGTGGAGAAGAGGAACCAGTGGGGAAGGGCCGAAGGGGGAGCCGCCGCCGCGGGTGAGGAAGAGCCGCCGCCGCGAGTGGATGCGCCGGTCGCCGCCGCAATAGATGCGCCGGCTCGAGGGCCGCAGTGCCGCGGCGGTGGGTAAGGGCGTCGTCGGTCGCAGATCTGTGGAGGAGGGGGCGGAGGCGCCGGGGGAAGGGGAGGGGCGGCGGTGGTGGGTAAGGGCGTCGTCGGTCGCAGATCACTTCCCCGGCCTCGGCCCCGCCATCCCCGACGGGGACAGTATTTTGCCCACGAAAATCCCCGCGGGGAATAAAATCCGTCAGACCCATCCCCTAATAGGTGAATTCACCGTCGGGGATCGGGGATCGGGTCACCATTGCCATCCCTATACATACCACGAGGAATGCTGCCTGTCAATGTCGTGTGAGGAAAAAAATGTGAAGCCGTGTTCATATTACATTTTGCTGATGGCTTTTGGTTGTAAGTTGTGGCATAGATTTTAGCTGAAAATCAATAGTAATAGCTAAAAAAATTTAGAAGGAGGGGCGAGTGGTAAAAAAAAGTGAGGGAGAGATGCGTGTGTATGATGAGAACAAGATGAGTAGGGTGCATGATACACCCGTGATCTCCTGCCTGTCCCCTGAGAGAGACGATAACGAGAGGAGTGGAGAAACCACTTCAAGAAGCCAGATGTTCTATTAACTTTTGGCTTTTGTAAACAGAAATCGATACAAATAGGGCCTAAATTACATCACTTCCTACTGCTACAAAGAAATGGCTTTTGGTTGTGAGTTGTGACTTATAATTTTTGGCTGAAAATAAATAGTAATAGCTGAAAAATGACTTTTAGAAGGAGGAGCAAGCTGTGAAAAAATGTGGAAGAGATGCGTACGCACGACGAGAGTGAGATGCATGATACACCCGTGACCTCTTGCTTTATCCCTTGAGTAAGACGGTAACGAGAGAAGTGAAGAAGCTACTTTAATAAGCCAGATGTTCTATTAGCTTTTGGTTTTTTTAAGCATAAACCAATACAAACATGACCTAAATTACATCACTTTCTACTGCTACAAAGAAAATTTTAAAGATAGTTCTTGTTGTTTGGCATTACATGGGTTTACTATACACAAACCCTGTCACCCCAAGGATGCTCTAACACTCATGCTCTTGTTGATTAGAGCCATGGAGAACCCCTATGCCATTATATTCAATTGTCCCAAGAAAGAAGCACCATGCCACCGGCCACCCCTTACTCATCGGCTGCCATAAACCCCAAAAATGGGTTCCCCTTAGTCCCAATAACCCATTCATGCCCTCAGTTTTCATTGGAGATCGCTGTAGCATCGGGAATTGCCATCGCAAAAAATCCCCTGTTTGATCGCTACAGTAAACTAGCGGGAGGAGGAAGATGAACAGTATCAACCCGGTATTATAGCAACAGACCCAGTGTGAATAGTAACCGACCCATTATTGAATAGTAGAATCCTCTAACGAACAGTGCTGAACCTGAAGTGAACAATGTACACTCGTTACTATTCATCCAAGACCCAAAATACATATATAGGTCCATTTTGACTGTTTTGAGCCCATCTATCCATTTTTCTAGCTCTGTTTTCCCATATTAGACACTGATAAAAATCAGCTACTAAAACATCGCTTCAAACCCTAAACCTGATACGATTCAAACCTTTACTGTTCACAAAACCTATATATATACCTGTCTTAACCATTTTGAGCCATGAAGTCCTATTTATAGCCCACCCCGATATCGATTCAAATTTATGTCCGATACTGTTCCAGCCATTACTATTCATCAAAACCCTAAAAAACACACACACTATATATATATATACTTATTTTGATCGTCTTGAGTTCGTCTGCACTATTCCCAGCTCTGTTTCATCATCCTAGACTTCGATGAAGCTATAAACCACCAAGATGATATTCTGATCTAAAACCCAATACTGTCCATACCCGCAGTTATTCGTAGAAACCCAAATAACACATATACTTCCTCAACCATCTCGGATCTATCTAGCCTAATCCCAATTCCATTCAGCCAAACTAAGCACGACCTAAACCCTGACCACCCAAAATTATTTTTCTTGTGTCATTTTGGTGTTATTTGTGTTTTGTTCCCAACTTGCATTCTGCAAAGTGGAAACTCATTTGCATTTGTCTTTCACGCTAGTATTTAGACCCAGCAAGTTGGTCAATAGAAGAACTAAAAGAGTAGTTAAAGAAGTCGAGTATCCAACCTGAAGATCACAGAAACTTTGGATAAGGAGGCACGTCACATGTTTTTTTATCATATTGTACCTATATTTCTTTAATTATTTATTTACCAGTATTTTCATTATATTATTTACACACTATTACTTCTTGTATAATAAATGTTTAGAATGACATAATATTAGTTATGTCTTACCACCTGAAAAAGCTCATTTTTATTTGATAGTAATATTCACCTTGACAAGCCTTAGTAATAATAAATTATCATAAGAACATAGTGATCGCTCGATCACAAGCTTTGACTTATCAAACTTAGTCTAGTAGCTGCTCAAATCGATTGAATCTCTACAACAAAAAGAAAAGAAAAGTTGGTATGGGAGAAGGTTAACCATACTGAAAAGGAGAGTTGGTATGGGAGGGGATAACCATACTTAACAGCAGTAGATCTGCTTCAAATCGGGTGAGGCCATGGGCCACTCGAGTTTGTTGGGAAATAACACTTACTGGGTAGAGGCTACATAAAAAATTGAGTAGTGAAAAGTCTTGTTTTCTTAACTTAGCCATGAAGGTTAAGAGATCTTGTGGGCAAAGCTGAACAACTCTGCAAAGTCAATTATAAATGGTATTAGAATACGCCGTGCTTCCGGTAAATGAAGCTATATTTAATGGATGATTCCAATAGCAAGGCATAAGTAGATTTGAAAATAATTTGGAAATATCGGGAGTTCGGTAATCAAGTTTTTGAAATCCTAATCTCTTAAGAAGTTCCTACTTTGTTATTTTGTGTTTAAAAATATTTACAAATAAAACGGCATCCACAAACACTTAATAAAACCCTTATACCCTATCTCTTGAAAGTTATGGCAAGTAGTTATATAGTATCTTTGCATGTAACTTGTTGAGTATGGTTAGTTGTACGCAGTCTTGCTTTATTTTCCACCAACACAGAGATTAGAAGAAGGAAGGATGTTATAAGTTTTCGTGTTAGGTTTACGACCGCACACAAGTATTCCTGTGAGAGTTTTTTTCGGCTCTTCTGATTGTAAATTAAGTTTTGGACTTAGACACCTGTAAAAGTTTCTAAAGTTGACCAATAGGTCTTATTTTAATCAAATTAGCATTTTTAAATATTCGTGAGCAGGTATAATACTTTTCTGTCCGCAACTGAACTCCTAAGCTATCACGTGACGTATGATGACCCTATTCCTAAAAACAGAGACATTACATAGACGACAAAGCATTATTACGTCACACCATTCCATCGCAACCCAACCCATCAAAACAACCAATTCGAACAAAATCTGCCCACAGTATAACATCAGAATTAACTCAACCCCACAGAAAAACTATTTGTAACCCTAGCAAAAAATTATGCAAAAGAAAAAAAAACAAAAGACAAATTAGGAAAATAAGAGAAGGGAGGTTACCTCACCGAGTCGGTGACGGGAAGCAGCAGCCAGTGGTAACCGTGTAAGCCCCCGCACTCGGCGCCTCCACCCAGCATTCTGCTCCCTGCCTTTTTCCACCCAGCCCCCTCAGCTCCGTATATATTCGCCGCCCGCTCCACGTCCCCCTTCTCTTATTCACAAACACAGGGGCCTGAAGCTTGTGTAGGCGAGCTTGAGGTTTCCAGAATTTGCGAACAGGTCCCTGCCAGCCATGGACAAGAAGTTCTCGGCGCTGCGGGAGGAGGTGGCGCGCGGGCTGTCGCCGGTGCGGGCGCGGCGGAGGTCGGCGGCGGCCGCGGCGGAGGTAGCTGCGGCGCTGCGGTACGCGGGGGGCGGGGAGATGCTCGCGCCGCTCATGGAGGGCCCGGATCCGGAGGCCGGCTATGGCGCGCGCGCGCGGCGGGAGGGGTGGGGCCGGTGGGTGCGCGGCCAGCTAGCTCTTGCGCCGTCGGCCGGCGGCTGCTCCGGGAGCGCGGCGCGGCGGAACGACCTGAGGCTGCTTCTTGGGGTCATGGGCGCGCCGCTCGCGCCCGTGCATGTCTGCGCTGCCGAGCCGCTCCCGCACCTCAGCATCAAGGACACCCCCATTGTAAGAGCTCGCTGTCTGCTACTTGTTTGCTTGCTTGTTCTTGCTCTAGATTGAGCCCAATCCAGTGTTTTGGTGAAATTTGCGAGTGAAAAAATCGTGCTTTATGCGGTCATGGTGTCTGCATTTGAGTTCTTGGTTGCTAAATGTCCCTCCTTTTTGAAGGAATTAATTTTTTCTTAGCTAAGTTCTTGATTTGGTCCTCCTGTCTGCTGTGGGAACTGTTCTTTGGTGTTTTCTCTGAAATGTGTTCCAAAAACTTGTTGGTTCGTTAGGGGAAGGTAACACTGTAAAAATGGCTTCTTGATGTGATGTGTTGCGCAACTTGTACCCCTTTAACAGACAATGCCCATTTGCTGTATTATTTTTTAGCAACTATCTTTATAAATAAAATAACCGGCGAGATTTAAGCCGCCTTCTTTCTTCTTTTTGAGAAAAAAATCCCACAATAATTTAAAAAAATTCTCATATTAATCGAGAAAAAAGAAGTATCTTTATCACTTATTTATTTTGGTAGAATCAAATTATAATAGGGCAGATTAATTATATATTTATATTAAAATTGTTTAGTAAATATAATTATATTTTAATTATAGTTATTAAAGTTATACACTAAAAACAGTTATATCATAATATCTAGCCGCGTGGTTGTGCAGATAAATCCGCTGATTTTCGGTAAAGAAAGATTGACCTTAAAAGCTGCGTGGTAACTGAGCTGTTTGCTGTAAATTTGGGTTCTTTATTGTAGCATTATAGCTGTGTAACAGTAAGGTCACTGATGTGGTTTACGCAGGAGACTTCGTCGGCGCAGTACATTCTGCAGCAGTATCTGGCTGCCTCCGGCGGGCAGAGGCTGCTCTCGTCTGTCCGCAACGCTTACGCCATGGGCAAGGTGCGGATGGTGGCTACCGAGTTTGAGTCGGCCGGCCGCGTCGTGAGGAACCGCATGGTGGCGCGCTGCGCTGAGCCTGGCCGGTTCGTGCTGTGGCAGATGGCCCCGGAGATGTGGTACATTGAGCTGGCCGTCGGCGGGAGCAAGGTGCACGCCGGATGCAACGGCAAGCTCGTCTGGCGCCACACCCCATGGCTTGGCGCACATTCTGCCAAGGGCCCTGTCCGCCCTCTCCGCCGTGCACTTCAGGTACAACGGCAGCACCAGTTTCACCATCTGTAGGTGGTGTTGTCCCAGTGCTCGTACCACAGTGCAAGAAGCCGAAGTTTGACTCATTTAGTTTGTCGTTCCTTGTCTCTCCAGGGCCTGGATCCTTTGACCACAGCGAGCATGTTTGCTGGTGCACGCTGCATTGGCGAGAGGAAGGTGAATGGGGAGGACTGCTTCATTCTGAAGCTGTGTGCAGATCCTGAGACGCTAAGTGCGCGCAGCGAGGGGCTTGCGGAGATCATCCGGCATGTTCTATTTGGGTATTTCAGCCAGAAGACCGGGCTTCTTGTCCATCTTGAGGATTCACACCTTACCCGAATTCAGTCCACAACAGGAGGGGATGCGGTTTACTGGGAGACTACTATCAGTTCGTTCATCGAGGACTACCGGCCAGTGGAGGGAATAATGATCGCACATTCTGGGTGCTCGGCTGTGACCCTCTTCCGTTTTGGAGAAGTTGCCATGAGCCACACCAAGACTCGCATGGAGGAGGTATGGAGCATCGAGGAGGTTGCGTTCAATGTTCCCGGCCTCTCCATGGATTGCTTCATCCCACCCACTGACATCAAATCTGGATCCATCAGTGAGACTGTTGAGCTCCCGCACGGAGAGAAGAGCAAGGGTGGCCTTCTCCCGTGCCATCGTGCTAAGGTTGCTGCGTTGGAGAAGGCAGATGATAACGTTGCATGGAGCGGAGCCCTGCAACGAGATTGCAAGTGATTTGTGGTCTCTTCATACTTGCTTCTTGCAGTGCTACTGACTCATTTTGATGATTGTAGGATAGAAAGAAAGAGCTGCAGGAGGATTTGGAGCTCTGCAATTCCAGTTGTCCTCTGTAAATAGGAAGCTTAAGGCATTCACATGGTCTTCCATATCCCTGAGGAGGCCTTGTGTGAAGAATCATTTCTGATCTCATTCAGAGATATGCATGTAGTAGGTAGTCTTGTTGGTAACTTTGTGGCTTTTTTTTTGTCGGTGCCTTATAGAGGAAGAACTAGGGGTGTTCTCCATCCAGCCACATGGTAAGGATCATTGTGGTGGTGCTGTTCTTTCTCTTATAGCATTACTAATTATCGGAGGCTCGGAGCCCAGCGAGGAAGAAGGATTTCTTCGTCGGCAATTGAGAGTGATTTCATCATCGTCGCTTCTGATTAATTAACAGTCCAGTGTGCTTGGGTTAGTGATTGTCTGGTCAAACTAACTTTTAGGGGAAAATGGAAGATCTGAATGGCTGTTGCTGTTTGTTAGGGTATCATGGGTCAGGTTGTTTAACATTTCCCTTCACATCTCCCTTATTTAGTATGAGATGTTGGTTGTATTCTAGAGAAGTTGATGTAAGCCAAAACTTCAAGTTTTTGGTATATTTGGCACAGTTTGCAATAGTATTTACAAAAATGGCCGTATGTAACCCGTATTAACAAAAATAACGATTTAGCCGTCTAATGGTCAGGCGGCAACGCTAGTATGCGGACACATGGCCTTGCCATCTCACCACCGGGCGGCAAGCAACCTGTTGTCTCACCACCAGATGACAACAACTACCTCATCTCATGGCCAAATGTCAGGTGATTAAACCGGCTAATTAGTCGGCTTAATTATCTGCCCTATTTTTTTGTATACTGTTTGTTTAAAATTTTAAATATAGCAAATGAGCTTAAAAAATTATGAAATTTTATGCGTAGCCTTTCACCATAATGTACTTGACTGTAATTTTTAGCAATATTTTATCTATTGTGAATGTTGTTCAAAAATTCGTATGATTTCGATATTTGTAGAAGTTATATATAGCAAATGCGCTTCAAAAATTACAAAATTGTTTGTTAAGCCTCTCGACACAATTGTAGTAATTGTGTATTTTTTGGGGAATTTTATGTACTCTGAACTTGCCAGGTTAATTCATGTTAATTTAATCGTGAAATTAGCGATGCTCAGGCATCTTTTGCAATGCCTGACCTCTACCCTTCGCACATATACTAGCCCATTGCTGCTATCTTTTCTTTCTCGCTGCGTCCTTCGCACAATTGTCACTCTATCTGTGTCGTCCCCCTCGCACGCGCCCTCGTCCACACTAATGTTGTTATGTTCGTGCCGTCCACCTCGCTCGTTCTCTCATCTGCACATTTGTCAATGTTACCATACTGTACCTCCTCGTTTGAAGTGAACTACGGATTGCTAGATGTTATCGAAGTGAAACAAATGTGATGCGGAGAAGAAGAAGACGAGATCGTTGCCGAGGAGTAGTCGATGTAGAGTATGGCGAGTAGTCGCATGAATCGCTTCCCCAAAACCCTGATTCGCCCTCTCCCGTACAGGATCGCAAAGGACGATGGCTTCAGAGACCTGCTCTCCCACGATCGGTGCATGCCGGTGAAGGGATGGAGTAGCCGGTAGTAGCATTGGAACAAAGGAATGCACTCAGATCCAGATGCGAAAGAACAAAACAGAGTTTCCCTCTTATAGACTTTACAAGGAAGCTTAAATCGTATTTTTCAAAAATGGAAGGTGCATTAATCATAATTAATGCCGTGTGATTAGAGCATTTTTAAACGTCTCCTTCCATTCTGACATAAGTACATATCAGAATAAAATTGCGAAAGAAAATTATGTCTGAACCCACGATAAAACCTGAAATAACCGCACCATTCATGCGCACATCACGCGGCCGCGAAGCCTAGACTAGCGAGCGAGCACGCACATGTAGTCCTCCTTTCTCTTGCTTCACCAAGGCTAGATAAGCAATATGGGACTAAAGTTTCTTATATGAGTATTGCTATACAACATTCGACTGTTTTTTAGGACAAAAACAGTCAGATTGATCTGAAACGTTAGATCTCCATCCAACGGATCCACCCATACAAGCCCCCCTCCAAAAAAAAATGACCCCCTCCAAATAAAATGATCTAGGGCGTTGGATCTCCATCTAACAGCTCAAAATCTGACTGTTTTTGTTCTAAAAACAATCGAATGTTGTATAGACACTCCCTTCTTATATACCACCGTACATGAGTAGGCCTTTGGGATTTCCCTAAGAATTACAAGAATGGCCCCCTATTCCAACACATACCAGAATCAAACAAAGCATGCAGAACACGCCCTCATGGATAACAGCTTCGACTAGTTTGACAATGAAGCCGCCCCACAGCGCTAGTCGCCTTACCAGCAAGAGCAAAACGGCACATCGAATTGTTATTGCCGTTAATCGATGCTTCATTTCCACACGGTTTAACCGGGCCTACATCTCCTGAACCGAAGAAAAATGTGTAGAAAGATAAGATCCTCCAATCCGCTCTGATCCATGCGTTACTGAAACCAATCAAATACGCATGAATCCAGCAATATTTTTGCAGCTTTTCCGAGCCGTTTGCTGTGTTCTGAAGGAGTTAAGGACCACACCACACAGTCACACAAGCACTCGAAGGTTGCTGAGAACAGAACCCTTTTAGACTTGGACTTTGAACGGCATATCAATCCAATCAATCACGGAGGAGAAGTAGGGCAATGCAATGCGCTGTATTTGCTCTCTCTTTTGACTTGGAGGCTAAAGGCAGAAGAAAAGGTTGCCAAGGCCCAAAAAAGTTGCCACCTTTACTCCTCTAGTGCAATTGCAAGGTACTTTGTTCAGTAATATATTCCATTCCATTCCATGGCATGCATGGCATCTGAAAGTCCAATAGGTTGCCGGTGAGAAGAGAAAGAAATTACTACTTGTGCAGAATGATCTGAGCTTACTGTACTACGAACAGTCGGTCAGATGAGCTCAGATCAAGAAATGCCCTGGGGTTAAAGAATAAAGATGGTAACAAAGTAAAAAAAGCAAAGCCAAGTTCTGCAGCCATTGGGCTGTAAAGTGCAGGGAAGTTATGCAGAAAGGTTGGTCTGAGTGTGGGAATGTCTCAGAGGTGTCATTATGGTAGACGTGCGAGAAGACGCAGAAGAAACCATCCTGGCGTTGCACAAAGCTTGGGCAGAGGCGTAACATTTCTCTCTTGGTGTCGGTGGTATGAGCTGATGGAAGAAATAATAATAAAGAGCTTGGAAGCATGGCCGCAGAGCCCGCCTTTTTCCTCATAGCTTAAGCCTTTGGATGAGTTTGTTGATGCATGAAACTTAACATGGTATCGAGTTTGAGTCCGTATTATGTCAAAGTACGAGTAGAGAAGTTGCGGGATTGAATTGGATAGCACTTTAGGCGAAAACGATTGGCGGTGCTGGCAACTCAACAAAACGGATCAAATACGAGTGAATTCGGTGGGAACAAGAACAGATTCTCTTGCAACTGGTCAGCACTAGCGTTGTGGCAGCATCCTATGCAGCAACTACTATTAGTCTACCATACGAAAGCTGGATTGCTTTTCCTACTGTTCTTGCAGGACATGCCATGCATTAGTGCATATTTGCTTGCTATTGATGGGTAGTAATTCAGTACTCTCTGGCTGTGCAGGGCTGGAAGCTGGACTCACATCTTGGTAAGTGTTTGTGAATTGGATCCCGTTTAGTTCATCCGTTTGTGATAGTTTTGAGATGAGTGATGCTCCACTCCCCTGGAGGAATCATCACTGGGAAGTGAGTGAAGGAAGAGATCACTGCAGAAAAAAGAATACCAGATTTATTGATGTTCAGCTTCAGCTTATAAAATTGTGCTTTGGTACACCTCTTTTAAAAAGTTTACGCATCTTAAAGCAAAGTTTTAGACAGATAGTACTGGACCCTAGCGTGCATCACGCCCCTCCCCTGCCTATCCCACCAATATCTATTTTTATAAACCGTATTGATTAGATAAGGCATGTGTTGGGCTATATATGTATCGTACGATTCAATCAATCAATTATCGTGGCATTATTCCACTTTCATGGTATTAGATGCAAGCAATCCTGCGCTCCTCTTCTGCAAACCCTAGCCGTCGGCATCTCTCTCCACTGGCTGCTACCCCCTCCTAACCCGGCCTCTGCCCCTCCTCTGCCAGCCGCCCCTCCTTCTCCCTCCCCAATGACATGGCTAACGACGCCCCCACCGCTACCGCTCTTCAGGCGCAGGAGGAGGCCGCCATTGTTGGCGCACAAGAGGGTGCCGCCAACGCACTGGCCATCGCCACTGCACAAGAGGTTGCTGTCTCCGCGCTCCATGCGTAGGCCGTCTCCATCGTCAACATCAAGGCTCTAGTCCCCGTCACCCTCGACCTTGTCTCCTCCAACTACAGCAAGTGGCGAGGCCTCTTTCTTGTCACCCTCGACAGATACACCCTTGCCAATAGCCCAATAGTGCAAATTGGGCATGGATGGACCATGTTATCCTATCTTGGCTCTACGGCACTATCTTCGGCGAGCTTTTGGAGGTCATGATGACTCCTACCTCCACCGCACAGCTTGTATGGACAAGCCTCAAGCAACAGTTCATTGCCAATAAGGAGAACTGCACATTGTACATGGAGGTAGAGTTTCGCAACTTTGTTCAAGGCGACCTCTCCAACTCCGATTACTGCCACAAGCTGAAGAACATGGTCGATGCACTCGGTGATCTGGGTGAGCCGATCATCAATCGTACTCTTTTCTTGTCTAACTTGCGTGGCCTGAATAAGAAGTTCTTCTACACGGCGATCCTGTTGCTGATGCAAAAGTTGTTCCCATCCTTCACCGAGGCTTGGTCTCATTTGCTTCTTGAGGAGATCACGAAGAATTCGAAACCGCGCTCGCATCTACCGCTCTTGTCGTCACCACTCCAGCCGATAGCTGCAACTTTGATGGAGGTGGTACTGGTGGCAACATCACTGGGGGGAGTGACAACTCCAGCAGTAGCGGGGGTGGCCCGTGCGTCAATAATCATCACCACCGCGACAAAGCGACAACTCCGGCAGCAACAGCAGTGGCAACTCGGGTTGGCTATCCTTCTTCATTCCATGGATTGGCGTGGTGTAGGTGTGGCCCAGGCAACTCCACCCGTGCTAAGCTCCCGATCTCCTTGGGCCACGACTGCAGCAGCCACGCCCTTCCGGCTTAGGCGCGCCCCAGTCGCACGCCTTTGCCGCCATCTTGCTAGCCTGTAGAGCATAGCCAAGCCACTGGGCCTACCGCATCAGCTGATGCTGTGAGCTCCCCAATCTGGCACTGGCACCTAGGATCAACAGTCGCTCATCAACTCCTTCAACACAATGATGCTAACCCTTCTGTCAAATACAGAGTGGTACATGGACTTGGGTGCGACCTCACACATGACTCCGATGCTGATAACCTTTCAGTCTCTCACCCTCCCTTCTCCCATACTCCCTCTAACATCATCATCGGTAATGGGTCACTGTTGCCCATTAGCCCCACTAGCTTCATGTCTATTCCTGTTGCACCCGTTCCTCTCTACCTTTGCAATGTTCTTGTCACCTCTCACATTAT
The DNA here is from genome assembly GCA_017311315.1 of Dendrocalamus latiflorus. Taxonomy (NCBI): domain Eukaryota; kingdom Viridiplantae; phylum Streptophyta; class Magnoliopsida; order Poales; family Poaceae; genus Dendrocalamus; species Dendrocalamus latiflorus. Next base: position 23,934,240 of record CM029632.1, read on the forward strand.
TAAGAATCTAATTTTCTATTCATTAGTCCACTATTGATAACAATTGTTCTATTGAGTTTGACCCTTATGGCCTTTTCTGTGAAGGATCTTTGTACCAAACGCATGATCGTCAGGTGCAATAGTTCCAGGCACCTCTACCCCCTCCTACCGACGGCTACTAGCCCTCATGCCCCACCGCCGGCTCTACCTCGACCACTCTTTGGCATCGTCGTCTTGGCCATCCGGGTCGTGAGGCTCTTTCTAGGCTAGCTAATATTGCTGCTATTTATTGTCATAAAAGCAAGTATGAGTCTATTTGTCATGCCTGTCAACTCTACCGCTATGTCCATTTACCTTTGTTGTCTCTACCTCGCGCGCTCTTAAGAATTTTGATTTAATACATTGTGATCTTTGGATCTCTCCACTTGCTAGTATTTTTGGTTATAAGCACTATCTTGTCATTCTTGATAATTGCTCCCATTTTCTTTGGACTTTTTCTCTTCGTCTCAAGTCCGACACTTTCTCCATAATATTAGGTGAGACAAATACGTATAACCTAAAGGAATAAATCAAATCGAAGATTTCCCCTACATATGGGGCATCTGTATTGGCTTTTACTGATGACTTTTGACTGCGGTTGATAGCTTTTGGTTGAAAATGAAGAACAGTAGTGATCGAAGAGAAGTGACTTTAAGAAGGAGGACATGAGTAGTGGGGAAAGTGAGGAAGAGATACGCACTCATGTCAGGAGCAAGAGGAGTAGGACGCATGATGTACCCATGACCCTCTGCCTCATCCTCGGAGCGATACGGTAGAGAAAGGAGTGAAGAAGTTGCTTTAAGAAGCCGGGTGTTCATACTGACTTTTGGCTTTTCTAAGTAGAAACTAATACGAACAGGACTATAATATTCAAGTCTATATCTATATCTAATCTTCAATTTGATTATTTTTTATAGATTTTTTATCATCTAATATTACTATTTTACTTTAACATTGGTAAACTTTTCTAAAAGGGGTGTACTGAAGCAAACCCCCAAATCAATTATGTAGTTTCCCCCTTTTTTTACTGAGCGGTGATACGTTCCATCAAGAACTATTTTTTAGAAAAGTGCATGTGCTGGTAAGCATCCAGCACAGTGGGACAGAATGCTACAAATTTTGATAAGGGAAAATATAAAGTATGAAAACTTTTTAAAAAAAGAAGATGAAAAAGGCACGGGGGGAGAAGAAAAATCAAATGATCGACATTTGTTATCTTGGGCTCAGTTTGAACGCTAAAAATGCGAAGATGTTGCGTAGTCACATTGGGCTAACAAAGGCCAATCCTTAATGGGCCTTACAGGACAAGTTACACCGTTCGTTGGGGCCAGCAAGGCCTGCTTTTGGTGCGGCCTTCATTTGCATGTTGGCATTCCTGGCCACTGAAAGCAAAGATGGAAAAAAAAAGGAGAAAGCTAAAGACAAGGTAGAGAACCTTATTAGCATCTCTTTTGTGAGGAATCACTAGGCCATCGTGTGCTAATCAACCAACATCATCATGCGTGCCACACACACACACACACACACTTATCTTAATCCTCCTCTTCCTTTCCTACATTTGCCAGTAGAAAAAATTCAGCAAACAATTATGTTACGTATCGCTCCCTCCCTCTGAATTTCTCTTTCATCAACCGCAAAGTGAAAGGCTAGCTTTCCCATGCTCACACAGAGAGAGGCCAGAGCCTGTGCCTCTGCTCACTTGCTCAGTGCTTCGCACTAGTGAAGAAGTGACTAGCTGTCCAGTGGGCCGGGTTTAATCGTGCCGGCCTGTGGTCCGATATTGTTGGTCTAATCCGTTGCCAACGGTCATAAACTGGTCGTGCCGGCACGACACAGCTTAGCTCGGCTAATATAGCTGTGTTTTTTACTGTTGAGGTCTAAAAAATTTAGAAAAATAGCGAAAAAATTCAAAAAAAATATATGAGGTATATGAGAAATATGAAAATAAGTTTAGATCCGTGTGTTTGAAAAGACCCCCGGTAGCCCCTAGCACCTCTAGGGGGACTATGCAATGGGGCAAGATTTTTTGTTCTTCTTCTAGAGATTCTCGTGTAGGTGCAGGTACACATTAGTCAGAGGAGGAAGATGACAAAGCATTGGATACCTACCAAGATATTTCAACAATGATAGCGTCAGTTTCGAGTAAGTGTTGAACATTCTTTATGGTTGCAAACCCAGAAAGTAACATATCCAGTGCTATTCATATTAGTGCGGGATGTGTTACTTGTTCCTATCTCTACAGCCTCCTCGGAGTCAGCCTTCAGTCTATTTGGAAGAATAATCGAGGAGTGACAAACAAGTCTCTCGAACGAGATAATCGAAATCCTTCTAACCGTCAAAGATTGGGAACAAGCTGAATCAAAACTCACATACTGCAGAGAATAGAGATTTAGAAGAATCTTTTAAGAATTTATATCTAGATAGCAATGAACATGATTTTCAATATTTTTCTTCACATGTAGTCACTAATGAGCTTTATATGCTGTACTCTTTTTTCTTTACCAAGGTTTTCTCAAGTTGAATTTTTACTTAGCAAAGTTTTTAACAAGGCAGTCAACCCATACAATTTAACAAGTTAATAAAGCTCAGTATGTAATTGAAAATAACTATCTTGATAATTAACCATGTCTATAATTTTCGATATTTTTTATTTTTTTTCTTAATTTTCTATAATTTTTTTTAATTCTCTATAATTTTTTGAATTTTTTCTCCTTATTTCCGTGCTTAACGGCCGACCGGGCTGGCATGGCCCGTTAAGCGCCCGTGCCGACACGACATGATCTGTTTCGCTGCCGTTTATTTGGTGAGAGCCTTAACGGGCTGTGCCGCCGCGTCGGCCGTGCTGGCCACCACTAGAAGTGACTCCCCAAATAAGCTAGCCAGTGTATTAGTGTCCTTTTTTTATAGCGCCCAGCTTGCTCTTTGCTCTTCTCCTACACTACACTCATCAGTCACACACAAGAACCCAAGCTTCCCCCCACCTTGCGTCCCATGGCTCGCCTCCTCCCTGTCCTCCTCCTCTTCCTCCTCGCCGCCTCCGCGGTCTCCTCCCAGTCTCCGGCCGCCGCGCCCTCCCTCTCCCACTCCGGCACCGCACATTCCCCCACCTCCTCCAATGCTGCCTCCCCTACCACCTCAGCCCCAGGCCATTCCTCCTCGTCCAAGAACCACATCTCCGCCTCCCCCGCGGCGTCCCCCTCCCACTCCGGCACCAAGCTCACCTCCCCGGCTGCCGCCCCGGCCACCCACTCCCCTGCCCCGGCGACCCCTCCGCCCACATTGCCTCCCTTCACGCCCTCCCCAGTCAGCTCCCCGCCGCCCACATTGCCGCCTCCGGTCTCCGCGCCGGCGCTGCCTCCCCCGGCGCCCGCGCCCGTCAGCACCCCGCCCACATTGCCCCCGCCGGTGACCGCGCCGCCATTGTCCCCTCCAGCCCTCGCCCCGGCGCCCGTCCTCGCCGCCCCCGCGCCCAGCAAGAAGCCCAGGAAGAAGCACCTCTCCCCCGCCGGGTCCCCCCTCGCCCCCGCGTTGTCGCCAGCCACCGGCGTTCTCGCCCCGGGTCCCGGCCCCTCCGCCGCCGACATGTCGGTACGTATCCCTACACTACTACCACTCCTCCACTTACACGCGCTAGATGAATCTGAGCCGTCGGATTCCAAACCCCATGCGCTAAACCAGATTTGATCGCCTCCGCCTCGCGCCCGCACGAAAATTAACGCGCGGGGCCCGCGGGTCAGCGAGCGCATGTCCGGTCAAAAAGAGCACCCGGCCACCTCGCACCCACGCACACGCCCGTGCATGGCACCCTCTCGATGCTTCGTGGGCCCCGCGCGAGTAATGCCGTTTGGGTACGGCCCTGTTTGGTGCGAGCAAATAATTCCGCGGGCCGAAAATCTCTGAGCCGAGGACACGTGGAGCCACCCGAGTGGTGGCGTACTGCCCCCCTTGCACGTTAGGTATTTTTGGTTTTACTCCTTCTCTGACTGCGACGTGGGGCCCCCTTGCAGAGCGACGCGGCGCGGAGCTACAGGGCGTCGGGAGCCGCGGCGCTGCTCATGGCGCTGATGCTGTCGCTGGGCCCGGTCTTGGTCTGAGCCGGCTGAGGATGGCGGTTGGGGCCACCTGTCAGCCAGCCACTGCCACTGTATTATCACTACCGTTGCTGCTGTAGAGAGAGAGAGAGACAGAGGTGTAGTGTGTATGTGATGTTGGGTGCTGGAGCCATGTATGCCACTGTGTTTTGTATTATCTGCATCTGCAGCGCATTGTTTACTACCTCCTTTCCATGATTATTATTACTATTGCTTTGCGATGATTCTTTCCTTGTGCAATATACTACTACTACTTTGCAAGAGGAATGCTACACCAAAAGGGGCAAAAAAAAAAACAATCAATCACTCTCCTTGAGTCACTGACGAGCGGCCCCACCTGTCAGGGCACGCTTGTCTGTAGTGCTTCTTTAAGCTTGTAATTTTCTTTTGTGTGGTAAAGAAATGTCTGGATGCAGAGCATTGTTACTGTTATTGGGTGGGCTTTTTGGCTGCACTTTTGGTTTTTGTCCAGTGTGAACGAACTAAATATCGATAAGCCGTTTTGAAAAGATTATCTCGATAGACAGCTTTGAAACGGTGGTGAAGAACGTACCAAGAACTCATAAGTCGAAAAGAGCTCAGCCATTATTATTTTGTGAATGTTGTGTTGAATGTTATGTTCCAGAGATTTACCGCTTTACATTGATCTTATAAAGCATTCTTGAAATTATAGGTTATTTTGTTGTTTTTGTTAGAGACATGATGTGACCACTGACCAAGGCCTTAATTTGTGTGTGGGTTAGCCAAAATTACCTGTTCTAAGAAAGAACAAGAACAGCCCTAGGGGGTTAGTGAGGGCAACAAGTACCAAACCAGCCCACAAATTTGCTGGCAGTGTCTTCAATTGTCCCGTGCAGTGTTGGAGGTGTTAATGTGATTACAGTTGGCAATTGTTGCTATTAGATCCTGGAGATCGATGGACCAGGGCCAGGCCATGGAAAACCACTCGTACCTTGTTAGGGTCTGTTTGGAATGTTTGGAAAGATTTTTCTGAATGAACAATTATTCTAGGATATCTAACATGCTGCCAATTCTGGGATCAGAAAATGACTTCCTTGTCTCAATCACCTCTGTCTGTATCCTGATGGTGGCCAGTCCTATTCAATCCAAACTGGCAAATGAAAGATTTTGGTTCCACTTTTTTGGGGGGGGGGGGGGGGGGGGGGTGAAGACATGCTAGATGTAACCTGGCTCATAATGTTATTCAGAAAATTTAGCTCAGTTACTGGACTTGTGTCATTTTTCCAATCCATCCACTACGATCATTATCATTATTCATTACTGTGCCCTGATAAACTGAGTTTATTTTAATCATCCCACTCACGAAGTTTTCTCAAATTAAATTTTACTCAAGCTGCATCTTCTAGATATAACCTTTAGGCATTGGGACGTCACAAAAGATTACAATATTAGTAGCACTCTAACAGTAGCACGCAGGGCAACAAGAAGAAAACACCAATGCCTGCTAAAGAAAAAGGCACAAAAGCTGGAAAGCACTTCTTTTGGGACAAAACTGACAGTAGGCAGCCCATGCAGCCATGCTACTACACAGACAAAAAAGCAATCCTGTGTTATTTTATTTGGAATCTTGAACCCCCTTCAGACCAACTCAGTGTTCAACACAGCTCCAGGATCAAACTAAAACGATTCTCAGCTTGTTACACATGCAAAGGATGATGGGAACAATCTTTAGATTTCCCTTAACATTTTTTTTGGAGAATCAATCTTTGATGATTGATGCCCACAATATCTCCAACTGCAATGAGACTTCTCTAGAAACATTAACTTACATACAGATGAGACATTCGCTGTGACAGCTTATACAAACCCACTATGTACAAAAAGAAAGCAAAACTTGCTACCTCTCAATGCATCTTATATTTGGATCTCTTGGTTAAAGATGTGTTTGGCTCAATCTATGTGACTGAAAAGATAAGTTGGTCTTTTTTTGTTCCTTTTCTTTTGACTATCTTGTTTTTCCCTCTGAAGACACAACCCTAGCCCACAGCACCATCCATTCTAAGATTCATCCTGACGGGGTGGTGCTCCACCGCATCTGAGCTGCCGGAGAAGATGTCCACTGGTGCATTGGTGAACCTGAAACTGTTGTCATTACTTAGCTTCGGTTGCGCACCATGTTTGTGATGGTCAATATAGACCACAACGACTGTGATATCATCATGGAAATGCCGCCTAATCCCTCTCTCTATCCGTTTCATGTCGGTGTATCTCATCTCTCTTTTCTTCGCAGCTTCAGATAGTGCTGCTCTCACCAATCGTTTCGCTATTCCCTAAGCACATTTTCACACAAGTGCATCAGATTTTGCATAACAGAATTCCATAGAGTGATTCTCGGTGATGAGGTTAAGTGGCTTACTGCTCTGGGGTTCTTGAAGACGATATCCACCGCTGCTTTGTCAGTTAGCTGCTCCCACAAACCATCTGATGCAAATATCACGAAAAGGTCTTGCTGTCTCAGCTGGTGTACTTTGATCGATGGCTCGGCTGTCATGACGGGCCGCTTCAACGGAATAGGACAGACACATTGCCGGAATATAGGGTTGCTGGCAAATTCGGGCTTCTTCAGGTAGACATCCCCGATTGATCTGGAAACCTGAAAGAATCAAACAAATGATGTCCATAGATTGCTAAAGAGGAGCTCATAAATGTAATGCATGAAAACAGGTTTGTTTACTAGAAAAGTTTTAAGAAACATGATAAGGCAAATACTGATGATTATGAATGCTTTACAAATTCAAAAAGGAGAAACCTTACATGACCATTGTTGTGGCGTGACAAGATAAGCAAACCACAGATTAGGATTAGAATAAGTAACTTCCTTATTATTTGAGTTTGTTTCCTTTTAGATTTATTTCATGTATTAGAGATAAATTTCATATTATTAGAGATTAGCTTCTTAATATGTAGATAGATTTCTTAGGGGTCAAATCTAGTTATCTCTATAAAATATGCAACATTGTACCTATTATTATTAAGCAATGAATGAAAGTTCCTAGTTTCTTTCTATTTAAGTGAATTGTTCGTCTTACCTTATTAGTTTAAGTTTTTTGGTGAACTGATTGGTGCATGTAACTTAATATAATATTAGAGTCATGAGGTCTTAGATTCAAGACTCGGCTGATGCAATTAAAAAAAATAATTGTAGCCTACTTCTATTCCACGTCTTAGGCCTGGTGAGTCTACACGTGAGGGTGAGTGTTAAAGTGAATTGTCCGTCTTTCCTCATCAGCTTAAGCTTTTGGATGAATTAGCTGGTGCATGCAAACTAATACCCTTAAAACTCTCCATCTTCATAAATTAAGCCCCATAGCCTTAATGGCGGCATGACCGGCCGTTCAAGGGTGAGTACCCTACTGGTCTTCAGACCCATACCAGAACATTTGGTATCAGAGCCAATCGTTGCCACTTCTACCATGTCGGGCAGTGAGGGTTTCGATTCTATGACAATCAGCGACATGCTGGGTTGCATGATTAAGATGCTTAAAAAGATGTTTGGTGTCCCGGAGGAGGAGAGAAGCTACACCGGGAGCAAGGAATGTTCCACCAATCTATTGGCCTTGATAGCAACCCCATCGGCTGCGACCTTGGCCAAGATGGATGAGCAGAAGGAGGTGATGCATATCATCGCCAACATGGTTGCGCCGCCACTTCCATCACCTCTAGAACCAACACCACCAACAATGCCACTTCGGCCGTCCTCACCAACGCCTCCTCAGCTGGCAGCGCTACCCTTAGCCGCACCCATGGTGCGTTTGCCGAGGAGGGTTGTCATTGTCCAGCAACATCTTTTCTGCACGGCCGACCGATGCCGTGCCATAGGCAATGCGGAGCGCAACGCCTAAAGAGCCAGCGCTGCCGTCGCATCCTCCCTTCCATCATCATGCTCGGTAGCAGTAAGGGTGTCACTGTTGTCCCATGTTGGTTGCCCATGCCGCCACATCTTCCTCAACACCACATCATGCTAAAACGTTTCTTTCTTGGGCTCCATATGTGCCGTTGATATGCTCTTAAGTGACCCGGCGCTAGTACTGGTCACGCCTGTCAACATGGGGATGCGAAGGTCTCCGTTCGTGGCCACCACCAGACAGCTCTAGGACGAGCTGTCTCACCGCGAGGGATGAAACGTTATGGCGTGACAAGAGAAGCATATCGCGATTAGGATTAGAATAATTAGCTTCTTGATTATTTGGGTTTATTTTCTTTTAGATTTATTCTATGTATTAGGAATAAGTTTCCTATTGTTAGGTATTAGCGTCCTTAATATAGGGATGAATTTCTTACGAGTCAAGTATAGCCATTTTTATAAAAGGTACAACATTATACCTGTTATTATTAAGTAATGAATAGACAAAGTTTCTAGTTTCTCCCTCTCTTATTCAACTAAGTATCAGAGCCTTGGTGGTGGCACAGCCGGCCGTTCAAGGGCGAGTTCCCTTCCCTCGGCCTTCGGGCCCGTACCACAACAATAATAACTATAGCATATAGGTTTGCCACACTACACAAGCAATTCTATTTGCTGGCTTTTTTGGACAGAATATATTCCTATGGTCGTATTGAATATAAGGAGTGCTTTATGAAAGAACACTGAAATCTATGTGATGATATCGAGAACAGATGCATCCATGTACATTGAACACGAAATGAAAGCAACATCTAATTTTATCTAGGAAACAGGAATATTGCCTTTATCTGAGTAACAAATTCAGGGCACCACGACATAAAGCTAGCATATCAGATGCAAGAACATCAGTCTGTAATTTTGCTAGAACCTTTGATTGCATAACCAATTTCAGGATGGATTTTAGAGCAGCTATTATGGGTTCCCATGATAAATAGTTGAAGAATGTTTCATCAAGTGAGGTCCGTGAGGAATCGTGAAATGCCCTTTAAAGTGAATGAGGCACATCTTATGGACTAAGTGCTCTAGGTTTGCTAAATTAGCATCAGGCTTCACTTATATGATTATACCATAGCTACAAACACTTTTGAGTTGGACAAGACAGGGGCCAAATTGCCTTCTTGAGGCTCTCTGGGTTTGTTTTGTAATATGGCATTTATCCACGTTAGGAACATGTCTTGCTTGTTCATGACATGTTAAATAACTACTAACAAACTTTGAAGACCAAAGTGTCTGAAATGAAGCTTTGTAGTAGCAGTTGCCAGCCGAGCCACTTAGTTGTTGTAAAACATGATTGAGAATAGCGTGGCACATACTAGAAGAATCCAAATTAACAGGATTTTAAGGACATGTACCTGAATGATGCCCTTAATCCGCCAAACTCCCCTGGTGTAGACGACTATATGTGAATCATCAGGATGCTGCTCGGTAAGCTCCTTTCTTACCTCCTCCTCGGCAACGTTGTGGTCATTGGATAGCCTCTCGGCCACTATCTCCTGGCCATTAGGTCCCCCACGGCCAAGGACAGCTCTTGAATCCCCTAAATTGGCGACATATAGAACGTTATCAGCAATTGCTCCGACGAGGCAGCATGAGCCAACTGAGGCAATATGTGGCCATTTGAGCCATGACTCCTTGACTAGGTGCAAGAACTCCTGTTCTGTAGCATGGAATGCCTTCTTGATTGCGTCTGTGGACATGCCGCCTTGCTCGGACGCAAACTCTGCTCCGATTCAGAGCACAAAACCATTTAGCCATCTTGATGATTAGCAGATAACTTGATTGAACTAAGACAACAGCCTTAGCCCAAATGAGTAAATCACAAAAGATATTCTGATCAATAAAGGTAACATCCTTCACCAATTGGGGCAAAAAGAATAGAAAATATAAGCAAAGAATCTAAATAAGTAAATGGCTGATCAAGCATGCAAAATCATGCATGAGAACTGGATCAAACTCAGTCACCTGGTTACTTTGACAAACAAGCGTAAAAACTTCATCAAAGATTTGGTTAAGTAATATAAATCAGCAAATTACTCGCAGTGCCGTTTGTATTGGTTTTTACTGATGATTTTTGCTATAAGCTTATAGCTTATGGTTGAAAATAAATAATGGTCGAAAGAAATGACTTTAAGAAAGAGGATACGAACGGTGGAGAAAGCGAGGGAGTGGGGTGCGTAATGCACCCGTGACCCTGTATTATTCCGGAGCGAGACAGTAGCGATAGGAATAGAAAAGTCACTTCGAAAAGCCATGTGTCTGTATTGTCTTTTGGCTTTTCTAAGCAGGAGCATAACCAATCAGACAGAGCCTAAACGTAACAAAAAATTCATTTTTTTAGAGAGAGACCAACAGAAAATCCTTACTGTCATTGAACAATTAAGCAATCTCACACAGGAACAGATTATGGTTTTACTGAGGCAAGTAAATGAAGTTAACTGAGTGGAGTACGAACTGTGGAGGTGCGGGAAGAGGCGAGAAGACAGGAAACGTGAGGCCTCGGGGCCGCCGTGGCCGTCGTACACTCCGACGAAGGTAGCCGCCGGCGAGGTCACCACCTGGCTCTGGTCCTCCAGCTTAGCGTTGGCCTGCCCCACGGCGATGGAGTACTCCCCGGATGCGTGCGGCTTCAGCTCCGCGTGCCACAGCAACCCATCCCCGCCTCCTCCGCCGCGCCCCAGGCACCGCTCCGCCGGCCGCGCCAACCACCGCAGCATCGCAAACCTCTCCTCCTCCCCCTAATTACGACCCCAAATTCCTCCCCAAGATCATAGCTTTCTCCTCCCTCACAACTCAAAATTCCTCGCCAAGATCGCAGCTTTCTCCTCCCCCTCCTCCTCCTCCAAAATTCCACAAAATTTCTCCGCAAGATCGATTATTTCCCCTTCCGATCATCCAAACCGCGCGGATTAGCTCGCTTCTTCGGACCAACAACCCAATTCGATCTATCAATTCTTGCTTTTTCTCTCTCTCTCTCTCTCTCCTATTGTTAGGCGCTCCAAAGCGAAGCTTTCCCTAATGCTTCTCCTGGCCCGGCAGTTGGCAGTTGGGCAAGTTCCATTAAAAGGCAGTGGCGGCGACCGGCCGTCGGATTTGGCCCCACGGACACGTGGACAGTTGCCGTTGCCGTGGAATGACCGGAAGAAGACCGGTCAACACATGCGCATCTGGTGGGGACCAGGTCGAGGCGGTCGCCGTGGCGTACGGGTTGACCTGCCACGTCGTCACGGGTCAAGCGAAGCCAAGAAAGCTAGTTTTCTACGCTAGTATAAATAGTACCGTATAAATACGGAGAGATGTACAGGTGAGAGATGGACACGTACAGAGAGAACTCAAGAGAAGTATACTGATACTAGGTGATAAGAGATGTCGAATCCCCAGAACCTATATTAGCGGGGGACTCTCTGCCCCCTCGCGCGCCCACGTCACCCCTGCCCGTGCGTCCGGCCGGCACGTGGCGGGGGTTTTCCCGTACGGCCGGGGAGCGCTTTCCTCCGGTTTTGCGAAAATTACGTATAGATCTTTTTTCCTCGCGAAAAGGTCCCTGCAAGTTTTATTTTTAAAAAAAAAACCTAGATAGCGCCCCGCGGGTTCCCAAAATTACGTATAGGTCCTTGTTTACTTACGTACAGGTCCTTACAGGTCCTCGATTTTTTACAAAAAAATCCTTTGGTTTTTCCGAAATTACGCTTGTGTCCTCGATTTTTTTCTATGAAACTCCCTGCGAATTATCGTCTCTTTTACTTTGGTCCATACGGTAGCTAGCGCGGCGTGCGCCGCGCTTATGCAGCTAGTCCTACCGGGATTAAACCCGGAAGGTTTCGTGGCAGCGCAGCCCATCCACGTCGCCCTCCGCTCTCCCTCGGCCGGCGCGTGTCGCCCAAATTTGCGTACGGCCGGGGGAGGCAAATCCCTCCAGTTTTTTCGAAATTACGTAAAGGTCATTTTTTCTCGTGAAAAGGTCTCTGCGCCCAGTTTTTTTTAAAAAAAATTTGGATGGCGCCCCGCGGGTTTCCAAAATTACGTATAGGTCCTTATTTACTTACGTACAGGTCCTTGCAGGTCCTTGGTTTTTTTCAAAAAAATCCTTTTGTTTTTCCGAAATTACGCACGGGTCCTCGATTTTTTTATGAAACTCCCTGCGAATCGCCGTCTCTTTTGCTTCGGTCCACACGGTGGCTGACGTGGCGTGGCGCCACGCCTACGTGGCTAGTAAATTATTATAGGCTGCTGCTTCAGGATGCGGTGATTCTTCTGCTCAGGACAAGAAAGCTTTGCTCACTGAATTCGTCAGGTATTGATGCTGTCTCTGAATTCCGTTTCTCTTGAGACATACTTGCAAAAGGAACAGAAACATGATGCGTTACAGAACAACTTGCAATGTTCAGCTAAATTGGTACCGGAAGAACATCGCACACACGGCAGATTTCAGAACATGGAGAGCAAAAGCTTTCATGGAACAGTGGCTAGCTTATTGCTTCTTGTCATGATATGTACAGCGAGCAACATTCAGTTGCAACAACCAGTAAGACAGGGTACATAAACTGCTAATTGCTGAAGCCGCACACAGCACACAGTATCATCACCTCATTTACTAAGGAAAACTTAGTGCCAGAAAAACAGGTAAGCAGTGGCATGGTTAAGGCAAAGGTGTTCTGTAACATTGGACTTGGTGTCATTCTCGATTTCTCATTCGCTTGTTGTTAGGAGCACGCTGGCCCTGCAGTAGGGGCAATCGCTGCGAGACCGCAGCCATTGCCCCAGGCAGGCCGAGTGGAAGATGTGCTTGCAGCGCAGCTGAATGAGCCCGTCTGCATCCCCACATCTCTCCAGGCATATAGAACACTCCACTAGAGGTCCTTCACAGGCTGATTCTTGTAGCTTAGGGGCGGGTTCAGAACATAGTGCGATGGGCATGAGCTTGTCTGCACTGCCGAAAGGCTCTGCCAAGCTTTCTTGGACTTTGCAGGCAGCGATGGATACGCTGGACTGAAAGCAACTGGTTAGACTACCTAGTATGCTATCAGCAGAGGTGTATACACCAAGGTCAGCAGGATGAGTTGCTCCAGCCCAAATGGTTCCTGAGGATGACGTCTTTTGCCTGCAACAATGGGAGAACATGTGTAAATATAGATTCAGTATAGGTCAAATCCTGTGCCGCAAGATTGACATGCTAGGAGTTGATGCGGACCTTCTTCCTGATAAGTCCACACTGTTAAGCCTCTGAAGAAGCCTTTCCCTAGCCTGTTGATGTAACACCCCGCCCATCCTCTGGGCCTAGAGTGCTACCAACATTGCATATTAATACCACTTTTAGGCACCTGCTAAACAATTGAAACAAACTCTACCTTGATCAAGAAGCAACAATCACTTGCACCATACCATTATTAAGCAACTATGCTAGCTTACTGGTGAAATTAAACATACTACCAAGAACTAGATATGTGAAGTGCTGCAAGAACGTGAAGTTATTCATGTGCTACACTCGCCCGCGCAAGACATCCTCAACAGTTACCTAAAAAAAACAACAAAGCAAGGGTGAGTCCAAAGACTCAGCAAGTACATAATAGAACAATAGACATTACCAACATAAGCAAGCATATAACCATAATGCACATATATCATCATGTTCATAACATCATCCTCATGGCCAAGCAATGCAATGCCATCAATGCCATGCCTCATTACTCTACATGCTCATATGCTCTTCACTTTGCAAGTACCGGTACTGCCGAGTGAACACCCGTCGATGTTCACCCATCATGGGCCCGCCCTCATAGGCACGGGACCCCTCCACTCCCGTGGAGGCCTACCGAAGTAGGTCTTACTCAAGAGCACTCCGGATTAGTCCACTAGCTTTACTCATAACTAGGGACTTTCTCACCGCCCTCACTCTTGAGTGCTCCTCATGCAAATGCACATGTCCATGATCATATTCACGCTCATCACTAGCATTACTAGTAGACAAGCATCTTTGCCTACCTCACTCCATCATCATTGCCATCATTTACCATGCAACCTTATGTCAGGTAAATATCACATTTTCCCATAGATATCATGTAATCAACACATTTCTACATAAATATCAACATACCAGATAAACATCGCATATTCATAAATCTTGGTCTACCGCTCTACCATGTACTTGCCTGGTTAGCCTCGGGATGACGCGGGGACGGCTCCGATCTGGGACCTCCACCTGCGCACACGTCAACCCGACTTAACGGCAGATCAAAAATCAAGAGCTCAAACGGAGAACAACGTCCCTAAGCTCGTATCCCGACCTCGGGCGAAATCGCATGGGTTTTGAGAGACCTGTCGCGCAGGTGCCGAACCCTTTTTTTTTCCTCTTTTCTTTTCTCCTTCTTCTTTTTTTTTCTTCCTTTCTTTTTTTTTCCTACTTTTCCTCACCTACCCGGCCGGCCTCATCCTCCCCTTTTTTTTCTTTTCTTGGCCGAATGGCCCCTCACTTTCCCCTGGCTCTCCCTCTCCTCCCCATCCACTCCGGCCGAACGGCCTGCTCCTCCTCCTCCCCTTCTTCTCTGCCCGGGGTGGCACGGCCGGCCAGGCGCGGCGGCGCTGGCGGCTCCCCCCGTCCCTTCTTCTCTTCCCCTCCCCACTCACTCTCTCTCCCGCCTGGGGTGGCGCGGCGGCGCGCGGGATGGCGCGGGAGGCGTGCCGGCCCTGCGGCCCGCCGGCCCCGGCCCCCCTCTCTCCGTCGGCCTTCCCCCTCCTACCTTCTCCTCCTTCCCTCTCCAGCACGGCGCTCCTCCGGCGGCTTGGTGGCGCACGCGGCGGCTCGGCTCGCCGGCCCTCAGGCTCGCCGCCGGCCGCCCCCTTACCCGCCTCTCCTGCGCGCATGGTGGTGGAACGCCCGCTGCCCGGTCGGCACGGCCAATGGCCGCCGGCCGCCTCCACCGTCGCTCCCCTACAGCGCCACTACTGCTACTCATCGTACTTTACCTTTCACAAGCTTTGGGGGTGTGCTCGGTCTTGGCAGTGAGAAAGAATGGTCTTCGGTTGGCTTTGTTCTTACTTTGCGGAGAAAATGAGATGGGAGAAAATGGGCTTGGCTCCTGGCTTGCCGTGAGAGAAATGGAATGGCTTGCTTCCCTCTCCCTCTGCCTTCTCTATTTCTCTCGGCTGGGGAAGTGAAATGAGGTTGCTCAGCTTTTGTGGCTGTGACAGAAAAGTGGCTGTGTGTTGTCTTGTCCATTTAAGGGGCATGGCTGACACTCTCATTGTGAAATGGCGCTTTTGCCCTTCCCCTTTTTGCCTTGGCTGGCCATGGTCCTAAGGGCTTTTTGGTCCAAGGGATTTTGGGGTTTCTACTGCAACAGTAAGTCTATAAAAAGGTAAGATGAAATTTGCCGGATGATGAATACCCACGTCGCGAGACGGTGCCGACTGTCCCTGGGCAGTCCGGGAACCTCTGAGAGCGCTACCCGGCTCTCTAGACGGTGCCGACTACCCTGGGGCGGTCTGGAAACCTCTGCGAGCGATAAACATTCGGCACGTTAAAAGTCGATGGGTCTGACGGCAAAACCCTCAATCGCTACCATTTTCCCTTATGCATAATTGGGGTATTACATTCCTCCCCCCTTAACAGAATTCGACCCCGAATTCTGGCGTTCCACAATATGCACGAATGAACAGAATATAACAAACTGCATATAACATAACATTAACTCGTACCCATGGAGAACAAGTCCGAGTACTTCTCGCGCGTGCGAGACTCCAACTCCCATGTCGCTTCACGCTCAGTCTTATGTGCCCAAAGCACTTTAACATACTGCAACGTTTTATGCCTCAACACCTTCTCCGATTCCTCCAGAATACAAACTGGACGGGACTCGAAGGTGAGGTCTCTCTTTATGGACACTGGTTCTAACACAATCTCATGCTCTGAATTTTACAAGTACTTCCTCAACCTCGACACATAAAACACATTGTGCACTCCGTGCACAGACTTAATTCTAATGCCTCGGCATAAGAAAACCTCCAATCCTTCAGGAAAACACTCTCATTGCTTATACCAAAAGAGACAAGGCTACTCTTATTTGCAGCAAGGAGAGCTCTTCTCTTTTACAAGAGAAGTATCACGCAACATTCATAGAATCAACTCATTCATCCACAAACATCAACCCTTCTACCAAAATAGAAGGAAATTTGTTTCCTCTCAAGAAACCATTTCATCACAATAAATCCACTTAGAGTGAAAACCGGACAAGAAATCAGTCCTTATCTTAACAACCAACTTTATGCCGCATATACCATGCGAAATATTTCTATTCCCCAAATCAACCTTTTCTTTTCCAAGAAAAGAAAGCATATTCTTTTAGGCATAAGGATAACGCCTTAGCCAAAACCCACATAGACAACAAGTAAATTATGGAAATACCGCAACTTTCCACTTAAATTCACTATCCCTCAAAGTGGCCCTGAATGAATTCCCAAATCAAGGGAACCCAAAATAATCCTTTGACTATCGATCAATCATTTCAGTCGGTAACACGAGAGATATTTTACTTCATGTCCCTTAAAAATCAGTATCGATCACACATCCATGTGACTAAACTCGCGAAGCTAGTTCTCACTAACTCTCTTAGCTAGAATAATAGGTTCCCATGTTTCAACATATCAGAACATTCCAATTACCCATGTAATGGATTACACCCCTGACTACTCCTTTAAATAATGGCTACCAAACACAGTGGATAAAACAAATCACACGCCAACCTTCAACTTCTCACATCCACATAATAAGGTAAGCTTCAATAGGATTTCATTTAACATCGAATAACTAAATCTTCCAATAGTTCTACTTCAACTTTACCTCAATCTTTCAGCCTCTACTAGCTGTCAACAAATATGAGGCTCATAAACCAAAGTTCTTAATACTCCAATAACTCCGATATTAGCATCATCCTTGATCTATGTTATTGGAATCAAGCAATCTAAAGCATTAACACCTAGTGATGATTACCTCAAAACATAAGTCAGGGAAGCTCTTTCACCAAAATCTTATACACTCATTGCTACCCATTCTTTACCAGCTTAAATATGACATCTGTCACCATTATTCCCCATAGATACTAGTAGTTGCTAAGACCCAATTGACCATCGGTTTCGCCTTTAAGGCCAATTTTTTTTTTTTACCCCTAATCAATTTCCCACCAGGATTATGGCATAAGATCAACTCAAAACTCTATTAGCCACACAAATCCCAACTGTAACACCCTATTACCAACATATTAACCATCTCACTATAGATCTAGGCCTAATGTAGCTTCATGTTATGAATTTAATATCCGTTCTGAGAGCAAGAGATTCCAATCCTTTAGCAACCTTCCAGAGTTAAGAAGTCTACCAAATTTAAACATCCACAAACAGAACGAAATTCCAACGACTTCATTCTCCAACAAGACAGGACTTTAGAATGAGTTCATCACCCACTCCCCCAAAACAACTACAAAACTCCCCCAACACGGGAGTCACTCTTTCAATAGTGCAACGCCTAGACAGGAGAACCATTCTCTCTGGCCATAGCATCACATCACACAAACACATTAGGCAATTAATACCAAGAAAACGGAGGGATGCAACAAAGTCCAAATATTACATTACCCTAGTCGACGCGCCCGGGCACACTTTAGACTCTCAACTCAAGACAACCGAAATTACATGTTTGGGAAACGCTCAGGACTCATTCCTGAGTACGCCTAGGACTTCATTCCTAGGTACGCCCGAAACTTACGCGTTCGGGAGCGTCACGAACCACTCGTCCGAGAAATCTCATATGCAGAAGGGAGGGAAGTCAGGTAGCACTCATGACACATGCACATAAATCAATCTGTGAGTCATGCAGATCTCCTACTGCACCTCCAAACATTCATCATTGCTAGAACTGAACATGACCTCCTTCGAAGTCATGAACCCAAATGATAATGCATGCCAAAACACAAAGTGTTTCTTCCAAATACAACATAGAAACCAATTAACATTCTCTTCCCCATAACCACAACAAGCCAGTACCTCTTATACTGCTTACATAGATTAGCAAATGACAATTCGCTAATACGTAAGTCATCAACTTTTAGTATCCCATCTTGAACCTTTCCACGGCTCACCGGATACTTTATTCTTCCATATTTACTCTATAGTTTATCAAACACTACCACCTTACCGCACAAAACAACACAATCATAACAACTATCAAGCGCGCATACCACAAGATGTGGTCAAGGCTCTTTGATAAAAACAAAATCCACTATCGACAAATAATCCCATGAGCACCTAAGTCCAAGGCGCTAACTAATCTCCACCAGCTCGACTTTAAGGATGATCAATCACCTGGTTTTTAGCACACATCCTATGTACTTCCGTAAACCACAGTTACTTTTAAGCATAGAATCCATCTATTCTACTTCCGTAGGTGTGCACATGATTTCCTACAAAACGCAGTGGCCACTTCACCAACTCAGGCTTAGATATTGCTACCAAATCTCAATAAAACGTCATTAACTTCATCCCTCAAAATTTAAGTCTCACATGACTTTACATCAATTCTTCTCCATTCAATTTAGCTGGGAGACTATCCGACATCAAGATCCCTATTCTAGTCCTCCCAACGAATTCCAATAGAGTTATAAAATCATGACTATTTGAACCTTTCCGAAACATCAATCATGATTAAAATAATCAATCATGGTGCGGGGTTGGCGGACTTAGTTTTATAATCATTCACCTATTACCAATTGAAAGGATAACTCCAGATGTGGGATTTTCCACCAAGACGCTAAATTAACACACCCCTTTTTTTCAAGACTCGCTCGCCTAACTAGGTTCATGGATTGGGGCCAAAGTGAAACCAGTCATTCGATGTGGCTCAGCAACCTAAGCAACCGTAATCACCAACTGGTTCACCAACAATTCGAATCCATCTATTAAGCAGAAATAGATCTGCCTTATGCCGCTACTTCTCATGTTACTACAAAATCTTCATTGGGTTCAACTCAACTTCAATCCTACGAACGTAACTAAAGTTAATTACTCTCCTAGGTTCTCACAATTTAGAATACCATGTCCTACCAACTTGTTACTTTAACGACCATATCTCCCATACGCCTAATCCAACACTTCAACCGCTATTGGATACTGCCTTCTCTAGAAAAGATATTGATCTCATCTTGCAAGTTACTCCAATCGTTCAGATAATCAAAATTCTCCCGAAAACCATACTTGCATGGAACACTCCCCACTATCGGGTATTTACCAAACAACTCAACAAGTTGCTAACCAAAGAGAACTAACTTCCCGAAACTGAAGCAAAACATCACTACCTCAATACCACAATTGGCAACATGACCAGGCCTCTCAGTGGCCACGGTCTCGGTCTTTATTGTATCGGTACACGACACAATCACGGCAAAGTCCCGTAGGACACACAAATAACAAGTTCGAATGCTTGCTATCAACTCGCAAGCATCAATATCGAGCATTGCAAATCAACCGCATGACTAATAGAAGCGAAAACGCAATGCTTGACCCAATCCCATCCTACTATGCACACGTCCGCGTCCTCTAGCTCTCGGCACCTCTATTCAAGACAGATAGCCAATCACACAGCTAGCCCACAAACATCTATTTCAATAGCACAGATCAACATCAAGGCCACGAAAGCGTAAATGCAATGTAAGACCCATTCCCCATCCTATGGTGCACCAGTGTGTAAAATTTTAATTTAATTATTAGGCCTAAGTCAAATTTTAGTTGAATAATTACCCTAGATTGTCAAATTTCTTTACCACGGACCTAACGCCCGCTCTGATACCAACTGTAACACCCCGCCCATCCTCTGGGCCTAGAGTGCTACCAACATTGCATATTAATACCACTTTTAGGCACCTGCTAAACAATTGAAACAAACTCTACCTTGATCAAGAAGCAACAATCACTTGCACCATACCATTATTAAGCAACTATGCTAGCTTACTGGTGAAATTAAACATACTACCAAGAACTAGATATGTGAAGTGCTGCAAGAACGTGAAGTTATTCATGTGCTACACTCGCCCGCGCAAGACATCCTCAACAGTTACCTAAAAAAAACAACAAAGCAAGGGTGAGTCCAAAGACTCAGCAAGTACATAATAGAACAATAGACATTACCAACATAAGCAAGCATATAACCATAATGCACATATATCATCATGTTCATAACATCATCCTCATGGCCAAGCAATGCAATGCCATCAATGCCATGCCTCATTACTCTACATGCTCATATGCTCTTCACTTTGCAAGTACCGGTACTGCCGAGTGAACACCCGTCGATGTTCACCCATCATGGGCCCGCCCTCATAGGCACGGGACCCCTCCACTCCCGTGGAGGCCTACCGAAGTAGGTCTTACTCAAGAGCACTCCGGATTAGTCCACTAGCTTTACTCATAACTAGGGACTTTCTCACCGCCCTCACTCTTGAGTGCTCCTCATGCAAATGCACATGTCCATGATCATATTCACGCTCATCACTAGCATTACTAGTAGACAAGCATCTTTGCCTACCTCACTCCATCATCATTGCCATCATTTACCATGCAACCTTATGTCAGGTAAATATCACATTTTCCCATAGATATCATGTAATCAACACATTTCTACATAAATATCAACATACCAGATAAACATCGCATATTCATAAATCTTGGTCTACCGCTCTACCATGTACTTGCCTGGTTAGCCTCGGGATGACGCGGGGACGGCTCCGATCTGGGACCTCCACCTGCGCACACGTCAACCCGACTTAACGGCAGATCAAAAATCAAGAGCTCAAACGGAGAACAACGTCCCTAAGCTCGTATCCCGACCTCGGGCGAAATCGCATGGGTTTTGAGAGACCTGTCGCGCAGGTGCCGAACCCTTTTTTTTTCCTCTTTTCTTTTCTCCTTCTTCTTTTTTTTTCTTCCTTTCTTTTTTTTTCCTACTTTTCCTCACCTACCCGGCCGGCCTCATCCTCCCCTTTTTTTTCTTTTCTTGGCCGAATGGCCCCTCACTTTCCCCTGGCTCTCCCTCTCCTCCCCATCCACTCCGGCCGAACGGCCTGCTCCTCCTCCTCCCCTTCTTCTCTGCCCGGGGTGGCACGGCCGGCCAGGCGCGGCGGCGCTGGCGGCTCCCCCCGTCCCTTCTTCTCTTCCCCTCCCCACTCACTCTCTCTCCCGCCTGGGGTGGCGCGGCGGCGCGCGGGATGGCGCGGGAGGCGTGCCGGCCCTGCGGCCCGCCGGCCCCGGCCCCCCTCTCTCCGTCGGCCTTCCCCCTCCTACCTTCTCCTCCTTCCCTCTCCAGCACGGCGCTCCTCCGGCGGCTTGGTGGCGCACGCGGCGGCTCGGCTCGCCGGCCCTCAGGCTCGCCGCCGGCCGCCCCCTTACCCGCCTCTCCTGCGCGCATGGTGGTGGAACGCCCGCTGCCCGGTCGGCACGGCCAATGGCCGCCGGCCGCCTCCACCGTCGCTCCCCTACAGCGCCACTACTGCTACTCATCGTACTTTACCTTTCACAAGCTTTGGGGGTGTGCTCGGTCTTGGCAGTGAGAAAGAATGGTCTTCGGTTGGCTTTGTTCTTACTTTGCGGAGAAAATGAGATGGGAGAAAATGGGCTTGGCTCCTGGCTTGCCGTGAGAGAAATGGAATGGCTTGCTTCCCTCTCCCTCTGCCTTCTCTATTTCTCTCGGCTGGGGAAGTGAAATGAGGTTGCTCAGCTTTTGTGGCTGTGACAGAAAAGTGGCTGTGTGTTGTCTTGTCCATTTAAGGGGCATGGCTGACACTCTCATTGTGAAATGGCGCTTTTGCCCTTCCCCTTTTTGCCTTGGCTGGCCATGGTCCTAAGGGCTTTTTGGTCCAAGGGATTTTGGGGTTTCTACTGCAACAGTAAGTCTATAAAAAGGTAAGATGAAATTTGCCGGATGATGAATACCCACGTCGCGAGACGGTGCCGACTGTCCCTGGGCAGTCCGGGAACCTCTGAGAGCGCTACCCGGCTCTCTAGACGGTGCCGACTACCCTGGGGCGGTCTGGAAACCTCTGCGAGCGATAAACATTCGGCACGTTAAAAGTCGATGGGTCTGACGGCAAAACCCTCAATCGCTACCATTTTCCCTTATGCATAATTGGGGTATTACAGTTGAACAGCATCAGGAAGCCGGCCATGATCTGATAAACTGCGGTTTAGTCTTGAGCTGGAACCCATGCCCCCTACATGTTCTGTTATGTTTCCAGCAGATAAGGCACACTTGGCCGTTTCTCTTTTGTTTCCTGGAACACGTTCCTGACCCTAGTTTTATATATATATATATATATATATATATATATATATATATATATATATATATATATATATATATATATATATATATATATATATATATATATATATATATATATAACATATTTTAGAAACAATGCGTAATTACTGAAGAATATTTCACAACTACAATCATCATAACAGAAAACATGGAAAATAAGACCGCACTAATCTCTGCCTTGAAAACGATTTGTTGCATGCTTGGAAACAGCTCAATGATACAAAAAATTGTGGCCAACTCATGATATACAGAGGAGATTCTATGCAAATCAACTGATTTTCCTTAGGCTGCTATAGGGCCGGCCAAAAATTCATCTCCTGATAACTAGAGCTAGGTTTAAAACAATATCTGTTTGGTAATGGGAAATCTCGTCAGTATTTTGGAAGAACAGGATGGAACAAACAAATGTTGCCTGCCTTATAATGGTATAATTCTTAGGAATATACTTTACAGCACATATTCTGCCTAGTTTGAAAAAGACAATGGAACTAACTTCGTACAACCAGCTGAATTTCCCAGAGCGTTTGCAAACTCTTCGATGTTTCTGAGGAAACAAGAGACTGTCCCTTCGTTAGACAAATCATACAGCAGTTCCTATTCACTAACTGATTTTGCGTAGGCCTAACATTTTGGTGGTCAGAGATTTAACGAAGGGCACACATATAAATAAAAGTGCAGACGAATCATTGTTTTACACCTTGGTTCATCTCAACCAATTCCGACTACACCAACTGCAAGCTTCAACTTGGGCCCTCGTATTAATCCCATAAAAGCCCAGGCTTTCCATTAGCCAGCGAAGTCTAACAGTAACAGCAGCCTCAAGACAATCTTCAGTTATTCACCGGCGACAATACACACCTTGTTCTGGATTAAGTACCAAATTGGAATTGCCATGAACCCCTACTGTTTGTATCCTAGATAAATCGTTACACCGTCCATTTCTCCCGTCAAATCTGCAATCTTGTTACAGTTACGCATCCACTATGCACCCCAACTCATCGTCTAAACTATCAATTCGCTGTGCCAAAACCGTGTCTTTCGATATCCAAAAAAAAAAAAACCGTGTCTTTCGGACTCAAAACAGGTCATCAGCAATTTGCACTAACTCACAAACCACACCATGTTTCTAACTACGCTGAAGTTAAAATCAAGAAAACACTGGAACCCTCCATTTCTTCAGTTAAAAATGGTAAAGGAAACGCAACTTCATCCAAGAAACAGCAGGAAATTAAAGAACAAGAAAACAGTAGCAGCTTGCGCCTTGCGACCTCACCGGCTTGTGATGGGAGAGGGAGCTGCGGTGGCGACCGGGGGCGTCGCGGCGGCAGCGGGCGTCGGGGGGCTCCGGCTCTGGCTCCAGCGGCGCCGGCGAGGGGCGGCGCTGGAAGTAGAGGAGCTTGAAGGCGATCGGCATGTAGGGAGGGAGGAGAGAAGATGTGGCAGGCTCTTGCAGCTTCACCTGTGTCTGCCCCTTCCTCTCGTCTTGTAGTGGCTTTATTTATTTGAGCTTTTGGGTGTATTCTTTTTTCATCTTACTGAGATATAGTTTATGATTTCTCATAAATAAATATAATAAATTTAAATTATTTTTTAAAACAGTTTATTTAAATATTTTTAAATTAATTTATTAGTTTTCAGTTTATTCGAATGAATACTCACACTAGACTTTAAAATCACCCACCACAGCACAAAAAAGGAATGCACCTTGTTCTTCTCTTTTATAACCTTTGCGAGTTCCTCAGGTCATTCTTGTTGGATTTTTTACACTTTCAAATATATCTTGTTGCTCTTTTGTACCGGCCGTCTGATCGGAATTTGGACGGTCAGATCATCGTAGACTCACTAGATAGTGGATGAAAAGAAAATGAGCTGGTGCAGGTGTCTACTTGAAAAGTGTAACCCTCTTGTATGTATGTATGTATGTATGTATGTATGTATGTATGTATGTATGTATGTATGTATGTATGTATGTATGTATGTATGTATGTATGTATGTATGTATGTATGTATGTATGTATGTATGTATCAAAGAAGAAGGAAAATTTCGGTCGATGAGATGTATCTTTCCTGTCAGATAATAGCCAAATGTGCAGCACCGGCACCTCTCCCAGCGTGTGCTTCAGTTGATCACATAAATGATCATGCGAGGAGGGTAGGATATATATAGATGCGTCGGATAGACCAAGATTTGCCCTCCCAAAGCCGCAAAGATGGAAAACTTTTATCAAACTCATCATCCAAGATTAACCGACATTATCTTATCCTGATAGATAGGAAGAAAGACATGCACTATAGCTAGCAACTGCAGCTTCATCTCTTTCTTTTTTTCCCCTGTGTGTAGCTGCAGTGGTACATTTTTGTTCCACTCTGGGGTCATTTTCTTAGATCATGACATGGCCTCGCCATTGCTGGCAGTTGGCTTTCTTATTCGGATGCAACCGGGAACCCTGCCGGAGATTTCACATACCATGGGATCAAATGTTTGTTGGTTCCGGCCGCCTCCATCGTTGTTTCGTTCTCAGGCGTTGAGTACAAGCCAGGGTTGATAGCTTTGTTTTTTTTTATGTTTGATCCAAGATAGCGATGAATCACCTGCGAGTTGCGCACCATTTTTAATTTCATGCCTGCAGTTGCAAGGTTTACTTGAGATTTCTTCGGCTAGTTGGTTGCCTGCTTCTTACTACTCTCTTGAACTTTCTATGCTCTAGCTCTTTTCTAGTATTGGGTGTTATATATTATCGACTATGATTATCTACTCTTTCCTAATTACTTACTTTATGCAAACATGCATGCATTTTTTTGGGTTCTTTCTGGTCTGTTTTTACATTTTACCCTCTCTTTTGCTACAATTTAGAAAAACTTCTTTATCGTGAATAACTGTACTATCCATTAGCCTCTTCTGAACTTTTTTTTTACTGAACTCTACTCCTTTCTTTTACCTGTGGCATGCATTCCTTTGCTGCTATCTTAGAAAGTTTGATCAAGACATCAATGATAAGAGAGAGGAGAGGGCCTCCTTTTCCTAATTATGTGATCTACTCAAAAAATCTGAATTCCAAACTGATTTGGAGACTCCACGCCTATTATTGGCCATCAACTGCAACTTTTTGCACTGTAAAAATGAAGCTTCTTTTTTTCCTATCTACTACTATTCACTTTGGCATGTAGCTAGGCATGCTTTCTAGTAGTTTCTCTCCACTCTGTTCCTCTGCCTTTTTCAGTTTCACTGTCAGATTGGTATTACTTTTTACTGCATCTCCCCTTTTCCTGGTTACCTTTGCATGCTTGCATGCTTGCATGCAACTATGCAAGCGATGCAACTATACATGTGAGTAGTACAAATCACGAACATGTTATGTTAGTCATCAATCAACACCATATTGAACATTAATCAATCAGCATACACTCATTAATTAGTCATGATCAATTAATAATTTGGGATCAGTATTAGAACTTAATCCCCCAAACTCCATTGGTCACCTACGAGAATAGCAGAGAAAGAAATCAAAAAGGAAAGAACGAAAGAAAAAAGTAGAGGCTTCTGCTTCTTCTACAACACAACACAAGCTAGTACAATGTAATCATGGATGATCAACCTCATGTTCATGTCATCCTGAGGCTCAGGTACTGGCACTGCACCAGCCATGGCGACTGCCTCGTCGCCTCCCCCACTCCGAGGTCAAACTCCATCGCTCTTTGGCACGGTGGCGGTGCGTGGAGCAGTGGCCCCTCGGAGTACTCGGTCGACGACGGCGACGACAGGCTCGTGCCGGAGCAGTCGGACGCCAAGGGGGAGGAGCCGGAGTTGTTGTTGCCCTCTTGCTTGCTGCCGTTCTTGCGAACGCGGGCGCTGCAGCGCCTCCCGCCGACGGCGAGCGTCAGCTCCAGCTCCGTGCCGTCATCCTCGTCGGCACTGACGATGTACTCGTCGGCGGGGAGCTGCAGGTTCAGCGCCCGCCGCAGCTGCTTGCTGCGCCGCTGTTGCTGCCGGCGGGAGCTCAGCTCAGCTCTGCTCAGGTCACTCATCAGCTGCCTCTGGATGCGGTACAGGCGGTGCAGCTCGTGAACCTGATTCGATCGCGAATAGTAGATGTGCAAGGTGGTGATCAGCAAGAAGTCCATAGGATGAGACTGCAAGAATTTGCAACGGTGAAGAGCTGAAAGAGTGAGCTGAGTGTGCGGTACCTGATGCCTGAAGGTCTCTTCGTGCTTGAGCATGGCCATCTTCATGACCTCCATGTCACATTGCCTCACATGCTTATCCATCCTCATTCCTCTAGTTCAGTTAAGCCTCTAGGATTGATCCTAATACTGTTCTTGTACTTGATTCAGGTTACCAAATTTAGTACCCTGTTGAAACGTGGAACAAACATACATTTAAATTGCCAAAACCTTTTGGATTGATCTTAGTGGTTCAGACTTTCCGAGATGATGAAGTGCACCAATCATGGAGTAATAACCAAGAGAGGTAGTAGCAACATAATAGCAGACTGAAGCATCTACTGTATTTCTCAAAGCAGAATTTCTGATCATGGTTCATGATGATGCCAATCAGAACAATCTCTGATAAGGAAAACTACATATATTTCAGAATTCAGACCATGCAACAACCACAGAGAGGTAACTGACCTGTATCCCTCCAAGAACCACAAGATACTACTACCTATGTGTTGTCTCTTCCTCACTCCTCCCCTCTCTAGCCTTCTTCTTCAGTCAGTTACTAACACTTCAACTTGTATGGGACAAACAAGCTAGGAGGAGGAAAGAGCAGGTGTTGTGATGCTGAAACTGGTAATGGCAGTGGCAGGGTTGAGGTGGTCATTTATAAACACTACCTCCAATGCCATTGTGCCTCTCACTAGACACTAGGTAGAGAGATATTATACTTTGGCCCCCCTCCTTTTTGTCATGCCAAGCAAGAGCCCCAGTGCCCTGGCCAATGACGCTTGCATGAGGAGGCCAAGCAGTGCCCCTCGGAGCAGACAACCCTGCAGGAGTCTAGTTTAATCTTCCTCCCCCAAGCATTGCATGGGCCCCACCTGCAGCAACTACTACTACAACTAGTACTGTACTATATATCCAGGAAGAGTGCATTTCAAACAGTACACTTTGTGTGTGATTGAATGTTTACATGTGGTGACACGCATGGTGTGCCATGATCATCGCACAAGTGCACACGATGCATGTACCATGCATTGCTTCAGCTACATTAATTTGTGCAATTGTTTAGTTAGTACTATTTGTTTGGTTTGTGTGTGTGTGTGTGTGCAAGTAACCAGCTACCTAGTAAGATGGAGCTGTCAGTGGTCACTGAATACAAGCAAAGGGAAGGGGCTGGGCATCCACACGACCTGATGATGAGTGATGAGGCTAACTCTGTACGTGTGTGTGCTACCTGCATTATTGCCACCACAGGCATTGCACGTTTGATATTTTCATTGCACTGCTGCATTTCATGGATCTAGCATATATCTATCCAAATGGATGAATCCAACCCATATCTTGGGGAGGAGATATTGGCAGCAGGTTCTTGTCTCACTGTTGGTGCCCTCTGACATATCAAAAGACTGTTCTTAGGGCTGAGAATGGGAACAGTTGTGGTGTGTTTGCATTGCAAGAAAACCAAGCAAGCAGACAGAAGCTAAAGAAGCAAAGGCTGATGCAGACATCCCTTTGAGCGAAAGCATCAAGCATGCATGTCTGCACACAACTGGGTTGCATATTTTAATTGAGGTCCAGTGCTTCATCAGCCAAATTACATAGGAATGATGCTACTAAGAAGTGATTGTGCCATTTCAGCATCAGAGGAGATGCAGAAAGAGTTGCAATGCGCAGGTAATTGCTTACAGCAGTGATTGGTCAGGAGAAGAATTAAAAAGCCTAATCAAGCAAGCGGCCGGATAGTCCAGGAGACAAGACAATGGCGCACACCCTTCGCCGGTGGAGGGAGGCGCAGCCGTACGATGTAGTGGGCCGAGAGAGAGAGAGAGAGAGAGAGAGAGAGAGAGAGTCCCATTCCAGCTTTCTCGGCTTTCTTTTAGTCTTCTTCCTTGTGCAAAGGCTTTTAAGGATAGATAAAACAGCTTCCAGTAAATATACTTGTTCTCTTTCCATGTCTCTCACCAATGCATTTTGGTTTTACAGAGGGCTACCTACCACTATAAACAATCACTATTGTTCACCATTGTTACGATTGTTACTGCTTTTACTATTAACAATTATATCCTCACTGATTAGCACCAGCCCAATGCGCCCCAAAATAAAGTAATTAGTACTATACATCTTTTATGGCCAAAAGGCAAGGAATTGAAACAGTAGAAGCTTTGTAGGTAGGGGAGAAAGTCACCTCATCTCACCTCCCTTTGCATACTTCTGAAGTGCTAAAGGGGGAGCAAGCTCTCTCCCATGAGGGAAAAGCTACTTTTGTCAGGGATTTTAGCCTCTGTTTTCCGATTAGTCCATTATTTCCAGGACAGAAAAGGTAGGTCGGCTCATCGATTGTTTCCTCACAAAGGCAATTGATTCTGCTCAAAAAAAAAAACAAAAGCAATTGATCGATGCATAATGCAGTAGTCAGACAGCAGTAACATCTCAAAAGCATTGCTAGGTAGCACAGCATTGCTGTACTGAAAAAGGAGAGGGTCCTGTTCTAGCTGCATGCATTGTTACAATTAAACTTGTTCAGAAAACCTTAGCCTAATGAGATTCATTTGATCTATTACAACAAACCATTTTCAAGCTCACATCAAAATTTGCTATGATTATCTGGTATTCTGATGCCTTGCTGTTAACTGACATAAACTGTCGTAATACCTGTGAGTTGCCTGACAAAGCCTGTTCTGCTGTTATTAATTTGTAAGTTCAGGCCATTTTGGTCTGACTGATTTGGCAAGGTTTAAATTTAACCTACGGCACCATGCATGGAGGACATGCATTCGCACGGGCTAATCAGCAAAAAGGGAGTGCACTGAGCAAATAAACAACACAGAAATTAACCTGGTGGCAATGATAAAGTAATCAGCAGGGACATGCACGCTGGCTGCACTCGCGCGGGCTAAGGCGTTAGCTAAAATTCAGTGCTGAACTTTTCAGAGGAAAAAGTACATCGGTGTCTGTAAAAATTCAGGCTGCAGTCTCCATTCTTCCCCCACCCCCTCCTCAAAGTCGCAGCCGTCTCATCATTTCGGTTCCTTGGAAGCCCGTGCCACTCTAACAGGTAGTTCATTCAGGCTAATTAATTAAAGAAACGGAGGGGAATGAAAGAGAGATAAAATGGCACTAACTTGGAAGAAGGGGGAAAAAGGCGAAAAGCTTGGCACCATGATCATCATCACGTAAGGGTGTGAGAGTGTGCCCACTGTATGTTTGTCATATGTAAACCCTAAAAAAAGTTGCTAAAAATAATTGCTGTGTACTACAAGTGCTACGTCTTGGGGATGAAAATGATGAGTATATGAATTAATCTGCTTAAAAAGATTTTTGTTACCCTCGCTGACTTGTTAGCACTATTAGGAATTTCTTCGCACATATATATATTTTTCATGGAAAATGTAATTATCACAACAGGTACTTGATCCCTCTCCGTAAAACCTCTTTAATCTAAACTATCTCTACGACCTCTCCATAAACCCATTTAACCTAACCGGTCTCTCCAAGAATTGTGACTGAACTGTGACTCGAATTATAGTATGTATTGTGGTTGCACACCAAACAATAGGTAACAAAGTTTAGGGAGGCCCAAGAGGGGTACCTGGAACCTAAAACTTAAGAGAGAGAAGAGGTGTAGAATGGATGGACTATAATCAATCTGAAAATAGTCTTTTCCTCTTAATATTCCTCCTTCCTCTCCAAGGTGTCATATAGGCCATATTTACAACCATGGGTGAGGATGTTTACACAAATACCCTTCTTGGGGTTTTTACTAATGGGGAATACATGTCTTTTTCTTGGCATGCCCTACATGAGCTGCTTTTTGATCACATATATACTTGGGCTTATGTTTGGTGGACTGACTGGACCATGGTGAGGGGTCACACCTTCAACAGTAGCCTCTTATGGGTAAAGGCTACGCAACCAATAGGTCAAAGCCATGCACTTCGTGCTTTGGCCCCCCTCCGTCCCTTCGGTCTATCGTTGCGACCCTCATACAAATTGGCCGATGCTTTTCGCGGCGGCTACTGGGATGGTGGCCAGTCTTCATCTTAGAAGTCATCAAGCCGATGGGAGAGCTTTGTGTCGAAAATCCCCGAGCCGATGGCTAGACCTCGTCCTATGAATCCTTGAGCCAGCTGGCGGGCCTCGTCATTGAAGTCCTTGAGGCGATAGGCAAAGAACATAGAATAGTAGAGGATCCAGCATGTAGGACACGACGAACATTAGAAATTCACACAAAATCATACCACTTGCGAATACCAGTTTTATAGTTTTTATAGTCTATTGAATAAACAGTTTCTACATACATATGGTACCTTTTAACTATATATTTCTTCTTTTTGAGCCATTCTTGCTTGAACTGTTTACTTCCTTTTGCTGGAAAATTAATCCTAAAATATTCATGCACGTGAATACATCATGTCGCTTGGGGTACTATGCCGACCTCGTTACCTGAGCGGAGTGGTGGCGGTTTTTGCTCCAGGCCATTGATCCCGTCCACATGGACACTATCCAATGGTAGGAACGTGGGCCATTGCACCAGTTATGGGGGGCGCATGCCTCATAAAAATATGCACATGTCCTGCTGCTATAAAGGCATATGGGCACCCCACTCATTTCTGACTATGCTTGCCATTTCATCCTCTTCTTCCCCATGCTGCTATAAAGGCATATGGGCACCCCACCCATTTCTGACTATGCTTGCCATTTCATCCTCTTCTTCCCCAACATGCATGAGGTCGTGGACATAGTACTCCCACGTGTAGATGGAGCCAGGGGGTGATCATGAGGAACTAGGACAACGCAATTCCCTGCAACGCGAATGGCAACCCCCTTAGCCCTCGTCGAGTCGTCCCCTTCTGCAGCTTCGATGGTTGCCTCGTAGATGCACAAGAACCCACGGGGATCAATGTTGCCTTTGTAGGCCTCCACCGTAGGCATTTTTGAAGTCCTGCAGCCAGGCGCACTGCCGCAAACCTTCACTAAGTGGGGACTCAAAGTCTAGCCACTGGGGGGTGCTACCAGCGCTGGCGGTGGCACCCCACACTCTTCCTTCCCTCTGCGGCCGCCTTTGCGGCAGTGATGGCAGGGGTCTGCTAGCTTCGCATTTCATGCAACTCCCACATGGCCCTTCGCAGGTCCATCAGCTCCTACTGCATCATCCAGCAGATCGCCTCCAGCCTGCTACTACCAACTCCCGGTGTCACCACTAGGGTGCTCTTGGCTCGCAGCGTGGTAGCGGTGAGGTGGGCACTGGAACTGCCGAGGGGCATCGAGGTGGGGACCTCCACTCACGACGCCATCCACTCCGCGCCCTGCACCGCTGTTGATGGAGGGCCTACCTCATCGCCTATCGCAGTGTTGGGTGCAGTTCACTCCACTGTCGTGGCTCCCTTCGCTTCGGGACCAACGCCGCCTTCCTCTTCGGTGCCATTGGACCCAATTGATTTAGTTTTGACCTATGGCTTCTATGTCGCTCCCCACGAATAGCTTCAACTGTTGTAGTTACGTGCCAAACAGTAGGTAATAGAGTTTCAGGAGACCCGAGAGGGGTACCCAGAGCCTAAAACTAAGGGGAGTGGAGAGGTGTAGAATGGATGCACTATACTCAATCTAAAAATAGTCTTTTCCTCTTGATGTTTTCTCCCTCCTCTCTATGGTGTCCTATGAACAATATTTATAGCCATGGGTGATGATGTTTACACAAATATCTCTCTTGGAGCCTTTACTAATAAGGTATATATTTCTTTTTCTTGACATGCCCTATATGGGTCTACCTTATGATCACATATATATACTTGGGCTTATGTATGGTGGGCTGATGGGGTCATGGTGGGGGCCACTCTAAAGTCACCTCATCTCACCTCCCTTTTCATATTTCTAAAGTGCTAAAGGGGGAGCAAGCTCTCTCCCATGGGGAAAAAGCTACTTTTGTCAGGGGTTTTAGCCTATGCTTTCCAATTACTCCATGATTTTTAGGACAGAAAAGGGAGGCCGGCTCATAGATTGTTTCCTCATAAAAGCAATTGATCGATGCACAATGCAGTAGTCAGACAGCAGTACGCGTAACATCTCAAAAGCATTGCTAGGTAGCAGTAGCACAGCATTGCTGTACTGAAAAGGGAGAGGGTCCTGTTCTAGCTGCATGCATTGTTACAACTAAACTTGTACAGAAAACTTTAGCCTACTGAGATTCATTTGATCTATTACAACAAACCATTCTCAAGCTCACACCAAAATTTGCTATGATTATCTGGTATTCTGATGCCTTGCTGTTAACTGACAGAAACTGTCGTAATACCTGATAGTTGCCTGACAAATCCTGTTCTGCTGTTATTCGAAGGTTCAGGCCATTTTGGTCTGACTGATTTGGCAAGGTTTAAATTTAACCTACAGCACCATCCATGGAGGACGTGCATTCGCACGGGCTAATCAGTAAAAAAAAAGGAGAGCATGAAGCACTGAGCAAACAAACAACACAGGAATTAACCTGGTGGCAATGATAAAGTAATCACGCACGCACGCTGGCTGCACTCGCACGGGCTAAGGCGTTTGCTAAAATTCAGTGCTGAACTTTTCAGAGGAAATGTACATCGGTGTCTGTAGAAATTCAGGCTGCAGTCTCCATTCTGCATGTCCCCCCCCCCCCCCCCCCCCCCCCCCCCCGCGGCCCGCGGCACACCCTCCTCAAAGTCGCAGCCTTCTCATCATTTAGCCTGTGCCACTCTAACAGGTAGTTCATTCAGGCTAAAGGAATGGAAGGGAATGAAAGAGAGACAAGACGGCACTAACTCGGAAGAAGAGGGAAAAGGCGAAAAGCTTGGCACCATGATCGTCATCACGTTTGTGTCTCCGCGTCTCGTAAAACCTCTTTAACCTAAACTGCCTCTACGACCTCTCCATAAAACCCATTTAACCTAACCGGTCTTTACGAGAACTATGTATCGAATTATTGTGTGCTGCGTACATCTTTACTGTTATAAAAGTGTGAGTTGGTGGTTGATCCATTCTCCGTTCTCTCTTCTCAGCCATCCGATTTGATCTGGACCATTCGTCTCTCTCAGGATACAACTGCCCACCCCATCCACTTTCCTTATCTCCTCGCGCATTCTGGCCACCCTTCTATTTCTGTTGTTTGCTCTCCAATGTTTGATGTGTGAAGTTTGCCAGGCAGTAAGTTTCGTCTCACCATTTTTATGACTTTGTTGCAACGTACGGGTCTCTAACTAGTATAACATTACGTTAAACCACAAACTCATGCTATAATCAATCAACTTCAAATTAAAAAAAATGCAAAACGCAAGTTAGATTTCGAATTGACCTCCTCGAGGTTGGAGCTCGCCCTCGAGCCGACAACAACCCGCCATGCACGCTCGCCTCCTGAGCCGCAGAGTACCGAAAGGAGAAGGGAACACGAGCCCTAGTAGCAAAACTTTTCCTCTTCTCCTCCATTTTTTCCGCGGCAAAAAGGAAGGAAGGAGCAAAGAAACAGAGGAACAACAAAGTAGGCGTAGAAAAGAATTGACACGGGGATCTCAAAAGACGCGATGGTCATGATGTGATCACCTCACAATTAACATTTGTAGCCCTAAAGCGAGCACATTTTCTAGGCCTCTTGTTCCCCTCCTTTTCTCCTCTTGTACTTGTACTGTTCTTTTCCATGGAGTTTCTCGAGGACTCAACTCTGATTTGTTTTTTTCCTGGTTTCTTGGGGCCTATGAATCTGAATTGAACTTCTTTTTTTTCTGCTCTTTGTGTATGGAAACAATAAACATGGACAGTTTTTGCATGTGAGATGGACGTGCGTATGATAAAGTACTTTGTTTCAATTTTGTTTTTACGAGAGGTTGTTTTGTCCTCGTCGTCGTCGCGATTCAGAGAGATTGATCCATCCATCGATTCGATCTTGTGATTGCGACGAAGCATATGCTCGGTGTCAGCTTAGCTTATGCTAAGCGAAGGAAGGGCCCATGCAAGTACCAATGCAAAAATCCCATGTCAACTTGAGAGATATCAGGTACGATGCCGTGTCTTCTGAATTTCTGTACCGACTCCACCCGACCTTTGCATGAATCGTTCTTTCCCCTAAGAAGACAAAAAATCAGACGCAGGAGATATATGATTTCTGATGATCAATTCTACGTAAGAGGAATAACCGATTGATTCAGCAAACAACACAAAAAGTTCAGATACCAGTCCAAACTCTGAAGCAGAGGGATCACCCATCAGCAACCAGGTAGCAATAATGCTGCTTTGAAAAGGGAAAAAAGAATTATTCCTTCGTAGTGGAAAGATAACCCAAATTATCTAACATTAACAAATCCAAGCAACAGAACCTAATTCGCTGTACAGGTAGAAATCGGCAACGTTGGTCTGTAAGCAGCAAAAGAAGCAAAGGAACATTGCAAGAATCTTTTTATTTTTGTGAATAATCACAAGTAATGAAAATTCACAATCAATGGTAATGGACTGCCTACACTGGCTAACATAAGACTTGCTAAGATTATATGAGAAATCTAGCTTCTGTCATTTATCTGTCATGAAGGTGAGAAGCAATCTTCTCGTGTTGCCTAGAAAATTCACACCCCAGTAACCGAGCATTAGACTGTACTGCTGCCCAAAGATCTAGCAGTGAAGCTTGGTAAGAACAGCCTAAATCTAAAGAAAAGCCACGATTCAGCCCGCCATTTACAGCAGCAACAGCACTCCCATTTGCTTGGTGTGTCCTCGTCGTGTTTCCCCTAGCTTTCGCAACACTCAAACAAGACTTCAGCAGCTGACTTATGTACACATTCAGCCCAGAGTTCAGCACATCAGCACACTCTGTGGGTGCGCTAAGGCCTTCGGCTTTCAACTTATGCTCAAGTAGCTTTGACAAGGAGTGAGTATCCGGCAATTCACCATTATTGTAGCACACCTCTGAAGGATAAGATGTAGAAAGCTGAGAATTCTGAGCCTTCGGGACTCCCAATGGAGCCCTAATCGGGCTTTGACTCTGCACACACAGCGGGCTGCCCCTGGCCTGGTCAACCTCCTCGCCGTCCTCCACGGACACAAACTCCCCAGCCCCTGGATGACCAAGAGGCGACTTTCCAAGCGGACTCGGCTGATCAGCAAACCTCCTGTCCCGGTTAGCCACCGCCCGCACTCTCGTCGCCAGCGGC
This sequence comes from Dendrocalamus latiflorus, assembly GCA_017311315.1. Lineage (NCBI taxonomy): Eukaryota > Viridiplantae > Streptophyta > Magnoliopsida > Poales > Poaceae > Dendrocalamus > Dendrocalamus latiflorus. The sequence goes on from CM029632.1 coordinate 23,969,943, forward strand.
ACACTATTGGCCAATGGTCCATTCGATACGGTGCTAGTCTGCGAGTTCCCGGTGGCCGCCTGCCTGCTCGGCGGCCCAAGCGACATACAGGCATTGCCGAGGGGCGAGGATCGACCGGATGAGGAAATTGTGCAGCTTGATGTTCTCTTCCCCCAATGCAGCCACACAGATCTTGTCAAACTCCCTCTTGCTGAGCTGAAAGCCCAAGAACTTCTTGAAGCTGTGGAAGTAGAGCTCAGCGCGCTGGTGGCCGAGCTTCTTGACGAGCTGCGTCTTCAGTTCCATCGTGTCGACGCGAGCAAGCTTCTTTGAAGGCTGCATCTTGGCAGCCACACCAAATGCAGAAGATCTGGATGAGCAAAACCCTAGATGCCGCCGAACACCCAGGGGCTACAGATATCCGCGCGGGGCAAGCCACAAGAAGCGATCTTTAAGCAAGGCTCCAAGAACCCATCTGCGAGATCAGATCAAGAAGCAACAATTTTAGCACAGATATTTGCTTCGTGGCCCAAGAACTCGGCAATCCAGCACAAGAATTGCTCCGTGATCCAGGAGCTCGCACAGACGCAGCAATAGCTTAAGAAATCTATCTCGAAACCAGGCCTTGCGCAAACCCGAACAGGGAATCGCTGATCGGAACGGAACCAACCACGAATTTTGGGGAAAATCGAATCAAAACCGAGTGGGAAATAGCATAAAACAGTGCCAGAGTGGAGAGATCAAATTGCCAAGTCAAAACCAAAGGACTAAAGGTAAATCCGTAAAAATAAATAAAGGAATTGTTTTGCGGCCGCCGCAATCGGGTGTGTGTTTCCCCACAAATTATTGGTTGGCCGCGACGAACAGTAGCGTCATCGCGGGCTCGTGCGCAATTACACCTCACCAGAGCGTTGCTGTTGGGCTAATGCCTGGCTGACAGGTGGGGGCCACATGTCAGGACGGAGTAATGGAGTGGGATACGCGGGCCAGGTGTTGTGTTTGGTTGTTGGGGGTCGGCCTGACACGTGCTGCCTCTGCTCGCACGTGCTTGAAATACAGATGCCTTGCTAGACCTTCGAGACGACAGGCAAACCTACGCTCTTGTCTTGGCCAGATTTGCGTAATTTTAGAAAGAATTGAGCAAAATATAGTGAAACGAATTGAGATCTAAGAATTCCGTCCAATCATAGGCGGACCAGCTCAATTCATGAGTAAACTTTTTGAGAAAAAATGCTATGTATAAAGTATAATACATATACATACATATATACACACACTATACTAGTTATCCTGTTCATATCCAGTTAGCCTAAATTGAATCCAGATCATTTTGGCCAATTTCCCCTCCCATCGACACTGATCCAGGCCCACTATTATCCTGTTCATACCCAGTTGTGAGACCATGCCTCACTCAGTCTCTCCTCTCTTCATTTGACATTTGATCGTCTCTCTATCTCTAAGCACTCAGTTGCTGCCTGGTGGCGGTGGGTGCATGTGCCCCTGGTTTTGGCCTTCTGGAGGCTGCGCAAGCGACAGGAGCGCTGGAGGCTGGAGCGGCCGCCGGCCGAGCAAGGCCAGAGGATGCATAGGTGGCAAGGGGCTGGAGGCTGCGTAGGCGGCAGGAGTGCTAGAGGTCGGAGCAACTGTCGGCCAAGCAGGCACTACCGCACTGCGGGCCTACAGCACTGGGGCATGTTCATCCTCTCTGACCTAGTGACCCCCATGTTGTAGAATCTAGATCCGTGACAATAGATCTGCTCTACTTGTGTGCTCGTAAAGTTTGTAGTTTTGTACTTCGGAGCTAGGTGAATGATAGATCCATGGATGGCTGGATAGATATGGTAGATTTGGTATATGTTTCTTCTTTATTTCACTTTTGTGCTTACATCTTGTTTAGATTGGTAGATTACTGGATTTGGCTCAATTATTGTAAAATTAGTGCTTATGCCTTATAAATTGAAATTCATGTTCTCCACATCTTTAAGACTGAGTAGCCTATATTTATATGCTAAGTATTTAATATGTGTGAGATATTGAGCTTTATGTCATGCCTTCATCTGAGCACTTTGCTGTGAATCTGTGAAATAAGATCCTTAACAGCAGATGAATTATTGCTTATGAATTGAAATACATATTCTCCACCTCTTATCTGTGATTCTGTGAACAAATACCAAGTATTTTATAAGTGTGAACAAATAGTTTCAAGTCGATTTTCACTATTCTAAATGTGAATAGTGAATACATATAGTTTTAGAAGAGACAATGGGAACTAAGTGGAATTGCATATTAGTGGAACTAGTTGTAATCTTTCAATCGGTTTCAAGGTACGAAGAATCGTCAAGTTAATTTGTAATTTATTATTTATTTATATTATTTGAGACGTTATCTCTAGTATAAACAATTATACTTAATTTTCGCTATTATTGATCTTTATATTTTTTCTATTAAATAATATTTTATAATTTTAAATATTTATCCTCAGATGTTTAGATCCGCCCCTGCGTCCAATAATCATCCTGATACTCTTCTGCGAAAGGGACAAAAGGCTGGACGATCAGTAGACAAGGAACCGACACGTGGAGGTGCCATGCTGAGGATTCGATGCGCTACCAAACGGTACTATGATGTGTTAGAGTGATCTCAGGGCTTTGGCCCAACGGCCAAAGCCCATCCCTTGACCGCGCCCTGATCGGGGGCGCCCAGCCCGTTTGGCTGGTGGGCCCCTGTCGCCAGCGCTATAAATACAGAGGTGGGGGCCGGGCGGCACGCATCACGAGGTTGACCGCGCCGCCGTCACCCCACCGACAAACCCTAAGACCGATCTGTTGAGGGGGCGCTGAGCCGACGGGAAGCACCACCGCCGCCGTTCACCGCCGCCAAGGGGACGCCGCCGCCCGGGACACGCCGCAGAGGAGCCCAGCACCTCTTCCCCGACCGTCGCTGCCCGTGCGCAGATCTTCACCGCCGAACCCGAGATGGCCTCATCCTCCTCCAACGCGTCGGAAGGTTGGTACCCCCTCTCCCTCTCAGTGTAGCACTCGAACCCCAAGACAAAAGGATAGCCCCGACTAGATCTACCCTAGAGATCCCTAAAGATCTACTCCTACAATGGTATCAGAGCCACCTAGCGTTTAGATCTAGACGGAGGAAAAAGAAAAGAAAAGATGGGAACGACGAACCCTAACCCTAACCCGAACCCTAACCCTAAAGAAAAGACCGGGACTTACCGGGGACCGCCGTCGTCGTCGCTGGCGTGCGGGAGATCGGCCGAGCCTTGGGCTCGCCGGCGCTCCACGCGCAAGCCACCGTCGGCGCGCGGGACAGATCCGAGCGCGCGCGCTCGGAGGGGCACCGACACGGAGCCGCTCGACGGCGGCGCGCTCCCTCTCAGGGGAGCGCGCACGCCGGCGAGAGGGCCCGCGGCGGCGCCGGCTTCTGCTTCTTCTCCGGCGGGTGGACGAGGTCGTCGCCGCCGCCGCCGTTTTCGCTCGGGCGCGAGGCGAGAGAAGGGGAGGAATGAAATGATTAGGGTTTCGGGGGACGTCCGCCGCGCGCCGTTTTGATCGGGCGAAATCGCCGCGCAGCCGTCGGATCCGATCGGGCGGCTGAGCGGCGACGAGCGCACGCGGGCTGGTTTCGGCCCAGGCGGGCGAGGGGATTCCCGGCCCAGGCCCAGGTTGTTGGCCGGGCGCGGGGCGACGCGGCATCAGCGCGCGCGTGGGCGCGTGAGGAGCGCGAGAGATCCGGCCGAGCAGGCCGCCGAGGCGAGCGGGCCGCGCATGAGGCGTGGGCAAGCGCGTCCGCGAGCGAGGGAGCCGGCCGAGCAGGCCGCAGCGAGCGCGCGCGCGTATGGCGCGGCTAGTTGGGCCGCGCTCGGCCGCACGGGGAGAAAAAGGCCGGCAGGCCGTGGGCCGTGGCCGGGCTGAACAGGCCGAATGGCCGTTATGCACAGTAAAATCCCGAAATTGATGTTTAATTGATTTTCAGAAGTGTTTTTTGATGAATTTCAATGAAATTTGAACTAAAATCTCTGTAAATTTTGCACCAACGTGCTAATTTTTCCAGAGATTAAATGTGCACAGTTTAATGCTTCTGAATAATGAATTATTTTAGAATAATTACAGTTTCCGCTGTAAAAGTTAATATTGATTGTTTTTCATTATTAAATTCGAACCAACGGGAGAATTTAATTTTGGAAAAATAGATAAAAAATTCCCAAAAATTTATGATATTGTTATTTTCTGACCAACGTTGTTAATATCAGTATTATAAATTTTTAATGTTGATTTCATGCCTTATTTCTATCTCTGCCCAACGGTGATGTAGATTTAATGTATGATAGAATTGTTTTTTAAATTGTATGTCGTATTTTTGACCAACGTTGGAAATAAGACATATGATTTTGATGTTACGTTCTCACTGTATTTGAAATATTTTTTCAGGAGGATACAACTTAATGAGTTGTATTAGAGAAATCCCCACTCTCAAAGGTGATAATTATGGAGAGTGGAAGAAAAAGTTAGATTTAGCTTTTATCTTGGCTGAGGTGGACTGGGTCCTCACTACAGCACGTCCCACTGAGCCTCTGGCACCAGTGAGGGAACAGAATGAGGATGACACTGCATGGCAGAAAAGACAGAGGGATCATGCTCCCTTGCAGATGTCTTATGATCTTGATCATAAGAAATGGACCACAGCCAACAAGAAATGTATGGCTGTGATAAAGAACACAATTGAGCCTGCTATTCTGGGCTCAATTGCAGAGTGTGACACTGTCACTGAATACCTTGATAAAATAAAGAGTCAGTTCACTGGCTCTTCAAAGACTTATGCTACACAGCTGATTAAGCAGCTGGTAACAGAGAGGTATTCTGGCGGTGGCAATGGCATAAGAGAGCACATTCTTAGAATGAGCAACTTGGCATCTAAACTGAAACCGATGGATTTGGCTCTCAAGGATGAGTTCCTTATTCATTTGGTTTTTGCTTCTTTGCCAAAAGAGTTTGACACTTTTGTTGTCAACTATAATATGCAGCCCGAAAAATGGGACATGGAAAAGTGCATAGCCATGTGCGTGCAAGAGGAGGAAAGAATCAAATCCTCACATGGTGGTGCTATCAACTTTGTGAGGGAAAACAAGAAAAAGAATTACAACAGTAACCCCTTCTCAAAGAACAAGGGCAAAACCCCTGTACATCAGCCTCAACAGAACAAATTTGCTGTAGACAAAGACCAGTGCCTTCACTGCAAGAAGACGGGACACTACAAGAAGGATTGTCCTGACTACTTAAAGATGATAATGGCTAAGAAAGGTGAGAACATTATTACCTTTATTAATGAATGCCTGTATGTGAAATATTCGAAATCCACTTGGTGGATTGACTCAGGAGCAACTGTTCATGTTGCTAATTCATTACAGGGATTCCGTTCGACGAGGACTACGCAAAGAAAAGAAAGATGCGTTAAAGTCGCAAATGGAGTCGAAGCTGAAGTTGAAGCCGTTGGCGATCTTTCATTAGAATTAGCTAATGGCTCCACTCTTCTACTTAGAGATGTCCTTTTTGTACCCTCTTTACAGAGGAATTTGATTAGTGTGTCAAATTTGGACAAAGATGGTTATGATTGCAATTTTGGAAATGGCAAGTGCGAAATAATGTTTAATAAAGAATGTGTTGCTATTGCCATATTACAGAATGAGCTTTATTTGTTATCATTGTGTGATGATGTGAATGTCGTATGCGATAATGAGAACGTTGCGTGCGAGAAAGTGATTGAATCCTCGTCTACGAATGTAAACAGAAAACGAAAGAGAACTCTAGATGAGTCGTCGAAATTATGGCACTGTCGTTTAGGCCATATTTCGAGGGGGAGAATAGAAAGACTAGTAAAGAATGATATTCTTCCTCCATTAGAGTTCTCAGACTTAGAACAATGCAGAGAATGCATTAAAGGAAAATATGTAAAGAAAATTAAAAAAGACGCTAAAAGAAGCACAGGAGTTCTACAAATTATTCACACAGATATTTGTGGTCCTTTTCCTGTGAAAAGTGTGGATGGATATGACTCGTTCATAACATTCACAGATGATTACTCCCGTTATGGATATATTTATCCAATCAAAGAAAGAAATGAAGCCTTGGATAAATTCAAGATATTTAAGGCTGAAATTGAAAACCAACACGATTTAAAGATTAAGATAGTCCGATCTGATCGTGGGGGGAGTACTACGGTCGACATACCCCATATGGACAAGTTCCTGGACCTTTTGCGAGGTTTTTACAGGAAAATGGAATAGTGGCCCAGTATTCTATGCCGGGCGAACCTCAGCAAAATGGAGTAGCTTCATTCGATATGAAAGATCTTGGTGAAGCTTCATTCGTTCTAGGGATTGAAATTCACCGAGATAGAAACAAAGGGGTATTGGGACTGTCACAAAAGGCATACATAGAGAAAGTCTTAAAGAAATTTGGTATGCATAAATGTAGTCCATCACCTGCACCTATAGTCAAGGGCGACAGATATGGGGATTTTCAATGCCCCAGGAACCAGTATGAGATCGATCAAATGAAAGCGGTTCCATATGCTTCAGCTGTCGGAAGCTTACAGTATGCTCAAGTGTGCACACGCCCTGACTTAGCATTTGTTACCGGGTTACTTGGCAGATTCCAGAGCAATCCTGGAATAGAACATTGGAAATTGATAAAGAAAGTCTTGCGTTATTTGCAAGGAACAAAAGGCCTCATGATGACATACAGAAGATCAGATTCACTCCATATAGTGGGGTATACAGATTCTGATTTTGCGGGAGATGATAGAAAGTCTACATCCGGATATGTGTTCACTCTCGCTAAAGGAGCTATATCGTGGAAAAGCTCAAAACAAACCGTCACTACATCGTCCACAATGTATGCCGAGTTTGTAGCATGTTATGAGGCTACGGGGCAGGTGAACTGGCTAAAGAAGTTCATACCCGGTTTAAAAGTGGTTGACGACATCAATAGACCACTTAAGTTGTACTGCGATAATGAACCCGCAGTAACGTATGCCCACAACAATAAGTCAAGTGGTGCCGCCAAACACATTGACATAAAGTATTATGTTGTGAAAGATAAAGTTCGGGATCAAATTATAAGTCTAGAGCATATAAGTACCGCAAAGATGTTAGCGGATCCGCTTACCAAAGGCTTACCACCCAACGTGTTCAGAGAACATGTAGCCGGCATGGGTTTAAGGGAAAGCCTATGATTCCTGGACTAAAAGATGGCCCAAAGATTAAAGTAACTGTTTCAGAACAGAGAGGTGTATTGTAACTGTTGAATCTATCGGCGATTGATCGTGACGATGAGACATGTTCTATGCACTAATCTGTGATGGAATGTGTAAAGTCAAAAGTAATTAAAGATAAAGTATAGATTGAGATCAAGGGGGAGAATGTTAGAGTGATCTCAGGGCTTTGGCCCAACGGCCAAAGCCCATCCCTTGACCGCGCCCTGATCGGGGGCGCCCAGCCCGTTTGGCTGGTGGGCCCCTGTCGCCAGCGCTATAAATACAGAGGTGGGGGCCGGGCGGCACGCATCACGAGGTTGACCGCGCCGCCGTCACCCCACCGACAAACCCTAAGACCGATCTGTTGAGGGGGCGCTGAGCCGACGGGAAGCACCACCGCCGCCGTTCACCGCCGCCAAGGGGACGCCGCCACCCGGGACACGCCGCAGAGGAGCCCAGCACCTCTTCCCCGACCGTCGCTGCCCGTGCGCAGATCTTCACCGCCGAACCCGAGATGGCCTCATCCTCCTCCAACGCGTCGGAAGGTTGGTACCCCCTCTCCCTCTCAGTGTAGCACTCGAACCCCAAGACAAAAGGATAGCCCCGACTAGATCTACCCTAGAGATCCCTAAAGATCTACTCCTACATGATGCGCGTAAGCCAAGGTTTTCCCACTATGGTGATATCGACGAGTGGCCTGGCTAGAGCCGTGGATAGACAGATGCCCTTGTTCAAAGAGCAGTTTTCCTATCCTTAAGGAGGTACCAAGAGGTACAAGGTACCAAGAGGTATCAAATTAGATCCAGCCGTTCAATCAGTGTGATCAACGGCTCAAAATTTGGTACCTCTTGGTACCTTGTACCTCTTGATACCTCGCGTCCGGTACCACTAGGTACTGCCAAATCTCAGCCGTTCGATCAGTGTGATCAACGGCTCAAATTTGGTACCTCTTCCCCCTCAAGGATGGTAAAATTTCCCTTGTTCAAAACTTATGTCTTTGCTTATGTGTGTTATCTTTTTTTTGATTAAAAGAGGCACGATAATGATAGATAGTTTTTGGCTGAGATATTTAATTAAAAATAATTTAAAATAAGAGAAAAAAATGAAAAAGATATGCTATGTTAAAAGGTTGATACGTTCAAAACAGTTACTAACTTCTAAAAGTTAGAAATTAAAAGGTAATATGAACAGCGCTAAATCTTTCTATCTAATTCTGAATCATGTCTTATTTCCCATGTAGCTGGCTTGTGGGATCTTCTCTCATTGGCAATGAAACCACACGTCTTTTTTTTCGTGTTATCGAAAAAAAAATGCTCAGCCGTGAAATGTTATTTTGTGCATACATGTGATATTATCTTATCAAACGACTTCAGCTTTTTTTTGCTGAGCTATAGTATACGGGATCCTTTTAAAACTTAATAATTTAGTTCGGCACTGTAGCAGTGTGCATCGAGTTGAAGAAAATGACTAAGGTGGTTGAGCCTCGCAAGCCACATATTTGTTGCTCTCAAGAAGGCGATTGCGACATGGCTGTCTGATTTGAGTTGGCAGTGGAATTCTCCATCATGCTTTGCACAGGCCACGTTTGCAGCTTATCAAACATCGTCTTCATATCATCATATGGTACCGGTAAGTCGTACCGTATGCTGTCGTACACGGATCTTGGTGGTGGAGTGGAGAATGCAAAGACCTCGCCTAATCACTACATGTACCTTTTCAGTTTCCAATTTCCCACTGTTCACTGCTGAAACCTAAAAAAATCTTTTTTTTAAGTAACATTTTTCCAATTTTCTAAGTAACATAAATGGTCCTTCAAAAAAGAGTAACATAAATGTTCAGAGTCTTTGTGCTTTACTGAAATAAGAAGTTGACTGCAACTGCAGCACAATCTTGCAGTACTTTGCAGAAGAAATGAATCGCAACTTCTGATCAGCCCATTGCTATGCATCCAGGGCTCACAATCTTGCAATGAATCCCAATTTCCCAAACAACTAGAAACTATAACTAGTTGACGTATGTTTCTTCCAGGATCCAGATTCCAGCAACAGTTGCTGCACTTTTGTGATGACCTACTATCACCTGAAAATCACATCAGGAGTTCACTACTCACTGTACTCTGAATGGTGTATGACAACATGTGTTTACTGAAGCTACTGTACACCAAACGGCACATGATTGTACGTATTCCTTCCGTCCTTGTGTGCGTATGTGCAAAATACAAATTGCAATGTATCGATCAATTCTGCACACCCTACTCGACCTTGCTGACCGCTTCCTCGCCGGGCTCGTCGGCGAGGAGTCTGGCGCGGATATCCTCGATGTCGACGTCAGACGCTGCAGCCGATGATCCATGGAAGCTGTCAGGTGGCACGGGCGCCAAGAACTCGACCCAGCCGGTCCTCTTCATGCGCTCGATGCCATAGTACATGGCGACCCCGACAACGGCCACGGCGGCGCTGACGACGAGCGTCCTGGCCGACGCGAGGCACATGACGGTGGTGATAAGCGCCACGGGCGGGACGCACATGGCGGCGGCCCCCGCGGGGCCGACGGGGATCCGGTACGGCCTGGGCAGGTCCGGGTCCTTGACGCGGAGCTTCACGAAGGCGGCGAACACGGCGAGCATCCCGAGCCCGTAGAGGAAGTTGAGGAACTCGATGATCTCCTGGAAGCTCATGAGGGAAAGGACCACCACCCCCGCCGCCGAGCACAGGATGCTGTACGTCGGCGTCCCGTGCCGCGACCTGCGTATATTGCCTAAAAGATTAGATTTTTTTCGCTCAAAGATTTCACATTTTGCCGCAGAAGTGGACGGATTTCTCACCTGCGGGCGAAGATGGCGGGGATCATGCCCATCTCGGCCATGCCAAGGAGCTGGAAGGAGTCGCTGCTCATCTCGGCCTCGAAGAGCCCCATGTTGGACATGGCGGCGGCGGCCTGGATCCACGCGCGCAGCCAGGTCCCGCCGATCCTCTGCCCGACCACGGAGAAGAACCCATCCGTCCACTCGGCCGCCGTCTCCGGCGGCAGCGCGCCGGTGCCGGCGAGCAGAGGGATGAGGTACGCGCCGACGACGAGCCCCACGGCGCCGAACACCGCCTTGGGGAAGGTTTTTCTCGGCTCGTCTACCTCGCCGGCGAGCGTGCTTGCCTTGTCCCAGTAGTTGAGGTTCCAGAACATGGAGTTAAAGTACCCGCGCGGGTCGAAGGCGCTGGGGTTGAAGGCGAGCCAGCGGGAGGTTCGGATCTTGGGGACGGCGAGCACGGTGAGGGCGAGGAACGGGGAGAGGGAGAAGGCGGTGAGGGCCAGCGCGGAGAGGCCGACGAGGTGGAGGCCGCGGAAGTTGAGGTAGGTGAGCGCCGCGGTGAGGGCGAGCACGGCAAGCGAGCGGAGCGGCGGCGAGAGCACGAGCCCGCCGGAGCGAAGGTAGTCGAGGAAGAGTACCGGATAGAGTGCGTTGTCGAGCGTGCCCGAGGTCCACTTGGAGAAGCCGACGAGGAACGCGGCCGCGGGACCGAACGCGGCGGAGACCCAGGCGACGTATCCGGCGTTGGTGGGGAAGGCGGTGGCGAGCTCAGCGGTGACGAGTGCCTCTGGGAGCGACCAGAGCGCCGGGAGGACGAGGAAGCCGAGGAGCGGGAGCAGCGCGCCGCCGCCGGCCCGGACAGAGTCCTCGATGCCGAACGGGCCACCCGAGACGTCGTAGAAGATGAGCGCGACGAGGGGGAGCACCGTCAGGGGCCGGCGCCTCAGCGGGGTATCGCCGTCGCCGTCGCCGCCTCCGCCGCCGGTCATCGGATCAGCCGCCGAGCTGCCGCCGCGCGCGCGCGACGAGGGGAGCAGGTTGAGAGGGTTGGTGAGCTACGGAACGGTCGTTGGGGTGGGGGCAGCGCGGGGAAGATATTAAGGAGGTGTTGGGTGGATGACAGATGGGGCCGGAGTTCTGGTCCCGCGGGAATGGGGAGACTCTGTGGTGCCGGTGAGAGGATGGTGGAATCCAGCCTTGGCTTTGCGCGGGTGAACTTCAAGGGAAATTTAACTTTTTGCCACTCTTAAGAATGTTACCTATTCAAATATCATCTTCTTCGTTGCAATTAATATTTTGTCACTCTTAAGATATGATTAACTAATAAATTGTCACTTTTGAGCCCACGGGGCGCCAAGTCACTGCCATGTCAGCACGGGCGCGGGCGGCGGCGCGGCGCGAGCGCGGGGACGGAGGCGCGGGCGCGGGCGGCGATGCGACGCGGTGGAGGAGCAGCAAGGGCGCACCGGCGAGCTGCAGCCTGGCGCGGGCGCGGGCGGCGGCGAGGCGCGGGGACGGAGGCGCGGGCAGCGGTGCGGCGCGGGCGCGAGGACGGAGGCGCTGGCGCAGGCGGCGGTGCGGCGGGGAGGCGCGGGCGCAGGGACAGAGGCGCCGGCGAGCGGGGAGGCGCGGGCGCAGGGACGGAGGCGCCGGCGAGCGGGGAGGCGATGGCGGCGCTTCTTCCCGGCCTCCCTTGCTGCTCCTCCACCGCGCCGCACCGCCGCCCGCGCCCGCGCCTCCCCGCTCGCCGACGCCCGCGCCAGGCCGCAGCTCGCCGGTGCGCCCTTGCTGCTCCTCCACCGCGTCGCACCGCCGCCGGCGCCGGCGCCTCCGTCCCTGCGCTCGCGCCGCCGCCCGCGCCCGCGCCGCGCCGCCGTCCCCGCGCCCGCGCCCGTGCTGACATGGCAGTGACTTGGCGCCCCGTGGGGTCGAAAGTGGCGATTTATTAGTCAACCACATCTTAAGGGTGGCAAAATGTTAATTGCAACGAAGAGGATGGCATTTGAATATGTGACATTCGTAAGAGTGGCAAAACGTTAAATTTCCCGAACTTCAACGACCGTACCGATCAGCTACAGGTGGAGAAACGAGTCGGGCTAAGAGCATCCATAAAACTTGCTTCCAAGAAGAGAGAACAGGGAAAAACCTTAAGAGGCAGCATTATACACTGTGGGAGACTGTTTCTAAGTAAAAAAATGTTTGGCATTGCGTCTAGCTCTGGAGGCTGCCTTAAATTAAATTTTTTTGCATGGCCCACCTATCATGAGAGAGATTAATGGGAAGGGGAATTTTTTATTATAGTTGTGGGCTGATCTTAGAGACATTAGTGATTTATATATGTTGTGGCTACAGACCAAACAGTAAAGAGGGGGGACTCATTGAAGAGGAAGAGGAGAACTAGATCTGTGGGAGAGTTGGTAAGAATGAGAGGATGTCCCTCCTCCTGCCCCTCCTGGGGGTTTATATACATGAGTGGGGTAGAATGAGAAATCTTCATTCTACCCCTTAGTACTTACAAGGGATGAAGGTACATTGGTATATTTATATGAGTATATTCTTTTACACTATCGGGCCTATTACATGTTAGGCCAGTTGCAAGGCCCAGTTACGGGGGGTTGGGCCACCCCCACAACAATATACATTATGTAAAATTGTGCTAAGCTTAGAGGCTATTTATGAGTCCCGGTTTAGAGGCTATGCAACCTCTAGACATTGTGGATGCCCTAACTGTGCCAGCCTGAAACACAGTACTATTAGTCCGGCTCAGACACGATACAGTCCAAGACTAAATGGCCTTGCTAGTTCGGTCCGACGTGCTGTGCTTAGGTCGTAACCTCGGCCCGCTCGACACGCATACTACCATGTCGTGCTAGGTATGATCTAGGCACGGGTGAGCCTCGTACGGCCCGTTAGGCCTGATGGTGCAGGCGCCGAAGCGGCGGTAGATCTAGTGGGTATCAACAATGGAGGAGCTGAGGAGATGGACGATGAAGGGAGTGGGGTAGGCAGGAGGTGGCGCACCAGCGGAGGAGGGAATGAGGGACCCAAGGGAGGGAGGTAGGCGGAGCAAGCACAGGCAGAGGGCCCGAAGGAGGTGAGGGGTGGGCAGAACGCCGGGGGAGGTAGGGGCGGGTAGAGCACTGGAGGAGGGAGTAAGGGACCGACGGAGAGAGCGATGGAGGAGGTGTAGCACCTTACATATCAAAATGAGATACTACTATCGAATATCATCGCCAAAGTAAATAATGAATAATAAAAGCAACAATAGAAATATTAAGAAAATTAAAACTTTAAGAGTATTTTATTAGAGAACCAGCAGAAGCTGAAACAAATATTTGAAATATGAGACCGGTCCACTTCTAACCAAATAAAAAGTAAATAAGATAATATAAATAGTGGCAAACCACAATACTGAAAACTCGAGTGCTCCCACCCTTGCATGTTGCTATCACTCCACTGGCCTTTACCTGAGAATGGAAAGAGTAACCGTGAGATTTAGAAATCTTAGCAAGTACCCAGCAATGGTCACAAGCAAGATGTAAAAAGACAAGTAATTCAAGCAAGTAATTGACACAAGTTAACTGTAATGAAACTAGGCTACTAGGAACACTGATAAAAGTCAGAGATAGAGGTAATAGGAACAGTGAAATTAAGGATAATCGTTATTTAGCAAGTTATGGCAATGGCACTAATGATTAATTCTCTCATACCCGATTATACAATGTTGACCCCAAGCGAAAGAGGAGAACCATGGCCAAGACCATAGCCGTAAGAGTGAGGAAGCCCATGGTTGAGGGCCCCTACCCTCGTGGCAGTAATGCACCGGGGGTGGCCGCGCCTAGGGCCATGGTGAGAATCAAAGACTGCTCTCTAGCAACGGTGCGGGCTATGAAGCGAGCAACATCGTAAGCAAAGGACCCTACTTTGATGGTTCCTAGTAGTTCTGGTGTCCCTGCCATCAATGCGATGACCACCGACGGTCCCAACACCTTCGTTGCTATCAAGCAGCGAGCAAAGGACGCCCTGGTGCCTGCACTGAGCCCGAGCACTAGCAGCCTAGAGGCGATTTGTGGAATACTATAGCGGGAGCTAGCAGACCTGTGGAGGGCCATGAGTGAGATACAGGAAGTGCAGAATCAAAAGACCCCCACCATCGTCGTTATGGAGGTGGCCGTGGAAAGAACAGAGAGTTTGGATGCCACTATCGTCGCCCGCAGCACCCCTCAATAGGTGGACCCTGATTCCCCACTCAACGTGGGCCTATAGTTGTATGACTGGCTAGAGGACTTCAAAATGCCCACGGTGGAGTCCGTGACACTGGTCCCCTTGAATTCCTATGCGTCTACTAGATGGCCATCGAAGTGACAGGAGGAGACAACTCGACGAAGGCAAAAGGGCTATTGCTCGCCCTGTAGGAGGTCGCACTGTCTTGGTTCTTCACGATCACTCCCCACTCTATTTACATGTGGGAGCAGGTCCACGACCTTATGCACAACAACTTTCAAGGCAACTACATAGTGTGGGTCGATGCCGACCAGTTCTTTGCGATAAACATGCCCTCGAAGAGAAGCTACAGAAGTAATTTAGACATTTCACGAAGGTCACATTCTAGGTAAAAGATGTCAAAGAGATGACAATAATCAATGCCGCCATCTGCAACTTCCAAAAGGGGCCCTCGTAGAGTACAACACCCAAAAACCCACAAGAATGATGGGTAAGCTCTTGGACATAATGGAAGAATACGTGAGGGCCCAGGAGAACGCAATGAGGCATGAGGCCAACGTTGTAGGGCCTGTGGCCAAAGCCAAGCACGCCCCCACGGCCCCGAAGGAGGGCTTAATCCTCAAACAATGAAAAGGGCCCCAGGGAAGGTACGTGCTTGGCATCGAAGGAGGCGACGATGAGGTCTCTACCCCCAGAGGCTACAGTCGCAATAGAGAAAGGGGCCATGGCATGGAAGGGGGTGAGCCAGGAGGACAGGCGTCAATAGGGGGGGTGCAAAGTGCACGGCAAAGGGGAGCACACAACACGTGAATGCCCCACCATCGCAGCGCTCCACAAAAGTGTAGCCCGGAATCATGCCCAAGATGCGAGGACACTAGTGGTCGTGCATGTACAGTAGCCTCTGAAAGTACCACTCGCCTAACCACCGTCGAGCGTGTTGTAGATAGAGACTGCCAATGCTGGACCTCGCTGACAGATCAAAGCCATCACAGAGCTGACACAGGTGCTCTTGCATTAAGCTAGCGGTACGCTCCGAAACGAAGCCCATTAAGCAAAGAATGTAGCTTTATTATCCCTGGTGGAACATATTGCTCTGTCAGGATGCCCTTTAGGCCAAAGAATGCAAGGGTTACATATTGCTCTGGACCTCGTTGACCGATCAAAGCCATCTCACCGAGGTCGTGTCACAGCTTTTGTGCATTCATTTCTTTGACATGCTCGACGCCGACGCGCATCGTCTTAACCGCGTCCCAGGTGTCCTTGGCGGTGTCCTTGGCGGCAAGGGTCGAGAGCATGTCCGACGGCACGACGCGGAGAATGGCGGACAACACCAGTCTGTCATCGCGGAAGTCACTGCCGTCGGGCTCGACTCCAAAGACCCTGCACTTGTAGGTTCACACGCATCACTAGCGCCTAGTCAGTGTAATTCGTTTGGGTGAGCGTGGGGTAGACCACCGAGCCCGAGCCTCCTTGACTACACGCTAGACAACGATCTCACGGCCACCATCGTCACGGTGCTGCGGTCGGCGCGAAGGAGGTGTCGTTGAGCGAGGACAGCCTCGCTGCAGAGGAGTCCTTGATTGCCCACACGCTGGAGCCCACGATGACGACATAGCTGCGCCTGGGCCATCAACGCAGCTCTGATACCAAATGTTAGAAAAATTCGAGTTATGAACACACTCGAACACAAAGGACAA
The DNA here is from genome assembly GCA_017311315.1 of Dendrocalamus latiflorus. NCBI lineage: Eukaryota > Viridiplantae > Streptophyta > Magnoliopsida > Poales > Poaceae > Dendrocalamus > Dendrocalamus latiflorus. Next base: position 23,985,915 of record CM029632.1, read on the forward strand.
CAAGATTTGTGCTATGAGGTGACATCATTTTTTCCTTATATTGTTGAATTTATAAGACTCTATTACAGAATGTGGCCTTCTAGACTTTGAGCAACTCCAGCAGAGCCCCTACTTGAGCCCTCAAACCTCATATTTGAGGGCTTGAGGTAAAAATAGAGGTCCAGCACGGCCTCTACTAGAGCCCTCAAATTTGAGAGGCCCCTCAAATCCCTCCTTCAGCCCTCATTCCTGGGGGCTCTAGGCCAAGCCCTCAAAATACTGTTGAGTCGTTTTCCCCGCCCGCCTCTTTCCCCTCCCGAGCGCGCCGCCCGCCTCCCTCCCCGCGCGCCTCTTTCCCCGCCCGCCTCTTTCCCCTCCCGAGCGCGCCGCCCGCCTCCCTCCTCGCGCGCCTCCCTCCCGAGTGCGCCGCCCGCCTCCCTCCCCGCCTGCCAGGTCCCCTCGGCCGCCAGCACTCGCCGACGCCCGCCTCCCCGCTCTCCTCCGCCCGCCTCTTTCCCCGCCCGCCTCTTTCCTCCCGCGCCGCCACCGTCCTCCTCGGCGGCTCCTCTTCCCCGGGTCCCGACGCATGGCGCGCACGGTGAGGATGCGAGGAGGCGAACGAGGAGGGAGAGAATGAGGAGTGGGTCTCATGTGTCAGTTGTAGTGGAATGGATTTGAGGGCTTAAATTTGAGGGGTGCTGTTGGAGTAGATGCAAAAAACAGGGTCCTCAAAAGTAGAGCGAGCCCTCAAATGAAAAGTAGGGGCCCTGTTTTGAGAGCTACTGTTGGAGTTGCTCTTACGTCATGAACAACAGTCCGTATATGGCGCCACTACGACCTGCTCCGTGCGAACAAAGAGCACGTCGAGCTTTTTTTTTCTCGAACACGCAGGAGAGCTGCGTATCTTTGCATTATAGGGAAAGAAAAAAGGTCCAAACAAGCACCCCTCTTACTAGGACCAAGGTAAGGGGGGGTACAGCAAAACTTAGAAAAACTTAGAAACGACCCAACTGAACCACAAGGCTAGCCTAGATATCTAACCGGTTTAGCCCAAGACCCTGAAGTTTGGAAGCCCCAGCGAGAGACCAGAGATGAGCTTCTAATTTCAGGTTTCTTAGAGTATTAGGGACACTTGGAGAATCTCCCTCAAAAACACACGCATTCCGTTGCTTCCATAACATCCAGGCACCCAAAATGATGAGTGTGTTGACCCCTTTTCTCTGATCTTTGCAAACTCTTTTGCTAGCTCTCCGCCACCAATTAGCGAAACAATGTTCAGTAATGCTAGGTACTAGCTGCTGCAAGTTAAGTGCATTGAGCAACCTATACCAAAACTGTCTTGCAAAGACGCAGGTTGTAAGGATGTGCTGAACAGTTTCTTCCTCTTGATCACAAAGTAGGCAATTATCCGGATGAGACAACCCACGTTTTGCAAGCTGATCAGCAGTCCAACATTTATCTTTCATGGCAAGCCAGAGGAACATTTTGCACTTCGGGGGAGCCCATGATTTCCAAAGCCGACGCCATGGTTCAAAAGTGACGGAACCATAGAAGAAAGCTTTATAAGCCGATTTAGAGGAGAAGGAGCCCGAGGTCTCATGTTTCCAAACATGCTGGTCATTATCTGTGGTTAAGACAAAGGTATCAAGAAAATCCCATAGTTGAAAGAATTCCATCAGACCAATCAGAGTCAAGCCGCCCTGAATGTCCTTCAACCATGCACGATTGTCCAAAGCCTGCTCCACCGTGCGAGATTTCAGAATTTTTGCCGGCACTGTGGCAGCCACAGCAGGGGCAAAATCCACTAATGAGCAGCCATGATGCCATCGGTCAGTCCAAAATAAAGTGCTTCTACCATTTCCGACATTAGTGATCACTGAGATGTCAAACATGGCTTGGACATTTGGATGTGTAGGGATGTCCAAACCATGCCAGGCTCTATCAGTTGTAGTTTTCTGCAACCAAATCCATTTCAATTGAAGAACCCATCCCATTATCTCCAAGTTTCGAATTCCTAATCCACCGAGGTCCAATGGCCTTTGTACTTTTTCCCATGCAACCAAGCAGCAACCTCCATTGACCTCCTTCCTGCCTTTCCAAAGAAAACCTCGTCGAATCTTATCTGTGGCCTTGATGACTCCTTTCGGCACATTGATCGCAACAAGAAGGTAGACATGGATAGCTGAAAGGACAAACCTTACAAGAGCAGCTCGGCCTGCTTTGTTCATGAGAGTCGCCTTCTAGGAAGGTAATTTATTTGCCACCTTTTCTATCCACGGCATAAGGTCTTTCATACACAACTTCTTGTTAGACAATGGTAAACCCAAATATGTACAAGGAAAACCTCTAGCAGGACAAGAGAGAGTGTTTTCAACAGCCTGAACCACTTCTGTCTCACATCTCAATGGTATGACACAGCTCTTGTTCAAATTAGTGCGCAGGCCAGAAGCTTCACCAAAACATTCAAGAATTCCTTTTGTAATTCGCATCTCATTTTCCACAGGCCGAATGAAGAGGGCTACATCATCTGCATATAGAGAGACGCGCTGCCCCATAGCATGACGAGACAGTGGCAGTAGCAGACCCTCCTCTCCAGCCTTGGAAAATAAGCTATTAAGAACATCCATGATGATGATGAATAGCATGGGTGAGAGAGGGTCTCCCTGCCGAAGGCCCCGCTGGTGAGATATGGAAACACTAGGCTCACCATTTACCAAGATTTGTGTGGTAGCAGAAGCAAGAACACCACCGCTGACCAAAACCAAGGTGAGAAAGCACCTCCAAAAGAAAGGACCAAGAAACTGAATCAAATGCCTTAGAGATATCCAATTTAAGGAAGAGGCTTGGAACTTTATGTCGGTGCAGCAATTTGATAGTTTGTTGCACAAGGATGAAATTATCGTGGATGCACCGACCCTTCACAAAAGCACTTTGATTAGAAGCAATCATTGTGTTTAGTTTAGGTGCCAATCTGTTAGCCATGATTTTTGTAACCAGTTTTGCAAAGCTATGCACTAGACTTATGGGTCTGAAATCTGATGGCAGAATAGCATCCGGCTTCTTTGGAATTAGAGTCATATAAGCCGAATTCAGCAGCCCCAACTTGACCATGTTCCCCTGCTGCAGCACCAAGATAGCCGCCAAGAAATCTGTTTTGATAATATGCCAACAAGCCTTATAGAACCTCCCTGTGAAACCATCTGGACCCGGTGCACGATCTGCTGGTAGCATCTTGATGATTGCCCAAACTTCATCTTCAGATATTGGGAGCTCCAGGTCGATAAGGTTATAATCACCTCTATGAAAATATCCCAAGTCAAGCGTTTGAGTCCGGGGAGATGCTGTGCCGAGAAGGTTTTCAAAGTAATCTATCAACGCTTGCTGTTTCTCAATTTGCGCTGTGACAATCTGCTCTCCAACTTGCAGTTTTGGGATAAAGTTCTTTCGCTTTCGAAAACCCGCTTGGAGGTGGAAGAAGGACGTATTAGCATCACCATCCTTCAAAAATGTGATTCGAGAACGCAGTCTTGCTATGGTTCTCTCCAAAGAAGCTAGGACAAGACAATGTCGTTTTAACTCACATCTCAACCAATCCTCCACTGGTGTTAGGGGCCGGCTGTCTCGGGCAATCTCCAACCGGTGGAGAACTTCACGAGCAAGAGCCAACTGAGTTTTAATATGACCCACCTTCTTTTGACTCCAAGATTGTAGCTCCTTTGAGAGACGCTTGAGTTTCAGCGAAACTCTTTCAAATGGACAGGTGGTGGTGACTGGATTGGTCCAAGAATTGGTTACAACATTCTGAAAACCAGGAAGCTTGGTCCAAAAACTTTCAAAATGAAACCTCTTCTTCACTTGAATCCCATCCTTGAGCCCCAGAACTAGCGGACAGTGATCAGAAATCTCCGTTGCTTGGCTTTGAAGGATACAGCTGGGATAAATATTCTCCCAACCTGTCGTGCACAGGACCCGATCGAGTTTAACCAAAGTTGGCGACTCCCGCTCATTCGACCAAGTGTATCTTCTACCCAAGAGAGGAATCTTCTTAAGCTCCATCTCATTTACAAAGCGCCTAAAACGGCCCATCATAGCTCTGTTGATGTTGCCATTACTTTTATCGTTTGAGGAGAAGATTAAATTGAAGTCACCTGCCACACACCAAGGTCCGGGACAGAGACTCCGGACATCCCGCAATTCATCAAGAAAAGCAATCTTGTCAGCATCACTTTGCGGTCCATAGACGCCCGTGAACCACCACTCCGGTTCATCTACACCATGGAACTGAACCGAGACGGAATGCCTATGAATGCGGTGGGAAATAGCTGAGAAACCACCATCCCTCCAGGCCACCAGAATACCACCTCTAGTATGCTGTGCTGACAGAAAAACGAAGGAGCTGAAATCACGTCCCAGAAAGGAGAGAATATCTTGATCTGAGATGTAATTCAGTTTAGTCTCTTGGAGACAAACTATGGCTGGCCGACACGCATCAACTACTTTCCTCACTGAATCCCGCCTTGCTTTGTCATTGAGACCTCGAGCATTCCAAATTAAAATTTTTGTACTAGCCATAGAAACCTAGAACACAGCGACCAACAACAAACCCTCAACAAACTAAGCATCAGGAGGGAACGAAAGCGTTCGCATTGCGAACTTGATCCTCCGTAGGCACGTTCCATCCAAAAAGGGCTGCGAGAGCAAGCAAATGTTCCCTGCTTAGGGGCCTAGCGAACATTTGTGTGTAGCGCTCCATAGCCTCCTCTGAGAGCTTCTCGCCATCAGTGAATAGGCTCAGCTTGCGACAGACCGTAGTAGCAGATTTCCGATCAATTTCTGGTGACAAGTGCGCTACACGTCTACTGCGTCTAGGAACAAAGCCTGGCGGCAAGGTCTTCTTTCGTCGCTTCTGAACCACCGGAACAGGCAGCAAAAAATTCATGGTCTTCGACACTCGTTTGATAAAACCACTAGATGGTGACAGAGTACGACAACTCGGCGATCCTTCCTGATTTTGCGTCCTTGCCATGCTCTCCCTGTTCCTCTCAGCATGAGTCGAGAGGTCACCAACCATAGGCGAGGCATTGCAGACCAGGACATCTGGAAGTTCCCCCCGAATAGCAAGACAGGCCGTTGGCGACGTCACCGGCGATAGGCTTGCGCCTACCCCCACCAGTGTGCCTGCGTCGGGAACTGGAGAGGTCTCATCCACGGCCGGATTAGAAACTTGAACTTGGTCTAGATTTCCCGCAGATACATCCACCAATGGGAGGCATGGGCCATCAACCCTCGGCGGGCCAATCACGTCCATGGCCGGAGACGGAGCCGAAGCTACCTCGTCTACAGCCTGAGCCGAGTTATCTAGTTTTCGGCGTGAGCGTCTCTGACGAAGGTAAACCTTGGAGGGTCCGTGGACTCCAAACTTTCCTGCAGTGTGCAATCCGGGAGGACTAGCAGATTGAACAGACGTTGGTAAAATCAGAATTGAGCCAGGAGTCTCAGAGGAACGTGGGAAGACCGGCATGCATGGGAGCATCCCATCCGTTGCCTCCGTCTGAGCACGTTCCGCGGTCTCACTGGCAGATTTCCAAGGGGTCGCACAATTATCTTGAGTTGTCAGTGTGAGCTCCGGTGTATTGGGAAACCCCATCTGTTGAGACATACTCTAGAGGCCCACCTTGTCTCGGCAACCAGCATCCATCAAAAACTGCCCGTTGAGAGGCCGAGATTCATCATCAATATGCACCGAGCCGCCCACAGGGGAGAAATCGAGGCAATCCTTGATGCATGGATTAACCTGCTCACCAACAAAATTCTGCTGATATCCAGGGACGCGAGAGGAACCATCCGACGTCTGCTGGGCTGCCACGAGGTTGCAGCTGAAGGGAGTGGGACCCAACCTTTCACTGACCGGCCGCCGCGCCGAGCCACCATGGCCCGAAGTGTCACCACCAGCGTGGCCGGAATTAGACGGCGGGGAGGGGGACCGAAGCCGGCTACGCTGCCTAGCAGGATCACCCTCTTCATCATTGAACGTCGCGGTGTCATCGTCAACCTCGTCGTTTGGCCGCAGGGGCACAGAAAAACTTCACGTGAACAGGATACGATAGAAGTCTTTTCACAGGCGGGGACGGGGACTCCTGAATGGCAATCGGAGGTTCAGCCACCCAAAGATCTTTAGAACGTGGAAGACTAGACAAGTCCATGCACCAAGCCGAGCATCGGAATGAAGAGAGATCCCGTAGCTCGACACTATCCGGGTGAACACACTGAACCCAAGCTTGAGGGCAGAGAAACTGTTGCACGGTGGAAGTCTCCCAAACGTGCGCTGGAATGCCACTAAGCTCAATATCGATCAAGTGTGGCAGGACGCGGCCAACTGCGCCAGTTAGCCGTGACCACCGCTTGCACAGCAAACTGAACAAGGAAGAACTTGAACGTAGGGGCTGTTGTAAACCCACCAGGCGATCGACTGAGGTGGAGTTGGGGAGGAAGAGAAGGTAGCTTGAGGAGGAAGCTCGACGAAGAACCAGGGAGTCTGCCTCGACGTCCAATCTGGCCGCGAGCACCGTCGCTACGTCCCCGACGGAGACCAGAGGATCTTCAGCAATGATCGACACAACGACCGCCTTTGAAAGGTCCTCCTCGGCCCGAGCAACACGATCTGACCAGTCGATGATGCAAGTCGGCATCGATGCAGGCGCGGCCAGCGAGATAGAGGGTGCCACCGTGTCAAGTTCAGTCCGGGGATCAGAAGCTGGTGGAGATCCCGAAAGGTCTTGAGCAGGTTGCCGGCGATTGCGTGGCCGCCGCCGCCGCCGCCGACGCGACCGCCTGGCGCCCGTGTACTGTCCAGCTTCAGCACCGGATCCCGTAGTCTCCTCACCAGCCATGATCCTAGGAGCATGCTGCTGAGCGGGGGCGGGGCCTTCAGTCGGGTCCTGCGTAGGTGTGATGCGCCGCCAGACCTGGGTACGAGGCCGTGACACAGCTCGCTCCACCGCAGGCGTGAGACGACGCCAAACCGAGACGCGCGTCGGATGGCCACCAGCGCCGCTTTCGCCGCCAGCCGTCGATCCAGGGCACCCATACGAGCGATGACCCAGAGAGTGGCAGCGAAAACAACGAGTCCGCTGACGACATTGAGCGGCGAAGTGAAACGGAGAGAAACAGTTGAAGCACTTCCCAAGAAGGTCGGCAGGAAAAGGACGACGCGACCGAGTCCCTCTCACGCGTCGCCGCCGGGAGCTGCGAAACTCAACCTTCTGCCAACCAACAGGGCCAGGTGGGGAGGCACCACAATGATTCCTGCTGACGAATGCCTGACCTGGAGTAGGGCGCTGTAAGATAGTGACTTTAGGTCCGCGCGAGGCACCATCCGCCGACAAAGAAGACCTCGAACCGGCAGCGTCCGCCGCCATGGTGACAGCACCAGGTGCCACAGACGCAGCAGAGGAGGCCAGCCCCGATGGGGAGAGCAGCACATCGCGGAACGAAGGTGGAGCGCCGCCAGATTCCGAAGAGCCGGGCGGGCAATCACACCAGCGTTCCAGCTTTGAGCGGCCGCGCGGAGCCAACGAAGGTTCTTGGGACAACAAGGGAGGGATGGAACTCGACGCCTTTGGGAGGGAGGGGGATGCAGCAGCCTGCTCAGCTGGGAGGGTGGTCGCCGGGCCCGGAGTGGACGTCGGCGAGGGGTTGAGAGGAGGCGAGGCGTCGGGAATGACTTCCATCTAGCACGTCGAGCTGAACTGCGCACGATCTAAAAATGTGGTCCGTGCTTGATTAAACATAACTATAAAAAATCAAGAAAAAAACCGCGCATGGCAAGGCTGCGAAGGGAAAATCAAGCGCGTCTCCGGCCTCCTCAACGTCGTCTCCTCCCTAGACCACCGCGAGCGTCTTCCTGCTCCGCCGCCACGCCCTGCACCGACCGGCTACTACACCCTCGTCGAGCACGACCGCTTCGCCGCGCCGGCAACCTCGGCGGTAACAGGACTCAGACCGCAGAAGAGGCAGCGCTCTGGGCAGGCCTGTCAGTCCGTGGACAACGTCATGCTGGTCGCCGCCGCAGCACAGTACCCCCGCCGCCTGCTACAAGAGTCCCTTGCGCCGGTGCTTAGGCGGGTGAAGCTCACCAGCTCCGACGTGCAGAGGCTGTACTCGTTGATGCGATGCCGCGGCTCCATTCAAGTTGGCGCCGGCGGTCGGGATACTGGTCTTCGACCTGACCGTGCTGTTCTCTGATATGTGCAAAAGCGATTATATATCCTAATTTTGCGAATTGTTTTTGTTCACCCCTATTCCACATGACATAGTCGAGAACTTTCCCAGCATCAAAATATCAGGACCACAATAAAACATCAGTCAGGTTTGGATGATCACATTCAGAGATGTGCATCAAATTGTCCAGATAGAAATGGCCTCATGTACAAATGAAAAATACTCCTACATTGCTTTCTTCCACTCCTTTTCTTTATCTATGCTTAGTTCGTCGATAGCAAAGTTGAAAAAAAAAAGAATGCAAAGCTGTCCAACAACATCAGCAGTTCATTTCTCTTGTATGTTTTGCTTCCCTACGCAGTCAGGGTGTTACCACAACAAAAAAAAGAACGAAATGAAGGCAACAATAGTTGCAGCTCTTCCCAACAACTAGCCCTTTTGGTGTCACTGTACAGTGAGATCTCCAGTCTCCTTCAAAGTGCGTCTGGTATTCTCTATACTTTTCAGACGTTATGTGTAAAAGAGCAAAATTGGTCATCTTTGTCATGACAAACTCTTGCGTATCGCTGAGATGATCCAATCGGACAGCTCAGTACCCCGCAGGATGAGATACAGTACAAACGAAGCATACACAAGTACTGCCACGCAGAGAATTGAGCCAGACAATGGACCTTGTATTTCAGAAGAGAAGAAATCCAACAAAAGATAGCCGTTGATCGTGATCAATAGTGCGGCTACTGTCCAGGTTACAGCCTGCATAAAAATGCCAGAAATGAGTGAGAACACAGTCAGACAATATTGCTCAATTGATCAGATTACAAGCTTGTGGAGATGCTGATTTAGTATGTATTTTGTTTAATGCAAGTTCCAAAAGAACCCAGACAAACACAGGGGGGGATCTCCCTCCGGTATCACTGGCTATCCCCCCCCCCCCCCCCCGCGCGGGCGAATACTGTAACGACTGCACTTATTTTAAAAATCAATATGCTAGCATTTTTTTCCTTTAACAGCATCTATATACATGACCTACACACAAATGATCTTAAAATATATCCGTCATCGGCATCAATATCCATTAATTTGCAGTTCTGGGCAATGACTATCAACAGACGATTTGACTATGCCATAAAGCAAAAGGTGCAGTATGCTGAAAAAAAACAATACAGGAATTAAATCTGGAGCGAATGATGACTTACTTGTGTGTTAGGACCTATTTTAAATACTCCCATGACTTGCTCCTTAGATACCAAGGTTATCAGTGGAATCAGTGCAAAAGGGATCTGAATTGATTGAAGCACATTGAGCCATTCATTTAGAACATCCAGTGCAGAATCAGATGTATCGAAGAACAGAGCGACAATTATAGTTGGCACAATTGCAAAGCTTCGGGTGATCAGTGCCCTGATCCATTTTTTCAACCGCAGATTCAGAAATCCACCCATTATAAACTGTCCAGCATAAGTTCCTGTTATGGTACTACTCTGTCCGGCCGCTAATAGCCCAATCCCCCAGATGTAGAGGACAGGGAAAACTCCTCCACCAAACTTCTCTTGTAGATACTGTCCAGCGTTTTCGAGGCCAATATTGCCGGCTTCTTTAGTGCCATAGAACCCTTTCGCGAAAACAGTTGTGACAAAGAGATTTATCATGAAGGATACAACCAATGCAATGGTTGACTCTATTGAATAGTATCTCAACGCCTCACGTACTTGGAATTCCTTGTTTGGATCTATTTTTCTCGACTGCACAAGCGCTGAATGGAGGAATACATTGTGGGGCATGATAACACAGCCAACAACCCCAACTGCTTGTCTTATTGTCCTAGAGCTCAATTTTGGAACCAAAATACCTGTTGATAAAATTATGTATGATCAATGGATAAAAGTGAGACAACTTGCAGCATCAAAAGCTGATCAGTGAGAACATTACCGATTAACAGGTCCTTCCCATTGGGCTTGGTATCCGTGAACATCCATGCAAAGGAGATGGCCATCGTTGCAATTAGAAATGCAAATACGGCTTCTAGCTTCCTCACCCCATAGTTTTCAAGAGAAAGAAAAATGAAGCTGACAAAAAGTAACATCTGGGTAAGATGATGATACAAACAATGATAGTTACTTAGCTTTCATGCCTTTGACTATTAATGAATGAACATACTAAAGGCACTTAATTAAACATGTAGAGGGCTTAAGTATAGTGATGTTAGCACCTTGCAAACAGACAACAACAGTTTTATTAATATTCTAAACAAATTAGTTTTAAATTGCAAATTTGTGACCATCGGGACAAAAGTGCATGCCATATTACAAGCAAAGCAAGGACCATCGAGAAAACTCTGGAACAAGATTTAAAAAATCCTAACATCACAGCATCTCCAACTTTTATCAAAAGCAGCAAAGGTCCCATCAAAGAATTGCATAAGAACTAAGCAGTGACTAAGGAACATGCATTTGGACATCTAATTCTTGTGAAATAAAGGAATAAGTCTACTTTACCAACCTAAACTCTTATGCTTGTCTAATTTTCAATCTCCAACTACGAAACCGGGTATCCAACACCCTTAAAATATCAAAACCATCTACTTTTCACTCTGGAGGTTGGTTTCAGTGGTGGTTTTGCTACGAAGATGGACATGTCATTGGTTTTCTACCCATATGGCAGCTTAATCACTAAGAGCAGAAAAATCATTACTATACTATTATAAAAGAACGAGTTGGTGGTTGTACGTCCCTTCTCCTCCAACCGTCACATTCTCAACTTCTCACCACTCTCTATATTTTAATTGATCAGAGTAGCTCTCTTCTTTATCATGATTATTTATATATTCAATAAATTTCGTTGCAACCACGAGTAGGTGACTAGTAAAAAATAAAAACATCTAGGACAAACCCACCATCTCGATCTATCATCCTCTTCTCTCCCTTTTCTTCTTCTTACCAAAGTGGATCAGATGTACAGCATCAATTGTCACTGATCCATTGATAATACAACCTCAATTAAAAAACCAAACATTCCTCCAGATTGAGACCTAAACATATCAGAGTTCTCAAACTATTGTGAAACTACGTCAACATTAACAATAACTAACTCAGATCTAACACCTTCACTAACACCGAAACCCCACCCAAATCCTCCTAATGATCCAAAATCCAAGTTGATATAGTCAGTAGCAACTAGCAACAACTAGTCCGAAAAGCTTTAATCTTTTTCTCTTTTCTTTTATTTTGGAAAAACTCAATTGGTGGAGACATCTCCAATGCTGATAAAAAAAAAGCTCTAATCTTTTGGAATTATGCTGTGATTCAGCACCTCCACAACCACAATCACACCAAATCACCAATTGCCGGCCGCACGAAAGCTCCAACAATTCAAAAAGTGGAACCGAGCAAGACATTAACCAAACAAAAAAAATCGGACTCACCAATCCAAGGCGGTGATGACGACGCCGGCCCAGAGCGGCAGATAGCCCCTGCTGAGGATATTGATAGCGATGGCGCTGCCTATGACCTCCTGGATATCGGCGCCAACCACGGCTACCTCGGCCATGAGCCAGAGCGCGCGGCGCGCCCAATCGGGGTACTCGTCGCGGCAGAGCTCGGCGAGGTGCCGGCCCGTGGCAACCCCGAGGCGCGCAGCGAGGAGCTGCACCAGAAGCCCCATGGCCGTGGCCCACATTAGCAGCCACAGCAGCGTGTCCCCGGCGGCGGCGCCGGCCTGGAGGTCGCCCTCGAGGTTGCCCGGGTCCAGGAACGCGATGCTCATCAGGAACCCGGGCCCCGTGAACAGCCACAGCTTCCGCCACGAGAAGGGCGGGGCTGCCACGGACGAGGAGAGCGCCGCCTCCAAGTCGACGTCTGCATCGGGGCCGTCGGAGATGGACACGATGACCTTCTCGGCCGCCTCGTACGCGCGCTCCTCGAGGTCCTCGCCGTCGCAGTCGCCGGACGCGGAGGCGGGGATGAGGGCATGCGCCTCCTCATCGGCCCTGGCTGCGGAGGACGGGGCGGCGCCGGCGCCGGTGGCCATCGAGATGCGTCACGACGCGGACGGCGAGGTGCGGTCTTCACGAGGCACGTGCCCGCTTCTCGTCTACGGACTACGGATGCTCTGTGAAACAGTAGTATCGTCTCTTTGTGGTCTTCATATCATATAGGTTAGTGTTTTTTCAGGGCTTAGCACTGTTGGCTTTGGTGCTTGTCACTCGCCCTTCTCCATTTCATTGTTGAATTTTCTCTGGGCTTTGTAGTTTACTTATAGCCGGTGGCGGATGCGTGTTTTACATGTATATATATATTGTGTTGTGTGTGTGTGTGTGTGTTACTTTTAGATTGCATTCAGTCGAAATGTTTAGACAATCGAGCTGCGTGCTTAGATTATTATTACTAGCAAGTAGGAGAGTGTACTAGAAAAGAGCATAAATCTCCCTATTTAAAAAGAGGAGTTGATGGTCTGTATATTCGTTCTTTCAGTCCTCCCCTTCCCTTACTCACAAACCGATTCGGCGCCGGCATGTGGGTCCGAAGGCCTCTACCTTCGACCCTCTATCTCTCCCACGCTCCCTCTCCCTCCCTCCTCGTCAGCCGCGTAGGCATCTTCCCACTGCCACCACCCCATCTCCTCTCCCCCTCCTCGCTAGCAACTGGGCATCTCCCCACTACCGATGCCCCATTTCCCTTCGCCTCTCCAACCAAGATTTTTCGCTGCACGAACGGCACAACGGCGTGATTCTGGTTCAAGACAGTGATCGGACTGGTGGGAACCGTGAAGTGGCATGGCGCTCGGCAACAGCAGGCAGTGGATCTGAGAGGCGGTGCTCAGCAATGGCAGGCGGTGGATCCAGGAGAAGGGTGCTCGACAACGACGGCTGATTGATCCGAGGGCGGTGCTCGGCAGTGCTCGACAACGGCGATCGGTGGATTTGAGAGGTGGTGCTCGGCGGCGCTCGGCAATGGCGATCGGTGATCCAAGAGGCGGTGCTTGGCAGTGCCCGGCAACGGCGGTCGGTGGATCCGAGAGGTGGTGCTCGGCGGCACTCGGCAATGGGGGGCGATGGATCTAGGAGAAGGGTGCTTGGCAACGGTGGTCGGTGGATCCGAGAGGCGGTGCTCGGCGACGATGACCGATGGATCTAGAAGGTGGCGATCAGCGGCAGCCGGTGGATTCGAGAGACGGGCGCTCAGAGATGGCGACCATTGGATCTGGGAACTATCTTCTTGTTGTGAACCAATCACAGAATAATTTGAGTTGCTTGCCGTTTTGGTATTAGTTTCATTTCCTTTTCCTTTACTACAGTAGAAAATTTTGGATTGGGCATACACTGCACAAGAAATTGATTTGTCTGGTTCTTCTATGTGTATTCCTCTTCCTCATTTTTGTGGTGCGCCACTGGTGCCGGTGGTTCATGTGCTCCCTAGTATATATAGTCCCACATGGAGATAGCCTTCACAGCTGGCCTTAGAGCAAGTCTTATAATACAGCCTTCAGCTGGCTGTATGGATACTTACAGCCCACTTATCAGCCTACTCATATAGTAGTTACTACAGCCCACTTATCAGCCTACTCATATAGTAGTTACAGCCAGCTGAAGGCTGTATGATCTACCCCTTCCTCTCACAATGTTTCTTGGTTCTTGTGCTTCAGCTGGCTGTAAGCTTACAGCCCACCTCTCTTCTCTCTCCTCCTCTCTCTCTCCTCCACCTCAGCATACAGCCAGCTTACAACCTCTTATAATACTTGCTCTTATGGAAAAATACCAAATGGCGTTTTCTACGCGTTAATGGATTATGAGCCGTCACTTTTAAGAAAACAAAAAGGCCAAAAAGTTAGATTGATGGGGAGAGGGAATCAGGAATAATGCCCCGTTTCAAATAGTCATGGTATTTCGCTTCTGGTTTTTTAAAGACAAAAATTGTTTAGAACGCATTAATTTTTAATTTTTAATATTGAATTTTTAATTTTTAATTTTTTGTACTATCTATAAAGATGTAATAGTATTTTTTGGTTAATTAAATACCTCAGAAAAACAACGGCTAGTACAGTGATATTTTAGCTAAAAACCACAACATCCCGGGGAAGAGAGCCTAAAGCCACAGAATTTTAGTATTGTAGTAGTATGAGCAACTATGAACACCTAATGGTTGCTTGAATGGTAGCTACGCATGTGGCAATACGAGGCTGTTGATAAATGATAATACCCTGCCCTACATAACAATCTCGACACCGTGTACTCTAGTGTAGGTGTAGCCAGCCAATTTAGTCTAGTTCCAATACCATCGTGCATTTGTCAATTTCGTCCAAATTAACAAGCTGAAGCTAGAGCCACACCAATAATTTGATTTCAGGTTTTGTTTGGAACACGTAAAATTTTCAATTTTTTATTAAAAATAATTCAATTCTCATACAAAAACGTTGAAAAATTACCACATTCCAAACGGGCCTGAATCGGTGGGATAATCCCAGGGACCTGCTGATAGGTTTTCACCGTTCATTTTTTGGAAGAATTATCGGTGGAGGGTGTCGTCGAGCGCCCATCCACCTGGACTCAAACCTTCTTTACCAAGTGAATGCCAGATCTTGCCCAAATTTTTGATGATGATGAAGAAGAAGAAGAAGAAGAAGAAGAAGAAAGAATCGGTGCCTATCCCTGTCCAGTTGTCGAACCATACGTCAAGTCTTAACCCCTGTGTTTTGCTGACCCTACCTATGGAGTAAAGGGGTTCGAGATGGACGGCTGGGCGGAATCGGAGGGGTAGTGAGCATCCTGTGCTAATTGCCCAAAAGCCCAATGCCACTCTGCGGACGACAAGAAGATCAAGATGCTACTGCGTGCGCACGACCTACGTATTCTTGGGAGCAAAGCAAACCGTACAGACATGCATGGTCGATCGTTCAATTCCAGGGCTGCGCCTGGTTGGGTACTTGGGCTATTAGCTGGGTTGCCTGGTTGGTCTGCAGCGAAGTACGGTCCTCTACAAGTTCTACGTGATGAAGTTTTTCACGCACGAGACATGAAATATCATAGTTTACGAAAACCACAGCTTTCTATGGTATTTAGAGACGCTCAAAATGGTTTTTTTAAGTGGTTTATAGCTGAAAAGCACTATAGCTGGCTGAAATTGTATTGTAGCTGATGATATCTTATTTGACGTAATTAAATTTAAAAAATTAAAAATAGAAAAAACATGTTAACCCATCACGGACAGAACAAACGAATACGGGGAAAAAACCGACAAAAAAGCTAAAAAAACCTAAAAACCAGAAAAAGATGAAATTATTGAATAGTGAAAAATAAGTCAGAAGTCTAAGCTATTTTAAGTGGAGCTTTAGGCCCCGTTTGGCACAGCTCAGCTTCACTAGTGAAGCTGTTTTTTTTTGTTTCAGCTTCACGAGCAGCTTCACCGGTGAAGCTAAAACTGTTTGGCAAAACAGCTTCACCAACAGCTTCATGTATGGCTGAAAGAGGGCAATTGTCCAAGATGCCCCTGTCTACCTGACTTGTTCTAACATTTGGAGTTGTATGTTTGTATATGGTCATATGAATTAAAAAATAATATATTTGAATGAGTATGAATTAAAAAATTAAAATTAAAAAATTAAAATCATTAGAGAAGTGCGAACGGTAGAGAAGTGCGAACGGGAGGAGAGGAAACAGGCGTGGGGACCCAGTGGCAAAGTGCTGTAATTTCTGTCAACTACAAGGGCAGTGGGTTCCTAGAACTGCGAGCCTGAGGGAGAGAGCTGTGAAAAGCTACTATTTTCAGTTTCACCCCACCCCATTCCCTTGTGAGAGCATGATTTAAGGAGCTTCATCCATGAAGCTGTTTGCAAAAAGGGTGTTTGGCAAAAAACAGCTCACAACAGCTCATGAAGCTGTTGATGAAGCTGTGCCAAACAGGGCCTTAGACAGACTATGATATGTTTGGTAGTTACAATATATAGCGCAAAAGTTGGAAAGGGCTCATCTGATGCATGCGCTTAAAGGGGTCCATCTACTATGACAACGGAATGGGAGGTTGGGAGTTGGGTCATGAAAAGGGAAGGATAAGAACCCAATCCCATTCGATCTATCAGTAGCTAGCACAAGGATGGTACAAGAACATTGGCACAGTCTTTTGCATCGAAAATCGATACTCACCTGTCCTGTGCACGGTTTTATTTCGACCAGGCGACCTTACAATTCAAGAGCCTCCTTGCTGGTTGCTTGCTAAAACCGTAATTAAGCAATGGCACATTCCGTTTAGCCGATCGATCGGAGAACAAACTAGAAGCTGGTTGCAAGTTTTTGAGAAGTTCATGAACCTTGCGAGGTAGCTAGGAGAATATAAGCAAATCCTATATATTTTTATCGGTGGTTCATTGACAAACCAAGCTAGGACCTGCATCCAGCAAATAATAACCATCTAGCTTCTTTCACTCGTCTGACCCCGGCAATCAACAAGGCCCTGATCAATATGGCTTCAGCTTCTGACTTTAGCTTATTTTTGCACTATTCATAAATTTCGTCTTTTTCTGAACTTTTGACTTTTTTTTGAGTTTTTTTACCGGTTCTTTTTTTCCTCGTATTTGTTTACATTATACGTGATGGGCTAATATGTTTTTTCTATTTTTAAATTTTTTTAAATTTAATTATGGTAAATAAGCCTCTGTCAGCTACAGTGCTTTTTTCAGCCAGCTACAGTGTTTTCAGCCATAAGCCATGAGGCTTTCAGCCGAACCGATCACCACCCAAGTGACCGTCGAAGAGCTGACGTGCCAAACAATACAGCCGTTTTATCCGTGATACTACACGAATTTGTCGTGATGTTCTCTTTTCTTATGGGAGAGTGGCCGGATTGCGTGCACCTCTGTAGTTAGCACATTAAGGTCCCGTTTGGTTTGGGGTTAAGAGGTGGGTTAGAAATTTTAATCCATCAAATATTATTGGGTTAGAGGGGATTAACTTAATTCATTTAAAATTGATAAAATAAGTTAACTCAGCATAGTTAATCCTTCTAATTTTTGTTTTTCTGGTGCTAACTCAGCCTCCCCCATATAATCTAGTCAAATAGTAATTTAGATTAATATGATTTATTGCAAACATAAAATTTAGATTAAACTAACCTAGTTGAGTTAACACCGTTGGGTTAGGGAGGATTAACTTGATCAAAATCTTTTAACCCTCGTATCCAAGGATTAAGTTAACCTCATCGATTTGGTGGAATAAATTAACCCATCGCAAGTAACCCTATTAAATTCTATTTTTGTCTACTGCTAACCTAGAATCTAGCCAAACAATAAATTAAGTCAACGGGATTAGTTGATAAACACAAAACTTGAGTTACGCTAATTTAGCTGGGTTAAAATTGGCCAACCCGATTATCTTAACCCGAACCAATCACAACCTAAAAGCCCAAGATATTCTTGCTCTAAGAAAAACCGAAAGCTTAATTACCTACGAGCCACGCATTCAAGAAATTAATAACCATCATTTTTCTAAGGTATTAACCTTTTGGATTAGAACAAGAGGTATTAATCTTTTCTAATTAGCTAACTTAACTACCTACTGTCTGATCATGGGATAGCAGGTGGCCCATCATCCGGTGGCGGGGCTGCAGGGAGCACGTGTCGCATCTTCGCCTGGCTACCAAATGACAAAAACGCTATTTTTACTAATACGTGATATATACAGTTATTTCTGTAAATACGTGGCACAACATTGCTATATATGCCAATAATTCCACAATACACGTCCACGCGAGACCACACGTGGGAAGGCTCACGCGTGTTCACGCGTTACGATCCACGGGGCCCGCATGGCAGTGAGACCATCGTGGCGGTTTATCCGGGTCCAGCTAAGCACACGTATCACACCGCCCAGGCGCCCACCACCAACCAAACACCAAACCTCGCAAGGGGAAAATAAAACGAGAAAAAAATCCAAAAAAAGGAAAAGCATTCTCTCCGCCGGCGACGGCCACGCCACATGCCGATCTCCGCCGGCCTCCGCCTGCCGCCTCACGGGGCCTCCGCCTCCGTCTCCGGTCAGCGCCTCTGCCGCGTTCCTCACCCGGCGCCTTCGGTTGTGGCGGTAGCGGCCGCGGGCGGCGTCCGGCGCAGGAGGCTCGCGGGCGTCGGAGTGGCGGCGGCCTCTGCGTCGTCGCCCGACGAGCTCCACTCGCGGGGGAGGCCCCTCCACGGGTCCTCCGAGGTGAGCAGAGCTGCTCCTCCAAGGACCGGTGTTTATTCGTTGGCGTTGATAAAAATCTACGCCTTTCTATGAGTAATCTACTAATCTGTATGCAGCCAAGGCTCTGGAAGATTAGGCATCGCAAAGTAGTGAAATCTTAATTGAGCACACGGTATGGTGCGTTAATTGGCGTGGGGAGTGATGGGGAAATTTGTATTGCAAATCTGCTGCTTTATTCTGTAATTGGGCTCATGTTGTGAGTTAACACGGAGTTGTTGTTAGTAATATCGATTTGCGATGGAAAGGAGCGAGTCTTTCAGTAGCGCCGAGCTGGGTTTGGACAACTTTTTGTCAGTTTTGGTAGGATTTTTGTTACTAGTTACTACTTACTTGGCCAAATGTTTGTTTCAGAGAAGCAACATCTCAACTAAACTAATTTAGTGCAGTATTAAAAGGCAGGAAGTCGTCGATTTGCAATCTAGACTAGTATACTTGCTTGGGGTCCAGGCTGTTTGGTTCTGTACTCCTCTTCTGAATGTTAACGCCCAAAGCTTCCCGACCAGAGTTTTGATGCACCAAATGTCCTGAAATATATTAATGTTGTAAGCTTAAATTTGCTCTGAAATATGTAAGGAGTTGACACCGCAACAGTACATGACTACATGTAGTTTAGTAACTGCACTGATGTGCAATACACTATGCCTTCTCATTGGATAAAGTTTGTTGAATTGAATATTAATATCAACTCTCAGTGGTCTTGAGCCACACACAAATTTATCAAAAAACATGTGACTATTACGATTAAGAACTGTTTGAATGCACACCATGTATTAGTTGGCACCTTGGTAGTGGTTGGCTGTGACAGTGAAATAATCCTTTAAGCAGCTGAAATTATGGGCAGCTCGCCTCATTACCTAAAGATTGAAGTATGTCCATACAAGTTTGAGGAAGTTATTTAGCATACACTAATGAAGGATATATGTTGTGAGCTTCCACCGGCAAACTTATCTAGATAGCATTGGCATCATTTGTTCCTGTTGAGTCACTTATTGCTACTATTCATTATCATGATGCGCCTGTATTGTTTGCAGAAATCTGCCCTTTGGAACTTGATAAAAGATGTAGAACCTTTGGATCTAAGTATAGTCCAGAAAGATGTTCCTCCTGAAACTGTGGATGCAATGAAGAGGACTGTTTCGGGCATGTTGGGTCTGCTTCCATCTGATCAGTTCCGTGTTGTCGTAGAGGCCCTTTGGGACCCCTTCTTCAAGTTATTGGTATCTTCAATAATGACAGGGTATGCTTTTCTCCTGAAACATAGCTTCCATGTTAATCCACTGTAGTTGAATTTGGTTGGTCAAAAGAAGTCACATTTAAGCATGATCACCTTTTGCAATTGTGTGCATATGAACGTAGCAAACAACTTGATGTGGAATCTAGGTCAACGCATTAAGATAAAGAATTATGTGAGGTGGACTGGAGAAGCCTGCCAAGTGGTAGCTTTCTGTAGCCTAGCTGTTGTCTGTATTATCTATGCGTAGGAAATAGATATGATGTTACTGTAATTTGGCCAGTGTGTCAAGACAGTGTGATGCACTTTGATTTATATATGTGAGACGTCGAAGCATGTTTTGAGGGTGTGAAATGTGAAGTCCAAATCTTTTTGCATAACTTCTTGCCCACGAGGTTCTAGTGTACAGAGTCTGAAACTTTTTCTTCGAGTGTGTAGTACAACCTTGCCTTGTCTACTTGGACATCAGTCGCAGATAATCTGTAAATCTTGCTTGAGCTCACATCAGACAGCGCCACTTATATATTCAACTTTCCTCGGTAGCTAATAGCTAGCTATTCTTCCTTGTCCTTTTACTTGTTATTAAGGGACTACAAATTTTCATAATTTCGAGAAGGGCAAATGAAAATAAGTTGCTAACTACCTGCTTGATGCTCATCTAAAGTATGATTCTTCAAAACTTCAGGTTGAAACACTGGCCTGCTTGATGGCAATCAACTTCGTTTCATGTGATAATTCTTGTTATCTTCATTGTTACCTTAACTATAAGGAACCACAATTTGGTAGTTGTTGCAATGAGATTCAACGTTTTGTTTTACTCACTTAACTTCAATGCTACGGAGAAGGTCTGGATCACGTCCTGTCTCCTGCTAGTTTTAGTTTGCTTGTGTGCATTTGGTTAGTATTTGTCTACTTACAGACATGATGCACATGTTTGCGTGTTCCAGAAAAAAATATTACCTTAAGTTACTTTGTCTCTATTTCAGGTATACTCTATGCAATGCTGAATATAGGCTCTCTCTTGAAAGAATACTGGAATTTTCTGAAGAAGAAACTGAATGCCAGAAAAGAGACATCGCTGAAGATATGCATAATGGCATCAATTTGGGAAGGCCCGTGACAATTTTTAGATTATCAGAAGATGATGACTCCACCCATGAACCAGAAAAGATAGATGAACAAATATTTGGTGAAAATATGGGTGGACTAGATAACTTAAATACTGAAGCAAAAGAACACATTCTCCGGTTGCAGTCTCACTTGGATTCCATAGAAAAGGTAACATCTATCTCATACCTGATTGGGCAATCCTAGATGATTGTTAATAGCCTTTATCTCACTGTTAGGTGACTGCTCTGTGTTTGTGAACTGCACTGAATATTAGGCTATTAGCTGTCAAATTTGGCCTACATACAATCTAAAACTTCATGATCCATTATTTGCACAATTGCCTTTTTGTGTCAAGAATGTCTGCTTAGCGCAAGATAGGCTACTTTCTGTAATACTCAAGTTCATCTTACTTTCTTTTAACGAAAGTTAATGCCATTGCTGCTCTTTATAATATTTGCAGACTTAATCTTTCACTTTTCATTTTTCAACCGCTGCTGGAGAATTTTAATTGGATGCTTATTCTATTTTTAATCTTGCAGGAGCTACATGAACTCAAGAGGAAAAATTATTCCCTTCAAATGCAACAGTTTTCTGGAGAAGAGAAAAATGAGTTGCTGGACTACTTGAGATCGCTATCACCTGAGAAGGTTTGTTCCGTCTCCAACCTTTTCCATTCCAGTAGTAATATATTTCCTCTTGTTTCTATTCAGCGCTTCTTGTTGGACACTATGGTGAACAAATCAACAATAACAAATAAAACTAGATGAACTTTTCAGGTTTCCTGGGTGTTTTTTTTATTTGAGCTAGCAACTTTTTGGGACAGGTTGTTGAACTCTCGGAGCCTTCCTGCCCTGGTGTGCCAGAAGCTGTTCAGTCCGTTGTACATGGTCTGCTAGTAACTCTCTCCCCCAAAATGCACACAAAGGCCCCTCCGCCATCAGAGAACATGGCCGGTGGACCCCTAAATTTTGGAAAGGAGGATGATGACTGTGCTGAGCTCGTGGAGGACATGTCGCTCCCATTTCAGCCCTTGATATCTATTCCTCGGGATCATCTTGCACGTCTCTTATTCTGGTAATACAAGTGGATTGAGAAGGATCCTTTCCTGTGTTGCCTATTAATATGTTGGAGCATTTTGATCATCCGAGTTTGCTATGGTTCAGGTGCATGCTGCTGGGCCATTACATCCGAGGTCTGGAGTGCCGGCTAGAGCTGTCGCAGCTCCTGACAGCCTCAAGTGATGTGCGGTCGTAATTTCCCTGGCGACAACGGTCATGCTTGGTGAAGCTTTTGTCGGTCGATCAAGATTTGTCTACCTGAGAGAATGGAAACGTTGTGGCATCTGAACCGATCCAATGCCGAGTTAAGTTCCACATCATTCGCTACCGGATATATGAAGAAAGAGAAGGGGCGCGGTCCAGGGGATGTTCAGGGTTTATACTTCATACATTGCGATCTGCTGATGCTGTCACTGCAAAGCTGTAAGGGCCGCCCTCGGAGCGCGCGCGAGTAGCCGTCTCATGGTTGTTCCTTTCCATTTCCCTGTGGATTGTATTGCGCATATAGACTGGCGTTATTTCTTCTTCACTTAGGTTCTGGTAGTAGTAATCAACCTCGTCACTCCGTGTAATCTTTTTTAAAAAAGAGTAATTGTATGGGTACATCTTGTAAATAGTTGAATTGAACTTGAACCTGGATCGCATCGAGCAAAGGCCCATGTTTGTAACCTGTGCTAACCTCACTGTGCGTTGGCGTCTGGTAAGTCGTAAGCCGCCTTTAGCCACGGAAGGTGTATGCTTGTGCTGCTCGAGGGAGCTTGTGGTTGTGGGCTCCGCGATGGAACTTCGAAGGCCCAATAATCCTTCGGAGACGCACCACCGAATTTACGGGTCTCTACTATTTAAAAATATGAGTTGGTGGTCGTCAGTCTGTTCTTCCTTATTTCTTTTTAGCCGTTCGATTAAAGATCAGTCGTTCAGATCCGCATGTAGATAGTTCTTTCACTCCTCGAAGGGGACAGTGGTTGAAAGGGGCAGTGGTCGAAGTCAAAGGAGGCAGTGATCGAGGTCGGGGGCCGTGGTCAAAGTTGACGCCTGGTTGAAGTCGGGCTGTGGTCAAGGGGGCTGTGGTCGACATCGAAGGGCCGTGGTCGAAGTCGGGACCGAGCAGGCTGGCATTAACAGTCGGGCAACAGGGTACAAGCGTACGGAGGCCAGCCAACGTACGACTGCCAGCGATGGTCGATCGCTCCCAACCTACGATCACGCGCGATGGTCGACGGCTTCTAACTTACGACCATGAGGTTTAATT
Organism: Dendrocalamus latiflorus; assembly: GCA_017311315.1. NCBI lineage: Eukaryota > Viridiplantae > Streptophyta > Magnoliopsida > Poales > Poaceae > Dendrocalamus > Dendrocalamus latiflorus. The sequence goes on from CM029632.1 coordinate 24,008,990, forward strand.
GACTGCCTCCAATTTACGATCATAAGCACTAGTCGATGTGTTCTGACTTACGATCACGAGGTGTGGTCGATGTCTTTCAACTTACGACCACGAGCGTTGGTTGATGTGTCCTGACTTACGACCACGAGGTGTCCTCGATGACTTCCGACTTACGATTATGAACAATGGTCGTCAGCTTCCGATGTACGACCACGAGCCATGTCGAAAGCTCCCGATTTAGGACCACGATCGATCGTCGACTGCTGTCAACTTACGACCACCAGTGATGGGTGACTACTCCTGACCTATGATCATGTGCGATGGTCGACGGCTTCCAACTTACGATGACGAGGTGTGCTCGAGGGCTCCCGACCTACGACTACGAGGTGTGGTCGATGTCTTCCGACTTATGACCACGAGGTGTGATCGACAGCTTTCAACTTACTTGACGGATTTAAAAACTTTTAGAATATGTTTATATATATATTCTAAAAATTATTACTACTCATGAGTTTTAAAATATATAGTATGACAAATTTAAAACTCTATAGCAACGCACGAGCATTCAACTAGTTTCTTTTGAAATTAAATTACCGCCCGAGCAACTTCAACCGGTTCTTTATCCTGCTCTTCATTGTATATTTACCTAATATGACTCAAGAAATGGACTCTAACCGGTTCTTTATCATCCTCTTCATTTTTATCGAGTCGCTATTTTCTCCCAGCCACTAGCTAGATTTGGCGAGCGCCTCCTCACTCGCTTCTCAAATAGCTAGGCCATTGGAATGCTAACTTAAATAGAGAGCTGAAAATAATAGCTAGCCTCTTCATCCTAGGAAATAGAGAGGGAGAAATGACTAATGGGATGGAGTTGCTCTAAGGTGCTTGGGCGCCCTGATGCCCATCCATCAGTTGTAATCCAATGATCTATAATTAAAGGTATCTATGAGAAGATACTTAAGTGGGGTAGTATAATTAAATTAAATTACCCCCTCCCCTCCCCTCGGCTCCAAATCCAAATCCGTAATTCCCCAAAGCCAAATAAAAACCCTCGAATCAGCTCAGAGGAAGAGCTGAAGTAAAAACAACCGCGGCTTCTCTTCTTCCCTCCCATTCGAATTCGCGTTTTGGCAGCCTCCCTCAGCGGTACTTGCCATCAGTGGTTGCTGCTTCAGCGGTGTTTCTTGCTAGGCTGACCATTGATCCAGATACCAATCCTTGGGTAAGAACTAAGAAGTAGATTCCCCAAGTCCGAAATGTTGCAATGGATATTTCGATCTCTCAAGGCTAAAACTATCCTGTATGTTTGTGTGGTTGTAGAGCAAGAAGATGCAGAAATTGACAGGCTACAAGGTGTCTGAACTGAAGGATTGTATCAGGGCCATACATGACTTGCAGCTCAATAGAAAGGGTTCATCCTTAATGGCGATTCGAGACAAGTACAAGCAACACAGGGTATGCACACCTCCTACACTCATGTAACCTTCCTCAGATTATTGTCATGATGTTAGTGCTGCTCTAATTCTGCAATCATTTGGAACAGTTCAAGTGTGTATCAACGTTGCTTCCTCCTGTAGAGATCCCTGCATCATACTTCCAAGACATAATAGAGTAGCTGTTCTTGGACTGCACCACTGTAAAGCTAACCACTCTGAGCTCTCCTTGAGCTCCTGGAGTAAGGGAGGATTGCAGTTGCAGAGAAGGTTCTCAGTCAAGGGTGCTGGAAGCTATTTAGATGCTCGGGGTTTTAAGGCCTAAGCAGGAGCCTTTTGGAGTTCATTTAGGAGTTAGTCAATCACTAGTAGGTAAAATTGTCAGAATCATGATTCTAAATCAGATCGAAGATATTCTGGTAGAATCGCATTCTAAGATCGAATCGTAGAATCTAAGATAGTACCTGATTCTACCTAAAACATATTTATTTTAATTTATCGCGCATTCCAAGAGTGATATGAATGTTTATTTGGTCATTTAATATCTAATTTGATTAATAAATATATCTTCTTCATGACTAGAATTATGGTTTAAATTCTATGTTATTGAGAGGTATGGCTTGAAGAGCGATATTATTAATATTGCTATAATCTGATCATTTTACATAAAAATATAAAATAAACAGATAATTAAATTAATTTTTATTATTCCAAACCTTCGAATCTTAATGTCTAAGCTATTAACTACTTAGTATTTAACATACAATTTGAATTGAGATATAGGATATAATCAAACACCTAAATCTTTCATAATCTTGGATGATACATGATTCTACACGATTTTTCTGTGATTCTACCACGATTCTACTGCGATTCTACACGATTCTATGACTAGCATTCCTCAATCTCTCAATCAGAGGGTTTTACTGATATTGGAAACTGAAGTCTGGATCCACTGAACATGCATCATGTCCGCTTGGTGTTGTAGAGAATTTATCTTTGTGCAATTCGATTGTTGATCCCACTGCCTTCTTTTTCTGACAAGCATTCTGCAAAAGTGCTGCCGTGCAGCATGATTGATTGGGTAATTTATCATCGGTTTCTATATTTCACTGCACAGAGGATGTGCAGAACAGAGAATTCAGTAAGCAACAAAGTTTATTGGTGTCGTATAAACTGTTTTGTCCATCACTGAAATGGATTTTACACCGTTGTGAATTGTGCTCACGCAGTAATACAAAGGAATCTTGCTGAAAGTATTCTCCCCTTTACAATCATTGCGGCACGATAGACAATCCAACTCCAATATTGGTTATTCTTCGGAATCTGTGTGTTCAGTCCATCAAGCTGAAGCAGAGAGCATACTCTTGACAAACTCCCGGGGCTGGCAGACAGCGGCCAACGGCGTCGCCATCGGCATCGTCAGCCCGCCGCCTTCGGCCATGTCGATAGCACCGCATTCGCCGATATCCCACTCGAAGCACTGCACGAGCGCAGCCAATGTCAAGCCGACAATGCGCATCGCCAGCCCCTCCCCGGGGCACCGCCTCCGGCCGAGCCCGAACGGCAGCATGGGCGCGGTCACCGCAGTCACCGCGCCCGCGTCCAAGAACCGTTCTGGCCTGAACTCCCCCGGCGCGTCCCAGACATCGGCGTCCCGGTGGATCGCCCACGCGTTCACGAGGATCATCGTGCCGCGCCGGACGCGAAAGCCGCCCACCGTGCAGTCCTCCATGGCCTCGTGTGCCGGGATGACCGGGCCGGCGGGGCAGAGCCGGAGGGTCTCCTTGACGACGCATTGCACGTAGGGGAGGTTCGCGATGTCCGTCTCCTCCACCAGACGGCCCGTGCCGACGTTGGCGTCTATCTCGGCCCTTGCCTTCTTCATCACCTCCGGGTGCGTCAGCAGCAGCGCCATCGCCCACTCGGTGGTCAGTGCCGACGTGTCGGTCCCGGCGGAGAGGAGTACCTGAATGCCAGCGTAGACATTGCACACCATGTTGTCATCGGCCAAAACACATGTTGGTGTCACGCAATTAGCAGAAGAGGCTACTCACCAAGACAATGCCTTTGACGACGGTGTCGGTGTAGTAGTCGGGATCGGTTTCTTGCAGCTCCAGGAGCACGTCGATGACGCTCTTCTTCTCGGTGTCTCGGACGGCGGCGTTGCGCCTTCGCCGGTGGTTGTCGACGAGGCCGCCGACGAACGCGTCACGCCTCGCCTGCAGCCTCGCCAGCGCAGCATCGACGCCGCGGAGACGGTCGACCCACCGCAGCGCCGGGAAGAAGTCCCCGACGCTGGGCGCTCCGCTCACGGTGAAGGTCTCCTCGACGATGTCCTGGAACCTGCGCACGTCGCCGGCGTGCCGGCGCGCGGTCACCGCGCGCAACATCACGTTGAGCACCAGCTCGAAGAGCCTGGGACGGAGGGTGATCGCCGCGCGGCGGGACCCGGCGCCGCCGACGTCGGCTTCGGCGTCGTGGAGCAGGTTCCTGACGAGGGACGCGACCTCGGCGCGGCGGTCGGCGGCGAGCGCGGCGAGGCGGGACGCCGAGAAGAGCTCGACGGCGAGGAACCGGCGGAGGCCGCGCCAGTGGGCGCCGTGGGTGGCCCACACGACCGTGGTGCTCCCGTACCCGAGGATCTCCCCGGCGAGCAGCCGCGGGCGGCCCGCCAGCGTGGCGTCGTGCGCCGTGAAGCACTCCTCGGCCGCGGCGTGCGTCGACACGAGGAGCGCCCGGCGCGCGCCCAGCCGCATGGACATGAGCGGCGCCGCGCGCGCCGGGGCGCCGCCATGCGCCGCGGCGAGCGCTGCCAGCGAGCGGTGCAGCGGCTTCTTGAGCAGGTGGAGGTGGCCGAGCAGCGGGAGCGACGGCGGGGTCGGCGCGCCGTCCCCGTCCCCCCACCGCGTCAATCGAACAAGAACGGCGACGACACCGGCGGCGACGAGCAGTACTAGGAGAACGTCGCCGCTGGCCATGCCCGCGGCCGCGTCCATGGCTGGCATTGGCATTGGCAAAAGCAAGGCCCTTACGCGTAGCAGCTAGTATTCAGCAGTAGCACGTTACTGCACAGGGAGGTTGTCAATGAGCGTCCGCCGGCGAGAGGGGCATCAATCGTCCGCACATGTAGACAAACAGGTGTACCGATTCGACGGACAGAGACGCCCGAGCTTAAAAAAAAAAGGAGATTGGATATACCCTCCCTCTAGTTGGGAAATTGAGGATTTATCCTCCACATCTAAATGACACGTGGGGTCATCATAAGTCACTGACACGTGGGCCAGGAGGGTAAATTCTCAATTTCCATCTAAATGGAGGGTATATGATCAATTTTTTCAAAAAAAAAATGTTGATCGTTATCATCGACCGGCTTAGCATAGTTCCTCTCTTGACATTTGAAACAATCTCAAAATTCAAATGTTTTGAATTCTTTTTGATCTTTGTTTGAGTTCTCAATTCCTTCCTAATTTGGTAATTCTCCTTGAGTTTATGCTTTTCCTCTTTTGCCTCCTCGCCTTCCTCCTCCCGTTGGCGCCTTTGGCGAAGCCACCTTCGCCATGCCTCCCTGTTCCTGGTTCCACGTGCCTGGCTATCGCCGATTGAAGTTGCGGCCGCACCACCCTCTCCCATTCACATCCGCCCTACTCTAAGCTGACGCCGTGGCCCCACCAGCCAGTCGCCCAATCCTCTGCCCTCTCCCTCGCTTTGCGGGCTGTCTGGCTCGCTCGCTCTCTCTCGTCGCAGCTCACCGCCTCTCCCAGCTAACGCGTGCACTCCCACCATACCGTTTGCATTTACACTCGCCAACTCTCATAGAGATGCTAGTGCCACCTCCCCTGCTCTCCCTCGCCCTGGCAGAGCTCTCACAGCCTCTCCTCTCCACGTGCCAGAGCCGCTCGAACCCTACCACTGCTCCCACCACCTCAATTTGTCTTTAAAACTCAATTGTTATTGCAAAGAGCCCTGCACCACTCCCATCTTCACACCAGAACCACCCCATTTAACTCTCGCTCACCGCAGCGCCGCCGCTAATCTCCCTTGAGCCCAGTGAGCCTTAAACTCAATCTCCTTCGTTTCTCGGTTAAAACTCGATTATATTTGCTAACAGAGCATTTTTGTCTCCTGATCACCTTGGTGAACTTGATCGAGCATGAGCATTTCCCAATACCCCTACCGACGAAGACCACTGCCGGCCAAAACACCCTCACCGTGGACAGCCCAGTCAAGCTTTTCCCGACCAAAACCAATGCTACCACTATGAACCCTATGCCCCACAAATGGCCAAACCGTCCCCGATCTCATTGAAGAACCACTGGTGGAGCCCTAAGCCGCCATGGAAACCGCTACTTTCACTCATATCGCCAACTGCCATTGCCTATGCTCCCATCTCCCAAAGCTCCAAAATGGACTTCCTGTTCTCCAAGGAACCCAACCGTGTCCCCTTTTTTGCTGGTGTGCTTCACCAGAGTTGAATTGCGGAGAGCCGCCACTCTCTGTTTTGTGCCGGGTGGTGAAGCCAGAGGAAGAAGATGACCATGGGCGTGATGTGGCCGCATCGTAGCCGCTCGTGTGCCGTGGCCGATTGGACTAGACCGAACGGGTATGCATCATGTCCGTCCGTGCACCATGGTTGATCAAACCAGTCTGATCGAAGGTTGCATCGCAGTCGTCCACTCGTGCCGAGGCCGATCAGATGCACCCGATAGGACGAGGCTGATCGCGCGGACGAGCCGTTTGGCCGCGCGTGCGTGTTGTGCCGAGGCAAGCTGGCCCGTTTAGCTGATTTAGTTTAAAATCGTTGCAGGCCACACTGTTCACTCCGGACTGGCCTGACACTATTCATTACTATAGCAAACACAGTTTAGCCGAAACCCTAGAATCCAAAATTACCTCGTTTCGACGCCGCAGATCCATTTTTGACCTCCTTTCCACCAAATTGAGCTCCAATAAAATCCAAACCCCTCCATTTGATTTTTTATTGCATTTTATTCCTTTTTATTTAAATTTTTTCCTAGCTTGATTAGACTCAAGCACAGGCTTATATTATTTTATATGTTTCCACTAGCTCTTGAGCTTTCCGAGGCGACCGTGCAAGGACCGAAACCGAGTAACAAAGTATACGAGATAGTAGAGTTCGCAGAGCAGCAAGGCAAGTTACAAGTTTCTGATCATATTGAATCCCATGAAATTTAAATTATTTAATTACAATATTTGCATTAACGTTATTTATGAAATGTTAATTAATTAAAACAAATGTTTAGAATGACATGCTAATTAATTATGTCCTACCACTTGAAAATGCCATGTTTAATGTGAGACCATATTCATCTTGACAACCTTAGCAATAATTAATTATTGTATAAATAACTGTAGTTTATTTCACTCAAAATTATGTACTACTAAGTAACTTGACTTTTGGCCAGTAGAATTGTTAAATGGTTCTAGGGTAAGGAGGCATCGTGGAAATCCATAAGATTGTCCTTGTCCACGACCTTATCCTCGAGTGGAGTTTCACTCAAAATTATGTACTACTAAGTGACTTGGCTTTTGGCCAGTAAAATTGTTAAAATGGTTCTAGGGTAAGGAGGCATCGTGGAAAACCATGAGATTGTCCTTGTCCACGACCTTACCCTCGAGTGGAGGCTTCAGCAGATGGGTACGGTTTTTGAATATCCATCTTTGGCTTTTGTTTAAAATGCTTGCAAATAAAATTGCATCTACTCGAATTAATAGAACCAATGTATTATCTTGTTTTGAATTTCCATGCAAGTAGATAAGTTAGGATTTACCCTTATGACTTACTGGGTACGGTTGTCCTCATTACTCGCTAAACAACAAATAGAAGAACAATGGAATTGCGACGACCAAGCTGTTGATGAAGCTTTAGAAGAACCTTGCTTTGCTGAGGATGACTAGTTTCAGGTCATAGATGCGATCAAGTTTGCCTGTGAAAATTTCTTTTATATTGTAAGATAACTTTGGGCTTGCATGCCCACTGTATCGAAGCTAGGTTGTTAAACCATATTTCTGCATTAAAGCTTGGCTCTTTTGTTGTAAGCATGTGTTGTTGTGGTACACGCTCATGTACAGTACTCCACATCTAAAAAGTCCTCGGTAGTTGTGGGGATCACAAGCGTCTCTAGAAATGAGGGCGTTACAACATTTCTTTTCACAAATGTGTTTCGTCTTGGGATCTCATTGATTCGGTTGAGATGTTGGGTTGATGGAGATGTTGGAGATTGCTTGCAGTTGCTGCACTCTCCGTTGCAACGGCTTTGTGAGCTGTGATGTGACAGTGACCTAATGTCGGTTGGCAAGTTGTCAAAAGAAAAGAAAACAAGTCGATCGGGCCAGGATGCATGAGATGGGCCAAGAATGATTTCTAGTTTAGGCTGTGGCTGTGACTTGCATTTGCCGCTCATGAGTGATTGCCGCAAAGACACCCGAGCTGCGCTGACGTCGTTGAAGAAGGCAGCACCGCTAGATCAAGTCACTAGAGGCGGTAGCCGTCGTCTGCGGCGGCGGCCATGGAGAGGCCACTTCCCATATGCGCGTGCAATCTAGTCATGGAGGGTTGTGACGATAAACCATATTAATCCAGGGCTTCTTTCGTAAAACATCCCCTCGCTGTGGCTCGATCCGGGCCACGGAGGATTGATCGGAGGGTTGACGAGTATGCGCATCTAGACCGCATTTTTTTTCCTGTGCGATCCAACCTGGGCTGCAGATTGAGCAGGTTTGGCTGGATCGGGTGGGACTTTTTAAGCTGTCCTCGAAAGGGCGGTGTGTGAAGAATCTAGATCCATCATTATGAATTAATGATATATTTTGGTATTAATAATAATCATATTATGAGGCTAATATTTTTTATGAGTTAGATGAATATATTATATCCTATGATGTTAAAGATTTTGGATGGCTTCATGTGTTAATTATCATCAAGTCAAGCAAATGATATAATGTGTTGACGACTAAAATCAAGGACCCGAAATTTAAGTGAGGATATTCGTCATCAAGTTTTAAGAGGATGCGTAAGATAAATGTATAACTAGTATAGACTAAATATATTTTTCTTAATTGTTTTGCTTGTCTTGGTGTTTGGTGAAAGATTGGATTGCTAGTGTAGTTTGCTGTACTATTAAGAGGGATCTTTACTAATAACTTGAGTGTATCATGTGTTGATAGCTCATTTGCTTTGCTCCAGCTCTCTGTGGTAAGATGCTATTATTTGTGAATGTGTTTTGTAAATACTTGAGACTCATACATAATCATTGTAACATGTGACTTAAGTTTACGAATGCGTTTTCAAATTATTTGAGATTACGTTAGTAATCCTTGTGACGTGATTCTAAAGTATGCGAATGTGTTTTGCAATTTATTGTGAATCATGTTTTTATCCTAATGTGCATGGTACTGAAATTTACAAATGTGTTTTGTAAAATTGTTGAAGTACATGCACTCTGTCTCTGCTAGAAAATGCAAGCCGGTACAACTAGCTCTTTTAGAGCGGTCAGATCGGGCATGCGTTATGACCGCCCTTTGTGTGGCAGTATGATCAGGCGGTTTGACCGGCCATGATATGACCAGCTGTAGCGACCCAGATTTTACAATCCGGAATCCACTGTGATTTTACTGCACTATTCCCTGGATCAGTAGATAGTGCTCACAGTTACAGTAATGAATATCAAAATACATATCATGCGGAAGCGTAAATAAAGCAATAGACTTACTCATGGGCCGATTATGCCGAAATCAACAAATTGCAGCAGCGGAATGAAGCACACAGGTGGGACCTTCAGGACATGCCCACAGACAGCCAACTGGAGGTTCGCGACCTAGCCCTTGACATCTCCATCTTCTCGGCCAGCTTGTCCAATCTTGTTGCTGAGGCGAGATGATTTGATTCCTGATTCTGAATTTTGTCGCAAAAGCGAGCGTGAGCACTCCGACCCCGTGCTCCGCGAGCCAATACACAGAATGCAAATAAATAGTATGCATGGCTTAACAAAGGAGAGGCTCGGGTTGTTTTATTTGCCATAAACGCGTCTAGTAGCATTTCTATTATTATATCACATTGTTGTTTTTGTGACCTAAAGACTCCTCACTGCAAATGACATCATCGACTTAATCCACCAAAGACTCACGCTCTTTATTAACTTCTGTCTAAGACTCCCAACAGCGATTGCCATAATTGACTTAATCCACCGATTTACACTTCCTTTATTGAGTGCTCTCTAAACTCCAAACAACATGTGTCATCCTCTACTCAATCCTCCGATCATATTCTTTCTGTATTGGTTGCTGTCTAAGACTCCAAACAGCAAGTGACATTATCCAATTACTCCACCGATTACACACACATTTTATATTCAGTGCTGTCTAAAACTCCAAACAACGAATATCATCAATTATTCAATCCACCAATCAAATGCTGCCTAATCCTCAAACAGCGAGTATCATAATCTATATAATACACCGAGCAATTACTGCCTAAAACATTATTTATCTAATATCACTTATTTATTCCCCCAATATCTTTTGTATTCTAAATACAATCCTTTTATTATTGATCCACAACCATAATTTGCTTTTCCAATATTCAACCTCATCTTCCATTATTTATCTCTACTATTTCACTAGTATCCATCCACCAAGAATACCATTGACCAAGTTTATACTCCAAGCATTATTACCTTACCTCCAAATTCTTAAAAATCAAATTCATCCATCCAGTATCTGATCAAAGCCTATTAATCCTATCATCGCCAACCACTCCCAGGAATTAATCTAGCAACTACCTTTTCACTCCCTAATTCTCCAACAATCATTTAAATCATCTATATGTCCTATATATATATATATATTCATTTTTAACTCCACCAATTTATTTCTCCCCAAATCCACACTAACATTATCCCTATTATGATCACATGAATCCACCAACTTCTTTATGCAATTACCATAAATAGCCATCTTCTTTTCTTACGACTCCATTTATTCTTCCCATATTTTATTTTATAAGAATAGAAATGCCACTAATTGAAATACAATACATAAAATTTCCTGAGACCTAGCAGCTTTGGAACAAAACATAATGTTCAAAGAAATATTAACATGATTTTCCATACATATGGCATCACACCATATGCCTAATATCACCATAATTTCTCCATACATACGACATCACACCGTATAACATCTTTCAGCGTTATAGCCGCTTAACTTACCACTGGGACGACACCCAGGACAACTCAAATCAGGGCCTTTCACTGCCCTCCACTTTTCCATTCCCACCCATAAAGTATTTTGAAATAGAACTATATCTGGTTAAGTTCCCATGTCCGCCCATGACCGTGGGCACGGCTATTCGAATAGTTTTAGACTCTGCAGAGTTTGCACACTTTACCCACAAGAGATAAATCCACTCGTTGCCCCACATGATTCCTTAGCCATGCGGTTGAGTAGACTATCACAGGACCTTTACAATGCATTTTTCCTAGCAGAGTTACGTCCGCTAAGGTTTCCACTTCCTCCGGGTACGACCACCCTTCCAGAAGCCCCCTCTTGCGCCGTCACGTCGGAGGATGTGGCCATCCTCTACCCGCCCGTGGTCACATCGGCGCAACTCTTACTAGGTCGATGCAAATTAGTTAGCTCTGCCTACACTTTGCCAGCTTGTGGTTGTACTTGTTGTACACTGGAAGGTCATCACAAGATTCAGTCCTTAGGGTATCTGGGCGGTTCTACCACAAACCACACTCTCGTGCACACCTGCACCATACCCCCGAACCATCCGCCCAGACCAATAAGCAATTTGAGATTTTTGGGAGTATAAAATAACCATATCCAACATACACCAGTCATTACCACCATGACTGCCCAACCAACTTTTCTCATGATTAAAAGTGATGCTTGGGCGCTCTCGCGCCCATGAGTATCTAAACAATACTAAGCATGGCATATAATTACGGACTTATTTTCGAAAGGTCATTATTATAATTTTGCTAGGGCGACAAGGTTCTCATGTTCAAATATTCCAAAGGAGGAGCAATATTAATCAAGTTAGATAATAGGCATTTAACTAGAATTCTAAATTAAACATGTATTTGCATATAAATTAACAGCATGCAATTTGATAATTTAAACAAAAGTAATTTGCAGAAAATGTAGGTTCAATATGATCAAAGTATTGACTCGCCTGGCGCGGTTTACCGCGGACTTGAGCTCACACGATGTTTTCTCTTGAGCTTCTATTCTTTAACTTCACTTTGCTAACTGTGCTTGATCCGTGGATTCTCCAGGACTCCGGTTTCTAATTACGCGGTAGACGACCGAATCCAAATAAAAGCAAATAACTCAAAAGATCCAAATAAATCTAAATAAACTCAATTTAGTTTTACTATGAGTTAATGGGTGATTCGAGTGATTAGGGCAAGATCTGCGGTAGGGTACGATGATCTGATCTTTTTATTAACAATTTCTTTTATTATTTTTGTAGTCATCAAGGAAGTTACACGAGTTAGGAACATATGAACCAGTGTGCAAGATTAGAGGAGCATTATTTTGTCGAGCGCTCATTTCCAGGGCATATGCTATATAAAAGTGATATATGCGCTTTTTAGCTTACCGAATTAATCTTATAGCCTATGTTTATAGCATTTGTGGTATGATATTTTATGTACCTTCTTTTATCACTAGGCTAAGTTTTATTTGAATTGGGGTCTATTTATTCGAGTCCTAGTTTGTTATATAAATTTATGTTCAGTATTACTATTCATCTAAAACTAACATTATGAGTGATTAAAGTCACTTTTATTATCTTACATTTATCTTAGCTACTATTAGGCTTACCTTCACTTCTAATTTAAGTCTAAACCTAGATATCTGGGCAAAGCTTGGTATACAAGGTTATATTGCAATATTTGCTATTTCAGCAAAACCTACTGCTAAAATTTATTTAATGAAAGCATGTTGAATATTGGGCATAGAATAATGATTAAGGTCTAAATCAGGCTATGGTTAATCCTATAGTTTTCACTAATATACAATGGCTTAGGTTTTATTTCTTTAGACCACACTCACTTCTAAGTCATCATTTCATAGGGGCACATCCTAACAATATTCTTTCTACACCTTTAGTTAATAAGTATGAGTTAAAATAAATGGTCAAAGCATATTATATTATTATTGTTACTATTTTTCTTTTAGCATATGATAATTAACTTATGATTAAAATATTTAGAAAGCTCATTTTGTATCCTGATTAATTTTTGTACCTTGTATATATTTATTTCATATTTTTTATGGGTGTTTCTCTTTATCAATGCCTTATCTAATTTATAGGTTTAAAATAAAGAATGGGAGCACAATCATTCATATATGATATTTAATTCAATTTAAATCTTACATAATCTCTTGTTGCATCCTGATTAAATTTACTATCTCCCTTGGATTATTTTCCTATTTTTCCTTAAGTTTTACTAATTAAGATGGAACACTAGCAGTCAAAATAAAAAGGAAGTAAAATGGGCAGCGAGTGGATTCGAACACAGGATCTGCTGACTAACGTATGGTTCAGTTAACCACTGGGCCATTGCCCATGTACTGACTGCATGAAGGGAACTAGTAGCTACATACCTCCTATGGCTAGGGCAAAACAGAGCACCTCCGGCGGCCCTCGGTGGTGGACTCGCCGGCGGTGGTCGGCGGCCGGGGAGGACAAGATGACCCACAAAATGGGTTGTCCGGGGAACGGGGAAGCTAGTGGTGGTGTCTAATCGGCCGGAGCGGCGGCGAGGTGGGCGAAAGACAACGTGGGGCGGCCGGCGACGAGGTCATCAATGGCGACGGCGGCCGGAGGGAAAGAAGGGAGGAGCCCAAGTGGTGTGAGCTGGAGGAGGGTACGGGTATCCTTACCGTGCGGTTGGCCGAGGCGGAGGGGCGCTAAGGTTGGCCGGCGACGGGAACCCGGGGCGGCGTGGGCACGCGCACGACGCCGGCGACGTACAGGCGGCGAGGGTGTTGGCCGAAAGTCGGGAAAGCTTCGGGGTGCTGGGACGCCGCTCTCACTGCGCGGAATTGGTCGGGGGTTCACTGAGGGAGGAGCGACGGTGAAAACGGCGGCGGCCGGCCGGAAACGAAGAGGGGCATGGCGCGGCCAGCGCAGAGCGATGTTTTCCAATTAAACCATGGAGGAAGTAGCTGTGGGGGAAAGGCACCATATGACGCGGACGCTTTTGCGCGGGATGCACTGGGTTGGCCGGGGACGCACGGGAGCACGGCGGCGGCCGCGCGCAAGAAGGCATCGGGAACAAGGGGAGGCGCAGGGAGAAATGGGGGGGGCTGCTTTGTAGCGCGGGAGAAAGCGCCGGCTTGGCGTGGAGTGACGGCGTGCGAGGCTTGGGCATGAGGTGACGGGGGCCGGTGGGGTTTGCGCTGAGGCGGCAGGGCGTGGGCGCGGGGTTCGGCGCGTGGCAGGGCGAGGGGACGGGTCGGCGCAGCGCAGAGTGTGGCAGGCAGCGTGCTCTGGCGGGAGCGGCGCTGAGCAGAGAAAAAGGGGAGAGGCGACGTGGAGGTTGCTCAGCCATGGAAGAAGGGAGGAGGAGGGAGAAGCCAGCACGCTGAGGGAGAAGAGAGATCGGGGCAGGGGCCAGGGCCTGCGCGCAGAGGAAAGAAGGGGGAGAGAGAAGAAAAGGAGGGGCCCACGGTCAGTGAAGAAAAGAAACAAAGGGAGGAGGGGAGAGAGAAGGGCTGGGCCCATATGTAATAGGGAGGAAAAAGGCTTTGCAATTAGAATTCTTGGTTCAAATATCTAGCTACAAAATCTATTATTTCTCTATTTTCTATTTTATTCAGTTTGCCCTCAGATTTCGATTTTGACATTATTTTGCTGTGAATTGTATATATATATATACATGTAAATTCTGAATATCCCACCTTGGATTTTAATGGGCATATTTTAATATTTTATTGTCCTGAACTTGAATTCAAGACGTTGGTATTTTGAATTTCATGATCTGTAATGACATATTTCCATTTTTGGCATTATTAATATTAGTTTTATTTTTCGAGGTTTTCTTAAATTTTTGGATCGTCCACCAAAATTCAGAAAATCACCATAAAATCCAAATTTCAGCAGAACATATTGTAAAATAATTTAAAAACTTTATATTTTCAAATTCGAATTTTTCAGGATGTTACACCAGCTCATGTCAAGCAGTCAAATTGGTTCCATGAGAGCGGTATGACCAAAATTGCGGTACAACAATGCATGTGTTATCGGTAATATTTTTCAGATAGCACTATTTTTGGAAATCGATCGAGCGGTTCAACTTGCTTGTGTGGCGATCTGACTGGACCTAGAGGCAGCACCAGACCTTGTGTGGGTGGTAGTATTGATAGCGGGTGTGATAACTAGTTTTCTAGCCACTGTAGAGGAGCGGCAGTACTAGCCATTAGTTGGTGGTAGTGCTGACCATAGGCTAATTTTGTTTATTTCTTGCTCCAATGACTAGTTTCTTGGTGTGGGGTATAAATACCCCCTTGTGGCCAGTTGGGGACAAGTTGCTGGTGCCCTATTCTCCATCCTTGAGTTAAGAGCAAACCCACTCACCTTTTGTATGCATGTGTTGCACTTGGTGATGAATTTCATATCCATTGAGTTTTGGCACTTGATTCGTTTAAGTAATCAATATGGAGGTATTGTGGTCTGGTGACCTTCTCAAGAAGTTTGTAAGAAGGCCCAGCATGTTGTGAATGTTGGAGATCATCTACCCGAAACGGAAAAGAGCTACCATTAGTGGAATTGAGGTGCTTGGTTTAATTTGTGGAGCCGGTCCAATTCGTTTGGGCCTACCTCGATGTGAATTGGGAGAAACGGGTAAATTTTTGAACACCACGGTAAAACATCGTGCGTGAGTTGTGGTTTGCTTCCTTATGTTTATTTATATTCTTGCAATTTATATTCATATAATTGAATTGATTGCTTGTTATACTAGAATTGCAAAACCCACTAAATGGGTTGAGCAAAACTTGCAACTCAAGACTCAAGCATTGAATGATCTATTTAACGCTTTGAATGCGGATATGTTTAATAGAGCGAGCAATCTTGAGAATGTTCATGATGTTTGGAAATCCATGAGAGAACATCCTCGGTCAAGGAAACTGAATAGCATAATTTAAGGATCAAATATGAGAATTTTACTATGTTGTCTCATGAGAGCATCAATGAGATGTATTCTAGATTGAACAAAATAGTAAATGAGCTTAAGGACTATCTTGTGAACTAACCAATATTGATATTGTGCGTACGATGCTTAGGGCTCAACCGAAAAAATATGAGACATTAGTGACATTATTCCTCAACTCCTCCGAATTATTAACATGACGCCTACTGGTCTCTTTGGAAATCCCATTACTATTGAGATGTACAACAAGGACAAAGAGAGGATCAAGAAGATATCCTTATCATCAAGCAAGAAAATTCATGCATTCAAAGCCAAGCATGGGTCAAGTGATGATGAGGCCGAGGCATATCAAGATGAAGGCACCGATGAGAAAATGATCACTCTCATAAGAAAAATAAAGAAAATCATGAAAAGAGGTGGCATCAACGCCGCCAGAGAACCAAGGTGCCGCATCGGTCATTAACTAAAATACGCTAAATTAAGTATTGGTTGGACTGTCAATAGCAGGCACATGCAGGAATGGCAACGGGGCCATTCCCCGGCGGGGAGTGGCTCCCCGTCCCCGCCCCCCGCCAGGAAAATTTTCCCCGCTCCCCGTCCCCGTCCCCGGTCGCGGGGACACAATCTCCCCGTCCCCGGCCCCCGTCGGGGATCCGGGTCCCCGATGGGCCTCCGCGTCGCCGCCTGGACGGCCTGGAGCCTCCGCGCCGCCGCCGCCTGGACCCTGGAGCCTCCGCGCCGCCGCCGCTTGGGGCTTCCGCGCCGCCGTCGCCTGGGGCTTCCACGCCGCCTGGACCTCTGCGCCGCCATCACCTGGGGCTTCCGCGCCGCCTGGACATCTGTGCCGCCGCCGCCTGGGGCTTCCGCGCCGCCGTCGCCTGGGGCTTCCGCGCCGCCGTCGCCTGGGGCTTCCGCGCCGCTGGACCTCTGCGCCGCCGCCTGGGGCTTCCGCGCCGCCATCGCCTGGGGCCTCCGCGCCGTCGTCGCCTGGGCTGGGGCTTCCGCGCCGAACGGGGAACGGGGACGGGGAATAGGGGAACGCCCCCGCCCCCGCTTCACCCGATGGGGGGAGTTCCCCCCCCAAATCCCTCCCCGCGGGGGAGCAAAATCCCCCCATCCCCGTCCCCTAATAGGGGAATTCCCCGACGGGGAACGGGGAATGGGGCCCGTTGCCATCCCTAGGCACATGCCCCTTAATCTAAATTCACTTTTATTGAACCCTTAATCTGAACCTTCAATTAGATGATTCAACTAAGCAAAATAGAAAAAAATTTACTAGTGAAAAATTAAGATCATGCATGCAGCACTAGAGAGTCCTGGCAAAGTACCTGTACTAAAAAAAAAAGGGTCTTGGCAAAGTAGAGCAGCGGCCGTGCACTAGAGAGAAGAAAGAAAAAGATCTTGGCAACTCACCAGTCTTGATAGAAAAGATCAGGATCTGATATACCCTGGAACGTTGATCCCGCACGCACGGGGAAATGGTTGAAATCAACCTGAGCATAAAATCACAAGTTTTTTGGCGAGAGACACGTAGGAAATAAAAGGTCGAGCTGAGCTGATCACGCACTTTCTCGGTTCTTTTTTTTCCTCGACGTTCTACACTCCGTGTTTTTTAAAATTTAATCATTAATAAATCTAAAATTATTCATATATAAAAACTACATTATTAGATTTACCGCTAAAAGTAATTTTTTATAATATTATAGTTTTATTAGTAAAGCTGTAAAAATATTCTCAGAGTTATCGTTGATTCTTCGTGTGTCGCAAGTTGCAACTTGCGAGACCAATTTGACTTTATACAATAATCGGCCTAGTGTCTGGTGTAACGTCTCTGTTTTTGGGAACAGGAACGCCATTGCTTTCTGTAACAGCCCAGGAGTTCAGTTACGGACAAAAGAAATATCATGCCTGCTCATGAACATTTAAAATGAGTTAATTTAATTAAAATAAGACTTAACAGTCAATCTTAACAATTTTTAAGGGCGTCCAAGCCCAAAACTTAACTTACAATCAGAAGAATCAAAGAAAACTCCACAGAAATACTTGAGTGCGATCGTATCCCTAACACAAAACTTGTAACATCCTGCTTTTCTCTTGATCTTTGTGGTGGTGGAAAGGTACAGCAAGATTGAGTACAACCAACCGTACTCAACAAGTCACATGAGAAAATGCTATATAACTACTTGCCAGGATTTCCAAAGGATGGGGACATATAGGTTTGATTAAATAGCTGTGGATGCAGTTTTATTTGTAAACACTTTTAAACACAAAAGAACAATAACTTCTTAAGGAATTGGGGTTTCAAAACTTGATTACTAGACTCCAACATTTCCAAATCTATTTTTATGCTTCGCTATTGAAATCACCCATTAAATACAGCTTCATTTATCGGAAACACGGTGTATTCGAATACCATTAATCAATGACTCTGCAGAGCTTCCTAACTTTACCCACAAGATTCCTTAATCACTGCGTCAAGGTTCAAGAAAATAAGGATTTTCATTGCTCAATTCTTTATATAGCCTCCACCCAGTAGGCTTTTGATCTCAACAAGCTCGGGTGACCCCGGGCATGCCCAACTTATCGTAGCCCTACCGTTGTGTGGTTAACCACCTTCTATATGGACCCACTTAGCCTCTCTCGTACGGACTCACACTTGGCCTCCCGCCGCCCATGTAGAGGTTCAATCGAATTGGATCAGTTACTAGACCAGGTTTGACGAATCAACGCTTGTGGTTGGGCGATCACTATGTTCTTTACTCATCATAAGGGTCTAATCCTTATATTTTTCACTGAGGAAACCTCCTCCCACAAACCCATATTTAGTGCCCGCGGTACTGCCACCAATCCACAACCCATGCCTTCACCCTAGGATAAGGTCATGGGATCCGATAGCCTCGTGGCCTCCAGCAATCCTTTCTTATCCTAGAACTATTTTCCAAAATTCCACCAATAAATGCTAAGCCTTTTAATGGTGGAAAAATTCGTTGAGTACATAAACTATCATGATTACAATATTAATATTTTTAATATTACTATGTCTTGTCAATATGAATATGGCCATAAATTTGCACTGGGCTTTTTTCGGATGGTAGGATATAACTAATATCATGTCATTCTAAACAGTTATAATACATGAACTAACAACTTGTAAATAACATAATGAAAGTACTGATAAATAAATAAAGGAATGTAGGTTCAATATGATAAAAAACATGTGACTTGCCTCTTTATCTATAGCCTCTGAACTTTACTGTAGTCTTCAGATTGGATACCGACTTCTTTAATTGCTCTTGTAGTCCTTCTATTGACTAACTCGTGTGGTCCGAGTACTAGCGTGGAAGACGAATACAAATGAGTTCCTGCTTTGCAGAACGCAAGCTGGGAACAAAATACAATTAAATAACCAAAAAGACATAAAGAAGGTAGGTGGTGTGATCAGAGTTTAGGCGGTGGGTGGTTTGGCTCAACGGGATTGGAATTAGGTTAGGTGGGTTCGAGATGTCCAAGGATGTATATAGGCGTGTATGGATTTCGGTGAACGGCTGAAGGTGTGGATGGTATCGGATTTTTAGGTTGGGATATTTATCTGGGTTGTTTAGAGCTTTACCAGAGTCTACAGTGGAAGAGCGAAGTTGGAAAGGTGTAGGCGGGCTCAAGACGATAAAAAGGGCATATGTGTTTTTAGAGTTTCGGCGAACGATAAGAGTTCGGACTATATTAGGATTTAGTGTTTGGAAATATGTTTTAGTGGTTTTGAGTATTATTGATCAAAATGGATGTATTTTGTATTTTTGGGTATGGATGAACAATGACGGGTATGAACTATTCATTGCGGGTTTGGCACTATTTATTCCAGGTCGGTTACTATTCATAATGGGTCGGTTGCTACAGTATCAGGTCTGCACTATTTGCTAACGGGTCATATGCTACAATAACTGGGAAATAGGGGAAATGAAAATCAAGAAAATCTCGAGATGTGGTGCATGGAAATGAAAACCGGGGATATGGGTGGACTCCTGGGGACGAGGGGGTTTCATTTTGATGCTCAGTGGAAGTCGACAAGCTACGGTTGGCCGACGGCAAGGTGGTTTCTTCTCGGGGCATTTGGATGGCACGGGAGCTACATGAAGGTTTTTTCCTTCTAATTGGTTGCTTTTTAACCATCTGGGGATGGTCACGGTGGCTTGGGTGGCTGTGGTTTGAGTTACGAGGGCTTGTAGTGAGCTGTCCATGGTGAGGTGGTGTGACCTAGCGGGGAAGCTAGTCGCCGGTGGGCTACAAGACTTGGCAAGCTAGGGCATCTCTTTGGAAAATTTACTAGGAGTACAAGGATGCTACCGACGAATTGAAAGAAAATTGACTACACAAGGAGAATTGAATTAGCGGCTTACTTGGGGAAATTCCGGTGAAGACAATGACACGACGGTCGGCAAGAAGAATTGGGGTGTGCTAACAACTATTGTTCGCCAACGGAATTCACAGGAGGGGCTTGGGCCTTTTATAGCGAGCTTAAGGCGGTTTGGGAGAGGCGGTGGTGAAAATATCCAAGGCGGCAACAAATTCGGGTTTGGCTTTGTCCAGTGTCGATCAGGGACCTTCGAGAGGTGTCGTCAGGCAAGCTGCAAAGGGGTGGCAACGACGAGATGGTGCGGGAAAGCGCGAGAGCGAGTGAGAAATCAGGTGGCGACAAAACAGGGCGACGACGGGATATTTTCGATGTGAATAGTGGACGCGCACGGAGGAACGACAGAGATCGAGATCGCTTGGTAGTGAATTTACGACAGGGATGGCGGAGATGGGTGCAAGATTAGACTAGGATTCAAGAGGAATCAAAATCAAGTAAAATTCAAATTCTTTTTGGAATTTTTGGTTCTGTTTCATCTGGTGACATAAAACAAGGGCTTAGATTATGGTAGGTGATAGCTGCGAACGTAAACACAAAAGAAATCAAATGGAGAATACGTATTTTACTTCTCTTTGATAGAAAGAGAATTGTCCTGTCCGAAACTAACCTCTAGGGCTCTGACGGCAATTTCTCGCCTCTTTTCTTGATTCGCTTATTTTTATTTGTTCTTTTGTTTGGTCTTTTTCGATGTCTTAATTACTAATTTGCTCACACAAGGAATAGCGGTGTGGTGTTTGGTTCGACGGTGAATCCTAATATATGAGATGGTATGAATGCACTTCACCTTTCTCTTAATATTAATGTATAGATGATAATGTATGTTATCCGAATTTAATTTCTATTCTATGTTAATTCGGATGCAAATGAATATATATGAGATGAACTTGGTGTAAATTAAATCACGTACTTCCTAACTGAATACCATTGTATTGCAATTGCTTAGTTTTTGAAATGGTTATTTGGTTGAGACATGAAATTGTATATTTGTTGTAATTCGTATTGTCGCTATTATGTAATGTAAATTGTAATATTTTTATTTGACTTGATATAAATTCTAATTATCGCTCGATGGATGTAATTGATTTACCCTATACGGATTGTAATTAATTAACTATTGTACCGTGGATTGATATATTCTCTATTTGAGTTGAATACTCTTAATTGTTGTACAATTAAATTTAATTTTTCTATCTAGTTTATGAAAATCGCTTTTGTCCTCGTCGATGAGATTGTGAAAGCAACGTATTTGTTTATCGTGTGTTGATTTTAATCTATACAGAGATAAAAAAAAATTTAAATTCCCTTGTATTTTAGATCATTAGTTACCTAGTTAATCCCACCTAACGTCGTAACTCGTCACTTACGGTTGATCAAGGTGTGGGTCGTTACACGCACGCACGGGGAAATGGTTGAAGTCAAGCTGAGCACGTTTTTGGCGAGAGACACGTAGGAAATAAAAGGTCGAGCTGAGCTGATCACGCACTTTCTCGGTTCTTTTTTTTCCTCGACGTTCTACACTCCGTGTTTTTTAAAATTTAATCGTTAATAAATCTAAAATTATTCAGATATAAAAATTACATTACTAGATGTACCGCTAAAAGTATTTTTTATAATATTATAGTTTTATTAGTAAAGCTATAAAAATATTCTCAGAGTTATCGTTGATTCTTCGTGCGTCGCAAGTTGCAACTTGCGAGACCAATCTGACTTCACACAGAAACCGGTCTGGTGTCTGGTGACATAAAACAAGTGCTTAGATCATGGCAGGTGATAGCTGTGAACGTAAACGCAAAAGAAATCAAATGGAGAATACGTATTCTACTTCTCTTTGACAGAAAGAAATACGTATTCTACTAGGACTACTTTCTAAAAATACACACGTATACATTGCCGGTATACACATCAGCGCAGCCGGGGCCACACGCCCCCCTTCGGGATAGACCCACGCCGACCATCGCGTCATCCACCCGGGGGCCACGTCACCCACTGACATCTCGGGCCCACTCTTCAACCGCCTCCACCTTAATAGTCTTGCGCGCACACTGACGTAATGGAAAAGTAGAAGCGAAACCTTATCCCCCTCTTCTCCGGCTGACCACCGGGCCCCACTGCGCCCGAGGAAGATTCTAGCCTTCGGTGCCGCCCCTTCCGGAGCCTTAGGGAACGTTCTAAGCCGGCGCCATGATCGTGTCGGCGCTCGCGACGGCGGTGGGCATCAACCTGGGCCTGATCGTGCTCCTCGCTGCGGCCTACACGCTCCTCCGCGGCCGTCCACCGTACGTCGCCGTGTACTCCCCACGCCGCCCCTACGCGCCGCTCGAGCCCTGGATCGCCGCCGCGTGGCGCCGCTCCGAGGACGACATCCACGCCGCCGCCGGCCTCGACGGCGTCGTCTTCGTCCGCATCTTCGTCTTCAGGTCTCCCGCCCCCGAAACCCCCTCCCCTTCTCCTCTCCACTCTGGTTGGGTCCGTTTCCTTCGTTTGGTTTGCTGAATTAGGCGTGGTGCGGGGTTTGTGGTATGGTGCAGCATTAGGGTTTTCGCGGCGGCCGCGCTGGTGGGGGTTGGGGTGCTGATGCCGGTGAATTTCCTGGGGGACCAGCTGCGGTCAATCGACTTCGCCGATCTGCCCAACAAGTCCGTCGATCTCTTCAGCGTCTCCAACGTCCAGGACGGGTCCAACAAGTGAGCAATTTTGAACTCCATGATGCTTAATTTAGTGCAATTTTTGGGGTTTTACAGGGTTTTGGTTAGTGTCTCAAGGTGAATTTTACTGGTGAATTAGCTCCCTGGTATTTACTGTTTAGTTTAGTTTTGTAACTAAGGTTGTTTATGTGCTTGGTGTTAGGAGGGTAAGAGCCTGTTTGTGTGCTCTGTTTGGTGTTAGGAGGGTAATTCTCTTGGTCCTGTGGTTCTCCTTTTAATTTCATGGAATGCTTTGTTGTGCAGTTGTGCTAGTGCTTGTTGAGGCATGCAGTAGAAGCTTAGTTTTTAGTTTGGAAAAAGTCAATATAATACCCCAAACTTTGCCCGAAAGTCCGTCTAGCACTCTAAACTATGAAACCGGACATTTGACCCCTGAATTTTGCAATTCTGTACAAGTAACACCCTGACTCGGTTTCGGATGGTGGTATTGCCCGTGTGACGTGATGAGTGGGCGGTTTTAACACGTAGGATGACACATTGGTCAAGTTTAGATAAATAACAGGTGAGGTCCACATGGCCTTCTCTCCCAAATTGAAATAGGGAGAGAGGAAACTATATAGGGCGGTGGCCATGGAAGCACAGCTAGGAGCTCGGTGGGGGAGAAACACTTGTGGGCTACACATGTCATTGACCTAACTTGGCCAGCATGTTATCTTACATAGCAAAACCGTCTAGTCATCACGCTACGTGGGCGATACCACCATGAGAAACTGGGTCATGGTGTTATTTGAACCGGATTACAGAGTTTGGAGGGTTAAATATCTAGTTTCATAGTTTGGGGGTGCTAGATGGACCATCAAACAAAGTTTGGGGTGTTATATGGATATATTCCTTTTAGTTTAGGATGCTCAATTTGATAAGAAGTTTGCTTTTCTGAGGGCTTGTCTAGTGCCATAAGCCTGATCGTCAATCTGCATTGTTCACTATATGACAAAATTATTGTGCTTTCATCGTATTAAATGGCTAGTTTAACGAAAATCAGGAAGCTACTTCAAATATCTTCTGCTTTGCCATAGCAAAAGAATGTTTGTAAGATGTAGATTGAGAAAACATGTTGTAGCTCTGTTAAAAAAAAGGAAAAAATGTTGTTATTAGTACTTAGAATTTGACGTAGATGATATGGAACAATTCCAATCATGGGTCTGCATGTCGTGGCATTCTCCATGGCTTCATGATGATGCTAATCATTTGACAGGAGAATGAGTTGATATTTGTATTGGAAATTATCTTCCTTGTTGAGCTAGCAATGCATACTCATTACCTGTGGCAATGTGGTTGACAGATTGTGGCTTCACTTTTCTGCTGTGTATGTCATAACCGGAGTTGCATGCTACCTACTTTATTATGTAAGTAACTTAACATTTTTGCTTATTTTGGTTACCTAGTGCTAGATAAGATGCTTTGCGTGTATCTTTTGTTTTTTTAATAAGATGTTTCCCTGTATATAAGAGTATTAGTTGAATCCATTTTAATTCATCATCTTCTTTTAATTGATGCATGCTCGTTGGATCTGACATACGTTTCGTACATTCATGTTTGTAAAGTTCTCCTTTGGTGTTTTACTGGTTTCGCATCTCTATTGAAGCAATATTTTATGCTTTCTCTTTGCAGGAATACAAATATATTGCCGGCAAGAGGCTTGAGTATTTTATGACGTCAAAGCCACTACCTCAACATTTCACAGTTCTTGTTCGAGCTATCCCAATAACTGATGGTAGTTCTGTCAGTGATGCTGTTGATAAGTTCTTCAAAGAGTATCATTCATCCACCTACTTGTCACACACTGTTGTTCATCAAACTGGCAAACTTCGCCGCCTTCTTGTGAGATACAATTCCTTTTGATACTTTTGTGTTGCTTCATTATGAACAGATTCACATGCTTCAACAATTATTCTAATGAAACACTCATATGGGTTGTCTATTGATTGATTTCTTGCATTACATATGGGTTGTTGGGCTTTATATTGCATGGCAAATACTAGCATGAGGTTTGTAAGACCTGCATTTTGTTCCTGTTATGATCAACCTTTGCCTTCTGACTTTACTTTCTAGTCTTTTTGAATTTGTTACAACTATGAGCGTGTTCGTATTGGCTACGGCTGATAACTTTTGGCTGCAAATGAATAATAGTGGCTGAAAGAAGTGGCTTTTAGAAGGAGAGCACGAGTGGTGGGAAAAGTGAGGGAGAGATGCGTGCACAAGACGGGAGCGAGAGAAGTGGGGCGCGTGATGCGTCGGTGACTCCTTGCCTTTTCCTTGGAGCGATAGGAATGGGGAAGCCAGGTGTTCATATTGGTTTCTGGTTTCTCTAAGTAGAAATTAGAAGTAGAAGCCAATGCGAACACCGTCTTTAGCAATTCAGCTTATTTTAAATTGCTATTGTATTTTGCAACATGATATCCATAATATACTTAATATGCAATATTTGTATCAATCAAATTGCTTAGACATATGATTCGCCGCAAGCTTACTGAACAATTACGTTCTTACTTCCTACAACCAATATGTTTGCTGACATATACATGTACTGATTTTACCTTGAAGGGGTATATTGGATGGCGTGTTTGGTCGTTGAAGTGTTGTCTAGATCCATGCTCTCACAAATACATAAATTAATTTCTAATTTACTATATATACATGCCAAGAGAGAGAGAGAGAGAGAGAGAGAGAGAAATAAATTTATGCCATGAAATTGCTGTAAGTTACACTGATTACATATATTGTTTGTTATCCTCATTTGATGTATCATGTTTTCACCTTTTTACGATTATTTATTTTCATGGGAACAAAAAAAAATCTCATCACATTTGGATGCATCTGAAAGTAATGGTAGGCTAGTTTGTTTGCTTTGCTACCTTGAAATCTCTAACCACCCCACTTCTATATTGATATAAACTTCATAAGGAATACTTCATTCTAACTTGCTGAGCGTAATCTCCCTCTGTTCGATTCCTGTCCAGAATGATGCTGAGAATATCTGCAGTAAGCTTACCAACTTAAAATCTGTACGACATCTTTCTGAAGACCGTCCAAGAAAATTTCTCGGATTATTTGGCAGAAACGATCTTGGAAAATATCAGAAAAGGCTGGAATACATAGAAGAAAATGTTAGAATTGAACAATCAGATGCTACTAGGAGCAGACAGGTGCAGGTTTCTCTTTTTTTTTTTGTCTCGGTCAAGTTAATTATGATGTGTTGAATTGCTTATCTATACTTACTGCTCAATTTTTCCCCAGTTGATCTTTGGTTCTGACACTCATAGAATGCAAACACAAACATTTTGATAATATCTTATCTATACTTATTGCTTCATATGTCTCCAGGAAATTCCGGCTGCTTTTGTTTCATTCAAATCTCGATATGGTGCTGCAAATGCAATTTACATTAGGCAATCAGACAATCCAACTGAGTGGCAAACTGAGCATGCTCCCGATCCTCATGATGTTTATTGGCCTTTCTTTTCTACATCATTCATGGAAAGATGGATATCCAAGTTCATAGTGTTTGTAGCTTCAACTCTCCTGATAATTGTCTTTCTCCTAGTTTCGGCATTTGTTCAAGGACTCACCTATATGGAACAGCTAGAGACATGGTTGCCTTTCCTGAGGAACATACTGGAAATGTTAGTTTTCGTTCATGAATTGATATTTGTGTTTTCATCAGTCCTGTATTTTGTTAATTTGGAAGAACCTTGTCATTACTTTTGAAGTTGATCAGCATACAGTAGTCAAGCACTCAAGCATATGTTCAGATGCTGAATTGGTGATACTAGTGCTAGCTAGTCCATCATGTTGGTTGTACTTTATCTAATGTATTGCACAACAGAATGATCTAGCTAACTGACCTTTGTTTTATTTGGCCCTTGCAGAGCTGTTGTCAGTCAAGTAGTTACAGGATATCTTCCCAGCGTCATTCTTCACTTTCTTTCCTCTTATGTGCCCTCAATAATGAAGCTATTTTCAACCATGCAAGGATTTGTTTCTGTTAGTGGGATTGAGAGAAGTGCTTGCAACAAAATGCTTCGGTTTACAATATGGAGTGTGTTCTTTGCAAATGTCCTTACTGGCTCAGTCTTAGGTCAACTCGAGATATTCCTTGATCCGAAGGAAATACCATCAAGACTTGCAATTGTTGTACCAGCACAGGTAGAGCATGCACTTCTTGATTGCCTTCATGATGTAGTTTAGTATTTACATGACAAGTAGTGTTCTTCTAGAAAGTTATCACGAGTTGCTTTTGGGAACACATTATGACTTCTAAGCTTGATGTGGTATTGACAATTTCTTTCCTATGGACATGATATACTTACACTGACACGGACAAGGGTTTCCTTTGTTTCTTGAATCAATGGCCTTAGTAGCAGGCAGGCAACCTTATCCATTGTAAATACTCTCTGTTTTGTAGACATCCTTCTACTATGGGTACTTTAGTGTAAAACCTGCTTCCTAAAACAATTAGTAGTTGTGCAGTATGGTATTATTCTCAAGTCTTACTGTGTGTTGCTAAGCTGTCCTTGGTTTATTGTTTGTTCTACAGGCATCTTTTTTTATTGCATATGTGGTGACATCATGGACAAGTATAACGTCAGAACTCACTCAAACCGCTGCCCTTTTGTTTCATTTGTGGGGGAACTGTGCAAAATGTTGCAAGAGGGATGACTCTGAACCTCCATCAATGCCTTACCATAGTGAAATTCCTCGGATTCTCTTGTTTGGACTGCTTGGACTGACATACTTCATTGTAGCCCCACTTATCATCCCATTTATATTGGTTTATTTCTGCCTTGGCTACTTTATATTTCGTAATCAGGTGAGAACTTTGCAGTTTTTTTTACCTGCTTTACGCGTTGTACTGTCATGTCCTGTTCATGAAATCTTGAATTTGGAAAGTGACCTACTAATTTGTTTGACATTGGCATAGGAATTCTTGAATTTGGCTGTCAGTAATTTAGGATTGCAATGATTAGTTCAATAATGATACCATGAGGTGCAGATGAAATCATGATGACGTGGGTGCAAGGCATATGGTGCCATTTTCTTAGTATGTTTAGCGCATAATCTAAGTGTTATTTCCTGGAAGATGATTTAGATCATTTAGTGATGGAATTCTGTAACATTTTTTTTTCTGAAAGACATGCAACCCTGATGAGTCTTGAAGCTTTTAGGTAGAAAACTTGAGGATATATGAGGATGATTTAATGATAGTCAAATTTGAATCTCAATGCATGCTTGGATAAGAAAAGAGGAATTGTGGATCTCTTCAATACTTTTTAGTTTGATTAGACAATACTTCCATGAATACCTGGGAAGTTGACATTAGTATATCAAATGCCCTGGTTACACCAGTTCTGAGAAGTGATTACACTGTTGAAAATGCTAAACAAAAGCCTCATATTCTACAAGTGGATTATTTTGTTTGCTGGATAAATGTGTCAGACTGGAAAACCAGTGCTTCAATTCAAATGCTCTTTTTTCTAATGTAGTTAGTTAAGTAGTGTTATTACCATGTACGTGTTATAGAAATACTTTAGCTCTCACTCCCAACTTTTTTGACTAGATGGTGCAGTTCTCATGTGAACTTTGTCATTCATCAGTTTAGGGGTGTACACTTTGTAACTTTGCATAGTACAAACGCAGCTTTTTAATGTATATTCGCCCAAGTATGATACCGGTGGAAGATTTTGGCCTATCGTGCACAATGCAACAATATTTTCCCTGGTGCTGATGCATATAATTGCGATTGGAGTATTTGGGTTAAAGAAACTTCCTCTCGCATCAAGTTTGCTGGTGCCTCTTCCAGTGCTGACACTTCTGTTCAATGAATATTGCCGGAACCGATTTTTGCCTATCTTCCAAGCATATTCTACTGAGGTACTATTTTCTGTAGTTTTGCATTTTGTCCAGGCATATCATGCCATTCTCTGTATGCATCTTTTTACCAACACCCGTGAGTGTTTGATCATTCTGATTCTTTAGCTGTCACTTCTATGACATGATGTGTCTTCATGTTCATTTTTTGTCCTGCAGTCTTTGATAAAGAAGGATAGAGAAGAACAGAGCAAACCAGAGATGCCAGAATTCTTCAGCAATCTTGTAACAGCATACTGTGACCCAGCACTGAAACCTATCCAGCACTCATCAAACTCGGATGAACGAACTACACCGCTCTTGTCTTCCGTTTAGATCCAGACAAATCATGGGTGGCATCCTGACTCCCAAGGTGTGAATTTTGGTTTGGTTTTGATGATCAGACACACAACAGTATGGGTGTGCTCGTTCTTGTGTTCTTACTCTGTAAAGCAGAATTTTAGACATACATCGCTGTATTGTCGTTTGTTGTACATATTTGTACATCATATTTTGTGCTCACTTCTTCGAGATGAATAATGCATTGCACCTTCAATATTTGTTTTTGAAGGCTGCTCCTTCAATATTGGGTTGGCAATGCAAACCTCTTGTTTGGTGCGTTGTACCTTCAAATTTTTCATCCTTAATAAAAAATTTAACTGCTTGTATATGTGGATGCTGTTTTGCTTCGTAGTATGCAGTATATGAGATTGTTTGCCACTTCGAGAATGCGATAAGGACAAGCTGCTTTATGTTAAGCTCCACTTGCCATTTCTTTGGCCGCTCTGAGTACATGTATTTTCTAAGTACAAAAGGTTGCAAATCGTGTGGAATCGATCATGACGCGGTAGGCTGGTAGCCAATTGTCTATATTGTGTTATGACCGAACTATATGCTTAGATCATTTGATAAGTTCATACTCTATGGTCACGGTGACTTTGACAATGTCTTGCCACCCTAAAAGTTCATTGCTTCAACTTAAAGTATTCCCTTTTGGTTCCTTTTTGTTTATGGTTCTCAAATGTTGACCCAACAAAGATTTGCTTGCATCAGTTAAATATATATATGATCATAACCGATATCAAAATGGCCCCTCAAAAAATTCAGATCAATCGAAGAGCAGCAGGATAATGTATTGTTCACTGTCCTAAATAATGCCAGAATCAATAGACTTCGCCTCAGTTCAACTTGCTTCCTTTTTATTAAAAAAAGATTATGTAATTGATTGCCACTTGGAGAGAAAACAAAGGTGGTATTGTGGTAATGAATCTCAATCTTAAGTAAAGCATGTTACTTGTTATAGTGGGGTGTTATCTTTTTCAACATTATTGTGCCATTTGGCTCCCCTGTTTTCTGTTCATACGAAATGTAGAAGATTGCTGATCCTAATGTGGTAAGTGGAAACCGATAGCAATATAAGCCATAGCAACATTGTTGTGCCATTTGTCTTCCTTGTTCGTAGGAAGTGTACTAGATCCTAATCTATTTATTATTTAGTTTTGAGAGGAAGATTGCATTGGTATGCTAGTGATATTTCTCCTAGCAACTTATATGGACGATCATATTCACATCCTCTTGATATCTCACTTAGTAGTTAATTACTAGGTCACCGTCATTTACTCATTAAAACTTGTGGACATAGGTTCACATATTCTTGGTCACACAGCATGAAAAGGAATTGTGATGTAAACATAATGATAGCTTAAGGGAATGTAGGGTATTAGAGGTTCTTTTCTTATTTCTATGTTCTACAAGATCCATGGAACTCCCATTTTGCAATTGCTAGCTTGACCTTGTCACACCATTAAATCACATGCTAGACTTGACCAGGACTGAAAAGATGGGCAGTTAAAAAGGATGATGAGAAGCTAGTCAAGCGGTCAAGGGCAACAATATGAACACAAATCTTGTTTCCTCAACCATGTACGCAAGAGTTCAAAAAAAAAAAAACCATGTACGCAAGAGCCAGTGATTGGAGCAATATCTCTCTCTGAAAACCATGTGACATGTTGTACGATCAAATCTTAAGCAATGCGTAACTGTGTAGTTCGTAAAACTTGAATCATGGTACGTACATACCATGATAACAGTGCCAAATCACTACACCTACAAAGTTCGCATGAACATACACAAAATATGACTGGGACGTCAAGGGAATATGCTACAGAGATACGTAACTTCGCAATATATATATTTGGTGGTGCCTAAAGAGAGCTGAGTGTTTTCTTATTAAATAGTACTTAATTTTGAGACTTTATATCTAATCCAATGGTTAAAATTACTTTGCCTTCTTCCCTATTTGAATACTATTTTATTAAGGAGTACTTAATTTTTTAGATGTTGGATGCATATCTACTTCCATCCACTAGTTTGCTCATTAGTTATTAGCATAGGATGTGATACATTGAGAAATGCTCTAATATATATTATTCTTTTTATTTATGGCTTTTTTAATCAATTATATACTAGTTTTACATAAATTAAATTATGTAAAAAATGATGTGGCAATTTGTAAAAAAGATGAACAAAATAAACTATAAGGAACACAACAAAAACTATACAAAAACCCTAATTAGTCATTTATGTTGTGGCTCATGACGACACTAAACAAATTGATTACTCCGTTGTCATATTGTTCACATAAAAAAAATCACAAAGTCAAAACCATAAAAAACAAACAAAGCAATATCTAATGGATAAAAAATTGAGTGCTCACAAACAAAGAAAATACTCGAGTGTCATCTAGCGAATTCCAACATAAAATTGCAATTACTTTGGTTCTTTTTTTTTTCTTGAAGCAACTACTTCAGTTAGTTCATGAATATCTGGTTGTGGTTATATCTGTGATCCGGTGTTCATTTTGAGTACCCAGAGATTTTCATGAAACTAGATTAAAACCGGCTTTGCAAAATCATGTTTTGTTAGGCGCGGGATTCAAATGAGGCCTAAGTAATTGTTTTTATAGGGCAAAAACAAATGCTCAGAAATGCAGGGAAACCAAACATGGCACATTAGCATAGCATTCCAACCTTAATATTTACAATAGTACAACTTATATAAGGCTAGCAAAGCAAGCCTTAAACATTAAAGTTTTAGTGACTAGAGGAACAGTTGCTCTGGCCCGCCGCTTTCACAGTGATGACCCGGCGGAGGCATCCACATACCATATTCAAGTGCATATGTTGAAATCCAAGGATAAAACTCTTGACGCATTTAAGAAGTACAAAGCGCTCATCGAGAATAAGTGTGGGCTCAAGATAAAGGACCTCATATCAGATCATAGAGGCAAGTTCCTGTCATGTGAATTCGGTGCGTTCTATGATGTCGAAGGGATAGCACGACATTTTATGGTATCGTATTCATCACAATAGAATGGTGTTGTGTAACATCATAATTGTACCGTAATGTCCATAGTGAGGAGTTTACTCAAGAGCAAGCATATACCTCTAGTAATGTAGGGAGAGGTGGTCCGACATGTAATATGCCTTTTTAACTATGTGTCAACTAAGGCTCTAAATGGGATTACACCGTATGAAGCCTAAAACAAAAAAGCCATGCCTTGAGCACTTGCGAGTGTTTAGGTGTGTCGCACACGCCAAGGTGGTAAAGCCACACTCAAAGAAGCTCCATGATCACGACACTGCCATGGTGTATCTCAGCATGGAACTTGATAGCAAGGCTCACCGACTTTACGATCCTCGACAAGTGAAACTTCACATCAGTCACGATGTGGTGTTCAAGGAAGGAAAGAAGTGGTTGTGGAACGACGACATCACCAACGATGTAACTAATGTTCCTTGGACTACATTTGCTATCTTTGGTAAGACAGGTGTAGATGAGACAGGCCAAAACAAGGGCGACAGGAGGCCATCTCACATAACCTGGTAGCACCAGGGTCACTGGGTGCGACACCATTTGGCTCACCAGGTGTGGCGATGCCAATCTCTATCCTTGGAATGGAGAAGCCAGATGGCACGGGTACAGTGACAACCGTGGGTGTACTAGAAGCCACAGGAGGTGGAACATGCATGAGGCCTATCTCAACTATTTCAGAAGATGACAAGAGTAGGCCTCACAGATATCGAAACCTTGGTGACATCTACACGGCGTTTGAGGAGATTGAGGGCATGGATGAAACCTCCTAACTGCAGAAGAGTTAGCGATTTATCATGAGGTTGCACGAGAACAACATTGGCAGGAGGCGATCGAGCTTGAGGCCATCGAGAAGAACAAGACTTAGAATCTCACTGAGTTGCCACTTGGTCATAAACTCATTGGGCTCAAGTGGGTATACAAACTGAAGAAGAACACGAATGGCAACATTGTGAGGCACAAGGCAAGGTTAGTTGCCAAGAGGTATGTGCAGCAGCATGAGATCGACTTCGACGAGGTATTTGCTCCTATGACATGACTCGATACAGTGAGACTTCTCCTTGCCCTTGAAACACAAAGTGGATAGGAAGTCCACCACCTGGAAGTCAAGTCGGCGTTCTTGAAGGCGACCTCCAGGAGGAAGTGTACGTCACTCAATTGGAAGGATTTGTCAAAGAAGGAAAGGAGCATAATGTGTATAAGCTCTCAAAGGCACTTTACGGGCTACGTCAAGCACCGAGGGAATGGAACATTCGACTAGATAAGAGTCTCAAGAACCCAGAGTTCACAAAGTGTCTACAAGAGCAAGCCATCTACAAGAGGTGTAATGGAGAGGTACTTGTTATTGGTGTATGTATAGATGATCTCATTGTCACCGGCACAAGTACACATGAAAGTGAGAAATTCAATCACCAGATGAAAAGAGAGTTTGAGATGAGTGATCTTAGACTGCTTGCTTACTATCTCAGAATAGAGGTAGAGTATAAGGCGGGTTGCATCACTCTCAAAACATACAACATATGCAAAGAATATCTTGTTGCAAACTGGGATGAGTGAGTGCAATCCAGCAGGGTATCCCATGGAGCCGAAGCTTAAGCTCAGGAAGGATGAAGACAGAATCTGAGTTGATGTGACTAAGTACAGAAGCATCATCAGAAGTCTTCGATACCTGACTCACACATGGCCGAACATTATGTATGCAATTGGGATGGTGAGCTGGTACATGAAGAGATCAACTCGGCTACACATGCAAGCCATGAAACAGATCCCCAAGTAGGTAAAGGGGACAACCGACTTTGGTTTGGTATATTCCAAAGAAGGGGGTGCAGAGAAGATTGCAGGTTACAATGATAGCAACTTGGCAGGTGACGTGGATGACAGGAAAAGCACAAGCGACATGTCATTCTACTTCAATAGGAACATAGTCGCTTGGGTGTCTCAAAAACAAAAAAGCATCACCCTGTCATCATGTGAAGTTGAGTTCATGATTGCTACAACAGTAGCATGTCAAGGCATATGGTCTGTAAATTGTGCTTAGTGAGATAACAGGAGAAGTCCCAAGTCCAGTCGTTTTATACGTTGCCAATAAATCAGCATTTGCATTGATGAATAATCCAGAGTTTTATGGGAGAAGAAATCACATTGATGCCCGGTTTCACTTTATTAGAGAGTGCGTGAAGGGACTGATTGTTGTCGAACACGTGTGCACAGGGGAGCAATGTGTGGATATCCTCACAAAGGCACTTCCTCGAGTTAAGTTCAAAGATATGTGTGATCTGCTAGGTGTCAAAAATCTTGCGTAGCCAAGTCTAGATTAGGGGAGAAATTATAGAAAATAATCAAGACTTGCCAAAGTTTGTGGAGATCACGTAGTGTCTATGTCTTGCACGGCAAGATAGATGATAGTATTTAGACATAAATCTGTATTAAATTAGTTTTTTTTCTTATTTTAATTATTTCATAGATATGTCTATATATATATATTGTCTACACAACATTCGACTATATACTATAAATATCAGCTTAAAAGTTGAGATGAAGCAGAGAGAATATGGAGAGAAAATTGATCCAAAGCTTATGTGTTTTCTTGCGTACATTCCTAGGGTTGAAACCAACGGTTATGACCAGGGCTTTTCATCTGAGCCATGTAACAAATGACTACCACACACACAATCTAGCTGCTACGATGAACTCAACCATCAAACTATGCCATGAAGCAGATGGGAGCCAAGTCCAGGGAGCTCCACAGCAGCACGTCGCCGCCGCTCTCCTCGGACGACGAGCTCGCCACCTCCGAGAGGCTGTTGATGCTGCCTGACCACTCCTCTTGACCTGCAGCCTTACCATCCTCTGCTGCAACAGCAACTGATTCTTGTTGTTGTTGCACCACCATTTCTTGCTGCTTCTTCCGGCACGCCTCCCTCAGGCCGGAAAGCTGCTCCCGCACGGCGGCGGCGGCGCCGAGGCGCATCCTGAGGCACTCGGACACGCCACTGAGCGCGTACAGAGACGCGGAGATCTTCCTCTCGTACTCCATCCTCCTCATCACCTCCTGCACCGCCGTCGCCGGCTCGCCGTCGTCAGCCTCCATAGTGGTGGGACCGAGCTCCGCCGCCACCACCTCGAACGGCGAGCAGAGACCGCCCTCGCTTCCCCCCGGCGTCGAAGCAACGTGCGCGTCCATGAATTGAAAGTCCAGCTCCTCCTCCTCCTCCTCCATTTCTTGCAAGTTGGTGCACTCGTAGTCGTAGCTCAAGAGGTCGTCGACTTGGAAGTTGCACTCCTCGTCGTGGCCATGGCCGTACGCTTCTTGGCATGACGGCCTCTGCCTCTGCTGCTGCTGCTGCTGCTGCTGTTGCAGGAGGTCGGCTTCTTGCGGCGCCGCAGTGGCGCTGGAGAGCCGCTGGTTGCGGGCCTTGATGCGGAGCTGGAGGAGGTTGGTGACCTTGGACGGTAGCGCCGGCGCCGGCGCCACCGACGCAGGCTGAGCGGCAGCGACATCCGGCGAGGGGCGCGGCCAGAAATTGGTGCGCGTGTTGGCACCGCGGAGGAGGCAGGCGGCCTCGTCGTAGGCGCGGGCGGCCTCCTCGGCGGTGTCGAAGGTGCCGAGCCACACACGGATCTTCTGGATGGTATCCTTGATCTCCGCCACCCACCGCCCAGACGGCCGCTGCCTCACGCCGACGAACCGCTTCCTCCCTCGATGCTGCTGCGCCGCCGCCGCCACCGTGGCCATGCTATCCGACGCCCACGCGTCCGTCGACGCTAATGACGGCGGCGGCGGTGGGTTGGGGACGTCACTGCCGACATCAATGTCCACGGCGGAGTCCGAGGCCTTGCGCTTCCTCGCCATGGATGGAGGCATGGAGCTCAGCTTGGCGTGTAGTTTGGAGGTGAAGGGAGATGATGAGTATATATAAGGGCGGAGAAGTGAGGGGGAGGCTTTTGTTGCTTGTGCAGTGCTATCTAGCTCGTTTGTGTATTAATTTTTTTTATCAGAATGTATTTGTGTATAATCTGTTGTGTATTGTTGTTGATCATGATGGATTGGTATTGCTTAATTTTGGTGCTCAGCATATGGATTATGGAGGGAGACAAGGAAATCTAGTGAAAGAGATTGGATCTTTAGTTAATTCATCTATGTTCTTCTTTGATACTCTTTATTGAGGGAAGTGATATTTGCTTAGCTAGTTAGCTAAGAGTGAGGGTGTGGTTGTGTTGGCCTAGTCATTGACAAGTGGATATGCCATACAAGAGATTGTATGTATTAGTGTAATGAGAGTGTTTATACAACATTTGACTATTTTTAGGATAAAAATAGTCAAATTTTGAGCCGTTAGACGAAGATCCAACACCCTAGATCATTTTTTGGAGGGGATTATTTTTTTTGGAGGGGGCTTGTATGGGTGGATCCGTTGGATGGAGATCTAACGTCCCAGATCAATCTGACTGTTTTTATCCTAAAAAATAGTCGAATGTTGTATAGACATTCCTTAGTGTAATATTGATACACTTACATTACTACGCCAAAAAAATTTGTGGTTTTTAGATTGGATCGATCGAAGAAAGGTTATTAGAATTGGGATCCTTGGCAGGATCAATATTACACTACCGACTACAACTAGCATTATGTATATGTTGCAAAATAAATGTTACAGAAAGTATTTATCGAGTACCATGCAGATCATTTTCACAGATGAATTTGATGTTTTGTCATTTTCACCAGAGCAATTAAGGAGAGGCGCAAAGGAAAACAAGGCAGGGAGGGCCCCTGCCCAGTTCATGCGTACGCTGCCTTTGACTAGGTCGGCGACATCCAGATATCACCTTTTGGCGATTAGCTCATGTCTTACGTGCTAATTAGATACCCTTTTAGGATGGCGTAAATATGGCGTGTATTATATTTGGTGAATTATGAGCTTGAATTGATCAACTAATTAACTAGCCAAGCTAAGCTAAAGCTAGCGTAGTGTATTGTTGTGTTGTGCATCTCCAACTTGCACCATTTTATTATTTGCAATGCGCGCAACTTGGATTGCAACGTCGAAGGGCTAAAAGGGGAGTTGTTGATCTCATTTGGTACTAGTAGGAAGTTCATTAAAGTTAATGTTTCACACGCTGACATATCAAGAAAACAATCTTAACAAGCGAGGATTGTTGTGAACAAGCTTTAAGTTAGGCTACCTGTGGACAAGCTGATTGCATTAGTATACCTGCTGCACTTAGATTTTATGATCGAGGATCGTAGTTCAATCTCAACCAACCACGTGTTTGGTGCGTTATTTATTGATTTTTCGGGATTTTGACCTGCAACATCTTTGGCGTACTTCTTTTCAAGTTATAGCTCATGTCTTTTTTCGAATAAACAAACGGATGACTTCTCTGCTACCATTTTGAAACGGTTTATTGGAACAACTTTTTCAAAATGACTTATTGACTTACCTGCATTCGATTCATTCACATAAACACTTATGTTAGGGCCACGACTATAAACAACATAAGCAGTAAGTCACAGCCAAAACTCACCTTTTTAATTATTGATTAAGTATTCATTAAGTTCAGATAGTAGGACAACAGGTCGTTCTCACTCTTGAAAAAAATATGAGTTTTCAGTAAATCCGGTCGTTCATTCTCTAGCTTCTATGATACGCACGACCGAGTCTAAGTACGCGTAATTTTAGCCAGATACACGTACAGACATAGGCGTGCGTCTAAGGTCCTGTTTGGCACAGCTTCACCAACAGCTTCATGAGCTGTTGTGAGTTGTTTTTTTGCCAAACACCCTTTTTGCAAATAGCTTCACCCATGAAGCTCCTTTTTTTGTGCTCTCACAAAGGAATATGGAGAGGTGAAGCTGAAAAAAGTAGCTTTTCACAGCTCTCTCCCTCAGGCCCATATTCCAAGGAAGCGAATGCCCCTCTAGTTCACAAAAATTTACACGTATTTGCCACTCTCTCCCTCAGGCGTACGCACCGCTCAGTTCACAAAAATCTCGTTCACTTTTTTCTTTCGCGTACGCACCGCTCTCTCTCGTTCACGTATTTTAATTTTTTTATTATTTTATTATTTTAATTTTTTAATTCATACTCATTCAAATATATTATTTTTTAATTCATATGACCATATACAAATATACAACTCCAAATGTTAGAACAAGTCAGGTAGATAGGGGCATCTTGGACAATTGACCTCTCTCAGCCATGCATGAAGCTGTTGGTGAAGCTGTTTTGCCAAACAGTTTTCTAAAACAGCTTTAGCTTCACCGGTGAAGCTGCTCGTGAAGCTGAATCTAAAAAAAACAACTTCACTAGTGAAGCTGAGCTGTGCCAAACGGAGCCTAATTTTGATATCACGATTCCCGAGGCACGTGGAACTGTAATCATGGGGTAATGCTTGCAGAAACCCTAGGGTTGAAATCCTTCGCCTGCATTACTTTCTTAATTAATCCCCAGGTTAAACCGGCTGTTAATTGTTTTTCTTCTTGAGTCTGTTCGCGTTTGTCATGCATGACCGACTCTCCAAGGCCCCTTCCCACGTCCTCCTTTCAGCCAAACCTTGCAACTCTATCGCTCCAATCTACTGCAAAAAAATATAGGGATTTACTAGATGATACTCGAATATTTTCTTTGTTTGTGGGCATTAAATTTTTCATTCATCAGATATTGCTTTGTTTGTTTTTTATGGTTTTAACTTTATGATTTTTTTTTCTATATTAACAATATAATAACAGAGTAATCAATTTGTTTAGTATCGTCAGGAGCTACAACATAACCGACCAATTAGGGTTTTTGTATAGTTTATGTTGTGTTTCTTATAGTTTGTTTTGTTCCTTTTTTACAAATTATCACATCATTTTTTACATAATTTAATTTATGTAAAAGTAGTGTATAATTGATTAAAAAAGTCATAAATAAAAGAATAATATGTATTAGAGTATTTCTCAATGTATAATATTACATATTAATAACTAATGAGTAAACTAGTGGATGGAGATAGATATGTATCTAACATCTAAAAAATTAAGTACTTCTTAACAAAATAGTACTCAAATGAGGAAGAAGGCAAAGTGATTTTACCTATTGGATCTAATCTAAAGACTCAAAATTTAAATACTATTTAATAAGAAAACACTTAAGTTCTCTTTAGACACTACCTTTTATGTTTACTATCACGGATTCATGGTGATTGGTACAGTGATATCATGCTAATGAATCACACCCACATGGTAGTATTTTCCTTTTTTAGGGGTTTCGCACCCAAATAAATCAAATGTTCCATGAATTGAATGGATTAATGCACAAGCTGGATATGCATGGTAGTGTAGGCTCTAAGCCCCCATCGTTGACCGAGTGCCTACCTTTGACAATATATGTTTTTCGTTTCTTTATAGAGAATTACTAAGGAGTATTTAAGTGTTTTTAGAGT
This sequence comes from Dendrocalamus latiflorus, assembly GCA_017311315.1. NCBI lineage: Eukaryota > Viridiplantae > Streptophyta > Magnoliopsida > Poales > Poaceae > Dendrocalamus > Dendrocalamus latiflorus. Next base: position 24,048,348 of record CM029632.1, read on the forward strand.
TAGAAACACTTAAATTTTAAGTCGTTGAATCTCTATCTAATAGATTATCATATCTCTTCTTTAAAAAAATAAATATGAAGCGTTAGATATCTATCTAACGGATCTCTTATACCCCACCTTATGCCGAAAAAAAAAATGAGTATTAACTTTAATCCAAAAACCACTCGAATGTTTCTTAAACACCTCTTTTTCTATATAGCCACCAAAATCTTACAAAAGATATGCCAGTAATAACCAAACATTACACTAAATAGACGAGATTACTGTTAGGCAAAACCAAAACGAAGGCAGCCACGAGACCATCCCTAGTTCGCTACTGCTAGTTCCGCGAAGGCGTCGACTTGGCCTCCTCCAGGTTGACGGAGCCGGGGCTCTCCGACGTGTCGGAGCTGCTGTTCTCCCCGCTGCTCGCCTTGCCGGACGAGAGCTTGCTCTGTATCTTCTTCGGCATCAGCGTCCCCTTCGCAGCCTTACCGGAGGCGCTCTTGGTCTCGCCGCCGCCGCCGTTCTTGTTGGTGTCGCTGCTTCCGCCGCCGCCGCTCCTCTCGTTGCCGCAGCCATTCTTGTTGGTCAGGCTCATCGACCGGAAGGAGTTGAAGTCGCTGGACGTTGGCACGCTGCCCCATTGATCGTCCTCGGTTGTCGTCGTCGTCGTCGCGGCTGACCTGGAGCTGCCGTAGGAGTTGCCATGCTCTCTGCGGAGGAGAGAGCGCACAGAGGACGGGAGTTCAGCTGCGGCGTCTCCACTGGCGGAGGCCGCTGATGCCCGGACTTGCTCGAAGAAGAGGGCCTGCACGACAACGCGCAGAGGAAGGCGCTCGTTCTGCACAGCGTGCATGCTCGCATCAGGGGATAGCTTCTTGCAGTCCATCAGTCCGCATAGTCTCTTCTTCTCACTCTTTGATAGGCTCGGATGCTCCTGTATGTTTGCACATTAGCACAAGTTTCGATTCGCGGACAAGCAGATACCATGTAGTATATTTGCAGTTACCTACTGAAAACAGAAAAGATATAAAGCAGATATCATGTATACCTTGAGATACATGTCGATGGCGCGGTAGAGTCCATCGTGCACCGGTCGGGATGCGAGAGGCACCATTTCAGCGAGGCCAATGAACTTTGATAGGGGAAGGTTGGGGTCTTTCGCGATCTCAGCCAGATATCCGTCCATCAGCTTTGCGACAGCCAGCTTTGAAGTGCTGAAAACAGAAGGCAGGTTGTCGGCATCCATGGTTTCTTCATCATCTTGTAACTTTGTGTTGGCGCCGTCACTGTGCTGCACCATGAACCCCTTCAGTATTGTTGAGATCAGGTCTACATTGTACATAGCGTTTTCGTCAGAATACGCAGGTATCAGAAGATCTGAAACCGAAGCTCCATCCAACTGCGAGCCTGTTCTCTTGATCAAGTCATCGCGATAGGTCTCGTCGGACCCCAACAGGCATGCGGCTCTCAGCAGCTTAAGAAGAAAACCACACGAAACCGATCTTTTGTCGGTTGGCAAAAGAGAAATGATGGTTTCAAGAGCTGCACAATGCCTTGTGCAATCAAGTCCATTGCTCACAGCACTGTCTAGGGAACTGAACAGCCTTCTGTATGCATAAGCTGTCAGTGCTTCTCCAATTACCTCGCTGGTTGTTCTCCCCTTAGCCTTGATGGCCAAGATGACCTTCTTGTACAAACACGTCTCAAGGTCGCAAAGGTCCTCCACCCACCAGTCTTTAGGCACCATCTGCTGCTTCCTTACGCCGTTCCAATGTGAATCAAGACCATTCTCAGATGGAATTTTCTTTCTGTTGTAGGTGTATGACCACTCAACTTCTGATGGATCAATGGAAGCTTTGGACGCGACAGAATCGACACAGTGGTTGATTACCTTCAGGTTCTCTGACCAAGGCAGAAGTGACTTTGTTGTCTGCAGCACGATGATCGAGTCCTTCCAGGTGCGGAATATGCTTGAAGACAAGAACACGTCGATTTTGTAGATGAGGTTTCCTTTGTCAGTTGTCTCAAACATTTTTTTTTTGAAAGAAAAGGCAGGAGGACTGCCATATATTGAAAGAGAGAAAAGGAAAACAAACCGGTCACGAAAGCCGGCAAAGAGTTACAGGATAAAAAGAAAAAACAAAGAAAAAAACAAAAGAGAGCACAAATAAAATAGGAAACCCAACAACTCTGACCGCTAACCGACTCCTGTCGCCTCTCGAGGCGCAGCAAATAAACTCAGATGCCCGCTAAACATTACTGCTTGATTTGCCACTGACTCCACCGAGAGAAAAGAGTTTTCAAAAATTCTTCTATTTCTCTCTCTCCAAACATTCCACCACGTTTGAATTAGCGCCCCAGTGCAATCCTTTTTTATTGTTTTTGGCCTAATTTTTGTAAAAGCTTTCCACCAACCCGATAGGGTATTGTAATTTTGCCCAGCCGGAGGGTCTCTCAAGTTTAAGAGTTGTATCACTTTTCTCCAAACAGCCACAGTAAAAAGACAATCTTTTGCTAGGTGACAGGGGTTTTCTCCCTGCTGAAAACAAAGAGCACACAGAGGATTGCATGGCCAATTCCTTTTGAGGAGATTATCAGCAGTTAAAATCTTCTGTTGCAGCAGTATCCAACCAAAAGATTTCGCTTTTTGTTCGGCATGTCCTTTCCACAGATGGTTTAGGAAAGGTTTTGGGATTATACCATTAAACTGAATTGAGTAGGCCGATCGTGTCGAATACTCCCCATTTGCTGTCCATCTCCAAAAAATGGAATCTTCCGTATCTTCGAGGGTGAAGTGAATCAGGCTTCCCGCTAGCCCGATCAATTGCGAGAGCTGAATAGCATCCGAAATTGTCCCAATACAGTTTAACCAGGAATGGTGTCGCATTGCATCTTGAACCAAAATCCTTTTTCTCCGAGAAATTTTAAAAAGGTCAGGAGCTAATGATTGCAAACTTTGATTGTGCAACCACTTATCATTCCAAAAACTAGTTTTTGCTCCATTGCCAACCGTGATTGTCGTGCTTGCCGAGAAAAGGGATATGTCTTCTGTGTTGCACGGCAGCTCCATAAAGGACCAGGGCCGAGTAGGGTCTCTCCACTTTAGCCACAACCATCTTAGGCGAAGAGCTCGAGCAAAACGTTGCAAATCAAGAATTCCCAGTCCTCCTAGAGGGCGCGGTTTACACACCGTGGGCCAATTTACTAAACAGTGTCCGCCATTTACATGTTCAGGTTCTGTACCTTTCCATAGAAAAGCTCTTCGAAAACGGTCTATTTTCTTTGTTAACCATTTGGGCGCAGGCAAAACTGTCAAGAAGTAAGTAGGCACAGATGAAAGAACATATTTTACCAGGGTTTCTCTTCCAGACATGGATAAGAACTTTCCCTTCCACCTCGGCAATCTATTTGCAATCTTATCAATTAGGGGCTGGCAATCAATTTTCCTTAATTTGCGCGAATGCAAAGGAAGTCCGAGGTATCTGCAAGGAAAGGAACTTATCTTTCCTTGGAAACATTGTCGAGCAGACTCAATAAGCTCCCCTGAGCAAGCTATTGGATAGACTTCCGTTTTTTCCAAGTTTGTGAACAGCCCAGAAGCCCTTCCAAATAGCTCCAAGATTGCTTTGAAAGCTTCTAGATTATTCTGATCAGGCCTTAAGAAGACCGCGACATCATCCGCGTACATCGAAACTCTAAAAGGTAGGTGTTGTCTTGACAAGGGAGTGAGAATACCATCCTCCTCCGCTCTTGCAATTAGCCTTTGCAAAGGCTCCATAACTAGGATAAATAGCAATGGGGAGAGAGGGTCTCCTTGTCTTAGACCTCTAGCATGCCAGAAAGATTCTCCAGAGAAACCGTTTACTAGAACTCTCGAGGATAAGGAGTAGAGGAGATTCGCAATCCAATTCCTCCAAGCAATACCGAATCCAAAATTTTCCATGACCTCAATCAAGAAAGGCCAACTTACTGAATCGAAGGCTTTTGCCACGTCTAGCTTCAGAAAAAGGCTTGGGATTTTCCTTCTATGGAGAAACTGAAGCACCTGCCTAGTGTAAAGGAAGTTTTCATGGATAGATCTCTTTTTAATGAAGGCATTTTGATTTTTAGAAATCAATCTGTCCATCATTGGAGCTAGTCTCAAAGCCAACATTTTCGAAATGATCTTAGAAAAACTATGAATTAGGCTGATGGGCCTAAACTGTTCAGGTCTACTTGCATCCAATTTCTTATGCAGAAGAAAAATGTTGGCGGTATTTAGCAGCTCTAGGTTATCCGTCTGAAAATCTAAGAACGATTTGATTGCCTCGAAGAGATCTTTCTTAATTATATTCCATGTTTTCCGATAAAAACCCCCAATGAACCCATTAGGACCAGGTGCTTTCTCCACCGGCATAGTAAAGATTACATACTTTAACTCCTCTTCAGTGATTGGTTGCTCCAAAACCTGCAGCTCCAACCTCGGTATTTGCAGCTGCTCCCAGTTGAGGGAGGAAGTGCGGTTGAAAGCAGTGCCTGTTTTTTGGACAAAGAAATCAGTCATTTGGCTCAACTTCTCCTCGATGGAAAAAACGGGTCCATTTTCAGAGTCTAAAAATTCAATGAAATTCTTTCTTTTTCTTCCATTTGCCCAAAGGTGAAAAAAATTTTGTGTTTGCATCTCCCTCTTTTATCCAAGACAATCTAGCCCTTTGTCTTATACGAATTCTATTCAGGGTCGCAATCCCTAGGACTTTAATCTTGATGTCCCGAAGAAAAACTATCTCATCCAAGGAAAGAATTCTCTCCTCTTGTGCTGTTTCTAGTCTTTGAATGATTTCATTTGCCAAAGCTAGCTGCAAGCGCAAATCACCAACTTCATTTTTACTCCACCGCTTGAGAGACTTTGCTAGACGCTCTAGCTTGGCAAGGAATCTCAACAAGGGTCTAGTTGTGTTAATCGGCTTCTCCCAGCTATGTTGGACCTCTTCAAGAAAATCTGGACGATTAAGCCAAAACGACTCAAAACGGAAACCATGGTTCGGCCTCTCCTCCATATCCCCTCTCAGGAATAGGGCGCAATGATCTGAATTTGCTGAAGACAACGCAAACATGTGAGAATGAGGGAACATCAGATCCCATTCCGCCGAACAGAAGGCTCTATCTATCTTTGTCATCGTTTGCATTTCTGGACCTCCTCGCCATGTGTACCTTCGACCCTTTAAAGGCAATTCCCTGAGGAGAAGCCTGTCAATACTTCCTTTGAACCGGGACATCATTCTTCTATTTAAGTTAGCATTGTTTTTGTCGCTAGCCAGGTAGATCAAATTAAAATCCCCAATAACAAGCCACTCATCCAGCACATTTTGCTGTAACTCTTCCAGTTCTTGAAGGAATAGGATTTTATCTTCTTCTGCTTGTGGTCCATACACCACAGTTATTGACTACATTAAGCCTTCTCCTCTCATTTTCAGATTTGCAGTAAGGGTGTAATGTCCCATAGAGACATTAGATAGTTGAAAGAAATTATCCTCACAAGCTAAAATAATCCCGCCTCTAGTGCCCATAGAAGGCAAAGCTGCAAAATGAGAAGAGAAGCGCTGCCCAAGACATTTTGAGATGATTTGGCTGTTGACCACAGATAGTTTGGTTTCTTGAAGGCAAACCATAGTAGGCTTGATTGACTCAACCATTTCTCTCAAACAGTCTTTTTTAGCTCCTGCGTTTAAACCACGCACATTCCAGTTCAACAGGTTACAGTTTGCTTGAGACATAAATAAAATGGGGACAACTAAAGGCCTTGCTTCCTTCTTGTGAAATCTGGACGAAGGGCAAAATACACAAAAAGGCAATGCAGGCTTGGAAACATAGATTAAGGCAAATAAGTAAACAGCTCGCTAAGACATCTTGTGCACATCTAGACTTCATTCCACGGCGGAGCAAGGCTACAACGCCAATTTTCCACTTCCTTGCCATTTAAAGCGGGTTCACAGCAGCCTTCTTCTTGGCTGGGCGGAGCTTCGGTGGTTTGCACCCTCCCTTTTCAATGATGTCCTTCAACCTCTGTAAGTCAGCAGAAGACAGAGGCTTCTTAAAATGCTGGAAGTATAAGTTTTTGGCCATATCATCAAAAGAATCTTCTTTTTGCAGAAAACCAAAATGTTTAGCTAAAAGTTCTTGAGCTAAAAACTCTAAGGAGATGCCCTTTCTAGCTTTGGATGCGAGGCGGACACTACGGCGAGAGACTGGAGACACCTTTGCTAAGTGGTCGCGGCGTCGCGATGGCGTGCCCTGGAGGATGGGCGCTGCAGCCTGCTTGGAGAGATTTGCCAGGAAAGATTCCAGCTTGTCCATGGCCTGTACTGGGGGTTCTGGGTGAGTCTCTCTCTGTCCTCCGATGTGGTTGAGAGCAAGTTCCAGTAGCATTGGATCGCCACGGCCGTCTTCAACAGAACTAACGTTGTCCTGAGCGCCCAGCACCTGAATCGCCGGGTCATCGTGCGAGTCTTCTCTTTGATCATCTGCAATCAAGGTTGCAGTTGCATCGCCATCTGGATACTGCTCACTGCTATCAGACCTTGTCTTGCAAGCAACTTCACATGGAGGGATCGAAATTGCACTTACAGCCGCCGCGTATGAAGGTTTCCTGCTACGGGCCGGCTCCTTGGAAGGTGGGGAGCGTCGAGGCACCTCCCTGGTCAGCTGTCTTCCGCGACGAACATCAGCGGAGCGCCGCTCTCCCCTGGTATTCGGCTCAGAGCTTCTGCGCCGCAGTCCTCCGTTGATGCGGTGCCAGATGGAACGGCTTCGATGCCGCTCCTTGTTTGCATCCCCCCCAGTCATCTTCATCTTCCGGCCGGCGTTGATGAGTATGATTCGGGTGACAGGGCGTTGGGGGGCACGCTGGGAAGCACCCTCCCTTGACCCATCCATCACCCCGTAACGCCACTCAAAACGCCTGGAGTGCTGAAAACCGAGGCCATCCGCCTCTCCATTGAAGAAATTCAAGTCTTCCAGGATGTCCAAATGGATAAGTACCTCATAGGTAAGCCCTTTCTTGAAGTCCGTTGGCTGCTCCCGGCGAAGAGACATGTCTGGCAGTGAGTCTGCCAGAGGAGGAGCCTCCTCGTCAGCTTCAGAAACGGTCAGCCAGACCTTCTTGGGGATCAGATTTGGATTATCAGTCCAGACCCAGGCATCATAAGTGCGATTGTAGAGCCTTCTTCGGGAGTACTCCTCCACGTAGTGAATGGAGCAGCTTCTGCCCATCAGACGGGCGGCCACCTCCTCTGTTCTGGCATGCATCGGGACTCCTTCAAGGCACAGGCGAGCATGGAATCGCAAGGCTGAGGCATGCGCGTGACGCAGCTCATCCCACGACCTGAAGTGGTAGGTGCGTCCTCCAGGGGCCTCCAGTCTTCCCCAGGTGAGTACATCATCACGATCACGCTGCTGCGCGAAAGTGATAAAGAAATCTTCTGGGTGGAATTTGGTGACTTGCATCTCCATATGCTTCACACGGAAAGCAGAACGTACATCCGCCGCGAATGTGCTGGGCTCCACTCTGCCGGCTTGAGGTCCTACCACCCATGCTACCACCGATCGAGCCGAGAAACGCTCACGCAATCGCTCAGTCTCCCCCGTGGCGGCCACTACACAGCGGTCCTCCTCTGGGCGCTCCATGGGGTCCCACGGCAATGCCATGGTCTCAGCACGAGTCGGACGGGAAGCTAGTGGTGGACACGGGGGGGGGGGAATGCTTCTTGTCTACCAGTGGCTGAGAAGATTGCAATTGCTTGAAGACAGAAGTCCTAGCTGAGGCCTCAGGTTTATAGCAGCTTCCAGAGCTTCTACTTGTCATTGAATTCGGTCGTTGAGGTCCATTTAAGATTGGGCAGACTGCTGCAGCATGCCCAGGACGCCTGCATCTCCAACATCGAAAAGGATCCCTGCAATCTTTCACTAAGTGACCTCTGCCTAAACACCGAAAGCATTTTCCACTCATCTTTTTCCAGAAAAAATTTTTCTTGGATTTTGCTGAATCAGTCTGAATTCTACCTAATCCCATGGTCTTCAGAATTTGTGGAGCAGACTTCTTTCTCCACCAGTGAGGGGACTTAACTTCAATCCAGCGATCAACTCCTTCTTTGGCTGCCACTAATTGTCGAGACTTTAGCTGGTGGAGGTCTTGGAAGGTTTGGTTCTCTGCCTTTTCCCCTAAATTAGCGCTCTTAGAACCCTCTAGACTCTTGACTTCCAGGCTGCAATCAACCTTCGTTTCCTCCTTGTTCGAAAACTGCGTAGCTAGCACTGCGGAAGGAGTTACTCCGCTGAGCTGCCCCTAAGGTTGAGCCCTCAATGAATGTGGGAAATCTTGACTCATCGCCGCGCGCAAGATCTGAGGCTGACAAGATCTTTCTCCACACCTGCTACTGTAAGTAATGCGATGCGAGGTGACCAGATTTTTTGCCATACCTTGCAGATCCTCTCCTGCTGCCAGCTGAAAAGCCTCCTCAGCCGGCGGGGAAAAGCTCTGGACTTCCATTGAAGGCGCCATCGCATCCGGGGCGCTGTTAGGTGATCCTTCAATATCTTCCTCCTCCGTGCTCCAGGATAGACGTACAACCGCATTATTGCGGGGCGAAGTTTCCGCAAGCCCATCCAGAATAGTCTCCACCGATTTGGGGGAGAGATTAGGGCTTACGGAACTAGGGATTGGGCGAACGGGACTATGGATTGGGCGTAAAACGGGGGAGGAGCGAGAGGTAGAGGCCGAGGATGGCTTATGGCTAAGATGGGCTGGAGGGGTGAGGAGATCTGTGAACGCCGGAAGTGGAATACTCGCCGGCGGGAGAGGGGGAAAAGCATCGCCAGGGGAGTCGCCTCTCCGGGGGGGAGAGACGGGACACATTTCAAAAGGGTGTAGCTTCTCAAACATTTCAAGATGGGAAATTTTACCATCCTTGAGGGGGAAGAGGTACCAAATTTGAGCCGTTGATCACACTGATCGAACGGTTGAGATTTGGCAGTACCTAGTGGTACCGGACGCGAGGTACCAAGAGGTACAAGGTACCAAGAGGTACCAAATTTTGAGCCATTGTCACACTGATTGAACGGCTGGATATAATTTGGTACCTCTTGGTACCTTGTACCTCTTGGTACCTCCTCAAGGATAGGAAAACTGCTCTTTCAAGATACTCAGCTGCACAGCGGGCCGCGAGGACGTTGTATGCGTTGAGTGTGACAATCATACCGTAGCAGAACTTGGCACAAATTTCAAATGCTGCAGGTCCACCAGGGATGTCAGAAATGTCTACTTCATCGTTGCTTTCTTCATTTGTTGAGGCCACCAATGTTTGCAAGCGGGAACTCTTCGACAAAAGAGGGAACTGCATGTAATTTGAGCAAGAATAGAGTACTCTCTTTTATTAGTCACAAGCTCACAGCTAACCAGCTAAATTAGATTGATTTAATCAAAGAGAAAATTGCACTGGATACAGATCAGCTGTCACTAACTCTATTAAAGCATATGTCAAAAGAGAAACACATGAAAAAAATCAACATAATGTAACGGAATCTACAGGAGTGTATATGCTAAATAAGGACATCAGAAATATTCAAGTTTTCAATCACTTCCAAGATTCAAGTCATACTGTCATAGTTTGTCTGTGTTAAGAGTTAAGACTAGTGACAGGAAGGGCTCAAAGAAATATAAAAATGTTGAATCAACGGGACTTGAAAATGCACCTGTGAAGCTAAAGTAATGGGAATGAGCATTTCAATGGATGAATAAACAAAACAAATAAAAGCTTAGATAAGTCTGGGTGCACACGAACCTTGGTTCCAATGAAGCAGAAATCATGTATGCTTAAGAGTTAAGGTTATATTTACTTATAGAGTTAATATTGTAAACCTGTAAAGATAGAAGAATTAATTTGTACCTTGTGCAGATAAAACTTGACATCTCCTACAGTGATAGCAATGTCCGTTGCCAGCTCAGTTGCAACAAACCTGAAAGTAAAATTTATCAAGGACAAATTCAACTTTACCATCACATAGATAAACCACATTCGAAGAGTTTCCAGACTTGAGCATCTTGAAGATTTTACAATTCAGAAATGTCTGGTAATTATTTTGTGAAATTAAATATCAAGGAAATTCTTACAAAAATAGCTATGTTGCACCATGAGGACTCATGCAAAGCTAGATCAGAAATGGCAACGGAGTTAATAATAATGATAATGGCCTCACAAAAATAATAATAGTGACAATGAATGATAAATTAAAGGTGTGGGTTTAATCATAGCTAAAGGCCATTCATACATATTGTGACCAGCTAACGGTATGATTGGCCCCCCAACTGACTACATTCATTTGTGTTCTAGTTGATGGTACAATTATAAGTAGATCCCTGGTAGCTTTGGCCAGATATACACAACTGAGATTCACATTAAAGTACACTCCGATCAGGAAAATGAACGTGCATCCACTTCTATATTGCACCAATGGATCACATCATCCCTACACAAGATCATTATTCACTACGATTCATAGACTATGATTCGACACAATCAAAACTTGAGCTCAAGTGAATCAAATCAATCGGAAAAATATTAGATGAGAAGTGAAACAACATACATCTTTATTATCTGAAATAAATATGGACAAGAACAATTAAGGATTACTTCACCTGATATTGTTCTCCTCTGTCTGAAAGACATCTGGCTTTGATCCAAGCTTCATATACTTCATCTTGACACACTGAGAATCAACCTGGGTCACCTCTCTTATTTCTCTCTTCTTGTTCTCACCCTTTTCCTTTCCATCTCTCCTCACTAATCACCACCACATCAGAACCAAGAAGCACCCAGTGACAAGACCACTAAAAACTACTGACCCCAACACACCAGGATGAAGCCAGTGGCCACCAGCATGTGAATACTTACTCCGAAGTCCAAGGGGAAAGATCAATTATTAGCTGTAAAGATCTAGGCCTTGGTGTTCCCCTTGCTCCATGGCATAGCCTGGCCAAGAAACCATGTAGGCTCTCTCTAGATGGCAAAATTCATCATATACCCTCCTCATAGTTCAGAATCTAGAATATACCCTCCTACACATCCAAATTCATAATATACCATCCTCCAATCTATTTACTTTACAAAACACCCTCTTTATACCTTTTCATTGTATTTTTTTATATCCTTGTGTATTCCATCACTTGAAATGACCAAAATACCCCTGATTAAAGTTTGTGCACATTCTTTATATTTATATCACTTGAAATGACCGAAATACCCCTGAGTAAAGCTTGTGCATCATTTTACCATTCATCACCAACAAGAGAATAAATTTTTCCAGTCAACAAATACTTGCAATCTATCAACAGGAACAAAAGATAAGTTTCAAGTGCACTTGAACTAGTAATAGTTTGGAAACAACATAATTTGCATAATGCATAATGAGCCCATAATTTGCTCCCAGCTAGCACAACACAATTAATAAGCCAACAATTTCCTACTAGCATAATGCATCTCCATTACAAGCCCATAATTTGCTCCCAGCAGCATAATACATATCCAGTACAGAGCAAAATAGCATGAGCCAAGAGTTTGCTCCCAGTACAAGGCATAATGAGCTAATAGTTTACTCCAATACAAAAGGCATTTGTAATACAAGGCATCAACAGTACGAGACCATACAAATTACAAAAGCAAAATAGCTCCAGGAGGTTTCAACAAGACATTAGCTAGCAGTTTTCAACCAATTTCAGTCTTTTTCTTCTTAGGGGTCATCTTCTTCACATAAGGTTTTGATTGTCCTGTTGTGGCAGGTGCCGGCATGTTTGTTGATGCCCCTTGTGAGGTGCTTTCAGTAACTATTGCTAAAGCTAGTTGCCTGTTAAGTTGACATTAAAAAAGGATGATTTAGCAACATAAGCTAGTTGACTATTGCTAAAACACATATAACTTGCACAATTATAAAGTTGTTTTTACCTTCTAGTGATAGGACCTGGACTGTTTTGTAGAGAAGATGGCAAAGTGATGGACTCCCTAGGTAGGGTGCCAACGGTATGATGTACTTCTCCTTGCTGCTTGCTACCCTTTTTCCTACAAGGCAAAGTACTAAGTCACACTTGATGTCATTTGAAAATCTACATCTCATCCAAAGAAATTTATGGTGTCTCTGCAAATAATTGCTGACTTCAGGGCATGCCTCAAGTATTATTCCCATGTGGTAGTTGAACTTGTCTTCTCTATATGCTCTTGCAGCTGCCACATGTGACCAAATACAGGACCATGGAACTTCTTCACAAAATTTTGCATAAGATGGCGGTGACACTCTCTTTGCTCACATGAAGGGAAGACCTTTTGCACTGCATTCTCAAGGCCTTTGCATGCATCTGAACAAATAGCTAGTGTGGGAGGAGTTCCAATTGCTTTCTTTAATTGGTCTAGAAACCATGTCCAATTGTTAGTTGTCTCAGATTCTATGAACCCAAATGCAACCGGAAACATCCAATTGTGACCATCTAAGGCTGTGAGCCTGTGATGGCTGCTAATTGACCTTTCCATTTCCCAGTCAAATGTGTAGAATCCACACTTAGGTATGGTCGACAACCATTAAGAAAATCATCTATGCATGGCTTCAAAGCCATGAAAAAGCTATGGAAATAAATCTCCCCACCTACTTTCTTAGTACAAATCTCTACAACACTGCCGGGTGACCTCAATTCAATCTCAGCTTTGAATCTATACAAGTCCTCAAAACTCTCCTCCCATGTCCCAAAAATTTTGTCAATTGCTCTTTGTCGACCAGCCCACACAGTCTCATACTGCAAAGTGACTTTGTGCTCAATTTCTAGCCTTTCTTGGAGTTCTTTAGCACCTAGGTTTGGATTTCCCCTCAATGCTTTAACAACTTTGCTAGCAACCCAAGCCTGTGACCCCATACTTGTTTTCACTCTGCAGGTCGACGAGCAATTGTGCTCAAATGGCTTCTTTGTCACCTGCACATACAACAAGAAAAGGTTAGTAACAAGAAAATAAGTAGTGCTATAAGTTAGCAACAAGCATTTTAAGTTCGTGTTAAATTTTTAGTACCCTGATGGCTCTCCCATTTATAGTTCTATGCGCATTAATTTGCCATAAACACCTTTTGCCCTTACATTTTCCCTTGAACCTTGTCTGATCAGATTGGACAGTGTATATATCAAATTGACCCTTGATTGCAAACTGCCTCATTGCCATCCTAAAAGCCTCCATGGTTGGATATGTATCACCGACATTCATCGTTGGATTCTCTTCATCCATGTACTCAATGTGTTCACCAACATTGTCATCAACCTCCATTGATGCATCATTTATCTCTGCCTCAAGTTCAGGAGGTAAAGGATTCACAATTGGTTCCCTCCTCTCGTCCTTAGCCCTCAAACCAATAAACTCATACATAGCATCTTCTTCCAAAACAACATCTCTATCGTCATTTTCATCAACATTAGCATCGATCACAAGTTTAGACCAATCAATTAAACCTTGTGATTCACAAGCATTTATAGAGCAAATTAGTGGGTGACCAGCATCGCTAGGACCTTGATTACATGTGCTTGGCATAGCATTTGGTACATTTTCCTCTATGCAAGTCATAACAGATCCACTAAAATGATCAATGCTTTTCCCATGAACTTCCACATCCCTAGCCTTGTCCACAACTCTAGAGCGAACACTACTCGTGGTTTCCGAATCAATCCTACAGGAATTTGAAAAGAAAAATCATAAATTTTAGTTAGCGCATCTACTATCATTCCACAATCGAACCAGCAAGGACCAAGCTATACACACAAAAATACACATGAAGCTAGAAGCTTACTCCACATAAGCCTCCTTTGGATCCATCCTCCTCCTGCAAGCCCACACTGGAAGTTTTGTATTCCCCTTTTACACAAAATACTACATACACAATAAAGATGTAAGGGAATCAAGTTGGAATGGTCTAGTGTTGGTTTGATATATTGAATTGTAAGGGTATAGTTGTACTACTATTTGTAACTAACAAAATTTTGACAATAGGCAGGAGTGTTGTCTGGTGATGTGAGCGACATTGTTCTTCTTGATGTCACTCCACTGTCTCTGGGTTTGGAGACACTGGGTTCGTGCGGGAAGGGGTGGCAGGAACCGGCGATAGGCCCTGGCCGGGGAGGTCGACGGAGCCAGCGAGGAGTGCGACGCCGGGGTCAGCCGGAGGCGCCAGGGGGAAGAGAAGGGGAAGGGAGGCGCCAGGGGGAAGAGGAGGGGAAGGGGTAGATGATCTCACCAGTGACCAGTCACCTGCCGCCGCTTGAATCCGCCGCGCCGCCGCTTGAATCCGCCGCGCCGCCTCGCCTGGAAGCCGCGGCGCCGTCGCCTCCAAGCCCACGCGCCGCCTCGCCTCGAAGCCGACGGGCCGCCTCGCCTCGATGCCGCCGTGCCGCCGCGTCGCCTCGGCCCAGAGCCGCCGCGCCGCCGCCTTGAGGCCGCCGCGCCGCCGGAGCCGCTTAATCCGCCGCGCCGCCTCGCCTGGAAGCCGCAGCGCCGTCACCTCCAAGCCCACGCGCCGCCTCGCCTCGATGCCGCCGCGGCGCCTCGGCCCAAAGCCGCCGCGCCGCCGCCTTGAGGCCGCCGCGCCGCCGGAGCCGCTTTGCCGCCTCGAACCGTCGGGGTAACCCTAGCCACCCTAGCCCGATGGGAATGGGGTAACGGGGAAGGTTCAAGGGAATATGATGGGTGGGGGTAAAATGGGTACATTGGTGCCAAAATACAGTATAATACATTGGAGGGTATAGAAAGGGTGTTTTGTAAAGTAAATAGATTGGAGGAGGGTATATTATGAATTTGGATGTGTAGGAGGGTATATTCTAGATTCTGAACTATGAGGAGGGTGTATGATGAATTTTGCCTCTCTAGATTGGCAAACTATTCAACAAATCTTGTCAAGCTCTGGGTCCAAGAAAGCACAACGGCAGGAAACCAAGAAGTCCTCCAAGTTAGATCACACACACACACATCAGGCAGCACCTGCAAAGCACAAGGGCAGCATCTTGAGGTTAGGGGACAGTGGGAATAATTGCTGAGGCAATGGGGGAAGAATTGATTTGGAAACCATGGGCGCCGGCAAAATGCAAGCTTTCGTGTGGGTAGCAATGCACGACAGGCTCCTAACGGCTGATATGGTGAGTGCGCGCGGTTGGCCAAACAGCTATTGGTGCCCACTTTGCAATGCCCAATAAAAATCAGCCGGCCACCTGCTCTTCCATTGTAACTTCGTCCAGGGCACTTGGACTGCGATGGCCGATGGGGAACTGGACCGACGTTGCCGCGGCGCGCTGAGTACACCTACCGCTGGAGGAAATGTACAGGCCTCATGGGAAGAAGACACAACGGCCTGCCCGCCAAACCAGTGAAGCGTCGGTTGTACGCTCCTTCCTCCGGATGGTGACCTGGGCGGTCTGGAACGAACGGAACAAGCACGAAGCGGCCGACGTCATCATCCCAGACCTCAAATCTGAGGCTAGGGCCTGGGCTGAAGCAGGAGCGACAAGCGTCATGGAGACGGTCGCACATCTGTTGTAGTAGGGCTAGGCACTGTTGCCTGTTGCCCTCTCCTCTCCTCTTCTTGTCCTCCTTTTTCTGTTAAGCTTACCTTGCACATGATACTTGTATTCCTGCTTCAATGAATCTCTAGCAGCTCTCCTGCTAGTAGTTCAAAAAAAAACAAAAAAACAGGGAGCAAAGAAAGAATTGCAAGCTACAGGGACCACAGGTTGGCGCAAACAGTTGCTTTTCTTGGGCCAAAATAAGATTGAAGTGCATTAAAAAAAGGGAGGTGATGAAGAAATTTGAAGTGCTCTGATCAATTGATTTTTATTTGGAGTTTTTGGTGGAGAAAAAACAAAAAAAAACCGCACTCTGTAATTCAGGAAAATGGGACAGAAGTTGTATAAGAAATTTGGGATGGTTTTAAGGAAGATAGCGGGCTCAATTCTACATTAGGAAACTGGGAAATGGCAATACAAAATCATCAATCCAATAAAATTTAGCAGAAAAATCAGATTTTTTCCCCCGCAAGGAAAATAAATAACCAAACTAAAATGAAGAAACTAATGATTTTCTGATACCATCTCACATACGGCTCCACAGGTTAGACAAGGGTGATCGAAATGAATCACATTCCAAGAGAAGAACAGCTCAACTCCATATGAGGCCTCAACAACTTAAGCACTGTAAATTGCGCAAACTCAACACAGAAATGAGAAGAAAGCAGATACAAGAAGCTTACTGTTAGAGATATGTATAGTTTGTTATTCCCCATTGTTATGAGGGGTTCTTTGCATATTTACCACTTGTACTTTGTGTATATATTCTGGCCCATTGGCCTCATATGAACACAAGCGCTATTCATAACATGGTATCAGAGCCAAAACTAGGGTTTTGGCTTACCTAGGGTTCCGCGCCCGTACCGCCTCCACCTCCGCTGTTGCCATCGGCCGCCGTCGCCGACTCCCGGCCTCCGCCGTCGCTGGCCTCGGCTCCTCCCCCGCCCGGCCTCGGCGTCTCCGCCTCCAGCCCGACGCCTCTGCTGCCGTCAGCCCGCTCCGCTCCCTCGCGCGGGCGCTCCCTCCGTCCCCGCCGCCGGCCGCTCCCGTGAGGTCGCTCCGGCCCGAGATCCAGCCCGACGCCTCTGCTGCCGTCAGCCCGCTCCGCTCCCTCGCGCGGGCGCTCCCTCCGTCCCCGCCGCTGGCCGCTCCCCGACGCCGCCGGCCGCTCCCGTGAGGTCGCTCCGGCCCGAGATCCTCGGATCTGCAGAGCCGCCGCTCGGATCTGTCGATCTGCAGTCGGAGCCGGACCGGCCGCCGCTCCGCCCGCTGGTCGCCGCCTTGCCGCCCGCTGGTGGTCGCCCTGCCCGAGGCCGCCGCCGCCGGCTCGTCTTGTAGGCCCCGCCGGCCTCCGCCCCGCCTCGTTCCGTCGGCCTCCCTGCCGGCCTCCGCGCGCCGGCCGTCCCGCCGGCCTCCGCCCCCGTCGACTCTGCCGCTGGTGCCCGAGCCGTCTGAGGCCTGAGGCCGTCTGTCGGTAGTGGCTCGGTCGGTTTAAACCGACCGGAAGCCAAAACAAACGTCGATCTAACCGCCGCGCCGTCCAGCGCCGCCTGTTAGACTTCGTTACCTTGGTCGCCGCGCCGTCCAGCGCCGCCTACCAATGGGCACCGTTTCCCTCCCTCGCTGCCCGGTGATCTTTGATGGTGTTAATTACACCGACTTCGTGTCTCACATGCGCATCCACATGCGTGGTCTTCGTCTCTGGGGCGTCCTCTCTGGCGATGTCACCTGCCCGCCTTGCCCTATTCCTCCGACGGAGCCTACGCCTGTTGCATTGCCTTCGACAGCCGATAAGGCTGCTACTGAGGCCGCTCGCCTTGCTGATGATGACTCTGCCTCTACCTACCAGGAGGATCTGGAATCCTACAAGGATCGTCTGACCGTCTACACTCAGTGGTACGATGACGACGCTCGGGCTGCTGCTGTCTTCATCGCCAGTGTCCAGCCTCAGTTCTCTTCTGAGGTGGTGGGACTCCCTTCGGCTTTCCAGATGTGGACTCATCTTCGTCAGCGCTACGAGTTACGCGCAGAGGAGACTCGTTTGAGTGGTGCTGGTCTGATGCCACTCCCCTCTGTGCTCGCCGCTCGTCCGCCTGCTACACTGCCTCCTCCAGCGGCTACCACAGGTGGTGGTGGCCGTCCTCCGTCTGGAGGTGGCCGTCCTCACTGTTCCTACTGCGACAAGGATGGTCACACTGCGTCCCAGTGCTACAAGAAGAAGCGGCATCTTTCACGCCGTTCTTCTACTGGCACTAGTGCTTCTACGACGACGTCTGCCTCGACTTCTTCAGCAGCTTCTCTCACCGAGCAGGAGATAGCCAGACTTCGACGCCTACTTGCCGCTTCAGGTTCTCCCTCGACAGGTTCTGCAAGTTCTGCTACTGACTCTTCGGGCACTGAGAGACCACCTCCTACACAGTCAGGCACCTCCCCGTGGATTCTTGATTCTGGAGCATCTTTTCACATGACTCCTGATCCTTCCACTCTGTCTTCTATTACACCTCTTGATTCTTCTGTCAGTGTTCTTACTGCTGATGATACATCTCTTTCTGTCTCTGGTCGAGGATCTCTTAGCAACTCATCCTTTCATGTTCCTTCTGTTGCTCATGTTCCTCGCCTTACCTTACAGCTTCTTTCTGCTGGGCAGATTACTGACCTTGGTTATCGGGTCATTCTCGACTCTGACTCTTGTTGTGTTCAGGATCGCCACACGGGAGCTCTGGTTGGTTCTGGCCCTCGACGCCGTGACTCACAGCGTCTCTGGGAGCTTGACTGGCTTCACCTTCCTTCCGCTGCCACCACCGCCGCCAGTCTCTCCGCTTCTGCCACTTCGTCTACCGGCTCTTTCCAGCAGTGGCATCACCGTCTTGGCCATCTGTGTGGATCCCGTCTGTCGTCCCTAGTTCGTCGTGGTCTTCTGGGGTCTGTCTCAGGAGACGTATCTTTAGATTGTCAGGGCTGTAAGTTAGGTAAACAGATTCAGCTTCCTTATCCTCATAGTGAGTCTGTGTCTCAGCGTCCTTTTGATCTTGTTCATTCAGACGTTTGGGGTCCGGCTCCCTTTGTTTCGAAAGGGGGTCATCGTTATTATATTATTTTTATAGATGATTTCTCTTGCCACACTTGGATATATTTCATGTCTTCTCATAGTGAGGCCTTGCCTATCTATAAACAATTTGCCACTATGATACACACACAGTTCTCCACTCCTATTCGTGTCCTTCGTGCTGACTCTGCTGGCGAGTACCTCTCTCGTCACCTGCGCAGCTTCCTTGCTGAGCAGGGCACTCTCGCTCAATTCTCTTGTCCTGGTGCTCATGCTCAGAATGGTGTCGCTGAGCGCAAGCATCGGCACCTCCTTGAGACGGCTCGTGCTCTGATGATCGCCGCCTCTATTCCACCTCACTTTTGGGCCGAGGCTGTTTCCACTGCCACCTATCTCGTCAACATCCAGCCCTCTTCTGCTCTTAAGGGTGCGATCCCTGTTGAGCGTCTCTATGGTCTTCTTCCTGACTACTCTGTCCTTCATCTGTTTGGCTGCGTTTGCTACGTTCTCCTCGCCCCTCGAGAACGCACCAAACTGACCGTTCAGTCTGTTGAGTGTGTCTTTCTGGGATACAGTGCAGAGCACAAGGGCTATCGGTGTTGGGATCCTGTTGGTCGTTGGATGCGGGTTTCTCGGGATGTGACTTTCGACGAGTCTCGTCCATTCTACCCACGTCCTGCCTCTCCTTCGGCTTCCTCTGTGGAGTCTCTGTCTTTCTTGACCTTTCCAGATACACCTATATCTGTTTTGCCCTCGTCCACCTGTCCCACTGAGTCTCCACATATTCCTCCTGTGGCCTCTCCGCCGTTGTCGCCGCCTGTGTCGTCTCCTACGACTCCCCAGGCTCCTCCTACTACAGCACCTCCTCCTCTTATCTTCTACACTCGTCGACCTCGTTTTGAGGATCTTCCAGCTGAGACATCTTCTTCTGATGCTCCATCTTCCCCTGATGGGCCATCTTCTCCTCGCTACGCTCTCCGCGATCGCCAGTTGATTCGGCCTCCTGCCCGTTTTGCCTTTGCTGGCGCGGCTACTCGTGAGCCTGTCTCCTACCGGGATGCTGTTACTCACCCTGAGTGGCAGCTTGCCATGGCCGAGGAGATTGCTGCCCTTGAGCGTACTAGTACTTGGGATCTTGTTCCTTGTCCATCTCATTCTCATCCCATCACTTGTAAGTGGGTCTATAAGATTAAGACTCGCTCTGATGGCTCTCTTGAGCGCTATAAGGCGCGTCTTGTTGCTCGTGGTTTCCAGCAGGAGCATGGTGTTGACTACGACGAGACTTTTGCTCCTGTAGCCCACATGACCACTGTTCGGACTCTTATTTCAGTGGCGTCTGTTCGCCACTGGTCTGTTTCTCAGCTTGATGTCAAGAATGCCTTTCTTAATGGCGAGTTGCGTGAGGAGGTCTACATGCATCCGCCACCTGGGTATTCTGTTCCTGAGGGCATGGTCTGTCGCCTTCGTCGCTCTCTCTATGGCCTTAAGCAAGCCCCTCGTGGTCACTGCTGCTGGTTTTTCAGCTAGTGATCATGATCCTGCGCTCTTTGTCCACACTTCGTCTCGTGGTCGGACTCTTCTTCTCCTGTATGTTGATGATATGATCATTACGGAAGATGATTCTGAGTACATTGCCTTTGTCAAGGCTCGTCTTAGTGAGCAGTTCCTTATGTCGGATCTTGGTCCTCTTCGTTACTTCCTTGGGATTGAGGTTACTTCCACTCCAGATGGTTTCTTTATGTCCCAAGCGAAATATATTTAGGATCTTCTTGATCGCGCCTCTCTCACTGATCAGCGTACTGTTGAGACTCCCATGGAGCTCAATGTTCACCTCCGACTCTCTGATGGCGAGCCTCTTTCTGATCCGACTCGCTATCGTCATCTTGTTGGGAGTCTTGTCTACCTTGCTGTTACTCGTCCGGATATCACTTATCCAGTTCATATTCTGAGTCAGTTTGTTTCCGCTCCCACTCAGGTCCACTACAGCCACCTTCTTCGAGTTCTGCGATACCTTCGCGGGACTATCTCTCGCCGTCTCTTCTTTCCACGTTCCAGCTCTTTACAGCTTCAGGCCTATTCGGATGCTACTTGGGCCAGCGATCCTTCTGATCGCCGGTCTATCTCTGCTTACTGTGTTTTTCTTGGTGGTTCCCTTATTGCCTGGAAGACGAAGAAACAGACTGCAGTGTCCCGTTCGAGTGCAGAGGCTGAGTTGCGAGCTATGGCTCTCTTGACAGCAGAGATTACTTGGCTACGGTGGTTACTTGAGGATTTTGGTGTTTCTGTCACTACACCGACCCCTCTCTTGTCAGACAGTACAGGTGCTATCAGTATTGCTCGTGATCCTGTGAAGCATGAGCTCACCAAGCATATTGGTGTTGATGCTTCTTTCATGAGGTCTTGTGTGCATGATCAGATGATTACTCTTCAGTATGTGCCTTCGGAGCTTCAGATAGCGGATTTCTTCACGAAGGCCCAGACTCGAGCACAGCATAGCTTCTACCTCTCCAAACTCAGTGTTGTTGATCCACCATGAGTTTGAGGGGGGGTGTTAGAGATATGTATAGTTTGTTATTCCCCATTGTTATGAGGGGTTCTTTGTATATTTACCACTTGTACTTTGTGTATATATTCTGGCCTATTGGTCTCATATGAACACAAACGCTATTCATAACACTTACCACCTCCTTTGTCGCTCAATCTCTCTCTGCGCCTTTATCTGCGGGAGAGCAGAAGAGAGAACACCGCAAGATCACACGCACGCGCGCGCACAGAGGGACAAGGGCTAATGGAAGGAGAAGCAATCAAGCAGACATCTTTGTGCTTCGGCTCCTGTACGTGTTCCCGGGACAGACTTGCTCTGCTGCTACTCCAATGCAAGGAGTGATGGAGTTAGTTTGGCTTAAAAGCTAGTGGTTTGGGGGTGGCATTGCGTGGGGACCAGTGAATGGACTGTTCTATCCTCACAGATGATCTCCCCCTCCCCTAGAACATTTCACATAAATAATATGGTAACTATTTTTTTAAAAAATTTAGTCTCGGCAGGTGCTATTGAGCCACTGTAGCTCGGTAGCGCCTGTCAAGCTATACTTGCTTGGCAGCGGGAGCTACCGAGCTCCCCTACTACGTCAGGCATTTAATGTCTCATTTGATTAGCGTTAATTAAATATAATTAGTACTAATTAAATGTAATTAGCATTCATTAAAGCATACACAGTAATTGAGGTGAGGTCGGCCGACAACATGTTGAGCTCCTCTAGCTTAGTAGGTTCAAAGAGAAGGCTAGATTTTGCATAAATGAGTGTCTAAGAGCTAAATTTGAAAAACAAAATATGATTACAATGCCATTTGTATGAACAGTTCCCCATTTCTATACATGTTTTTATTCCCCCTTTCTTTTCTCTCTCTCTACCTTCTTTTTTGTTTATTTGGTAATACTTTTCCTTCCATTTGGGGTACTTTGGCAGCAGAAGAAAGCATATACCCTTTGTAGTAAGGTTGTTCTCTGAAGAAAGGAAACATAAATCCCTTTAAGCCTACATGCTGAAAAAAAAAGGGCAAAATTTGCACGTATATCGCGTCAATTCTTTTAAGGGAAAGGCTCATTCTGCGACCGATGAAATTTCATGTCGGGTATGTGCCTCATATTTCGCCTTCAAGTGACACTGAAGGTTAGGAGCCATGACACTGCATCCATAATAATTGCATTGCATGAGATGGGATACATTCCACAGTGCAATGCAATGAAGTCAGCCATGCTCATCAGTGGTCAATATTGCCAGCATTGCCCCTCTAATTATCAGATTGGGGCCCCAATTAGGCCAATTTGGTGCATGCATTGCTGACCATCAACTCAATGAAGTTATGCAGATAAGCAGAGCAAATGGAGAGCTTTCCTTGATGGTGATCTTGTTCACTGGTGAATAAGATGGGGTTGGGTCGAGATGGGTCGGGTTCATTCGCATACTCCAATGAAATCCGACCCTAATATAACAAATATTCAAGTTCAGGAAAATAGGAGTGAAGGTGAAGAATAGAATATCAGTCAAAGCACCTGATGTAACGTTAAAATAAATTTCTGCCCAAAGACTCTGTTGGATCAGTTCTCTTCTCTCTTTTGACCAAATTGTATTTGTTTACATCTTCAATGGCTCTAGGCTTTAGTCTTTACCGTGGCCATTTGAGCACCGGGCTTTCCTCCTTTTTAACCCTCCTACCCCATTCCTGTCCAAGCTAGGTTTGACTAGAATTGTAAATAACTGAAACTTCTGATGCAGAATTAATTATATTTTCAAATACAGTTAACTATGATGGTAGTTGTACTAGCTACTATGCAAAACCCAATATAAATTAGACCACATGCGAAGAAATAGGCGCAATATATATATATATATATATATATATATATATATATATATATATATATATATATATATATATATATATATATATATATATATAACATGACCTCAGAATTACGCATCATGGCTGATGTCAATCAGGATCACCTGACCTCAGAAAATACATGAAAAGTAAGTCCAACGGTGCTTAAGAAGATCTCATCATGTCCGTCGGCGCCCAATGATGGCGCTTCCTTTTCTTAAGTACTATGGTGATCGGTTCGGCTGAAAAGCTCATAGCTTATGGCTGAAAATAGCTGGCTGAAAAAAGCACTGTAGCTGACAGAGACTTATTTAGTATAATTAAATTTAAAAAATTTAAAAATATAAAAAAATATGTTATCCCATTACGTATAATACAAACAAATACGGGAAAAAAAGAACCGGCAAAAAAACTCAACAAAAAGCTAAAAGTTCAAAAAAAGACGAAACTTATGAATAGTGAAAAATAAGCCAGAAGCTAGAAGCCGAAGCCGAGTTGATCAGGGATGCAAGGCTTAACAAGGATAGCTTAGGTTCTTTTAATTGCGTAAATTGACGGTTGCAAATATTATAAGTAAAAATTTTATGACTTAACATTTTAACAAAACATGTTTTAAAGAGTTTAAATCGTACAATATATGTAGTGGTGCATGTTTCATTTACCAGTTACATGGTTTCATCCACCTATGCTAGATTTTTTAACCACTAGGTTACATCCACCATAATAATAACACTGGAGTACTTCCCCTAGGAAAAAAGTCAAAGTTGGAGTACTTCCCCCCAACATGTTTTTTGTCCCACCCACAAAATTTTGGAAATAGAACTAATTCGAGGAAGGTCCCATGTCTGCCCTTGACCGTGGGCACAGCTGTTCGAATAGTTTATACTCTGCAGAGTTTGTACACTTTATCCACAAGAGACAATCAGCTCGATGAGCCCACATGATTCCTTGGTCATGTAGATCGAGAGATCGTCATGGGGCCTTTACAATTTCTCACCCTATCGTTATCTCACCCATATGAGCTTATCCCTCATGTAAAAGGTCCCATAAGTTGTGCAGGATATTCTACCACAACGTCTAGTGCAGCTGGGCTCCACTCTCCACAACATCTAGCGCAGCTGGCGAACCTCACCTTTACTCGGTGTCACATTCAAATTGAATTTTTTATTCCGCCTGCACAATTACTCCTTTCTCCTTTTTGTGAGATGACTTCAAGGGTCTAGTAAATTATTCGGCCAAGCTTGCAGTTACTAGCTTGTGGTTGTACTGTTTTACATAAGGAGGTCAACATAGGATTAAGTCTTTAATTTGTCCAGGTGGTGTATACCACAAACCACATATTCTCGTGCTCCATCCACACCATCCACTCTTACTATCTGCCCAGACAGGTATAGTAAGTTTTTGGGGTTTTGAGAAGCATAAAATGAGTTATCACAAATTATTAGTCACTTACATCCTACGACTGTCCCAAAATAAGTTTTCATATTTAAAGATTGATGATCAGGACAACCTAGTACCCTGGACTTGACAAGACTAGTATGACATTTAATATGATTGAAGCCACGGGGAGGGGCTTGACAAGAGGAGTGAAGCGAGCTCTGTGTAGGCGGCTTTAAGGCAGTGAGGTATCAATGCCACAGCTAGCGCGCACGGCGCACTGGCCCGAATGTAATAGCAAAACTAGGGGCGGCTTCAGTGGTCGATCGTGGCGGCGAGGCAAGCATCTAGGCCCGAGAGGAGGTGTACAGGCTGACGATGGAGCTGCCACAGGGATGGGGGCGGGGCTCGCACCAGGGAGAGTGGAAATCTTGCGAGCGGCGACACGGTGCGGTTGCGCACTCGCGTGGGCGGAAACAGGGGGAGGAGGAACGGAGGAAGGGGAGAGGGGAAAGAGGCTGGGCGATTGAGCAAGCTGAAAGGCCCATGGGGCTGAGAAAAGAAAAAGAGGCCGAGCGGGGATTCTGGGCCAAAAAAGAAAAGGGGTGGGCCCACCTGGGAAAGAAAAAAAATGAGAATTTTGGCGGGAGAAAGAAAATTAAGTATGATAAACAAATCTAGGAACTGAAATTTAAACTCAGACTTTTGAACTTTAAACACCAGCTTTAGTAAATAACATCGAATTACAGCTCAATGTAACAAATCTGAAAATAGGATGTTACACAACTACATACATTAAGCTGCATTGTGCAGTAGCAAATACAGGATAGTTGAGGTGGCAGCGATGAAATTACACAAAAACAAACGGAGTACAAGCTTCTCTTTAATATTATGTTAGGCTGCAACTTTTAATCTGTCACACTGCGAACCTTGACACATGGTGCTGACTCCCCCGCATTGTGATCAGGAATCTGTTCATTGTTAAGAGGGCATGCCTTGTACTAGCCTTCTTTTTTCTTACACATTTGCCGCTCTCTTTTCATTTCTTATGTGCTGCAAGATTTGTAGATCAGCTGTACAGGTACATGTAGAGTATTATTAAGTCCATTGCAATGTACTCCCTCTATTTCTTAGATGTTTTAGAACGTGCGTAGTGAACTTTTTAAAACTTTGATCGCTAATATGCACAAAAAAGTATTTGCATTTGTCATATGGAAGTGTTATCACTAGATTTGTCATAAAAACACTTTTATATCATTATGTTTTTAATAATTTTACTAACATATCATTAGAAAAAATAATGGCTAAAAGTGTGTAATGCAGATTGTGTCGATGTCCAAATCTACAAGTGAAAAAAACGGAGGAAGTATTGATCTAGGATTCTTGCATGCATTTGGATTTTCTCACATGTCCCAATGGCCAATATTTTGGGTCTGTTCTTTTTTGCTGCGGCTTGTGGACCCTATCAAATGCCATGACAAACTATCAAATGCTTTTGCAATATCCAACTTGAGAAGCAGCTTTTTCTCTCTTCTCCTCCTTAGAGTCCGGATGGCATCATGCACAAATTTAAAGTTGTCTTGAATCATGTGACCCTTGATGAAGGCACTTTGATTGTGGTCGACCAAACAATCCATGTGGGCTACAGTCTTTTAGAGCCAACAATTTGGAAATGAGCTTTGAAAAACTATGTATCAGACTGATGGGCCTAAACTCGGAAGGGATGAGATGCCCCTTGTTTCTTCGGTATTAGTATCAGTAATGCTGAGTTGAGTCGTGGAAACCACGAAGATCTGTAAGAAAGAAGGTTTGAATGCCGGACATGATGTCCTCTTTGATGATCGACCAGGCTGTCTTGTAATAGAGCCCCATGAACCCGTCAGGTCTAGGGGCCTTGTCGGCAGGTAATTGCTGAATTGCGTGGAATACCTCTTGCTCGGAGAAAGGTTGTTCCAGGCTCTGCAGATCGAGCTCAGGCAAATGCAATTCTTCTAGTTGGATCGATGTTGTCGGCTGATTGTCCGATTGGATGAGAAGCTAGAAGTGCTAGTGAAGCAAATTTGCCATTTCTTCATGCGACTGCACTAGTACCCTGTTATGTGTGAGCGAGTTGATCCTATTCTTCTGGTTTCGGTACCTCGCCTGAGAGTGAAAAAAAGGCGGTGTTTGCATCCCCCTCTTTAACCCACATGATTCGCGATCTTTGCCGGATCATTGTTCTTTGTAGGGAGCATAATGCCAGGAACCTAAGCTTGAGCAATCTTCTGAAAGTTAGTTCAGCCGCTGTGAACGCTCTCCTCTCCTGTGCCCGGTCCAGTTGGGATATGACCTCTTCAGCCATGAGCACCCGCTGAGTGATATTTCCGAACAGCTGTTGGCTCCATTGCTGGAGGCCTCTGGCTGTGGCTCGGAAGAGGGAGTCAAGCCGGTCGAATGGGGTGGTGCCAGGAATTCAACTTGTCCAGCTCTTGTTCAGCACTTGTAGGAAATCATCATGGGCGGCCCCATGGTTGTCAAAGTGGAAACGTCCGCCGTGCTTGAGACGTGCGTTGGTGTCTAATAGCAAGGGGGCATGATCAGAGCAAGTCATGGCCAGCGCTGTGAGGAAGCAAACCATCCCAGTCTGAAGAAGCCAAGACCCTGTCAATCCGTGACACGGTTGGAAAAGCGCGTTCTTTACTCCAGGTGAACGCTCTGCCATTTAGATGGAAATCATTTAGTTGGAGGTCATTTACGAAACGGCGAAAACGACCCATGTTTGCGCGGTGTATGTTATTGTTATTTTTTTTGTCGCCATGGCTGAGAATCATATTGAATCCCTGACAATGCACCAGGGGCCCGGCCGAGACGCACGAATATGCCTGAGTCCCGTGAGGAATTCTTGCTTTCCTGCGTCTGTCTGAGGGCCATACACTGTGGTGATCCACCACTGCAGTCGCTCCGCTGCAACGTGTATTCGCAAGGAAACTGAGAAGAAGCCTATGTAAGAGTCGAGGACTAGGACCTCCAGCGCTCAGCAAGCGATCATAATTCCCCCATGAGTCTCTGAAGCCGGAAGATAAGAGAAGTAAGTTGAGCTCCAAGCATGGAGAGGACGACTTGGGCCAAGATGTTAGCCATCTTGGTCTCCTGGATACAGACAATTTATCCACTCTGTGGTGGTCGACCAGCATGCGGAGTATGTCCCGACGCCCCCCTAGAATTTAGGCCCCGGACATTCCAAACCAGAATTTTACATGAGGGCATATTCATAAAGATGGATGTACGACAGGGAGACGACCTGGATGCTGGCTGCACTAGACTGGCGGGATTTCAGCTGGTGCGGTCCAGGCGAGACTTGGCAGAAAGATGCCATGCGCCAGCCTGAAGAGCTCATGCAGAGCGTGTAAGTGCTCTTCAGAGAGAGCCTGGTTAAAGATGGCCTCATACGACGTCAAATCCTGGAAGGATGGATGCGAGTCTTCAGAGATGACGCCGAGTTTCCGCATCAACACAGTTTGGGCCTGCTGAAGCGGACGTACAGGAAGGCGATGATGCTCGATTGCTAGGCGGGCGCTGCGGCGCGGGCTTTTGTTCTGTGCCGAGTGTTGGAGCCAAGCTAGCTTTGGTGCGGATGGAGACTGAACCAGCAATAGTTCAGTTTACAGCCGAAAAGAGGAGCACCCAAAGGGCACCCAAGATGGACTTGAGATTATACCACATAGGATAGATGCCACTAATATAATCTTAAGCACATGAACTTAGTTAAACAAAGGATAACAAAGGGCGGTTGAAGCATACTTGTGATGCCATAATTAACATGACCATCAGGGGAAGGGTTTAATTAGTTTAGGCTATTGTAGTTGACGTCATGTGATAGGCAGCATTGTGGTGTACTAGTAGTATACTAAGATGTGAGTTAAAAATATATAGACTCTGATAAAAAATATTGTAGCTTTTGACTTTTGGTTGACATGGTACTATAGCTATTGTTAGCTTTTTCTAAGATATTCAATTAAAGAAAAAAAGAAAAAAAACACTATTATATTTCTATGGGTAATACAAAGAAAAATAAGAAAAACAGTGTTAAAAAGCCAAAAATCACTTTAACTTCTAAAAACTAGAAACCAAAAGCTAGCCCAGTGTGAAACGTGACCATAGTCAGGGTTTGGTCCCGTGGACCGTGGTAGTGGCCAAACAGGCCGTAAAGGGCGCCTCATGGAGCGTGCATGTCATGCAAGTCAGTCTCTGTTGCCTCGTAGGATTCTCCCTCTTATCAGAGGAAGCCATGGCAATACAATGCATGGTTATTTGGTCTCTGTTGGGTAGTATTCTTTTGCAATGTTACTAATTAATGTAGTCACAGTCATTTGCAATGTACTACTGCAATAAGAGAGAACCTAAATTTGATCGATATTTAGATAGGTTGATAACTTTATCCTATGATTACGTAGAAATGCATAAATTTATTAACATATGAATGCTAAAATGATACTAAATTAGTAATATACTATAGATTATATTAAAATATATTAGACTAGAGATAAAATACCTATGTTACTAGATATATAATGTATAAATCTACATGTATATAAGTGTTTATGGGGGTACCATAAGGAACGAAGAAGAGGAGACATTTCCGTCCCCATTCCGCGTAAGGTGGCGGAGATAAAATCTCCTTATACCCATCCCAAATAGAAGAGAGGAACTTCTCACAGGTTGCTGGGGAATATGGCCGAGGACCAACAAGTTAGAAGCACCTCTCAGCTTTCAGCTAAAAAAACAAAATGATTAACGGCGAGAAACGTGCAAGAAGCTTCCATGACAGAAGTGTGGCGACAAAATCCTAGCTAGAATGTTCTTGCCAACAGCAGAACAAGTGGATAGTGTTCAGCGTGGCATCTATCCGATATCTAGAGTTCGACTCCGGCCCACAAATTAACCATATGTTGGATGGCGTATTCACGTGGGTCTTCCCTCGTGACTTCTAGATTAAACATGATCAGTGACTTATGGGTTATATGTATGTCTTAGTGTCTGATTAAATTAGTTTTTGTTTTTGGGTTTGTGTTTGGATAAGTTAGAAGCTAATAAACACTTGATTTTTTTAAAATAACTTTTTCACTCCTCTCGTTTCTATCTTACTCTGAAGATAAGGTAGAGGGTCACGGGAGCATCAAGCATCCCACTCCTCTTGCTCTTGTCTCGCGTACACATCTCTCTCACTTTTCTACCACTCGTCTCATTCTTCTAAAAGCTACTTCTTTCAATCACTACTATTCATTTTCAGCCAAAATACATCTGCCACAACCAATACAAACATGCACCTAAAAAAGATACATTGACTGCACTAGCCAATTAAATTTGAATCATTAATCATGATAATCACGCACCCCAAATAAACTCGAACCGTTAACTAAAATCATTAACTCAATAGTTGAAGTTACAGTAAACAACATCGAAACTCACCTGTAAATTCGGTAAGTTTGACTGATCTTCACTACGAAACTTCAATTAAATCCCTTTCAGTCCTAATCCAAATCTTGTCCCAGGTGACACCATACAACCTTGACCAAAGAGTCATCACCTGTGTCACAATTTCACGGACTTTTCTTTTCTGATCTGCCTTCTGATGGCTCGCCAGGATACATGTTTCTGAGAAATTCATGTGTTCTTTGCTCGATCATTGAGTGATCAGTACGAGTTTTTTATGCTCACGGGAATCACACAGATTCCCCCACGCAATTCACACAAAATCATCTCCCTCCGTGTGTGTTTTTGCTGTTTTGTTATCTTCTCGTTTTTTATCAAAGGCGACAGCCGCTAGAGTTTTTGGTGGTGATCGGTTCGGCTGAAAAGCTTATGACTTATAGCTGAAAACACTGTAGCTGGCTGAAAAAAGCACTGTAGCTGACAGAGGCTTATTTAGCATAATTAAATTTAAAATATATAAAATATATTAACCCATTACGTATAATACAAACAAATACGGGAAAAAAAGAACCGGCAAAAAAGCTCAACAAAAAGTCAAAAGTTCAGAAAAAGACAAAACTTATAAATAGTAAAAAATAAGTCAGAAACCGAAGCCGAAGCCGAGTTGATCAGGGCATTGCTTCCTCGTGTACATCCTCTTTTTTATTGGTACGTTTATTTATATACAAATCAAAAGGATTGGATTTTGAATAGTAGCAGCAGTGCAGTTTGTAAATAGATTTTTCTCTCTCGTTTCGTCATGTCACGGTCAGATTGTCAATACGGAAAACAGTGCGTAAATTGCACTGCAATACTCCTATCGTACCTTTGGTTGATGTGATGTGTGGTGTACGATGTATCATTAATTAAACCCACTCAATGATTCATTCAAAAAAAGATAATTAATCTCAAGAAAAATAATTATGGATGTTATTTTTGTTCGTCAACATGATCTCTAAAATACAATTTTAATCACTAATTTTTATTATAATAGATTTAAAATTTTATAAAACCTAATAAAATTATATTTTTTATGAAAGTTTATTTCAGGACAAATATATACATATTATCTTCATATACTCAATATAAATATTAAAAAAGATATAGAGCTAAAGTTTAAAAAGTTTGACTGCAGGTACCCAAAACATATTTGTCTGTGGTTGGAAAGTAGGAAACTACTAAATTAATTGCCTGGAGTCCAATATACATGTACAATCACTGCTGTTGAGAGTTTTACGTGGTTTTCAATATTTATTGTGGTAAATATCAGTTTAACTCAATATGGAATTAGTCATATTATTTGGTACAAGTGATAGAGAAAATTTTGATGTAGAATTTAACTAAAGAAATTAATATTCGAGGTGATGAGGACGGCTATGCTACAATATAATTGACATATTTAGTGAGATCGAGTTTACTGGAATTTAATATGTATGTATATGTTTAACCCAGGTATAGCACAAGACGAAATAGCTTGATTTGTTTTGCAGAATTAGCTCTGTATGCTGTTGACTCATATGATCATATTGGAATTGATCTCGTAAACAATCTAATCATGACATATAACTTACACATGTGTGCTAAAGACTAATACATTTTAAACTAATAAAATCGGCATGTTTGATCATGATTGGTGATATGGTTTAGGAGTCTCAGTGTACCGGAAATAGATGGGTCACTTTGTGACACCTAGAAGTGGAGTCTATAAATAGATTCCTACTCTTAGCCTTATATGTAACTAGTCTTGTGCCCATCAATGCAACGGAATCTAAACTATAGAAACAAGTACATCAATAAATCATGACAACTAAGAGGAAAAATATCAAGACAAAATCACAGAACACAAATTCTTTATGTTAACATCTATATCCATAGAACATAAACAACCCCGGATTTTTACTATTGCAAGCACTCTAAACAGTAAATAATTTTCCAGAGTGCAAGTAGGTGGGGGCTCCAGAGGATATTATAGTTTGCAATTATTGAACAGAAATTGCTAAGGTTAAATGCACTAAATACGTATCTTTCATCGAAAACATCAAATCACCGTATAAAACTTTAGAACCACAATTTAATTTAATTAATGAAATATGAACACATGCAAGTAAAGTTGCTCAATAACCCCATAATACGTATAAAGGGAAAATTTCCTTAGGCTTACTTTGTAAAGCTCCTCATCAAATTAGATCAACTGGACACATTTTACCATAGTTTCCTTTCTCGTGAAAAAGGGAGTTTGCAAGTTCAGGACTCTTAAGTTACATAAGGTCCACCAGATGTTACTGAATGACCACATCGTGGACAGGAAGATTGTCCTGGGATTAAGGATTATTCAAGTCAAATACATGAAAAGTATCATTATGAAATCAATAGATAATCCATAATCCACATAGTTTAACTAAATGAAAATAAAGTGTCAATATGAAAGTCGCTTTTCAATGCTGAAGTTATTCAAATGCAACAAAGCACATTAGGTTGAATCGTCTGTTAAATTTGGCAGATATTTCATAAAAATGGTCAACAAATGTACTATCCATTAGAGAATTTTAAAATAAAAATGATTGCTCAACTTTCATCTTCGATAAAAAAAGTCAATGCTCAATATAGCTAAAATTGTATTGTAATAATTAAAATTGTATTTTAGCAGTTATTAGCTTTTTCTGAATAGTTAAAAATAAAAAGTAAAATTATTATAGATAATATAAATGGAATAAAGAGAAAAATAAAAAGGAAAAAATTCAAAAAATAATAAAATTAAAAACCGTTCAAAAGTTAGAAGTAGCGAAAGCGAAGTCGGGCCTGTTTTTTTTTTTTTGCTGCGGCTTGTAACTTTTAGATTATTTATGTGAGAGATTACAGAGCAACAGAAACTCACATACGATTTTTATCAATATAAATAAAGTCAATAAAATATATACTATAATTAACTAATAGATCATATCTTTAAAAATACTTTATTTAAAAAATAATAATACAAAAACACCAAAACATATCTTTTAGAAAAACAGAAAAGAACAGGCCGACTCGCTTGTTTAGAGCGGGCCGAGTTACCGCCCTGCCCACGGAGAAATTTTAATGCCAATACACACTTCCAACCCTCGGAGTCTGTTGCATTTAATACAACTTAAAAAAATTAATGCAGTCCTGGCTAGATGCCTATAGATCCATCCAAAGCTCTCCAAGCCCCAGCAACAAACACTGTTTGCCCCACTAACACTGGAACACCCCTCATTTTTCACTATCTAGTACTACTAATCAAAGGCTCACAGCTCAAAAGCTTTTGGCTTGCTGATGTTATCAGTGGAGATGCTCTGAAAGAAATAGGAAAAAAAATGCGGATAAGTGTGGCAATAAAGGTGAAGTCTTCAAGTTTGCAATCTTTTATTTGTTCCCAGCAGGTTACAAATCTTCTGTTTGTCCTGTTGCCACTGCCGCTGGTTATCTATAGACTACCATAGAAAGGAGATAAGAAGAAACAAAGGAAAATAAAGGTGAGGACTTTTACTGATTGTTTGCATACATACACACACATATATACATATATATCCCCTCTCTCTGCATTTCCTGGAAAGATTTGTGGTGTGTGGGAGGTGGGAAAGAGACCAGGAGCTTGAGCTTCTGAATTGTGTAAGTTTCTTTTGCTCTCTATCTACGGCTGTTAATTCGTTTTATGTCTTTTGCTCTCTATCTGCGGCTGTTAATTCGTTTTATGTTACTCGCAGTAGTCAATTTCCCCTTATTTTATTGTGTTGATGTGAAGTCTTTTGTTTTCTAATTCTTGCATCCTTTTCACTGCATTTGGTTAGAGATTGTTCTTCGAACAAGCATGCAGCAATCTCTGAGGTGGAGCTCTCCACAACCATTTCCTAGTGTTTCTTGCCTGTCCCTTTCTTGCCTATTGTAGGATAAATAACAGGGATGAATCAACAAAGGTCTAGTCATTTATTCCTCAGATTTGCATCCTCACTATGAATCTTCCGAGAAATCTGTATCTCCCTTGCTACATGTCCCTCTAGCCGAGTCTAGGTCTATTCTTGCAGACTAGGTGAAGTCTTGTGTTTCTTTTCTCTGTGTAATCTTCTGAAATGTTGCCATTTTTCCATTCTGAAGAAGAATTCGGCCGGGTTTTTGGTTTAATGTTGGTTTATGTTTAAACATTGTGTTTTTTTTAAGTTGTGGTCAATAGAAAAATTGTAGTAAAAAGTATACTGAATTCAGATGTACAGGTCAAAATCATATGCGACTATTTTCTTCAACATACTATCTTTTATGAATAATCAGAATTCAAATATTTAAACTATAAACTATAAAACATCGGCGCAAAAGAACATACTCTTAAATTGCAACATGTGGAATGTCACTCTCATCGGCGGTTTCCGTGCTCCTTCACTTCTCATTAATTGCTTTAAATTCCATCTTTTTCCGTTGATGTAAAACACACCCAAATCTGTGTAATCAATGTGAAGCTTCCAGTGGCATATAAAGGGGGAAAAGGTGAAGCCATTAAGCTCATAATTGTTTCTTGTGTGCAGCAGTCTGGTCCAAGGAGGAGTGAGCGTTCTTGAGTTGCTGGTCCAATGGGGGAGACGAACCAGCCTCCGCCGCCGCCGGTGGCCGTGCCTCCACAGATGGTGATGCAGCCCATGATGAACCCGCCAGTCGGCGTCGGCGCCATCCACCCGCCGCACGAGCAGTTCCACCATCTCGCCTACTGCGTCCACTCGAATCCTTCTTGGGGTAAGGAAACCTTTGCCTCCTTTTACCCACTTTGCATATTTGTGTGTTTTGCTGTATTAGAGCGAGGAAATTCAATTCTTTCGTGTGCACGTTGGTAACATTCGTTCTGTCCTTGTACATGAATTTTTATTTTCCCCCCTGAAGAAATTCGATGCTTTTAGGGGAAAGATTTTAGTGGCACCTGTTGGTTTTAGCTAGGCTTTCAGTTGAGTTCATTGATTTACGGGGGGATTGGATCATATACCCTCCCCTTAGTTGGGAAATTCAGGATTTACCCTCCCACCTCAATGACATGTGGGGTCATCATAAGTCACTGACGCGTGTGCCAGGAGGGTAAATCCTGAATTTCCATCTAAGGGGAGGGTATATGATGAATAAAACCTTGATTTACTAGTTTTGTGAACTCCCCCGGTTATAGTTGAGTGCATTGATGTATTTATTTTGTGAAATCCCCCTGTTATGTTTGAAGAGATTATGGCGTTTATCAGAGCATGCTTTATTAACTTGTAATTTGTAAAGAGTTGTGGCTATTATTCTCAGTATAAAACTCTGATAAGAATCGTAGGATGTTCAGTTAGATATGAAGCTGCGTTACTTGAACCATTATATCTAGTGCAATAAACGTCGTTATCTGCCACTTTGAACAAGTATTGAAAAAACAAACTGCATGGATCCTAAATTCCTAATTCTTAAAGAAATTGAGGATTTAATTTGTACCAAGCGGTTAAAAGCTGCATCTGCTGTAGTATTTGCTGAGTTCTCTTTTGGAAATCATAGACACTATCTTGGATATTTAGGTATAAAACATACTGCTGAAAACTGAAATGATCCTAGATATGACTAGGACATGTAAAACTTGTGCTTACTAAGTTAATATTTTTTCCTTCGTCTTCAGTTCAGGTGGCAGTGCTTGCATTCCTTCACTATCTTGTGATGTTGGGTTCTACTGTCATGCTTGCATCAACTATTGTTCCTGCAATGGGCGGTACTGCTGTAAGTATATCGAATTTTTTATGAACAACATTTTATATCGAATTTTTTATGAATAACATTTTATCACACATAAGGTATAATTTCCCTTTGAAGATTTAGTGTTTTTTTTTGCCTTTGTTCTTGTTGCTAATAGGGGGATAAGGCTCGTGTAATTCAATCGTTCCTATTTATGAGTGGCATTAATACACTTCTGCAAACACTTATTGGAACACGGCTTCCAACAATTATGAATGGCTCCTTTGCATTTGTTATCCCAGTGCTGTCAATAGCGAGAGACTTCGATCCAAATGACTTTGCAAGTACTCACCAGGTAGAGTGGCACTCGTTTGCTCCATCCTTACACTTTTTTGGTTGGAAGTGGATGCTTATCCATGCTCCTTGTTGCGTTTCGGAAAATTTTGTTTAAAGCATGATCGATTTTGTTAGCATTGATAGATAAAATATTTTTGACATTGTAATACAAATACTTATAATCTTTAGGGCTTTTGCAGAGATTTGTTCGCACGATGAGAGCAACTCAAGGGGCTCTGATTGTCGCTTCTATCCTCAACATGATTCTTGGATACAGCACAATATGGGGGGCATATGCTAAGTACACATCATATAGTACTTGTTCTTAGACTGCAATCATAGTCCTTTCATGCTAGATTTTTCAAGGTATTAACATCCACATGATTTTCTTTGC
This sequence comes from Dendrocalamus latiflorus, assembly GCA_017311315.1. Taxonomy (NCBI): domain Eukaryota; kingdom Viridiplantae; phylum Streptophyta; class Magnoliopsida; order Poales; family Poaceae; genus Dendrocalamus; species Dendrocalamus latiflorus. Next base: position 24,084,612 of record CM029632.1, read on the forward strand.
AGGAAATTCAGTCCAGTAATAATGACCCCTGTTGTTTGCATTGTTGGTCTTGGACTATTTGGACTTGGCTTTCCCCAGGTACCATTCCAATATTTTTACAGCAAGACTTAGCAGTTCAGAAAAAAAATAAAAATAAAGGAATCCTGTAATGTTTGATTTGTCATTATAGGTTGGAAAATGTGTGGAGATTGGGCTGCCAATGCTAATTTTGGCGGTGGTTGTGCAACAGGTAACAACTTAATCTCTGTTAATATATTTTGAGGGAAATATCTGTCAATTGCCCTCCTATGAATGTTATGTCACGAAGCTAGCTAGGAACCAACTATTTAATATGCTGTATGCAGTATGTGCCACATTACTTCAGGCATTTCCATGAGCGAATAACCTTCTTGTTTGAGAGGTATTCGTTGCTTCTTTGTATCGGCATTGTGTGGACCTTTGCAGCTATCCTTACTGCTGCTGGTGCATACAACCATGTTTCACTCAAGACGGAGCAGCACTGCCGCACCGATAAGTCTTACCTCATGTCATCTGCACCATGGTATGGTTCTAAATGATGTTTCTTATGAACAGATTTTAAGAACTGTAAATGTTTCAAAAAGCCATTTTCTTCTACTCATTGCATGCATTTACTTTTAGGATCAAAATACCATACCCCTTCCAATGGGGTACACCAATCTTTACTGCAGGTCATTCATTTGGAATGATGGGTGCTGTACTTGTTTCAGCTTTTGAGGTCAAGACTAAGGCCGGATGCTATTAACAGATGGCCTTTTCTTTGTTATCTCTTCTTGTGTGTATTATTGTTTTTAGCGTCTAATTTTTGTTTATCTCATGTAGTCAACTGGTGCTCATTTTGCAACCGCACGTCTAGCCGGTGCTACACCACCTCCAGCTCATGTCCTTAGTCGAAGTATTGGTTTGCAGGTGAGTGTTATTCCAGAATTTCTCTTATAAGGGCTAGTATTCTTACTTAGTTCTTACACCATGTTATTCCAGTGTACATTGCTGACATAAATGAAAAATCTGGTTTATAGCTAAAATGGATTTAGAAACAACTCTTATGCTAATTAATCTTTACAAGTAATAAATCAGACATGAAATATGGTTCTTCGTGTTAATATGAAGGAAGCTTGTTATATTTCAATAGCCCATAGGGCACATATATAGTACAAGAGATAAGGACCCAAATCCTAGGCAATAGAAAATGACCTAAATATCCTTAACACTCCTCCTTAAATGTAAGACGTATGCAATACCATTATATTTGAAAAGGGTTAACACTAAAATAGGGAAAAAATCCAAAGTCTAAATCTTGCAGATGCCGTCATAGCGTGCAGCTCTTGGAAAATTGTGTCGGAAAGATCGTCTCCCATCCGAAATCGTGCAGCAGCCCATAAAACGCAGTGCAGGGGCCGAGAAGGTAGAGGTAAGCGGGAACAAAGTCGACCGCGGCAGCACGATGAAGAGGATGTGAAAGGTGACACAAATAGAGATAGCTGTCAAAACAAACCGACGAGAGAGATAGAAGCATGGTAGCACAGATCGAAGCCCAAGACGGTGGCGTCGCAGTGCACAAGAAGCGCAACAGAGGCGCAATGCAGAAAAAGCTCGGCGGCCTTAGAAGCTCGGGGCGGCGGCTCAAAGAGAAGCGGCAGCATCATAATGACTTCTACGATCTGCAGCGGCTCAAAGAGAAAAGCGACGACTGCGGCTGTGCGAAAGATAGGAGAGGACCACACCCATCCGAGAGGATGAACCGTGGCTAGCAAAGCAGTCGGCTGACTGACAAGGAATTTGTGGACTCGCACAGCTTTGACGCACTGATAGAGAGATGGCAATGGACTTGGATCGGCACAACGGAAGACACAAAACGTAAAAGACGACAGATACTAGCAGCAACAATAGTACTATGTTTCATATTCTCCTCTCTCTTCACCCCCTTCCTCCCACCCTCCCGTCTCTCTCTCTCTCTGTGCCGGAGGCGGCAGCCGAAGGAGATCCCGACGGCGACGCGGAGCAGGGGTGCGCGCGACGTCAGCCGGAGGCAAGTGGATCCGAGGCCGGCTGGGAGAGGCGGCGACGGATGGGCGCATGCGCGGGGAGAGGAGCCGAAGGCGCTGCGCCCAAAACCGGGCGAGAGATAGCGGTGGCCGGATCTGAGGTGGCGGTCACCGGATTCGAGGTGGCGGCGGCTTGATACAGGCGAGAGGCGGTGGCGGCCAAAAGGTGGCAGCAGCGACGGCGGCCGAAAGGTGGTAGCAGCAGCGGCGGCCAGATCCGCACGGGGAGGGCCGGAAGCAGTCGGATCCGTCCGCGCCGACGCGGGCCGAAGGTGGCCGGATCTGGTGCATCTGGCGGCATGGAGTGCGAACGAGACAGCCGACGGTTGGGAGATGGCCGCCCCCGGGAGTGGAGATGCTCCTCTCGGGGGCCGCACAACGGAATCGAGTTGGCCGGCGGCGGCAGTGGCTAACCTTGCTCTGATATCATGTTAATATGAAGAAAGCTTGTTATATTGCAATAGCCCATAGGGCATATATATAGTACAAGAGACAAGGACCAAAATCCAAGACAATAGAAAATGACCTAAAGAGAGCACAGAGGAGGCCGAATCTGGGCGGGCGAGACCGGCGGCGTGGATGCGGGAGCCAGCGACGGTAGCAGTGGCCAGATGTGCCACATCAAGGCTGTCGTGGGGGCGGCTGGATCCTCGATGGTGCGAAGGAGGCATGGTCGGATCCGGGCGGCGGCGGCCCTGCGCGGGCGAGCTCGGCCGGATCCGGTGCAAAGGTGCTCTGATCCGGGCGGGGTGAGGGTAGCGGCGGCCAGATCCAGGGTTGGCAGCGGTGTGAAGGCCTTCTGGTGGCGGCGCGGCGCATATGAGCGCACGGGCGAGCGTGAGCGACGGCGGCACGCGATGGCCAGGAGGTGGCCGCCGGGAAGCAGCGGATCCGGCTACGCCGGATCCAGAGCGGAGGTGGCCCGGCGGCGGCGCATGCACAAGCGCTTCTGGGCTACGGCGCGGCACAGAGGAACGCCCGGGCGACAGCGGCGCGTGACGACGGCCGGGAGGTGGCCGCCCCCAGGAGTGGAGCACACCCGAGGGCAGCGGCTGGCGACGGCAGTGCACGGCGGCTGGAGCTAGGTTCTAAAACCTATGTTCTGATGCCATGTAAGATATGAATGAAGCTCAAGTATGTTGCAATAGTCCATGGGGTTTATATAGTACATAAGACATATAAAGATCCAAACCCTAGACAATAGAAAATGACCTAAATACCCTTAACACTTTGTAAATATTCGGAATGATTTCCATATATTACTTGCCAAAATGCTTTGACTGGATGGATCTGTTGGAGAGCTCCTAGTTTAAGTCCTTGCATTCTAGTGTGATTATTTGAAATTTTCTGGGCTACTATTAAAATGTTTGTATACAGGGCATTGGGATGTTCCTGGAAGGCATCTTTGGTGCTCCAGCAGGTTCATCTGTATCAGTGTAAGGGAATATCAGCTTTTGTCCCCTATCGATGGGGTGATTATTCTAGAACAGTTTCATGGACTTGCAATTTCCTCTTTCCTTCCTGAAATTTTGTGTTAGATATGTATTCTTGAAACCTCAAGGCATGGTTCATCAGAAGTTATACTAGTGTTGACCAGAGTTTGTATTCCTACATTCTAGCTTGGTGCAGATCAGTAACCAACTATTAGTGACCATGGTGTAATAAAATTTGTGAAATTTTCTTTCCATGACATAGAGACCCGTCACAGAACTAATGGAATGTAAAATTCACCCATTCACTTTAGGACTTGTGCAGCTTTCTTTCTTTCACTTATGAATGAATTTTGATTTCCAGAAAGAAATGATGATGATGTAACACAAAAAAATTTTCCTTGTAATTGTGGAACCTGCAACTGCGTGGCCATTACTTTTTTTAAAAAAAAAATAGTGTAGCATATGCTTCAGTACTAGAAACGAATAGTGTCCACCAACCGAAGGCTAACCCAACGGTATAGTACCCATGTCTTTTGGCTAACAGCCGTAGTTTGTTAGGTGGGTTTATTTCTAGATTTTTGGGGATTTGATCCCGTCCTGTGACCTCTTGGTTGTTGACCCTTAAGGATGACTATGAAACAAATTGCACCCCTTGACAAAAATAAAAATAATAAATAATAAACAAAGAGTGTCCTCTTGAGGCAAGTATGGACATACGGTAGATATGCATGCTGGTTTATTTTGTTAGAACTTACCAAACAAAACTGAAGGCTTGAAGCTGTGGTTAAGATTTTCCATTATAGGTCTGCCCCAAGATTAGTGAAGATAAGGGGCAATGGTGCTGAGGGATGTTAGGGATTAGGGATTTGACACCTAGTGTACAAACTGTGGGGCAGCCCTCGCCGTTGCAGTCTTCCCGCTCCCTAGTCCCTACCCATGCCCTCACCGCGTTGCCCACTTCCTGGTGCGCCCTCGCGGCACTGGCCTGCTCCCTCAAAACCACTTCGCTGCCCGCTCTCAGCTCTTTGGCTGTGCCCTCGACGGGCCATGTGCAGCCTGCTCCGTGGCTGCACCTTTGACGCAGCCTCACTGGACTTGCAATGCGCTGCGCCACACTGGACTCCATCGAGGCAGTGTACATGTGTTGGAATTGGATTCTCGGACAGTCAATTGGGCCAACAGTGGACCTTACTTCCATGCTATTGCTAGCCAGTCAACCCAAGTTCCTTTTGCTCCTGCTCATCATCTTCGCTTGCCTATTGCTGCTTGCCATGGCTGCTGGGGGCAAATGCTGAGGCACCTAGGGGTAGATCCCTAGTTGCCTCTTGCCTACCCGGGGCAGCTGCCCTGGTGCTGGCTCCTCCCTTGATCCTGAGTACACAAATGGCCTTGGGAGACTCAGCTAACCCAATGCTTTGGTCCAACCACCTAAGTTAGGCTGGTATTAGCATGATATTGGCTTGAATATGGATTTAACTAAAAGGGTAGAACTGACCGAGCTGGCGCCAACCAAGTGCTTAGGGTGTGGCGAGGGGGGCAGAACCACCCTGGAGAAAGTTTGGTAGCCCAACCTAGCCTGGCCTTGGCCTGAGTATTGTTCATGTCCAGGGAGAGAGAAAAGATGGATGTGGAATTAGAGAGGGAGGGGGTTTTTTATGGGTAGTGGGCCCTGTATGAATCAATCAGTTCCAGCTGGACCATAGTCAACTTGATAGTTCCTGCTTAAGCACAGCAAGAAATTTGCGTAGAAAGCACAACAGCCAGTCTCTTATTGACAAACTACTACATGGTTAGCAATACTATACTGGTGCACTTTTATCATATTGCATCCAAATAAGATTCAGTTGATTGTTTCTTAAGACAAATGTTTCCACAGAATTGCTTATACTATGCCCTTGTGAACTGAAATCACTCCTTGTCATTCTATTTAATGCAGTGAAAACATTGGCCTTCTTGGACTAACAAAAGTTGGAAGTAGGAGAGTGATCCAGATATCAACTGGATTTATGATATTCTTCTCCATATTTGGTAGTCTTCTGTTCTAGTCTTTGGTTGCCAAAGGGAAAACATGGAAATAATTTTGTGGCTCAAATTTGGTAACTTTTATTCTTGCAGGGAAGTTTGGTGCTTTCTTTGCGTCAATTCCATTGCCAATATTTGCAGCAATTTACTGCATCTTATTTGGCATCGTAGGTGAGTCAGAACTTTCTTTTTGGGCCCTCGTATAGATAAGAGTCAAAACTTGGTATGGTTTTGTTATTTTGCCTAATCAGTGTATTTTGTTGATATCAGCTGCTGTGGGAGTCTCGTACATGCAATTTGCGAACATGAACTCGATGAGGAATATCTACATCATTGGACTAGCATTATTCCTTGGCATCTCGATCCCTCAATATTTCAACGAGTATACTTCTTCTGCTGGCCGTGGACCTGCCCGAACAAATGCAGGATGGGTATATTCTGCAACCCTTTTACATGGCATGCTACTATATGTGCAATCCTTATAGCAAACTTACAATGCCTTTCTACCAGCTGTATATGTTTTATTTTGTGCCTAGGTGTACTGTAATTAGATGCCTTAGTTATCTCAGGTCGTGTCTTGAACTCTTGCTACATGCATTCTGACTTCTATTGTTTCTGTTTTCGTTATTGCAGTTCAATGACATCATAAACACAGTGTTCGCTTCTGGTCCAACAGTGGCATTGGTCGTCGCATCTGTTCTGGATAACACATTGGAGGTCAGGGGCCGCGAGTCTGACCGAGGGCTCTCATGGTTCACGCCATTCCTGCACCGTCGGAAAGGTTACCCAGATCCTAGAAACGAGGAGTTCTACAGCTACCCGATCAGGGTCCATGACTTCATCCCGAGCCGATTTCTCTAAGAGGAGTGCTGTTTGTTACCTGTGCTACTGTGCATGTAAATCTCTTTGTTCTTGTTTCCTTACTCCTGTGACCTGTAGTGATTTGCGCTGTCATAGTTTCTACTTAGTGGGATATGGTACAAGAATGCCTAGGACTTTTGCTTTCTTTTTTCCCCGTTTTGGCCAAGGATTTGGTTATATGGTGATGTAGAGTTTTATGTCCGGGTGTATGTTTTGGGGAAAGATTGCTAAAGAATTGTACCTCATTTGTTAATTACCGAGCCAGGGATGTTGATGAACATTCAGTGCATGCATTGGTTTTTTTATAACTTTGTAAGTACACCGGATGGCTTTTTGTCTGCATTTTATTAGAGGATGCTCAAAATCGAGTCAGGGATAACATTTGGCACGAAAATTTCTTATTATGTGTTCAGAACTGTCACCAAGTTTTATGCCTTCTACGGCTCGATCTGATGGCTCGAAAGGTGCCGAATGGCATGGCCATTGGCCATCTACTTCCTGGTCTGAAATGATGAACTGAACAGCAGTGGTTGGTGTATATCGAATTGGAGTACTGGACTGCATGTGTTGAATAATTGCATGAGATCAGATAGTACAGTATTGTGTGATATTTGCGATCTCTTTCAGTCTATAAAAGAGCAGATGAAGGAGCACAGGTGCTACAAGCTGACAGATGAACATTCCTTTTTCTTCGACAAAAACAGAGATGAACAGTTCATGGAGGCCACTCCATAGGTTTGCTACGGTAAGCTTGGAAGGCATCGGAAGCTCTCGTGCTGCTTCCTTGTGGACACATATTGCCAGGGTTTTGTATTGTACTGGACTATTTGTAACCGGGAATTGCATAGACATCGAATAGTCCTTGTGTTAGCTGTTTACTTTTGTAGGAGAAGCTGCTGCCAAACCGCACTGTGGATGGCTGGAAGAGATGGTAGACAAGTTCCAGGACACTGCAAGCTGATCTTAACAAGTACTTCTGAGAGAGATGATGAAACATGATGAAATTAAGAGCGGTTGCTGGTTTCGACCTGTCATTCTGCAATATCAAATACCCTGCTTTTGGTACGCAAAAATACTGGTTCTAACTGTTTCTTTGAAGAGTTGCCTAGAGGCCTTTGGGGTCGTCAGAAATCTACCGAACGGTCTTGTTTTAGTTTAGTAATCTATGTAGTTCTCTCTCTTTTGTCGCTTGTTTATAACGCCTGTCGCTTGTTTATAACGCCTATGCTCTTTTTAGTTCTTTGGTCGCTATTTTGCCTCCCTGAATTTCAATCGAAAAACATGGACTCAAATGCTATGGATGCAACTAGTTACTGAACAGGTCAGCGTTTCTTTCGGTTGAATTGCTGAGATCTAAAGCTTTCAAGGCTAGATATTGTTTCCGGTGAAGTCATAAAAATAAGATTCAATTTGTAAAATAATTTATCTATTATATTATTAAAGCAAAGGTAAAAGGAGCCACCACGTTCGCTCTTAAGTCAAGGGGTAGAAATTCCCATATTAATCAGAGGGAAAAAAGATCCACATTGTTGATCGTGGTGGGCCTAAATTATAACGATCTAGATTAAAAGAAAGAGCCCATGACAAGTATAATATACAAGATAACTAAATTTCGGAATAAAAAATAAAATAAAATTACTAATTTGATTTCCATATTAATTCCTAAGCAACATTGAATAAAAATAATTCCAAATAAAAAGTAAACAAAAATTAGCAATTGGAATTGTATATGAATTCCAATAAAAATAACTAAAAATTAGAATATAAAATAAATTAAAATTAGCAATTTGATTACGATACGAATTCCAAAGTAAAATCTCTAAATAACTGTAAATCATAATAAAAATTAAAAAATAGCAAATGGATTTGTGTATGATTTACAGCCAATAAAATTGAAATAGAAAACAAAACAAAATTTATAATTTAATTTTCATACAATTCCAAAGTAAAATCCATAAACTACTAAATTTTGGAATAAATTAAATAAAATTAGCAAATTGGTTTCCATACAAATTCCTAAGTATAATCCCTAAATAAATATAATTTAGAATAAAAATTAAACAAATATTATAAATTGGAGTTGTACATGAATTCCAACTAAAAAATGATTGCAATTTGGAGTAAACATATAATAAAATTAGCAATTTGATTTTGATTCGAATTCCAAAGTGAAATCAATAAATAATCATTCTAAATAAAAATTAAACAAAAATTAGTAATTGGATTTGTAAACAAATTTCAATAAAAAATACTTGAAATTCAGAGTAAAAACAAAATAAAATTTGTAATTAAAAACAAAATAAAATTTGTAATTAAAAACAAAATAAAATTTGTAATTTGATTTCCATACAAGTACAAAGTAAAATCCCTAAGTAAGTAAAATTTAATATAAATTAAATAAAATTAGCAATTTGATTTGTATTGTATACGAACTCCAATAAAAGCAACAAAAATTTAAATAGAAATAAAAGTTATAACAAACATAGCACGAATAGTGTTGGAGGAGACCATAAAAGAGTACAAATGTGTCGATTTATCCAACAAGAAGATATTGACACACCGGAAAGCAAAGAGCCGAGATGATGATAGGGGAGATGAGGACAATGTCATACTATCCACCTTAGCCGTTCGATAAGGACAATGTTGTGTTACTCACCAAAGATGTTGAAGAGAAAGACTGGAGTCAAAAGAACCAAGGGCTAGAACAACAAGTGGTGAGTGTTGGCATTGTTAAACAAGTTAATGTCCAAATAAACTCGATAATAGGAAAGGTTTGGCAGAGAGAAGATGAAGCTTCTGTATTCAAGATGAGATATAATGATATAGGGCCATCAAGTAGTTAGGAGTGTATCATCGCTGTCAAGGGGCACGATGTCACTTATGATGGCGAGAAGATTTTCTATATCGTTAGACAACAACTAAAACAAACATCAGTGAAGATACGGGATCACCGCAGTTAGTGAGGAAGCCATAGCGTTGAAGTGGCCAATGTTGAAGAAGAGGAGCAATCAACATTGGAGAAAAGGAATATCAAGCATATATAACATCATGCATGCGTATATACATGTATGCATATGTATAAATAGAAGCATAGGTATATAGAAGCAGAGAAGTAAAGAGCTCGAAGTAGAGATGGCGTAGACATAGAGAATAGGCTTAGGGCCACCTGAGAGAGCGTAACAGGTGTCCCTGACAGGGATCAGCGACGGTTGTACGTGTATATATGCTTGATGTTGCAACGATCAACATTAAGCAATAATTGAGAGAAGTAGAAGATAACTATATGGTGGAGTATTATATTGGAATGAGTAACACATAAGAGATTGTATTAGAATGGGTAACAGTTAAGAGGGATTGATCAAGAATTAGACATGCTGTTGGAAGTTGAAGCATCAAAGTTGTAATGACAAGAAGAGATAGAAGATACATGTTCGATGAGGTAGCCGACGTGTGAGGGATTATAAGTTCAAGGTAGGTTGCCCATGGTGTATCGGTGTGTATGTGAGCAATATACTTTAATACCATGTAAATTAATAAAATTGCCATACATATAACCAACGCATTATTTTGAGATTAAATAGAGATACATGCGTATGCATATACTTTAGAAAAGAGTAACTAATGGAAGAAGAATAGGCGTATGCAGCTACATGATCCATGTATGATAGATAGTGTTTATGTTTTTAAGAATCTCAACCCATCAAACTCGTACATCAATTACATTTCCCAAGTTGTATTTTCCTTCAAGTTTCTATTATCATTTTCAATGTTTATGTTGTATTCAAATCATAAATAGCTTACCAGATACAGAAACATATTCTCAAACATCTAAGTTATATCATTTGATACTAAAAACTTTAAAATAAATCTAGCCACATAAATGCGCGGGTCATACTGCTCGTTCACCAAGCTAGCCAAATAAAGAACTCCAATCCTTAATGAACTGAAGTGGAGTTGGCTGCTCAACGAATAATTTTTGGACATACTCCCCGATGCTTTCCACATCACTCTACAGCACGTCTTAATCCTGTGACCTGTAGTAATTGCACTGGCACAGTTTCTACTTTAGTGGGATGATGTTGATGAACTTTCTGTGCATTGCATTGGCTTTCGGTACTTGATCTGCCATTTGATTGGAAATAGACGCTCAAACTCTAGGCCAGGGTTAAATTTTGGCACTAGAATTTCTCAAAAGATGTTCATAATTGTCACCCGGTTTGGTCTTATCATCTTAGCTTCATGTGGCTTGATCAGATGGCTTCAAAGGAACCTGAAGGCATGGGAACTGATGAGCTGAACAGTTGATTAAACATGCAACGGTAGGTGCACATTGAACTCGACTACAGATCTTGAATAACTGATTGGAATCAGATAGTACATTCGTATATGATGTACTGATATTGTGTTCTCCTTTCCGCTCCATAAAAGAGCATATGTAGGAGCACAAGTGCTACAATCTGAGAGAAAAAAAACTTTTTTTGAACTGAATGGGAGATTTCATGGAGGACGAGCCTAGTAGCTTGCTATGGTAGGCCTGGGAGGCATTGGGAGCTCTTGTGTTACATAATCGTGGTGAAGTAAGATCCTGCCTCATCATTTTTGCCTTTGAAAGCTTCAGCAAAAAGCCGAGCTAAACATGGCGGATGGGTTATACGCGTATAGTGTTTTTAGTGACTAATTGTTGCGTCTTGCAGGATCTTCGTGCTCGTCGACATGACGTGAGTTTGAGTGCGTCGGCAGTTTGGTCAGTCTAAATGAGTCGAGTCAATCTGCAGTTCTGCACACCCACATGTTGACAGCAGGGTTACTACGGATCGAGGAAACATCGACACAGATGACATGATGTAACTAGTTACTGCATCTCGCAGGTTCTTGAAGCACAAACTTGATCAACTGCTTTGTTTGGTGATTGGAGAATGACTGCTGCGTTGCTACAGAGGTGAATGCGTGAAAGCTAGAAATTATTACCGGTGAAATCATAAGAATGGTTAAGGTTCAAGCTATAGAACGTGCAAAATAAAGAAGTTCAGTTGTCCACTAGTTCATGAACTGGAGTGGACTTTCAGTGCTCAACGAATAACTTAATTTGGAAGAACGGAAGAAAAGTCTCTCTCTCTCTGTGCAGAAATATTTTCACAAGTTCAGAGTAAACTGCCTGAACACAATCTCTTCGTCCAAATAATTCTCAAATTCATGGCATTTTTCACCTATCATTGATACCCTCCTTTTGTGGCCATTCTTGTAACTTTTCGGAATATGGAATCACCTGTATATGTTATTCAATACTCGTGTTTCTTGCTAAGTTTGTGAAGTGGCCCTAAGGTTTTCCAATGCTAATTTCTTGAGAAATGCTCAGATCTGTCGTGTAATTCGATTTCATCTTTCCGAGGCTCAACCGGATCCGGATGGCTCTGAAGGTACCCAAAGGCATGGCCATCAGCTTCGTAGTCTGAAGTATGAAACCGTGAACTGAACTGAACAGCTGAGTGAACATGAGGTATTTGTGGTTCCCCATAGTATGGATGGATACACATGCATACAATGGTAGGTGTTCAATAATTTCATCAAATAAATTCCTACATTCTTTTGGTCTATAAAAGAGTGGACGAAGGAGTAGAAATGCTACGAGCTGAGACATGAACATTTCATGGGCAGAGGCCACTCCAGTCTCCAGTGGGTTTGCTATGATTGGCCTAGGAGGCATCGGGAGTCCTTTTGTCACGGAGTTGCTGGTGTTACGAATATTGCGTGTGTAGTTGCGAGGCTCAATCATATATAGAGAGAACAATGAATTATACGTAAAGATAACTCTACACATATATGTCTACTCTAATACCCCCTTAAACTTATGGTGTATCACATATATTAAGTTTGAAGAGAAAATACAATTGTTACATCCTAGTCTGTGGCTTTGAAAAGAAGTGAGACAATCTGTAATTCTGAGGGTACAAACTATAGAGTAAGCACTCCCTCCTGCACCTGTGAGTGAGTGTATGAAGCATTTATATCAATGTGTTTGGTGAGCTCATGCTTCACTGGGTCACATCATAAGCACTCCAAAATTTGCAAGTAGCAACCTCAACCAAGTAACATCTTCTGTCAATGTTGCCATAGCTCTCAACTCAGTCTCAATATTCGAACAAAAAACTGCATTCTGCTTCTTTATCTTTCAGGCAATCAGGGAGGAGAAAAAAAAGCAGAAAGAGAACAATGGTCAAAAAGATCACTAGCCCAGGTCGTATCGAAGTACGTCTGAGGCTATAGTGAGTTGAAACTAGAGAAAAACAAATGACGAGATATAGTCCCACGTAAGTAGTGAAGAACATGAAGAATGTGACTGTAGTGAAGATAGATAGGGTGAGCCATGAACTGACTCAACATATGAACAACATGAGCAATATCAGAGCAAGTGCTCGCAAGATACACCGAACTCCCAACAAGATGATGATATCAAGTAGAATCCTCAAGAAGATCACCATCGGTGGCACGAAGCTGAAAGGAAAATTGTATGAGAGTTTCAGCGGTGTGAGTATCAGTCAGACCAGAAAGATTAATAAGATCCTAGATACATTTTTGTTGAGAAAGGTAGTAGCCCTCAGACGTGGACAAAACCTCAATCCCAAGAAAGTATGTAAGAGAAGCAAGATCAATTATCAAAAACCGCTCACTAAGATACTTCTTCATATATGTGATGAATGAGGAATCATCAACAATGATGAGCATATCATCCATATACAGAAAAAGCAGTGTGCTACCCCAAAGTGAGACATGGACAAAAAAAGCAGGATCGTGGGAACTGACAGTGAAACCGATAACGGTAATCGCTAAGGTGAAACGTGTAAACCAGGCACGAGGAGTCTATTTGAGACCATAAAAAACACAACAGAGACGACAAACGTGGCCATCTGGAATAGGATACTCAGGTGGTGGCTGCATGTAGACCTTCTCGTGCAAAACATCATTAAGAAAACCATTCTTAACATCTAGCTAAGAGAGAGAATAATGGTCATACGGGCAACAGGGTAAAAGTCTTATCATAATCATGACTCCAGCATCAGAATCGGATGGTTACAAACAGCTCGTCTTTCGATTAGACGTAGTTTTCTTATTCCCACGCTATAGCGTGTATTAGATTTTCTCGTAGTACATATATTCCATGGCAGGAATGCAATCCCGTTAATTTGGTCCATAAAAGAAACGAGAAGAGCTCTGAGGTGAGAGACAGAAGACTCATGGCGAGTGCAAGTTCATATGGATGTTAAACTCATGCTCCAGTGGCTTGGCTGGCGGCTTGGCTATGGTAGGCTTAGGAGGCATCGGGAATCCTCCTGTTACCGGATGTCACAGCGGTGAGTTCTTGCCTTGCCATTTTGCCTCCTGGAGGTTTCAATTTGAAGGCCAAGCAACTCTTGATAGTAACTGGCTACTGTATCTTGCAGTCTCCTCCAGGTATCCTCATAGGTCTGAGGCAGGGTTATAAAAATCGACCGAAAATCGCCGAAATTGGCCGCCCTACAAACCGGTTTCAAATATTTCGTTTTACTCCAATTTACACCGATTTCGACTGATTTTTATTTCAAATTTGAAATTTTAGACCCGAAAACTACTAAATTTTCCCGAAAATCAGTGCTATCGGACCTCCTCCGGTAAAAATTCAAAACCTGTTTTTAATAACCTTGGTCTGAGGCTGGGCAAGTCGGAGCCTTTTGCAATCTCGCCAAGTTGAGGGCTTGAGGCGATGTGACCAGTTGACCACATGGATGAGCAAGGTACTTACGAAATAGGTGATAGCAGGTAAGTCATAAAAGAATTCACCATGCATGCTAGCTATGGATATAAACAAGCCCAATTTTCATGGGCAAGGATTCACAAGGCAGCGATTATGGGTTCTACAACGAAAAAAAGCATGACATAATGAGATGCGGTGCTCTGAATGAGCAAAGCGAGTAAGGAGTGGTTGGAACTTGGAACGAAGGAAAATAGAAAATTATGGAATATTAGAATCATATGCAAAGCGTTTGTAACAAAGGAAAAGAGATATGTAGAGAATGTGTAACTTTTGTACAAGCATCTTCGCGCGTTCAAAGTAAGCTGCAAAAACACACTATATTCTCCAAAATAATTTTGAAATTTCCTATATTTGCTTGCGCTTACACTTCACTCTAAATTCTACACAAACTATCGTACATGTATCACCCGTGTACAGATCGATGTACATCCTCGCAAAAAAAAGAGAGATCGATGTACATATAGTGCAGCTACAATCTGTCAGATCCCAAATTAGTGATTTCTGCAGAATCAAACCCGACTTCACATGATAAATAAGCTGCAGTTTGTGCACGGCGTTTGCTGCCTAATTTCTTCAGAGATGTTCAGAGTTTTGACCTAATTTGATCTCAGCCTTAATGGCCCGATCGGACGGCTGTGAATTACCGAAAGGTGTGTCATCTACTTCCTAGTTTGAACAAGATTGGCGTGTGTTATCTGTGCTGCTGTGACCTGTAGTGATTGGCATGTTCAGTTTCTACTGGGATATGGCACAAGAATATAATTTGCAGGACCTTTTTGCTTTCTCTTTTCTTTTCCCCTTTGGGCTAAGGATTGGATGCATGATGTTGTTTGTTTTTTGAAGACTACATGGTGTTGTAGAGTTCTATTTGAAGGTGTATGTCACCTAATTTAATCTCAGCCGTCCAATGCTTGATTGGATGGCCCTAAAGGAACCGAAAAGGCTTGGCCATTGGCTTGCTGGTTTGAACTGATGAATTGAAGAGCTGACTGAACTCATACGATTCCCCATTGAATGGACAGAGTGACAGCACACACTCATTCAGCGGTAGTTAGGTGCCCATTGAACTATGAACATGACTACAAGTATTGAATTAATAAATGCATGGAATCAGATACTGCATTTCATAGCAGATTTGCAATCTCCTGTGGCCCATAAAAGAGATGAGAAGAGATTTGAGCTGAGAGACAGACGACTCAGTGGTGAGTGCAACTACGTCTGTTATGTTAGGCTTGGTAGGCATCGGGAGTTCTCTTGTTACTTGAAATCCTCAAGGTGAGTACTTTCCTCGCCATTCTGCCTCCTAGAAGTTTCAACTTAAAAAGACATGGGGCACAAATGGCACGCAAGTTTTGACAGTAACTAGTTATTGCATCTTGCAGGAACCTCTAAGCTTGCGGATCTTGCAAGAACCTCCAAGTTTTCTCCGGTCGCTGAGCCTGAGTAGGTTGGGACTCTGCAATCTTTCTGAGTTCAGGCTAGCTGAGAGATATATTGTACAAAGTAGTGATAAAATCTAAGATTCAAGTCGTAGAAGATTTGAACATGGTTGCTATGGATATAAACAAGCCCGATTTTTAGTAGGGAAGGATTCGCCAAGGCAACTATTACTGGTTCTACAATGAAAAAAACATGACATTACTTAATGTGCTGCTCTGAGTGAGAGTGAGCTCTGAATGAGAGTAAGGAGTGGTTAAATCAACGGAAAATAGAAAATTATAGGAGATTAGAATCCTATGTAAAGTTTATGTGCGAAGTGCCTGCAGGAGCAAAGGAAAATATATTATAATTAAATTAAAATTCTTTTAGACAAGCATCTCCCCAGAGTTTTAGAAAGAAACAAACAAAAAACCGTGTAACTTGATGGAAATCTTTTAGGCCTTCAAAGTAAATTGCACTCCAAAATAATCTTGAAATTTCCTGTATTTACTTGCGCTTACACATCAGTCCATAGTCTACACAAACTATCGTATGTCCGTAGCCCGCAGGTCTAATGTACATGTGTGCAACCCTAGTTTGTCAGATCTAAATTTGGTGATTTCTGCATAATCAAATCCCTAACTTGACGACGTGATACATAATGTGCCGTTTGCAAATGGCGTGATGATATTTTTGCAGCCTAATTTCTTCAGAGATGTTAGTTTTCACCCAATTTGATCTCATAGCTCGATCGGACTGCTGTGAAGGTACCAAAAGGCGTAGCTGAATAATTTCAACAGAACAGCTAAATAACTGAATAACTTCTAGCTTGAACATAACAGAACAGAACAGCTGAATAAACTTTGATGGCTCCCATTGAATGGGGATGTACACGTCCATGCAATGGTAGGTGCATAATGAAGTTAGTTCTCTAAGTACCATTATGTCCATGTTCATACTTGAAATTTCTCAATTTAGTACGTTTAATGCTCAAAATTAGATTTGTATGTGAAGGTGCAAAAAAGAAAATCAAATTCCCACGCATAATTTTCTTTATTTGGCATCAAACAAGCCATCATTTGGCCTAGGTACTATTCAAATATTTCACAACTCAGAACAGCTAGCCAGCTTACCTAAAAGCCAGGCTATCAAACACCAAATCTCTTCAGTAGTTCAGTCCTTCCGCCATGCGGTCCTGCCAGAAGTTGTATGCTAGGTTCTTCCATATGATTTCTAAATTTATTCAAAGGTACATCAAGATTGTGCACCTTTTTCTTATTTATTAGAAAAATACTAAAAAATATTTTAAAGTGTAGCCGGATAGATCCAATCTATTCTTGAAATAGACAACTTGCATACACTCCGATCCCTTTCCAAAAAAAAAATCAATACACCAACCACTATAGTTAGATTTATTATTCAAAAGGAAACTAAGAAGCCGAGTAATTTGCCGCATGTAAAGAAATGTGCTAAAAAATTAAATGGGATCGGTAGATACCTCGTGGGGCGGTGTCTGGGAGAAGTAGACCTTGTCCTGGGCGTCGCCAGCGTAGCATGGGCTGCTCCATGGCGGTGGACAACGGGAGAAGGAGGGGGACTCGGTGGCGATGGTGATGGAGACGACGGTGACAGAGTCGAGCAAACCCGTGAGGAGAGGGTGGTGGTGGCAGAGGCCACAAGCAAACCGACAAGGAGGGGCACGGTGGCGTTTTACACTAGGAAACCTAGCCTCTCACCTGGTCACCCCTCTCTAGTTGGGAAAATTGTACATATACCCCATAGTTAGTAGGCACTTGTAAGTTTTCCTGCCCCAAAAAATAAAAAGCGAAATTAAAATAACAACTAAATAGGCAATGGGGCAAAATAATAAGTGGTCATGTCAAGTATGGGGCAAAATTACAAGGCCACTCAAGTGTGAGGTAAATTTACAAGTGCCTACTAACTATAGGGTATATATGCAATTTCCCCTCTCTAGTTCGAGCCCGAAATTTTTGAACTCATACGACCCAACCCAACTTGTTTTTAGTACCCATTTCCACCCACCCAAAGCCAATCCAAACTAAAACCCAACCTGTTTGGCACGTTTAACCCAGCCCATTAGCAGTCCTGGGTAGGCCTAGGAGGCATTGGGAACTCTTGTGTTACATCCGCGGCAAGTAGTAAGTTCCTGCCTTGCCATTTTGCCTTTGAACGTTTCAGCTAAAAGCCGACTTAACATTGCGAATGTGTTAGTAGTAACCAATTGCATCCTGCAGCTTCATCGATGTATGCCAGTAAAGCTGAATTTGGGTACATTGCATGTCGGTCCGTCATGCTGGCATGGGCCAATCGGGATTCCACTTCTTCGACTGATGAGCCAACGGGAATGCATGAGGGTAGATGTTGCTCAGAGCTCGAACTTGAGAGGAAGCTCCACAAATACGCTCTCTCTTCCTCCAGATAATTTTGGGGTTTCCTGTATTTGATTTTCTCTAATCATTCAAACACCTTCTTGAGTCAATCATGTATTTTTGGTTTTTGGAAGGTGCATCTGATTTTATTCAACATTAGCGCATTTCCCCCTGAATTATCCAGAGACCTAACGCTTTCTGTTGCCAACTTATAAAGGTGAGCTTTGATTGGCACAAAAGAAAAGAAAAATCGGATGGCAATTTACACACATGAACGTATCTATACACGCATACCTGCAAGGCTGCACGCACACGAAGCACATGCACCACTCCATGTACATGTAGTACAGCCTTACTTTGTCAGATTCAGAACCAGAGATCTCTGCGGTATCTTTCAAAGCTATAAGTTATTGACCTGATATTTGTACATAAGGTGATGACAATTCTGCCGCCTCATTATGTTGGATGCTTATCTGATGATGATGGGTCCATTGAAACCATTGCAGAGGACACATCAAGTCATCAACACCAAAGAGTGCAAGAAGGAACATACTGGACTTCAAATGAGGGATTGAAATTTGGCACTGAAATTACTTGAGAGATGTACAGATTTTCCTCAAATTGGCTAATGGATTCTCTCTTGAGAGATGGCTTCTAATTTTAAACCAAAAGGCACAGCCATCTATTTCCTGGTTGGAACTAATGATCTGAACGGCTTATTTAACATGCAGGCCTTGCATTGCAGTGGTATGTTCACATTGAACTGCACTGCAGATGTTGAATATATATTAATTTGCATGCAATCAGACAGTATTTCTTTTTCTCTTCTTGTGAGGACGTGGTACATTTCACTTCCTTAAAGAAAAGATAATTAAATGTCCTTTGACCTATAAAAGAGATGACAAGATCGAGCTCTAAGCTGACACAGAACTAATGCTGGGGTGCTGGTTCATAAATGGATGCGAAACCCCAGTGGCTTTGCTACGGTAGGCCTGGGAGGCATCGGGAGTTTTTGTGTCACGGGGTTGTTCCATGGGACTCATGTAAGGATATATACAATCTCCTTTGGCCTATCAAAGAGATAACAAGAGCTTTGAGTTGACAGACAGACAAGAGAACTCATGTCGAGTGTTGGTTCATATGGACGTGAAACTCCCGTGGCTTGGCTATGGTAGGTCTGGGAGGCGTTAGAAGTTTTCGTGTTACTATGTCTTCGAACTGTAAGCTCTTGCCTCACCATTTTTGCCTCCCTGAGTTTGGATGGAAAAACATCGACACAAATAGCACGGAAGTCTTGTAGTAACTGGCTGTTGCATCTTGCAGGTTCTCTCTGTTTTGCTGAGAATGATGATCAGAACGAGTGTCTGCTACGCTTCTGTAGAGCTAATGCTTGAGTGCTAGACGTTGTTTCCAGTGAAATCATAATACAGCCAAGATCCATATTATAAAAAAAATTCACCATAGTAGACATGCAAAATAAACAGGTCCAATCTTTAATAAATTGTAGTGAAGTTGACATGTTCAAAGTAAACTGCTAGAACGCACTCTCTTTCTCCAAATATTTCTGAGACTCATTGTTCATAAATATCTCTTCACGAGACTTTCTCCGGTGTCATACAAGCACCACCCCTTTATGAAACTTTCTTATATTTTGGAATATAGATTTGATTGGGCTTGTTATTCAATTCCTATGTTTCTTCCTGATTTCTAAAGAGTTGATGAACTTATATCGATTCCAAAAGAAACTACCGTATGTCTGATGTACATGCTGTGCATCTTCAGTTCGTCAGATCTGAATCCAGAGATTTATGCAAAACCAGAGCCCTAACTTGACCAGATGAGGTGCCATTTGTACGAAACTTGATGACAAATAGGTTGCCTAATTTGTGGAGAGAGATTCAGAATTGGCACCTAATTTGATCTCAGCTTTCCGTGGCTCGATCAGATGGCTTTAATGGTACCGAAAGGCATGGCCATCTACGTCCTAGTTCCTGTCTAAACTTCAAATTGACTGAACAATTGATAAACATTTACAGCTACAATTGAAAGTAGGTATACAGTCCATGCAGTGGTAGGTGCACTGTATTTTTTGAAACAGGGGCAGAAGCTCTGCCTCATTTTATTAATAGAGAGGAGAGAAAAACAAGGACCGATCCAAGATGAACAAAGCCACTTTTTACACACCAAAACAACCATACAACAGCACCTATAACTGATACAATGAGCCACCAAAACCATGCCACCTGAGCTACTGAACTTTAGCTGCACCGATGATGAGGCACCTAACTTGCTCACCTCAACTCACCTAAAACACCCACCTCGCTAGAACATGAAGCCACCATACCAACAACAAGAACACACCTATTGCTTACCCCTTCCACTTATTTGGTCCACACAAGGCTGCGAAATCACACTAGGTGGGAATGAATCGCTCAAGGCTTCTATGCATCTGTCTATGTCACCCTCATACACTTCATCATCCTTTCCAAGAATGTCCAACTCTTCATCCACAAATATTGTGCCTTCTGATTCGTATCAAGACACCTAACTTTTGCTTTGGAAGCTGGGGAAGCGTTCCGCCGACAGATAAGTTATTTAGATGATTTCCTAACCTTTGGACCTTCCACCTTTGAGGCTGATGATTAATAGGTGAACACCTTGACGAGAGAACTTGAGACACAACCTCTGAATTTGGTTCAACATGAGGGATAGTTTCAGCCTGTACAGATCCAGCAAGGTCCTTCTTCAACAAGCATGGTTCCTATACCGATTCCCATGTTCTTTGGTGTAGGCAGCTTGGTTGATGATTCTCCAAGAGGTGGCCTAGTAGAGAGCACCTCAAAAGGTAACATACTTGGCATGGTCGAAGGTTCCCCAACAACATCAACATCTTGAGGTTCCGTTGTACTCGTGCGCAACAAACTTGATGTGAGAACCCTCAAAATAAATAAATTAACCAAAATCACACTGTTAAGACAATTAATATGTCAATAAGAGTGTTCACATTTAAAAAGGAAACATTAACGAATTAAACTTCCATTTTCACAAAACAAATGAGAATATATTAAAATCAACAATCCGATTTACAAAAAGGACTCAATTACAATAACAATCCTCACAAATGAATTCGCATACATAATTTCATTTTCCAAATTTACAAGAATAAATATTACAACGCAATATTACAAACTTTGGAAATTTTATCTCATATAACCAAGTCATACAAACCTGAAATTACATCAAAACTACATCAAAAACCCCATATCATTACAGCCGCCAAATACCTGTATCAAATAATTAACCAAAAGACAATAAAACTAAAATGAAATTGACTAGTAAAGTTTGTTATCAGAAATCTGGATTATAATTTTTGCACTTGGGCAAAACACGCATAGAAATACTAGGATTGTCCGGGGCCAATCAGCACCATCTCGCGTATTTAGATGTTCATCATCCGGCATTTCAAACTTACCTTCTTACCTGTTGAAGCCATACTAGAAGAGCCACTCCTCTAGGAGCATGCATAAGCTATCTGTCACCACCATGGCCAGCCAAAACCCATGAGTCCAACTCTCAGGATAGACAACAGAAAAATGGAGCTATGTCTCACCCTCTTGCCATCAGTCAGTACAAGGCCAAGCCAAGCCATTCAGGGATGCCAACAAAGCCATGCAGTGAGAGCTTATAGTCAAAAGCTCACTGCCTACATCACCCCACACGGCACAACACCCCCAGCCAAGACAGACAACGCCACACCCTGCATTCACCACCCCCAAACACCAGTGAGCTCTCAAGCTCACTGCCTAGCTCACTGCCCAAAAGGAAAAGAACCACATAGAGACACTGCAAATCATCAAGACATGGCACAAACCACCAACATCTCCATTCAATCCCATACAGCCACTGCGATGACCAAGAAGCCACACCATCCCATATAAACCCTAGCATTTCACATAGCATCGACATAGCCAAAAGACGAAGGCAAGGAGACCACAAGACAGGAGAACAAATGGTGAGTACCCCAGCCAAGAAGTAATTCCAGAAGCCAGCCACATCACAGAGCCGAGGGCTATAGAGTAGCCAAGCAAACACAGATCTTCCCACCATTTTTGAATCGACAACAATAGTGAGGTAAAGTTCCAAAACCCACATCCATTCTGCTTGCTAAGGCTAGTCAGTAGAGCCAAGATAAGAAAACCAATGCTTTTGCTACACTAGAATAACATATTAGTGGTGGTCATACAGTGTGCCCTTAGGGCCATGGAGGGGAGAAGAAAAAAACAGGTAAAGACAAGGAAGTAGTGTACTGCATCGATGGTTCATGGCCACCATGGCGCAGGAGACTGGCGAAGGGCAACCGGAAGGCGAGCCGATGAGGACTGAGGCTCAGTGCCAGAGCTGTGTGCCGATAGTGTGCCGCTGCCGGGGCACACACACCGTAAAGATGAAGAACCAGCTAAGCCTTCATGCATCGACGAAGCTTCAGCTCTACCAAGACGCGTGTAGGTGGCATCGGCCGGGTGCATAGCACCGACTGGCCGGAGACCCTCAGAAATCTCCACAAATCCACAAGAACACCATAGCAAAGAGAAAAATCAGATCCAGTAAGCAAAAACTCATTTCCTATACCAGATCCATGAAGCCAACACCTTAAATCCTCAAGAAGGACGGGCTGATTTTAGATCGGCGGCAGAAACTGAGAAGGGGCGAACATCTAGGGCAAGGCCAGAACACCGGTTGTGCCGAGAGGAGAGGGAAGCCGAGGGGGAGGCAAGACCCAGCTAGGGGCGACGCGGTGAGGCCTGCAGTTGGCGGCGCCATGGCCAGCAAGACTGAGCCGACGGAGTCACCACAGGAGAGATGAGAGGATTCGAGAAGCAGACGGGAGAGAGAGAGAGAAGAGGGGAATGAGAGAGGAGGAGCCGGGCGAGGTGCTAAATGGGTCGACTGGGCCAAGCGGGCCTGCTCAAGCCAGATAGGAAGGCCGAGTGAGCCAGGTTTAAATAAATTAATTTCAAAAGAGGTTCAACACAAAAATAAACAGTAAAGAAAATAAATAAACAGCAAGGTAAAATACATATGAATGTATACCAATTTAAAATGTATAAGAAAATCATTAACAAAACATACTCTGTAAATAATATCCACAAGTATATTAAGAGAACCAAAAAGGTTACAGATTTAACAAGGATTATTGCGTCATCTAAAATATAATTAGAAATTAAAAATGGGATTTTTTTCTATCTTAAAATAATGCAGGAAGGGATTTGGTTCCAGGGAGGAGACTGCCCAGACAACCACTAAGGTCACTGCATCTCAGTCAGGCAAGTTAAGCAGGCTGTCAAGCTTGTTGTGGTTCATGAAATGTTTTGTTTTGACACAGTTATTTCCAAATTTTTGGATGTTGCATTAAAAGTAATTTCTAAAAGAAAAGAAATTGATTAGAATACTGGATAACATGATAAAAATCGAAAGAGAACATGGCCACTAGAGGAGCAGTGGATTGTAAAGAAAATAATAAAGGAGGGTAGAGGGTGCTTTAGTTGTGAGTTCAGAGGCAGGTGAGACCCTCCACATATGGTTATTATATAAGGATTAGGAAACAATCTTCATTCTGAAATGAACCATAAAACAGTATCAACCATACTCATGTAATGAACGGGTGGAACAGGTTACTCCCTTTTATTACTACTACCTCCATGCTAGGTAAGTAATAAATTAAGAGAGGGGCTCAAACCGGTAGAAAAACCGGTAGTCCCAAGTCGCTTATATTAGCGTATGTGGAGTGTCGAGTATTCAGAACTGCTTGACCAACGGCTTTATAGCTGGATGGAGATATAGTAATAAGAGTCGAGAAAACATTTTGTATTTTGAATTTGGGGTCGCATCAAAGAAAATGCGAATGACCAGTGTCCATAAGAATTCAGAATAATTATGGGTAAAGTGATACAAGTCTGCGCAGTACAAAAAAATCATGAATTCATACCAGTCTCTTGGGTAAGAGTCTACTGGGAAAACATTGGTTTTACTCTTATTCCAGAATGATTAATAGAAACTTCATAAGTTAAAACATTGCCAACTTTTTAAAACTTATATCATGTCTTTTGGAAGCTGGATCAAGTATAACTCAGACATGAGTATGGATAAAATTGCATCATTATTTATAAATTTACTGAGTACACTGTACTCACTCTTGCTATTAAATCTCCCTCTTTCAGAGCCATTCGCAGCAGGGGATTATCTGGGTTTTGAAGAGGGTGGGCTTGATAATGAGGACACCCCGGGATATGAGATCACGGATGATGACGAGGTGGAGGCCGTATCTGATGACTGGGAGGAGTAGACAGTCTCTATATTGTCGTACTGGGACAGATGAGTACTGTATCATAAGCAAATATGTATCTTCCCCTGATGTAGCACTTAGTTTTGTACTGAACAACAAGTATGGTAATAGTGCAGAACAATTAGGTGGCCTGAACTTAAGTCACCTATGGTTTGTAATAAATAGTGTACTTTTAGTCTCTAATTATTGTTTTATTGCAACTACTCTGATTGGCTTGTTACTTGTTAAATGCGGTGTTCTACCGAAATGACAAGTAATAATCCGTTGACTAGTGTTATTACCCCATGGTAAGGACACGGGTCGCCACACTTGATGACTCCACACTGGACATACTTTTATGAAGCAAAGCTAAGGACTCTCTTGTAAGTGTCATGGTTGAGGGCACCGTCAAAGGCAAAGGCGGTGAGGGCATCATCTGAAGCAATGAAGGTGATAGATCCTCATCACTATGAGTTAGTGTTGGAGATGAGTGCCTCAAGTTCTCCATGTAAGGATCACCACCTTCTATAACATCTGAGAGAACATGGACATGTACCTCCTTCCCTGGAACTTATCACATATCACACAAGCAACTTCCATTGCGGAAACAGGCATGCCAGAAAAGGAGACCAACATAGAGAGATGCTTTGTAGTGCTAGCAGTCAATGACGGAGGTGCAACCATAGAGGGATGCACCGTGGAAAGCATGGCAGAGCACCCTGAGTGGGTATGAGGGCACCAACGAGCAAGGTGCCCGATGCCCCAACACTGAAGACAACAAGGTTGGTTTTTGCAAACCGCAACCTGATGGTCTGTAGCAAGGCAATTGAAGCACTTGCTGTGGACCCTTGACGAAGGGTGCAACCATGCCATCTTGCTCACCTGTTGGTCGTTGGGATCTTGAGCAATGCATGAGTTTGGACATTCTGCAACTTGGTGGCCGGTGGTGAAGCAATTGACACACTTGTCGTTCAACCTACCTCGCAAAGGAGGTCCTTAGCCACTGGGTGAGCATGACACGGGATGTTCTGCATGGTAGGTCGCCGACCTCTCTTGTCAACCTAAGTCCACCCTTTAGAGGCAGAGCCTAGTACTGGACTCAGTGCACTTGTCTTCTCTCCACTTGCCATGCCAATATCATGAGAGGTATTCAGAAATTTGGTAGGGGCAATTCATCAAACAGCTTGCAGGCATTGTTTGACAGGGGTGGAGAAGCTAAAGAATTGAGGGCAAACCAGTGAATAGTGGCGAAAGGTCAGTGGAGAAGCAGCAGGAATATATGTGGGTTGAAGGTGGCGAAGCGGATGGGCAACAGCGCCGGAGGGGCTTAGGCAACCGGGTGGAGTTGGGCAGTGATACGCAGCTCGGTGGCGCGGAGAGCAAAGTGGAGCTGGGGATGGCACTGGTTGTGCGGTGGCCAAGGATGGTGAAGAGCGAGGTGGGCAGGGGAACCACCGGTAGGCCCTTCGGCAAGCAGCGGTGACAGAGCTCCTAGATGGGGGTGAGCAGGCGAGGGCGAGTGGTGAGAAGGGGGCGGCGGTGGAGGGGCGGGGTGAGAGTGGGTGGGCAGAGGCAGGGAAGGCGGCGGACAGGAGTGGACGCCAGTGCCGGAGTGATGGCCGGCGGCAGCGGGGGCTGGACCTTAGATCGCCCCAAGGGTTGCCGCTGGAAGGCTCTCAACGGTCCGCTCAGTCACTCCCTCCATCAAGCCTCTATGCTTGTACGTATCACACGTAATGCCGTCATGAACTGCACTGTAGATGCTGAATTATTGCATGGAATCAAGTATTACTTCCTTATGTGATATCGTGATCGCTTTTGGTCCACAAAAGAGCAGGTGAAGGATTTGAAGTGCTGCAAACTGAGAGATGAACAGTTCATGGAGGCCACTCCAGTGGCGTTGCTATGGTAGGCTTGGAAGGCATCGGGAGCTCTAGTGTTGCTGGTTTGAATCGACGTAAGTTCTTGTCACACCATTTTGCCTTTGAAAGCTTCAGCTGAAAGTCGGCTTCAACGTTGTGGATGTGCTGTAACCAAATCGTTGCATCTTGCAGCTGGTTCGTAGTATTACCTTGAAGCTGAGTTTGAGTACAATAGGGTTCGGTCAGTCTCGCTCCATCGGGTCAATCCAGTGGCGGAGCCGGCCGCTGGTGGAAGCCCAAGCAAAACTAGTCGCCGGCAGGTGAAGGAGCTCGGACGACGGTGGAGCTACTCGCCGGCGAGCCCGGACAGCAGCCCAGGGTCACCGAACGGTGGCTCCACCCTTGGGTCAATCAGAACTGACCTGTGTGACGAAATTATAGTGCTCGCTGATTCAGGAGCTAAAAAGCTACACAAATATGCTTTCTTCCTCCAAATAATTTTGAAATTTCATGTATTTGGTTTCCTCTAATCATCCAAACGCCTTCTTGAGCCATTCCTATATTTTGAAATTTTGGAATAATGTTATCCGATACTTGTTCCCCCCCCCCCCCCCCCCCCCTGATTTCTGAAGAGTGCTCATGTGTTTTCTCTATTGAAAATTTTTAAAAGCATTTTTTTGTGATTGCCAACTTAAAAGTTTGGTGAACTTTGATCGGCACAAAAAGAAAGAAAACAAAAGTAAATGCTAACAACTTGCACTCGTGCTGTCATGCATGCACGGCTGCACGCACACAAAGCACATGCACCACTGCATGTACATGTACAGCTCTCCTTTGTCAAATTAAGATCCAGAGATTTCTCCTACTTGAGAGCCGTAAGTCCTTAACCTTATAAGGTACAATTTGTACATAAGGTGATGACAATTGTGCTGCCTAATTTTGGGTGCTTATCTGAAGATGATGGATCCATTGAAGCCTACTAAAATAATACTCTTCCAATGGCCATCACCCTCTTCTTCAACCATTTGAGAGGAACCATGGCCATCAACATCAGGAGTGCAAGAAACAACATACTGGTCTTCCAGATAGCCCAAATGAGTCAGCAACTTGACCCCTGCAAATTGCACACCAATGGATCCTTCAGTACAAAACCATCCTTCTGTACAAAACCATCTTCCTAATATAAAATTCCGTAGGGTATTAATAAATATCACCCAGATATTTTATTCCTAACTATCATCCAGATTTATGACTATTGGATTAGAGATCCAACGGCTATGAATTCTCCCCCCACCCCCTCCAAAAAAAATATCGCCCTCCTTCAAAAAACAGGGGCCGTTGGATCTCTAATCCAACGATCTCAAATCTGAATAATTGTTAGGAAAAAAAAACATCCGGGTGATATATAGAAACACCCAATTCCGCAACACCATGAGCGTGATTGTTAACGTTGAGTGTGTACGGGCCCACTCGTCAGCGAGCATCGCGGAATTTCAACTACAGAAGCTGTCACTTTGTAATGTGCAGATACATACACCCATATACCTGTCAATAGATGTCCGAAAGGAACGCTCTCTTGCTTGTGTGCACTTCAGTGCTACGCTAGCTAGCTCTCAATTGCAATTGGATAGTTTTGCTTGACGCCATTTGCAATCCTTGACCTTTAGAGCAAAAGCTTAGGGGGGAGGGAAGGAAGGCAGGAGCTGCTGTTGGTTGATGTCGCTGGCAAGAATCTATCGGAGACTTGTGGCCACCTTCTTTTGTGCATCTCTTTTTTTTTCAAGAATTCAGCACGTGGGCTTCTAGATGTTGCTTGACAGATTAGCCCTCTTCTGATGGCCACATCTTTTCAGGAGCTTCATTTTTTTTTAGGAATGTGCAAAAGAATTACACGCTGTTGCATTATGAAGATTGAAACCAGTATAAGACACTAGACAGACTAGTGTTTCGGGATATAGACTAGAAAACAAAAAAGAGAAATCCAAAAAGAGAACGGCAAGAAAGAAAAGAAAGTAGAGAAATCAGAGCTACGGATTCAGGGGCTCTAAACGACGTAGTCCTACTACGAGGGAGGGAAACCAAGGGCGCGTTATTTGCATAACGACTGCGTTATTTGCACCCTTACTTTTTTTTTCTCATAAATAACGGAAATATCTCTTCTGCAGAACTAAGATCAGATGCAATGAACCATAGTATTTAATAATTAATACTGATAGGCAACACTTGTCAGAGTCCTGTAAATGCATCATGCATGTAAATGAGCATGTAATGGTACAAGTACAACCACCCCTAGATCCAGGGACGGAGCTTCCCTGTCCCCTGCGCCTGTCCCCCTGTGTGTTCCCTCTCAATCTGACCGTTGGTTGCTGATCCAAGGGCTCACATCACCAGTTTTTATGTTTTCACTATTTATCCATTTTCACATGAAATTTAAAAATAAAAATATGTTAATCCATCATAAATAATTAAAAAATACAGAAAATATTTTTTCTGTATTTTTTAATTATTTATGATGGATTAACATATTTTTATTTTTAAATTTCTTGTGAAAATGGATAAATAGTGAAAATATAAAAACTTGTGATGTGAGCCCTTGGATCAGCAACCAATGGTCCAGATTGAGAGGGAACATGCAGGGGGACAGGCGCAGGGGACAGGGAAGCCATTTTCTAGATCCAGCATGTGGCTCTTTTCTTAGGGTCAAAGTTCATCAAGTAAGGTTCAGACTTGCAGGGATGACTGAAAACTAGTGGAGGCATATTCAGTAACCTTTGAAATTGTTTCCCATGGTAATGCAAGCTTGTGTGTGTGTCCACTATTTAACCACTGACGTGTTATCTACTCCAATTTTCAGCGCAGACCGCTTGTGGCGTTGTCCAGAAAGATCTGATGGATCTAGGTTCTTTAGGATCTCTAGGCTAGATCTAGCGGAGCTTTTCTCTTCTAGTGTTCGAGTTCTTGAGGGCTACACTAAGAGGGAGAGGGGTACCAACCTTCGGGTGCGGAGGAAGCAGAAGCGGCCATCGCGGGTTCGTTGATGAAGATCTGCGCACGGGCAGCGACGGTCGGGGTAGAGGTTCTGGGCTCCTCTGCGGGGTGTCCCGGGCGGCGGCGTCTCCCTGGCGGCGGTGAACGGCGCCGGTGGTGCTTCCCGTCGGCTCAGCGCCCCCCTCTTACAGATCGGGTCTAGGGTTTGTAGGTGGGGTGACGGCGGCGCGGTCAACCTCGTGATGCATGCCGCCCGGCCCCCACCTCTGTATTTATAGCGCTGGCGACAGGGGCCCACCAGCCAAACGGGCTGGGCGCCCCCGATCAGGGCGCGGTCAAGGGCTGGGCTTTGGCCGTTGGGCCAAAGCCCTGAGATCACTCTAACATTCTCCCCCTTGATCTTAGTCTATACTTTATCTTTTAATTACTTTTGACTTTACACATTCCATCACAGATTAGTGCATAGAACATGTCTCATCGTCACGGTCAATCGCCGATAGATTCAACAGTTACAATACACCTCTCTGTTCTGAAACAGTTACTTTAATCTTTGGGCCATCTTTTAGTCCAGGATCATAGGCTTTCCCTTAAACCCATGCCGGCTACATGTTCTCTGAACACGTTGGGTGGTAAGCCTTTGGTAAGCGGATCCGCTAACATCTTTGCGGTACTTATATGCTCTAAACTTATAATTTGATCCCGAACTTTATCTTTCACAACATAGTACTTTATGTCAATGTGTTTGGCAGCACCACTTGACTTATTGTTGTGGGCATACGTTACTGCGGGTTCATTATCGCAGTACAACTTAAGTGGTCTATTGATGTCGTCAACCACTTTTAAACCGGGTATGAACTTCTTTAGCCAGTTCACCTGCCCCGTAGCCTCATAACATGCTACAAACTCGGCATACATTGTGGACGATGTAGTGACGGTTTGTTTTGAGCTTTTCCACGATATAGCTCCTTTAGCGAGAGTGAATACATATCCGGATGTAGACTTTCTATCATCTCCCGCAAAATCAGAATCTGTATACCCCACTATATGGAGTGAGTCTGATCTTCTGTATGTCATCATGAGGCCTTTTGTTCCTTGCAAATAACGCAAGACTTTCTTTATCAATTTCCAATGTTCTATTCCAGGATTGCTCTGGAATCTGCCAAGTAACCCGGTAACAAATGCTAAGTCAGGGCGTGTGCACACTTGAGCATACTGTAAGCTTCCGACAGCTGAAGCATATGGAACCGATTTCATTTGATCGATCTCATACTGGTTCCTGGGGCATTGAAAATCCCCATATCTGTCGCCCTTGACTATAGGTGCAGGTGATGGACTACATTTATGCATACCAAATTTCTTTAAGACTTTCTCTATGTATGCCTTTTGTGACAGTCCCAATACCCCTTTGTTTCTATCTCGGTGAATTTCGATCCCTAGAACGAATGAAGCTTCACCAAGGTCTTTCATATCGAAGTTTGAGGACAAAAACTTCTTTGTTTCCAGTAGTAGACTAACATCACTACTAGCTAGTAGGATATCATCCACATACAGGATTAGGAAGATAAATTTCCCATCTTTATACTTTGCATAAACACAGTTGTCCTCTACATTCTCTTTAAACCCAAATTTTCTTATTGTACTGTCAAACTTCAAGTACCACTGTCTTGAAGCTTGCTTTAACCCATAAATCGATTTCTTTAGGCGGCATCCCATTCTTTCATTTCCTTCCACGACAAAACCTTTCGGTTGTGCCATGTAAACATTTTCCTCCAAATCCCCATTAAGAAATGCCGTCTTTACATCCATCTGATGTAACTCTAAATCATAATGTGCTACTAATGCCATTATGATTCTGAAGGAATCTTTACATGAGACTGGAGAGAATGTCTCATTGTAATCAATCCCTTCTCTTTGCGTAAAGCCTTTCGCCACAAGTCGCGCTTTGTATCTTTCTATATTCCCTTGGGAGTCAAGCTTTGTCTTGTAGACCCATTTACAGCCTACTGTTTTGGCTCCTTTAGGAATAATTTCCAAGTCCCAGACTTTATTAGTCTTCATGGACCTCATTTCCTCTTCCATGGCATCAAGCCATTTTGAGGAATTTTCGCTTCTCATGGCTTCTTCAAATGAGGTGGGATCATCCTCCATTTGAAATTCCTCTGTATGATAAATCTGATAATCATCAGAAATAGCTGATCTTCTTACTCTTTGAGACCTCCTCGGGGCCTCCTCATTCGGTACATCTACTGTTTGAGGCTGCTGTTGCTCCCCCTCATCTGTGGCAATAGGTTCTATATGATCCTGAAGAGCAGGTTCTTCATTCTCATTTATTGTTGCCACGGGAGGAACAATAACAGGTGCTGGCACCACAGTGTCTTGTACCGTCGGTGCAGCGACAGCAGGTAGAGTGAAGAATGACTCTTGAATCATCGAAGTGGGCGCATACACCCGCTTCTCTTCAAGGTCAATCTCTCGAGCTACCATGCTCCCCCTCATCATTTCATCCTCTAAGAAGACAGCATGTCTCGTTTCTACAAACTTTGTATATCTGTCTGGACAGTAGAAACGATAACCTTTTGACTTTTCAGGGTAGCCAATGAAATGGCAACTTACTGTTTTGGGATCAAGTTTCCCAAGGTTTGGGTTAAATACTTTAGCCTCAGCAGGACTCCCCCACACACGTAAGTGGTTTAGTGAGGGAACTCTTCCTGTCCACAACTCGTACGGTGTTTTGGGCACCGACTTACTAGGCACTCTGTTGAGAATATGAATGGCGGTTTTCAACGCCTCCATCCACAAACTCAATGGGAGTGTGGAGTAGCTCATCATACTTCGCACCATATCCATCAGGGTACGGTTGCGTCTTTCAGCTACTCCATTTTGCTGAGGTTCGCCCGGCATCGAATACTGGGCCACTATTCCATTTTCCTGTAAAAACCTCGCAAAAGGTCCAGGAACTTGTCCATATGGGGTATGTCGACCGTAGTACTCCCCCCCACGATCAGATCGGACTATCTTAATCTTTAAATCGTGTTGGTTTTCAATTTCAGCCTTAAATATCTTGAATTTATCCAAGGCTTCATTTCTTTCTTTGATTGGATAAATATATCCATAACGGGAGTAATCATCTGTGAATGTTATGAACGAGTCATATCCATCCACACTTTTCACAGGAAAAGGACCACAAATATCTGTGTGAATAATTTGTAGAACTCCTGTGCTTCTTTTAGCGTCTTTTTTAATTTTCTTTACATATTTTCCTTTAATGCATTCTCTGCATTGTTCTAAGTCCGAGAACTCTAATGGAGGAAGAATATCATTCTTTACTAGTCTTTCTATTCTCCCCCTCGAAATATGGCCTAAACGACAGTGCCATAATTTCGACGACTCATCTAGAGTTCTCTTTCGTTTTCTGTTTACATTTGTAGACGAGGATTCAATCACTTTCTCGCACGCAACGTTCTCATTATCGCATACGACATTCACGTCATCACACAATGATAACAAATAAAGCTCATTCTGTAATATGGCAATACCAACACATTCTTTATTAAACATTATTTCGCACTTGCCATTTCCAAAATTGCAATCATAACCATCTTTGTCCAAATTTGACACACTAATCAAATTCCTCTGTAAAGAGGGTACAAAAAGGACATCTCTAAGTAGAAGAGTGGAGCCATTAGCTAATTTTAATGAAAGATCGCCAACGGCTTCAACTTCAGCTTCGACTCCATTTGCGACTTTAACGCATCTTTCTTTTCTTTGCGTAGTCCTCGTCGAACGGAATCCCTGTAAAGAATTAGCAACATGAACAGTTGCTCCTGAGTCAATCCACCAAGTGGATTTCGAATATTTTACATACAGGCATTCATTAATAAAGGTAATAATGTTCTCACCTTTCTTAGCCATTATCATCTTTAAATAGTCAGGACAATCTTTCTTGTAGTGTCCCGTCTTCTTGCAGTGAAGGCACTGGTCTTTGTCTACAGCAAATTTGTTCTGTTGAGGCTGATGTACAGAGGCTTTGCCCTTGTTCTTTGAGAAGGGGTTACTGTTATAATTCTTTTTCTTGTTTTCCCTTACAAAGTTGATAGCACCACCATGTGAGGATTTGATTCTTTCCTCCTCTTGCACGCACATGGCTATGCACTTTTCCATGTCCCATTTTTCGGGCTGCATATTATAGTTGACAACAAAAGTGTCAAACTCTTTTGGCAAAGAAGCAAAAACCAGATGAATAAGGAACTCATCCTTGAGAGCCAAATCCATCGGTTTCAGTTTAGATGCCAAGTTGCTCATTCTAAGAATGTACTCTCTTATGCCATTGCCACCGCCAGAATACCTCTCTGTTACCAGCTGCTTAATCAGCTGTGTAGCATAAGTCTTTGAAGAGCCAGTGAACTGACTCTTTATTTTATCAAGGTATTCAGTGACAGTGTCACACTCTGCAATTGAGCCCAGAATAGCAGGCTCAATTGTGTTCTTTATCACAGCCATACATTTCTTGTTGGCTGTGGTCCATTTCTTATGATCAAGATCATAAGACATCTGCAAGGGAGCATGATCCCTCTGTCTTTTCTGTCATGCAGTGTCATCCTCATTCTGTTCCCTCACTGGTGCCAGAGGCTCAGTGGGACGTGCTGTAGTGAGGACCCAGTCCACCTCAGCCAAGATAAAAGCTAAATCTATCTTTTTCTTCCACTCTCCATAATTATCACCTTTGAGAGTGGGGATTTCTCTAATACAACTCATTAAGTTGTATCCTCCTGAAAAAATATTTCAAATACAGTGAGAACGTAACATCAAAATTATATGCCTTATTTCCAACGTTGGTCAAAAATACGACATACAATTTAAAACAATTTTATCATACATTAAATCTACATCACCGTTGGGCAGAAATAGAAATAATGCATGAAATCAACATTAAAAATTTATAATACTGATATTAACAACGTTGGTCAGAAAATAACAGTATCACAAATCTCTGGGAATTTTAATCTATTTTTCCAAAATTAAATTCTCCCGTTGGTTCGAATTTAATAATGAAAAACAATCAATATTAACTTTTGCAGCGGAAACTGTAATTATTCTAAAAATAATTCAATATTCAGAAGCATTAAACTGTTCACATTTAATCTCTGGAAAAATTGGCACGTTGGTGCAAAAATTTACAGAGATTTGGATCAAATTTCAATCAAATTCATCAAGGAAATGCTTCTGAAAAATAATAAACATTCTTTTTCGTGTTTTACTGTGCAAAATGATTATTCGGCCTGTTCCACGCGGCCGCGGCCCAGCCAGCCCGCTCGGCCTGCCCTCTCCTTCGCGCGGACGCGACGCGACCGCGGCCTCGGCCTCACGCACGCGCGGCCTGCCCGCTCGCCGCCTCGGAGGCCTGCTCACGCGGCCCGCTCGGCGCTCGGCCGGCCTCTCTCGCGCAGCCTCGCGCGCGGACGCGCTCGCCTACGCCTCACGCGTGGCCTGCTCTCTCGCGCGCGCGGACGCTGCGCCGCCCCCGCGCCCGGCCGCAACCTGGGCCTGGGCCGGGAAATCACTCGCCCGCCTGGGCCGAATCCCGCCCGCGCGGCTCGGCGCGATCTCAGCCGTCGGATGCCATCCGACGGCTGCGCGCTGATCTCGCCCGATCAAAACCACGCGCGGCGGACGTCCCCCGAAACCCTAATCATTTCTGCCTCCCCTCTCTCACCCTCGCACCCGAGAGCGACCGCGAAGCGGCGGCGGCGGCGACCGCGTCTAGCCGCCGGAGAAGGAGAAGACGACGGTGCCGCCGCGGGCCCTCTCGCCGGCGTGCGCGCTCCCCTAAGAGGGAGCGCGCCGCCGTCGAGCGGCTCCGTGTCGGCGCCCCTCTGTCCCGAGCGTCGACGGTGGCCGCTCGTGGAGCGTCGGCGAGCCTACGGCTCGGCCGATCTCCCGCACGCCAGCGACGACGACGGCGACCCGGCGACGACGGCCAGGTGAGTCTCTTTTCAGATCTAGGGTTAGGGTTTTGCCCCGTTCCCCTTCTCTGTTCTTTTCTTTTCTTTGGGTTAGGGGGTTTTTATCCTCTGTTCTTCCTCTCCTCCGACTAGATCTAAAACTAGGGGCTCTGATACCAATGATGGATCTAGGTTCTTTAGGATCTCTAGGCTAGATCTAGCGGAGCTTTTCTCTTCTAGTGTTCGAGTTCTTGAGGGCTACACTAAGAGGGAGAGGGGTACCAACCTTCGGGTGCGGAGGAAGCAGAAGCGGCCATCGCGGGTTCGTTGATGAAGATCTGCGCACGGGCAGCGACGGTCGGGGTAGAGGTTCTGGGCTCCTCTGCGGGGTGTCCCGGGCGGCGGCGTCTCCCTGGCGGCGGTGAACGGCGCCGGTGGTGCTTCCCGTCGGCTCAGCGCCCCCCTCTTACAGATCGGGTCTAGGGTTTGTAGGTGGGGTGACGGCGGCGCGGTCAACCTCGTGATGCATGCCGCCCGGCCCCCACCTCTGTATTTATAGCGCTGGCGACAGGGGCCCACCAGCCAAACGGGCTGGGCGCCCCCGATCAGGGCGCGGTCAAGGGCTGGGCTTTGGCCGTTGGGCCAAAGCCCTGAGATCACTCTAACAAGATCATGTTGGTCACATCGTACGCAATATACTGCATTACTACATCATGGTTGGCACTTTGGCACAAAGGCTTAATTGCCATTCAGAATTTTACTCGATAAATTCTGAATCTTTTGATCCATTTTCGGCATGACTGCATGAGCATGAACTTGTTTGAGAATGCATTGCAGACTTGTATGTATAACCATATAGGCGTGATGTCTGATTTTTTTAAGACTGATGTCTGAACTATGAACTGAACAAAAGAAAGAGATGAATGCCAACATGAGATGAGACTAGAGACCTTTCTTCCATTCTTTGCATCCCAAGAGGCATCGCTTCTATAACTCCAGTCGACAAGCCCCAAAAGGATCTTGGCGCTATATTTAATCCAAGTTGCAGCACTGTTTTAGTACTACAAATCTCGTAGTAGAGTATTAGAGGTCATGATTAAGATTAAGCACCCATGGATTGGACTTGAACAAAAAGTGAATATAATCTATTTGTTCTTTAACAAGTCTGATGTGAGTGCCAGTGGTTAGTGTGAACCTCAAGTTCTTGACTTGCTGTGCTTCATTGGACTTAAAAAAGACAAAATAACATTCAACTGAGGTCTGAGGGGAAACCAGTGAAGGACATGAATCCCGAAGGTGACACACTGTTGCTGAAACCACCAGGCTAAGAGCATCTCCAAAAGATGTTCTTTCTCACCCCTTATCTTAAAATATTGGATATAAAGCTAAAAATAAGCCTCCAACAGATACTCTAAAACACGCCCAATAATTTTGGTACTCTAAAATTGAGGTGGATCACCATCAAATATACAGTGCCTAGATGGTAATTTTAGGGATCCAAGTTTAGAGGGGAAAGATTTAGAGGACAATTTTTTTAGGAAGGCTCCCAATATGAGATTTTAGAGGACAAAATATTGAGTCTCTCTTGGAGATGCTCTAAGAGCCTATTTGTATTGTTTGTATTGCCTTCTGCTTAGAAAAGCAAAACCAATATAAACATGTAGTTTCTCTACTCCTCTCATTT
The DNA here is from genome assembly GCA_017311315.1 of Dendrocalamus latiflorus. Classification (NCBI taxonomy): domain Eukaryota; kingdom Viridiplantae; phylum Streptophyta; class Magnoliopsida; order Poales; family Poaceae; genus Dendrocalamus; species Dendrocalamus latiflorus. The sequence continues at coordinate 24,121,387 of CM029632.1, forward strand.
CTATCTTGCTCCACGGATAAGACAGAGTGTCACGGGACGTATCACGCATCTTACTCCTCTTGCTTCCGTCTCGCGTACGTATCTCTCTCATTTTTCTCACCGCTCGCGTTGTCTTTATTAAAGTCAATTATTTCAACCACTAATATTTATTTTCAGTCAAAAACCTTCAACCACAGCTAAAAACTATCCAACTAATACGAGCGCACCCTAAGTTGCCCCCACATTAAGCCACGTATTCCCATTTCCCATCACCATTCAACTCAGTAGTTAACCGCAAGGTGCCCGTTGCTTTAGAAGAAGACTAAATCAAGCCAGTAATCCTGGCCCGATAATGCGGCATGCTCAGCCAGTCGCACTCCTCCCTCGAAAATAATCTGCATCACCCGTCGTAATTGGGATCACGCGAGCAACCAATCACGCCCTAAGCGATGACAGTGGATACCATGAACGCGATCTCAAGAGTAGAACTCCTTTATTATACGAGGCCTTTAGAAACAAGCAATCATTAGGCCCTGAAAAGCGACGGATTAAGAAGAACAGCAATCCTATCTGTCATCCGCTTCTGCGTCGCATCTCCTTATTAAAAGCAGGACGAATCGTTCTCATGTTCACTGCCGTGTAGGCTCTGCTGCTTCATCATGCCAGGACAGAAACAGTTGACAGTGGAAGACGCATACATATGCAACATAGGGCACCTCAAATGGTAATCACATCACTCTTCTTGTAGCAGTGGATAGTTGCTGCAAACCAACAATTCCCTCTCTTTGACCCCCCCCCCCCCCCCTTCTCTCGCTCTCCATTTCGATCGTGATCTTGTTCAAGGGCAGAAACTTTGTTTGTATTCAGTTGCAAAAACAAGCTATGATGGATGGAAATTCAGTAACATTTACATCACACAATTTAAATCGCGCTATTCATCGACACCAAGAGGCTGCCACATCGCCAACCTCGCAGTTTCTCTCTACCGTCGATCCTCTTGCCTGCGATGTCCATCGTCGCCGTGGGTGTTCTTATCCTTGTCGAGATCGATTTAGCTTTGGCAAATTTACAATTTTCAGTAATGTCTATATTGCTATTATTTCTGGTGTGGTAGATATTGGAGTGTGCTATATTTTTGTCAAGGTCAAGGACCTGTCGGTCTCCGGTCCAAAACTTTGACCGGGTTCGTTGGAGGGAATCGAAACTAATAGACTATGCCCGCTGCAAGACGTTTTAGTTTCTACCTTCTTAATTTTATTTCTTTTTTGCTTTTTAAGTTTTTGTTTTTTTCTCTTATTTATTTGTATTGCCTATGATAATATCATTTTTTATTTTTTTAAAATTAATTATATAAAAAGCTAACAGTAGGTACAATACAAAAAAAACAAAAAACTGAGCTTTTATATATATATATGCCCTGTTGGATGAATAGTGAAAAATAAACCAGAAGCTAAAAGCTGCTAAACTAAAGAAATCAATTTGGGGATGGACGGTTGGATGAATGCTACTGCCTGCCCTGTGGCATATTCGAATTGTAAGGCGATAACAACGCACATATTTAGGTCTGGTTTGCTTAAGCTTTTTCTTTAGCATAAAAGCAAAAAATTTAAAGACTAAACGAACGGATGGCTTTTTTTTACAGAGGTTTTAAAAAAGCTTAAGCCACCATATAACTAAAAACCAAAAGTCAGTTTTGATGTACTTTTTTGGCTTTTGCAGGATGGAAAAGCCTATTGCCACTGAACTTTGCCAAAATTACCTACTCCTACCACGTATAAATAGTTCTCCATCTATCTCCCATCGTCCAGAACCCACCCAGCACCTAGGGTTTCCAAGCCACTCCCCCCATGCCTCGTTTGCCGCCACCTCCCCCACTCCTCGTTTGCCTATGCCTTCTCCTCCTACGGTGTCACCTCGTTGCCTTCACCGACACGCCCCTCGTCGCCTCCTTCTCCCTGACAACGCCACCCCCATCGCCTCCTTCTCCCTTGACGGCGCTGCCCCCGTCGCCTTCACCGCCGCGCCCCTCGTCACCTCCTTATCCCTCGATGCCGCTACCCCCATCTCCTCCTTCTCCCCGACGTTGCCATCCCTATCACCTTCACCGCCGCGGCCTCTCGTCGCCTCCATCTCCCCCAACGCCACGCCCCGTCGCCTCCTTCTCCCCATTATCATCATCCAATTTCTTGCACCTTTTCTAGAATTCTTGTACCAAATGGGGATCATTCCATTCTTTTTCTGATTTTTCAATTTTTTTTGAAATTTCTTGAGGATGAAATTTCTTGCACCCAATTAATTTGTTGAGAAGATGGAATTTTTGTACCCGATGATTTTTCAATGATGTAAGAAGAGTGTAGCGTGAATGTATTTCCGTAGCACTCAACCAAAATTTATGGGGATATGCCCAAGAATTCTTGTCGAGGATGCTTGGATCCAATGGATGGTGCTTGTGGATGGTGTTGCCTCTGTTCTTGTAGATGGTCATCGTTGTTTGTCAATTGGTTTCAGTTCCTGTTGTTCCCTAAATTTTTGTTGTTCATTAATGAAATCAATTGTTTGTTTGTTGTTCATCAACAAATAAGCTGTTTAATTCACTCGTTTATTATTCATGACAAATACGCTGGTTAATTCACTCATTTGTTGTTCATGAATAAATACGGTTTGTATTGGATTTTGATGAGTAGTAAGGAACAGAGTAATATGGACATAAATGCAACACAAATAAAAAGTTTGAAATAGATGATAATAACTTTATCAGTGAATGAATAAGTGGTAACTTGTATCAAGGGTATTACAGACTTTTCAACTCTAAGCCATAGCTTAGGAGGTCAGAAAAGCTAGGTTACTAAATACACTGGCTTGGCTTAAAACCATAATGCTTATAAGCTGTTTAGGCCAAAAATCCAACTTCAAGGTAAAAGCTAAAAAGCCCTAAGCCTAAACAAACAGGGACTTAGCATGTGTCCATCAGCTTCTGCTCGGCACATTGTTGTGTGGTTTGTTGACGTCCGTGGCAATGGTCAATTGGTAACAATAAACTAGCATATTTGCTTGTGTAATTACGCGGCTAGATATTGCGATACAGTTGTCTTTGGTATACAACTCTACCGTCTATGATTGAAATACAATTGTATTTGTTATACAACTCTAATATGTATATATGATTAATCTACACCATTATAATCTAGCCCTATCAAAATAAGTGGTGGAAATGCTCCTTTTATTAATATGAGAATTTATAGGATTTTTTCTTTTTAGGATTATTATGAAATTTTCTTGCCCTCAAAACGAAAGAGATGCCTTGAATATCACCAGATATTTTTATTTAGAGTAAAGTCCATTACCGGTTCTTAAACTTTTTATGTTGTGTTATCCTGGTCCATAGACTTTCAAAGTATGTCATCCCGGTCCATAGACTTTCAAAGTGTGCCATTACTATGGTAACAACCATGGACCGGGATGACACAGCATAAAAAGTTTAAAGACAAGGATGACACAGCCAAGACCCGTAACGGGCTAATTTTGAGACCCAAAGAGTGTTTAGGGACCGGGATGACACACTTTGAAAGTCTATGGACCGGGATGACACAGTATAAAAAGTTTAAGGACCGGTAATGGACTTTACTCTTTTATTTATATAGATATCTCCATGATGGCCACAACCACACTACGTAGAGCACTCCATCCCCCTTTAAATATAAACTGTTTTAAAATTTATCATTTTAACTGCTAATTTCTGTCGTACTATTGATAAAATCTACAAAAATTATATATTACCGAAGTATATTTTATGATAGATCTAGCTATACTAATTTTATGTTGCCAGTTTAGATACTTTTTTGTATTGTTTTACATTTGACCAGCACGATTCGAGAAAGATTTATACATGCAACCAACGAAGTATAATATAGCCACTTTGTGAAATATTATAAGTGATGTGACTCCTGCAAATTCAAGAATCCTTTCGGAGTCCAAAAAACTAGATGGTTTCGTGACTTAAAAAACTAAAGATTATTCCTACTTAAAAAAATACACGATGCTACAATAATGTTCCTCATTAATTATATACGTGATTGGGTGTGGGTAGCATCAATTAAAGAGAAGCTTGTCTAATATCTCTTGAGATGGTTTGGACATCTCCGACGAATGCTTCCTGAGGCACTGGTACATAGTGAAATTTTAAGACTACCGAAAACGCAAGAAGGTGTAGAGATAAATAAAGACTGACGTGAGATGAAGAAGTTAAAAAGGAGACTTATGAATTGAAATGCATCCAAAGAATTACATTCGGATAGGAGCACATAGAAATTAACAATCTACGTACCAGAAATATAACATAAGAAGAATGTTTAGACAATGTTTTAGATCTCTGCTCAGATGGCAGGATATAAGCTTAGGGTTTTTACCTTGTAGGTTTTATTGTAAGGCCCTCGTTTCTTTGACCTTAATGATATTTCATTCCTAGCCTACCTCAAGTTGTTTGGGACAAAAGGTTTTGTTGTTGTTGCTGCAACTACAAGTCTACAATAATATTCCTTTTTAAAATGACTGGTTGGCAGCTGCATGTGATTGTATTAAGGAGAGTTCAAAAAAAATGTAGAGAAAGCTTATAATTGGATTGCAGGTTTTGCTAGAGTTTGGTAATCGGAGTAATTAGCCCTGTTTAGAACTAGTAATTAGCTGAGTTCCTCTCTGCTGTTTTAGTATTACTTGGTCGACTTGTTTGGCTCTGGCTAGAGCCCATGCTGTGGCCTCTGCTTCGATGATGGAGATCACCGTCGTCGTCAGGGTAATAGACGATGAGCCCTGAAGGATCCTCTGTCTATGTGCCCCAAGACGCCGGTATTTTTTTAACAGGGATTTTATTCCCTTTTTCCATTGCGTAACGGAAATAACAGCTTTACAGGATTGTTAAGTTCAGAGCTATGACCCCAATGATCCTAAGACCAACCCATTCCTCCAAACAAACACCCCACCAGTGTCGCTGTAAGCTCTTGCGAGTTCAACAACCTGTTTAACTTCAGAAGAAGGAACAAATGTTGATTGAATTCAGAAAGATAGTGACAGATTGGAATAGACAGTGACTCGTTTTTGGACATCTCATAAAATAATAATTGAAGAGGCAGTCCATACATACCCATGGGGTCACCATTGGTAGCTTCGATTACTTGGTCAAAGCACATAGCAAGTTTGTTGGTGCACATTTAATCGCTCAAGTACTGTGGTTTGACACACACCACACCGTACTGCTATGTCATGCTATATATATAGGCCATGTTTTTAATGGCTTTTGGCTTCAGTTTTTTTAAGCTAAACTAAACTAGGTAGTTTCTCTCACTGGTTTTTCAAAATTATTTTTTTAAATGATTTTCTAAGTCCAAAACTAAATGTGTTATCCATATCAGCGTCTCTATCGTTGTTTCGAAAAATACAGTCAAAAACTATCGATCACAGCTTAGAAAAATAAAGTCATAGTCTAATCTTATCTTCTTTCTTGGCTGCGATCATTGTGGCTTCACTACAGTGCTGGAGGCTTATTTGGCACTATTCATAAGTTTCGTCTTTTTCTGAAATTTTGGCTTTTTGTTGAGCTTTTTTGCCGGTTCTTTTTTTTCCCGTATTTGTTTGTATTATACGTAATGGGCTAACATATTTTTTTTATTTTTAATTTTTTTTAATTTAATTATGCTAAATAAGCCTCTGTCAGCTACAGTATTTTTTTCAGCCAGCTACAGTGTTTTCAGCCATAAGCCACGAGCTTTTCAGCCGAACCGATCACCCCCTTACTACTAGTAGCGAGGTGGCCCACATGCTTATCTTGTTCTTCTCAAGAATTTTGAGGAGATGATCTTGATCAAGTTTCATCTAAATTAAATGCCAAGCAAGCGATGATTGGGTGACAAGGAAGGGCGGTGCTTACTGCTTAGCCACCGAAATTAGCCCATTTGCTTTCAGGCTGATTGGGACTGGCCTAGCTAGCCGCCTTGGTACCACCATGCAACACCATTACTAAAACAAAGGGGACGATACAATCACATGTTGGACAATCTAGCCAAGCCTAGCTCATAGTACAAGGCTTTGCAAAGGGGTTTTTGGTTCTGTATAAGTCCAGCCTGGGTCAATAAGGCAGGTTTACTTGGTTGGAACAAGAGGAGTGATGCAATTATGTATTCTTTGGTTACCTCCACGAGACCAGTTGAGTGTTGAGATGTTTTTTTGTTGCATACATGAATTATATATGTAGAATGATATGGCTGTTTTATTTCAAAGCTACTAATATGCACTCATATCGTAGGGGGGTGATTCCACTTTAGTAATCATAAATACCTCGACAGTCCTTAATCCATAATTAAAACGCCTAATATATGTTAATCGATCATCTAAATTCTAATCACGTTGCTAGGGGAGCCTGGCTCACTCGTACGCTCATTTTGATGTTCCCATCCCACCTAGCCGGCCTGGCTCAAGCAACCACCTTTACATTTCGTGGCTTGGCTCACTCGTACAGGGTGCCCTACATGGCTTTGGTCTCCTCGGAGCTCTACCCTGTCTAGACTCAACCCAGATCAAACATGTTTCATCTGGTCTACTACCAAACTACTAGGGAGGCATGTATAATTAAAACCATCTAGCTATTGAAACTTTGTTACAACCCTTTTATCAATTGTTACAAGAAATGTTTGATTTAGTTGTAAAGTATAATACACCTCTTGCAACAGTTAATAAAAGAACCGTAATAAAGTCAAGTTTGTTACAATATTTTTAAGATTACACGTTACAACGTATTCAAACACTCGCTGCAAAAACCGACAAAACTTTTCAAGTCTTTCGTACTACATGGTTTTCACTAGGGGTGTAAACGGGTCGGGTTAATCCCGACCGATCTGGCACCGAATCCGATTGGTACCGAATCCGATTGGTACCGAATCCGGAGAAAAAATATGGGTTAGGATATGGTAACAGCAATATCCGTCTGAATCCGATACGTCTTCAAGTTTGATTTCAGGTTAGTGCTACTATTTGACGTTTCATTTTCTTTTACAATGGTAAAATAAAATCTTCCACATCAGCTATTAAGTAGTAACATCAAGTTCTTGACAGTACGTCCTCCTACTCTATTTACTGTACTGCATGCATTCCTTACAAACAAGTAGGGGTGCAAACGGGTTAATCCCGACCGATCCGGCACCGAATCCGATTGGTACCGAATTCAAAGAAAAAATATGAGTTAGAATATGATAACAACAATATCCATCCGAATCCGACCCGTTTGCACCCCTAGTTTTCACCCGCATGCTCCCAGCTACGTAATCCTTGCGTAGTGTAGACACGCCGAGTGGGCCGCTGGGCCCACTTGACTACTGCCGGTGTCAGTGACCCGCCCGAGTTATCGGCGACCCCTCACCGCAAACGGTTGACCTCCCAAGCTGCCGCCCCGTACTCTCCCGCCTCCTATAATTGTTCTCCTCCTCCGCCTCGCGACCAAACGCGACGCCCGCCTCCTCTTCCATGGCGATGGCGACCTCTCTCTTGCCCGACTAAACAACGCAACCAAGCGCACTGTTAAGCTCACGCAAGCACGCACGCGCCCGCTCCGAGCAAGAAGAGAGAGAGAGAGAGAGAAGGGGAGGGAGGGGCAGGCGGCCGACAAGATCCAAGAAGTGACGTGAGCGACAACCATGCAGCGGCTCCTCTTCGACGAGCTCGCCGAGGAGGCGGTGCGGGAGCTGCTGCGGGCTGTGCGGGGCACGTTCATGTGCCGCTCCACCGCCGAGCGCCTGCGCCGGAACGTGGAGCCGCTGCTCCCGCTCGTGCAGAGCGGCCACCACGCCGCGGGGCACCGGAGCGCGGGGGAGCTCACGGAGCTCGCCGCGCGGCTCAGGGAGGCGCTCGACCTCGCGCGCCGCGCCGCCGCGACCCCGCGCTGGAACGTGTACCGCACCGCGCAGCTCGCGCGCCGCATGGAGGCGGCCGACCGCGGCATCGCGCGCTGGCTGGCGCGCCGCGCGCCGGCCCACGTGCTCGACGACGTGCGCCGGCTCCGCGACGAGGCCGACGCGCGGATCGGGCGGCTCGAGCGCCGCGTCGAGGAGGTCGCCGCGGCGCAGATGGTCCCGTTGCCGCCCGCCATGTCCGTCCCTGTCGCGCTGCCGCCGCCGCCCAAGGCCATGGCGATGGCGATGGAGGTGCCGCCCAAGGCCATGGGAATGGCGATGGATGTGGAGCTCCCAGAGGAGGAGGACGATGGGGTGGTAGGCGGCGGCGTTAAGGTGGGCAAGGAGATGGTGAAGGAGATGGTGATGAGCGGCGGCGGCGGGTGGGAGGTGGTCGGCATCTGTGGCATGGGCGGCAGCGGCAAGACCACGCTCGCCATGGAGATCTTCAGGGATCACAAGGTCCGAGGTAAGAACATGGATCAAATCTTAACCATCTCGTCTCATGGGATTCTTTTTGGCTTCTTTTTGTTCGGTTCTTCTAATCTTCTGCGCAAAGTTTGCATCTTTGTGCAGAATTATTCGATCCTTTCGTGCAAAGATTGCATCTTTGCTTGAATTATTGGGGGCAAAAATTGCAAATTAGGGCATCTTTGGTGGTTGAATTGCGTGTCGTCATATAATTCGGTAAAGTTGAGGATGGTGCATTCGTTTTGTTCTTCACCGCTTGTTTGGTCAAAATTGGCGCTTTGACCAACTCAGTGTAAAGTGATTGCTGATGGAGCACACAATTACTCCGAACTGCCTAACTTCAGCAGATGCTGTGAATTTTGATCCAACTTGAGCAACTTCGCTATTGTTCATGGTGATTACATTTTGTCTTAAATCAAGAATTTTTCAAGGAAAAAAGATATGCTTGCCACTTAATAAACTGCTCATGAGACTAGCCAGATCTATTTAACCAAGGGTAACCCCTAAAAGTTGAATGCCAGTATGTTCTCTTCTAAATTCAGATCCAAGAAACATACTTTTTTATCATTCCAAGGGTACCAATTTTCAATCCATAATTGGTGATTTTTTAATGCAAATCTGATATTATCTTTAAGTGCAAAGGGAATTGGAATTAGTGATGGTGGTGAAGCTAATATAGCTCGAGCCCGCTACATGTGTTCATAGTGCCAACACCTTTGTTTTTAATCAAGATCGCAGTAAAAAGTTAATACAATTATTGTGATCTTTGAGAATTAAGTAGACCTATTGTCTGAATTTGATTGTCTGCTGTCCTAATCCTTTTTTTGACGTGTTTTAAATATTAATTGTCTCACTGTGAATGTTGTGCTAATATGTTTGTTTCTCATCAAGATCTGTTCTCAAGATAATGCATCCTCAAAGTTGATTCTGTATTAGATTCTTTCCTAATTCGTCTCATAATTTAGCAAGCGTTCTTGTCTTCGTAGTGCTGACATGTCTGTTTCTTTGTTTAGCCTACTTCAACGAGAGGATCTTCTTTGAGACGGTCTCGCAATCCGCAAATTTGGAGACCATCAAGATGAATCTGTGGGAGCAGATCAGCAGCAACATTGCGCTTGGTGCATACAACCAGATCCCTGAATGGCAGCTCAAGTTAGGGCCAAGGGACCGAGGACCAGTCCTTGTTATACTTGATGATGTGTGGTCTCTCTCACAGCTCGAGGAGCTCGTCTTCAAGTTCCCTGGGTGCAAGACTCTTGTTGTATCGAGGTCCAAGTTCCCCACGTTAGTCACCCGGACTTATGAAATGCAGTTACTGGGCGAAGAGGAGGCTTTATCTGTCTTCTGCCGTTCTGTCTTCGATCAGGAGTGTGTTCCTCCGACTGCTGACAAGAAATTGGTTAAGCAGGTTGCTGCAGAGTGCAGAGGGCTTCCTCTAGCCCTGAAGGTTATCGGTGCATCCTTGCGGGATCAGCCTCCTAAGATATGGTTGAGTGCAAAGAACCGCTTGTCACGAGGAGAGTCTATATCTGACTCTCATGAGACCAAACTCCTGGAGAGAATGGCGGCAAGCATTGAGTGCTTGTCAGGAACGGTTAGAGAATGTTTCCTTGATATGGGTTGCTTCCCAGAGGATAAGAAGATCCCTCTTGATGTGCTGATCAACATTTGGATGGAGATACATGATCTTGATGAACCAGATGCTTTCGCTATCTTAGTTGAGCTATCAAACAAGAACCTTCTTACTCTAGTTAATGATGCACAGTACGTATGTCGTATACGTTCTTGAAATCTTGTGAGAACTCATATATCACAAGAGCAGCTTTGACTCTTTCGTGCTCTTTATGCAGGAACAAAGCTGGAGATTTGTACAGTAGCTATCATGACTACTCAGTGACGCAACATGATGTGTTGAGGGATCTGGCACTTCACATGAGCGGCCGTGATTCTCTGAACAAACGGCGGCAGTTAGTGATGCCAAGAAGAGAAGAATCACTTCCGAGGGATTGGCAGAGAAATAAGGACGTTCCTTTTGAAGCTCAGATAGTTTCCATTCATACAGGTGATATATTGGTCACTCACTGTTCCTCACTTTGGTTATTTCTTGCCTGTAATATGCCATATAATATCTTTTGTACACCCATTCTGAAAGTTGCTCTTACTGGATTTTGAGAAATAATGGAAGAAGGGCCATTGTAGGAACAAATACAATATGGGAGGTGCTTCCATGCTTTCCTCAAAGTAAACCTACCCTTTCGTGTGCTTTGAGATTAGTACCATTCTTGTTAGAGTAGAAAGCATAGAAGCACTACTCATACAACATAATGACGTTGCAAGGTTTTGACTTAATCTTGCGATCTTTATTTCCTGTAAACAACCTGCTATTGTACTGAATTTGTTTAGTTCTTAAGCAAACTTAGCATAATTCGTAAAATTCCATTTACGGATTACAGGAACATGCATTTATAGTTTTCTTGTCAAATGTTTCCCTGACTTAAAAAGTTCTAGAAGTAGTTGTGTGATCTGTTCCTTTGGACAAAATGATCTGACCAACTGATTTCATACTTCAGGCGAGATGAAAGAATCTGACTGGTTCCAGATGAGCTTCCCCAAGGCAGAAGTGCTCATCCTCAACTTCGCCTCAAGTGTATACTACCTTCCTCCATTCATCGCAACTATGCAGAACCTGAAAGCCCTGGTGCTGATCAACAATGGCACCACCAGCGCAACCCTTGACAATCTATCTGCCTTCACCATGCTCAACGACCTGAGGAGCCTCTGGCTGGAGAAGATTACACTCCCACCACTGCCAGAAACCACAATCCCGCTGAAGAACCTTCGCAAGATCTCCCTCGTCCTTTGTGAACTGAACAACAGTCTAAGAGGATCAAAGATGGACCTCTCGATGACGTTCCCGCGCCTATCCAACCTCACCATTGACCATTGCATAGATCTGAAGGAGTTGCCATCTAGTATATGTGAAATCAGCTCCCTGGAAAGCTTCTCCATCTCAAACTGCCATGACCTCACAGAGCTGCCGTACGAGCTGGGCAAGCTACATTGCCTGAGCATCCTACGGGTGTATGCCTGCCCGGCGTTGTGGAGGCTCCCGCCGTCGGTATGCAGCCTGAAGAGGCTGAAATACCTTGACATATCTCAGTGCATTAACCTGACAGACCTCCCGGAGGAGCTTGGTCACTTGACAAGCTTGGAGAAGATCAACATGCGGGAATGCTCGCAGTTGAGGAGCCTCCCGAGGTCATCCTCGTCGCTGAAGTCCCTTGGGCACGTCGTGTGCGATGAGGAGACGGCGTTGCTATGGAGGGAAGCCGAGCAGGTCATCCCAGACCTCTGGGTGCAGGTAGCAGAAGAGTGTTATAACCTGGACTGGCTTGTAGATTGATCTCCCGGATGCTTCGACTCCAAACTCACCATGTACAAATGATGTGTATATTTTTCCCTGTATAATGCAGGATGGGTAACTAATCCACTGTGCAATTTTGACATGTTCAATGGTCATGCAATTTTTTTTATAGAAGAAGAGAAATACAACTCCAACCCAAAAAGGGTAAAGACGCACCGAAAATGTTCATGCAATTGACTCTTCAGTAACGGCCAAAGCCTGACTCATGGCTCCAAAGCAGAAATGCACACAAAAATATAATCATACAGTTAATAGATAATTTTTCTTAACACAAAGCACATTTACATACATAGTATACACAGACAATACAACAAGCAATACAGCATTTCTGTCTCTCGGGTTTAGAGAACAGATACCAAGGTTCTAAACAGTAGTTCTCAATAGGAAGAAGAGACAGTTTTACACGGTAACATCCAGCGCTAAATTATTGCACCACACACATACTACACATTCAGCAGCAGCAGCAACACTACAATATGGCTCATCAGACATTCAGACTCAAAACAGTACTGGCAACAGAACCTGCGCCGTAGCCAGAGCACAAATCTTTTCTGGAGCTCCAGCTGCTCTTGACCATCTCAATCTTGACAGACTGATTCACAAGGTGGACGATCGCAAATACAGTTTCTGAGAAAATATTCACATGATTATTATATGGCATATACTATCTCTCCGCTGCTCTCGATGTCGAGATCAAGGTCTGAGTCTAGATCCTCCATATCATCGTGAAGGTCAAGGCTGTAGGTCAAGAACTGGTTGATTCCGCGAGTACCAGCTGCTGGTATGGTTGCCTCTGCCAGTGTTTGCATGATCTCGTTCATGTTCTGCATTGGCTGGTCAGGCTCCTCATACTGGTTGCTCATTGTGCCATCATCCATGAGGTCAGCTGGGAGGTTCTTAAGGAACCATGGGTGGCTCTTTATCTCAGGCATTGTGATCCTCTGCAAATCCAAATGGCAGATGTTATATCACAGCTGAACAAGTGAGACCGTGTGACAATAAAATAAGTACTCACTGTAGCTGGGTTAGCAAAAAAAATCCTTGAGATAAGGTCTCGGCACTCTGGAGAAATGTGAACATCGTCCGGAATCGAGTACTGAACACCCAATATTTTCTGCAAATTGAGCTCAGTGTTTAGCTGAGTTAGCTGATTGGCTATGACAGCAACTTGTGGAACTGCAAAGCTAAATTTTTGGCAAGATACCTGAATTGTCGTTCTAAAATTCTTAGGATCTTCTGGATCCTAGAAAGGGTAGGAACCAACCAACATCACGTAAAGGGTTACACCACATGACCACACATCAGCAATCTACATCCAATGACAAATTATTAGTGATTGAGCTAATACATACATTATATAAAGGGTTACTCCACAAGACCATACACCACTCTTGTGTCATCAATTGATGGATGACACCTTTACAATGAAAATGCAGCTTGTATTGTCGAGCAAAAGGCATGAAATTAGGCAGCAGATGGTAGCAGAGTATGCAGGAAACAGCTTAGAGCACAAAGGGTATGGATAATACCTTGCCATCGTATTCTTTCTTCAATAAAACTTCAGGAGCAATATATGCCGGAGTTCCAACAGTTGATTTTGGTTGTGAATGAAGAACTGAAGACTGTAAAATCAAAAAACAACAGAAATGGAAATCAGGTAACAATCCAGCATCCAGCACAAGTTCTTTTTGTTATCAGTTAGCGCATTATTACAGTAAGTCGCATTGTGTTTGTTGAGATTATAGACATGATCTACAATTCTACATCCAGACCATCCATCACACGATCAAGTAATGAGGCACCAGATTAATAGCATAGGATTACAACTACGCAACATTAATACCTTTGAATAACCAAAGTCACATAGTGTTAGACCATGTGGCTAGGTTTAGGATATTTTGGTGATGAATAATTGACAATGGTTAATTTGTTATGATGAATAATTGGTGATTTCTTTTAGCCGTGTTATGCGAGTTGTGTTGCGTGTGTGCGGACTGATGTTGGCCAAGTTGAGACGAACTTGTGCCGGAAGAATGTTCTTTGGTCTTTGCATGTGCAGGTTGAGCATGGAGGCGATCATGGTCGGTGACGAGGTGGACCGGAACTAGGATGGGGAGATCTGAGGTTCAGACGGTCAAGGAGGTCACGAGATGATCGAGCTCATGCTTGGGGCGCATGGAGATCAAAGGTAGATGATACGTAGAGAAGCTACGGGAGGTGCGGTCCTAGAGGCTTTGACACGTGACGTGTTAGAAAAGTCGTGAGTGTGAAAAACCTGTGTTAGGAAGGGTTTCGGGTCCCTTGAAAATTAGTGGGCCAAAAGTTTAGTTGAGGTAAAAAGGCTCAGGCCTAGTTGGAGTTGGATTAGGATTCGAAGTCCTAGTTGGAGTTGGATTAGGATTCGAAGTCCTAGTTGGAGTTAGATTAGGATTCGAAGTCCTAGTTGGAGTTGGATTAGGATTCGAAGTCCTAGTTGGAGTTGGATTAGGGTTCTAAGTTCTAGTTGGAGTTGGATTAGGGTTCTAAGTCCTAGTTGGAGTTGGATTAGGGTTCTAAGTCCTAGTTGGAGTTGTATTAGGATTTTAAGGCCTAGTTGGAGTTGGGCTGTGTGTGTATATATATGCATGCGGTGGCATGGCAAGAGTTGTACCGAGCAGTCGTGGAAGAAAAATATATATACGGCTTTTGGGGTGGCCAAACGTTTTCTTTGGCATGGCATCTTTTTGATCATGAAGCGCACGACATTGTTCAGCCATCGGTCAGGCAAGCGATCTCATATTTTGCTTAGTTGCATAATTAGGGTTTAATTTATTTTCGTCACTATCTGTATCAGCGATCTTGTTTATTTTATATCTCAAGTTCTAGAGCTCCGATTGATGTAATTCCAGTTGGGTTCAATAACTGTCTCTAGTTTATTCTGAAAAAGTTTTGAGGTCAATCGGACTTACGGTTTTTAATCAGGATCAGTTTTAGTGAGAGTACATTATTCTGTCCAGAATTATTAAACGAGGCATAAATAGATTTTGTGTTTAGGGGAGAGTCTTAAAATTTATTTTTAGCTTCCGCAATCATTCACCCCCCTCTGATTGCCTATCTTAGTGTGAATCGATCCTACAAGTGGTATCAGAGCAAGGTTTATTTTTCTAATTGATCTTAACCGGTGATTAGAAAACATGTCGACGGATAGGTATTCCACAAAACCTTGTATTTTCGATGGTGTTGATTTTCAGTATTGGAAAGCGAAGATGGAGGCATACATTCAAGCTCAAGGCTTTACAATATGGGAGAAGGTCTACAAGCCTTATCAAGTGCCCGAGAATGATGCTGTGACAGCTGCAAATATAGTACAAGTGGAGGCAAATAGCAAGGCAAGGAACCTGATAATTCAAGGACTAGGAAGGAGTGATTTTGATCGTGTTGTGCATCTGAAATCTGCATATGAGGTATGGAAAGCACTATGTGATTATCATGAGGGTTCATCTACTATTAAAGAGGTACGTCAAGATATGTACAAAAAGGATTATATGCGTTTTGAGATGAAACCTGGTGAATCAATAGATGATCTATTTGCTCGCTTTAATAAAATTCTTAGTAATCTACGTGCTGTTAATGTTACTTATACTGATGCTGAAAATGCACGTCAATTACTTGGAGCATTAGATATGTCTATATGGGAGATGAAGGTTACATCTATTAGAGAATCTACTGTCATGAGTACACTTACATTAGATGTACTTTATTCTAAATTGAAAACTCATGAATTAGATGTTTTTGCTAGAAAAAATAATGGTAATAAATCAATTGCATTAGCTTCACAATCTAACAAGTCTAATGGTGATAATTCTTCTACTAGCTATGCTTTGTCTTCTTTGTCTTCACTAACCGATGAACAGCTAGAGCAACTTCCGGAAGATGATTTGGCACTCCTCTCTACACGCTTCACAAGAGCTTTGCAGAATGTGAGATCAAGAAAGAGAGGAAATTTTGGTCCTCAAAGGTGCTATGAGTGTGGTGATCTCAATCATATTCGTCTCAAATGTTCAAAGTTTCTAGCAAGATTTGCAAGGGAAGAGAGTGAGAAGGAAGAAGAGATGGAGAAAGAAAAAAGGAAGAATAAAAAGAAGGGCTATATGAATCGCAAGGTGGTGCATCGTGTTCTTGCCGCTCTTGGGCAAATTAATTTGAGTGATGTAGACACGGACAGCGAGGATGATACTCCCAAAGGCAAGAAAGATTTAACTGGGTTGTGTCTAATGGCAAGTAGCAAAAGCTCCACCGACAATGATGATCTTGACAACGACAACTACAATGAGGTAGAACCTTCTTATGATGATTTAGCTAAAGCTGTTGCTAAACTTGGTACTTTGCTAGAAAAGAAAGATAAAAAGATTAAGAAATCCGATACTTTGATTGAATCTCTAAATTCTGAAATTGCAAGACTTAGAGTTTTAATTCCTGATGATGAATCTTGTGAGTCTTGTCAAGTTTTACATTCTGAGTTGGAGTCTGCTAGATCTATTAATGCATCAAATCTAGTTCAACTTAGAGATGTAACTGATAAATTTGATGAATTAAAATTGACATATGATTCTTGTGATGAAAAATTAAAACTTGCAAATGATGAAATTGAAAAGCTTAAAGCTAGTTCTTCTACATGTTTAGAGTCAAGTATTTCAAATGCTCAATCTAAAGCTTGCTCTAATTGTGAATTACTAGAAACTAGACTTAATTCATCTCAGGAATCTATTCAACAAATGCTTTATCATGAGAACATGTCTTGTTCAAATTGTCGTAAGTTAAATATTGAAATTGATGCTTTGACTAGGCAATTGAATGATTTCGCTGAAAAAGAAAGATTTGCTCAATCTAGTGTTTCTAAGAATTTTGTGAAATGCACTGCTTGTTGCACTTTGGCTAAGGAAAATGAGTACCTTAAGGACACTTTAGAGAGATTCTCTTTTGGTAAGAAAAATCTGAATATGATTCTAGACAAGTCAAAAACGAGTGTGAAAAATTGTGGTCTAGGATTTAATTTTGTTGAGCATGCCAAGAATAATCCTCCTAAGGTTGTTAAGTTTCTTGAACCTGGAAAGATTGAAGTAAAATCTGAACCAAAACAAACTGTGTTTAAATCTGCTGGCTTTGTGCAAAGTTCATCGAATAATAATATATGTGCTAGCTCATCATCTCAAAAGAAATCTGGTTATGTTAAATTTCATTGCACCTACTGTGGAAGAGATGGACATTTGAATGAATTTTGTTTTAGACGTGTCAAGAAAGAGAGAAAGGAAAGATTGAATGCTTTGAGACAAAAACATGCAATGTCTTTTGTTCCTAGAACTAATGTGAAAGCTGTGTTTTTTGAGAACTTTCATGATGGTTTTAAATCTGCTTCACATGCTAGATTAAGATTTAATTCAAATGATTCACGTTCTTTTCGGCATTCTAATCATCCACATGCACGTGATTTTGGTTCTAGCTTTGTTGCTCCTGTTCGTCGTGTGTCACAGTACTGGATTCCTAAATCTTATTTTACTAACCTCAATACTGTGAGACCGATGTTTCCTGTCATGTAAGAACAGCTGACAAGGATGGAGAATATGAGCTAAATTGGGTTCCGATTTTTTTTTTCATCATCGCTTGATTGGAACACTTGATGGTTCTTCACTCCTTTTATGGTTTGCAAGAGATTTCATTTTTTGAAAGACCATGTGGAAAAGGTGATGTTGTCTTACATCTTGTTAAATTCTCAAGTTGGTAATTTGCACATGAAATCGTTTGATTCTTCTCGTTTTCCTCATTTGTGAAGTGAGTTGGGCGCATTACATCTTTTGGGATTATTCTGAGGGGGAGCTTATTGTTTAAAATTTTGGAAGCTTTGTTTATTATCCTTGTCAAATAACTCATCAAATCCAAGTCATTGAAATCAATTGAGTAGTAGAGCTCTCTTTATCATATCTATTCATATGTTGTGTAGCTTTGATCAACACTGTTTATAATTAAATTGCTACATTTGAATTAAAAGTATGACATGGCGGAATACTTTGACTAGATTAATTATAGTTATTACTTTGCGATGTCCATCGAAAAGGATTAGCTTTATTGTCAGTCTTATTTTAACTCTTGGTTATGAGGCTCGATTGTTTAATGTTCCAATTCTTATGATCACTCAATTTGGCATGTTATTAAAAAAAGTGTATATAAAGAAAAAATTGAAAAGATGTATGCTTCAAGCATGCCATGGTGAACAAAAAAAAAAGGGCACAAAAGTGCGCAAAATAAAAAAAAGTATGCTTCAAGCATGCCACCATCAAAAAAAAAGAAAAAGACAAGTATGTCATTATGAAAAGAAGTATGTTACAAGCATGCCACATGCCTAAAAATTGAGTGTGGAGCAATAAGTTGTTACATGAGACTGCTAGCCCGTCTAGAGTTAAAATTTGCTTCACTTTTAGGTTTTGATTTTTTGTTGTAATATCTCATTGTGCTCTCTATAATTGGTTTGGTCATTGTTGAGATGCCTGTCATTGATATAAATTGCTTAATCATATTGAAAATTTGTTTTGACATTGCTATGTGATATATGGCTTAATATGATCTAGATAGCTCTACTCAAAAATATGTCTTGGTTGCTTTATTAAATAAATGCACAATGACTTGGATAATCTACAAAGCTTCTTGATTTTTACTTTCATTGCTCCGTCTTAGAATTATTCTTTCTTTAAATTTTCTTGATGATTACATTGCCAAATGGGGAGAAATTTGGTGTGCTTTGCGAGAAATTAAAGAGAATTTGGGGAGAATAAAATTACCTCTCTTGTGTTGAGGGGGAGAGATTTGAGACTTATGGTTTAAAATATTTTTTCGGCTTTAGTTCTTCACTTATATCTATTTGAAGCTAGTTCATCATACAATTTTGTGGTGTTGTCAATGTATTCATCAAGGGGGAGATTGTTAGACCATGTGGCTAGGTTTAGGATATTTTGGTGATGAATAATTGACAATGGTTAATTTGTTATGATGAATAATTGGTGATTTCTTTTAGCCGTGTTATGCGAGTTGTGTTGCGTGTGTGCGGACTGATGTTGGCCAAGTTGAGACGAACTTGTGCCGGAAGAATGTTCTTTGGTCTTTGCATGTGCAGGTTGAGCATGGAGGCGATCATGGTCGGTGACGAGGTGGACCGGAACTAGGATGGGGAGATCTGAGGTTCAGACGGTCAAGGAGGTCACGAGATGATCGAGCTCATGCTTGGGGCGCATGGAGATCAAAGGTGGATGATACGTAGAGAAACTACGGGAGGTGCGGTCCTAGAGGCTTCGACACGTGACGTGTTAGAAAAGTCGTGAGTGTGAAAAACCTGTGTTAGGAAGGGTTTCGGGTCCCTTGAAAATTAGTGGGCCAAAAGTTTAGTTGAGGTAAAAAGGCTCAGGCCTAGTTGGAGTTGGATTAGGATTCGAAGTCCTAGTTGGAGTTGGATTAGGATTCGAAGTCCTAGTTGGAGTTAGATTAGGATTCGAAGTCCTAGTTGGAGTTGGATTAGGGTTCGAAGTCCTAGTTGGAGTTGGATTAGGGTTCTAAGTCCTAGTTGGAGTTGGATTAGGGTTCTAAGTCCTAGTTGGAGTTGGATTAGGGTTCTAAGTCCTAGTTGGAGTTGTATTAGGATTTTAAGGCCTAGTTGGAGTTGGGCTGTGTGTGTGTATATATGCATGCGGTGGCATGGCAAGAGTTGTACCGAGCAGCCGTGGAAGAAAAATATATATACGGCTTTTGGGGTGGCCAAACGTTTTCTTTGGCATGGCATCTTTTTGATCATGAAGCGCACGACATTGTTCAGCCATCGGTCAGGCAAGCGATCTCATATTTTGCTTAGTTGCATAATTAGGGTTTAATTTATTTTCGTCACTATCTGTATCAGCGATCTTGTTTATTTTATATCTCAAGTTCTAGAGCTCCGATTGATGTAATTCCAGTTGGGTTAGTTCAATAACTGTCTCTAGTTTATTCTGAAAAAGTTTTGAGGTCAATCGGACTTACGGTTTTTAATCAGGATCAGTTTTAGTGAGAGTACATTATTCTGTCCAGAATTATTAAACGAGGCTTAAATAGGTTTTGTGTTTAGGGGAGAGTCTTAAAATTTATTTTTAGCTTCCGCAATCATTCACCCCCCTCTGATTGTCTATCTTAGTGTGAATCGATCCTACACATATCTTCAGGCAAGGAGCGGTACTTCCATCCAGCAGAGTGTTCTCAAGCTTTAAGTCACGATGGCATACTTGCTTGACGAATGGCTCGTGATATCTCTCTCTCACTCTCCTCTTCTTTTTCTTGTTCCTTTTTATTTATTTAGTTGCGCGCTTTTCTTGTTGCCGCGACTCCCCAGTGGGGAAGAAGGAAGGACGTTATCCACATGCTTATCCTACACTCGCTGGATCTCTCACCATCGCCGCACAGACCTATGGGTCCCAGGTTTATCCGGGTCCGTATGTCATCGTTACATACTGAAAATATGTCCGATATGGGGGTCTCTATCATTCTCGGAAGGGTAAACATCCGGCCCGCACTCCAGGTACTTTATGCCTCGAACCTAAGCATGGAATAAGCATCCAGCTTCTCAGACACCATGTATCTTATGAAAGAGTTTTTATCATCCTTGTAAAGCTTCTCAGACGGCTAGAATCAGCTTGGCGACGGCGCATCCACAAGTGATGGAGCCATGTTACTAAGTGTTTTTTGGTCATTTTAGTTAGGGTTAGTTGATTATCCTATTTTAGAAAGAAGAAACACCTTCGATTTGTACTAACTTATAAATAGAGTATATGAGTACCCAATGTTTACATTGAAGATTTTACATGAACAATGTGTTACCAACGAGTCAATGAGTTGATGAACGTGTTGGACTTTTTTATCTTCCTTACGATAGACTCCCTATCTTGCAACAATATCAATATTAGCTTTTTATCCTCCTCACCGTAGACTCCATATCTTGCAACAACATCAAGATTGATGATGATCATACTAGCAGGAAATAGATTATCGATGATCTCTATTGATATGTTGGACCTACACCGCAGTAGCCATATTGTTTGTCGAAAGAAATCGGAGGGGATTATCCAGCCTACCCTCATTAATTAGGTCGGTGTTTGTAGGTTTGCAATGTTGTTGTCTTTGGTGGTTCAATTGACCTGGCATCCCTGGAGGCAGCAACATGTAATGAATCTCTTATCTTTGGCCCTTGATATTCAGCTACGCAATGCCATGGTTGCTTCTGACTGTTTGGAGGTGATAAAGATTTTGGAAGCCAACAAATTGTGCAGCTACAGTATGATCCTCAACGAAATTAGGGAGAAGACCAAGCTTTTTCAGAAGACCAAGTTCTACGCATGAAGGAAGGGAATCCAATTTTGAAGCTCGTAATTTAGCTAAGGCGGCAGTAGCTCTTGATGTTGGTCACCATGTGTGGTTTGTGGATCCTCCTGATATTTCCTTTGTACCCCTGAACATTATGATGGAATAAAATCCCTTCTGTCTGCTAAAGAAAAGCTTGCATTGCTCGGTCTGCGCTGAACACATCACACGGTTAGGCTGGCCAGCACATCGAAGTACAGCGGTGGCCTAAATACTCGTGGGTCAATCCTTCAAACTTTAGATATTAGTATGTAAAATCAGCCATAGCAAAGGGCTTTTCAGCCACCGCCGAATTACTTGGTTGTGAACATCCTCCGCTCTTACCTCCAGCCCTACTCGTAAACGAGCTGAGTGAGGCTAGGTTGAGGTTTGTGTCTAGAGTCGGGCTCGAGTGTGGGTGATTTTCATTTATCTTGTTGATATTATGTGCATGAGATAAATGCATGTTGGTGGAGAAGCTGTTTTGCTCCTTTCAAGTATCCAGTAGTGTCAGTTAGTTTAGTGGTGAATTAACTTGTTCTGTTTTGCCATAGCCTGCATTTAGATAGTTTGTTGTATTTTGTTATATGGATCTTGTCGGTCCAACCATTTCTAATCGGGTCTGACCACTGCTAGTCTTTTCGACCACTTGAAGAATCCAATTAGGTTTTGCTCAAGCAATACGAACTAGTTAGAGATTAGAGGTGTTTCCGACTATAGCTCTACAACATTATCTTCTGGAACTCTCCGAATGGGGTGTTATTTCTATATCCGAGAAGGATACTATTCTAATTTTCGAGTATGTTTCTGTTTCGTTGCCGACTAGGACTTTGTTCCTTCCTTGTCTGAGATTCTTATCTCTAAGGCTATTTATTCCCCCTATAATCCTCATGATAGAGAACACAACACACACAACACAAGTTATCTACATAGGTAATACGCCAAGAGCATCCTGTAACTTCTCCTTATAGTGATTTCGCTGATTGTGTGTCCACGGTTTTTTTCTGGAAAAGTTTTTCACGTTAAATCTTTATCTTGTGTTCCTAATTATTCTTTGTTGTTTTATATCTCGTCTAGTCGATTTCATAACAAGTGGTATCAGAGCTCTAGGTTCGAGTTCAAAGCCGTTGCCCCGGGAGGAGGAGACTCCTGGGGCGACCGTTGCGTGGCATCAAGAGTGGCATCCAGGAGATTATCGTTTTCCGTGATTCGATTCGCCTCGACTCCATTCCGCATCTCGAATCTGACTTGGCATCAACCCACGCCATGCTGAGCATCAGTCGGTGCTATACCTCGACGATTGTTTCAGTGTCAAGTGCACAAACATCATCACCCGTGCGCACTCGGCTATTATGCCATCTCCGTCGAAGGTCTTCTGACTCAATCGATCGCCATCTTTCATCAAGAAGCTATGTCGTTAGCTCTTTATGTTTTTCATTAGAGATGGAGTCCATTGCAATTTAGACCATTGTGCCTATTATTTGTGGCATATACGGGATTCATTGGTGATTTCATCGATGATCTATCATCTGTTACGGATTACTACAGTACATGGTGGGAGAAAGAGCATTGGAGACTGACCTATGGGCCTTCTCCTTAATTCAATTTTTTTTTTGCGGACTTGTACATGAAATGAGAGAGAGATTTCACACGTGTCAAAACCATCGTCATGCAGGTACCACCTAGGATTAAAATATGGTGGAATGGTTTGAGGGGTATGTTGCTTGATTTTGACAGTTAAAAACAATAAAACATCCAGTTTTACCATTTGATGTTAAAATTTGAACTTTCATAAGAGTTCACATGTCAAATGGGACTTGAACATCGAGTTATTCCTTTGTCTTGCGTGTGTTTTTGTTTGGTAATGTCTAGAGAAGATAGTATTCTCCAGAACTGCACTAGCTGGTCCAGAAAGTTCACAAAGAGAGAGACTTGGAGAGCGGGGCATTCTGAATTCTGATTCTAATTCTTCTTTATTCGCGTAAAAGCCAACACAACAGTCGAGATGCAAGAAAAAGACGAACAGAATTATAAAAATAAAAAAAGGTATGGTGCATGTCCATCGCCTTGCTGTGTGCACCACCACGATCAACCTTGGTGGCTCGAATATTCTCTGCAACCACACAAGATTACAAGCAGCAAATAGAAAAGAATTCCCTTTTTCTGACAATTGAGTTTGTTGCACATATCTCTAGTTCACATGAATTTTGTTGAAATTTCGTAGGAAACGTTCAGTTCCTATAAAAATTAGAAAAAATTTCCACGTTCAACATGGTAGTAGAAGAATAGGGCGAAAATTTCATGGTTACTTGCAAACCGCAGTCAAGATTCAGTTAAAATTTTGAAGTTTCAGCTATACATATCCCTCTCACCTTTTAGGAAATTTTGGTGTAGCTTGCTTGAGGTGTGTTTTGTGTTTTTCTTTCCTGGCCATTTTGTGAGCCACTGACGTGTAAAAATATTCCTCTTTCCAAAGTGGTGGCCCCTCTACGCGGCGACTCGATGCGCCTGTCTCACTGACAGCCGGCCACGTCAGCATGCTAGAGACAGGCCGACACAGGCAACGTGCGAGTCCACCTCGTGGGCTTAATTTTTAGAAGCTCTAGTTTCTAGTGATTTTTTAAGATTATTTTTTATAAATTATTTATAAAAATTATTATAGCAGTTATCCGAACTAAATAGCTTTTTAATATGAATGTCTCTTATTCACTCACTTTCTCACACAATAAACCAAAAACTAAAAGCTACACACTTTTAAATATGACCTTATTTTCCCCACTGAAATAATCTCTTCGCCCTCTAGTTTTTTTAGGAAAGCATACAAAACTATGAGGGATTTATTCATCATATACCCTCATCATAGATGGAAATTCAGGATTTACCCTCCTGACCCACGTGTCAGTGACTTATGATGACCCCACATGTCATTGAGGTGGGAGGGTAAATCCTGAAATCCCCAATTAAAGGGAGGGTATATGATGAAGATCCCCAACTATGAGTGTTAGGGAATCATCTTAGGTAGTACTAGTTTGCTGTCTAGTTTATAAATGATCTTGGTTAGTGCAATCTAACTGCCTGGTAATATACTGTTTTTTTTTTAAAAAAAAGCACAGCTACTTGTTTAGTAAATCTTGACAAAACTCATGGCAAAATTTTTCAAACATTAGCCTAGAGGGCAGAATTTGGTAGACTTATTTTGTCAGTGACTACTAAACTTCACAATTTCATATATACCTAAAATTCGCTCATATGTATAGATTTGTGACCCAAATTGTTGGCTAAAGTGGGTACCTACTAGAATGAAACCAAAAAAAATATTAGAGTCGTTTCTATCTTGATTTGCAGACATTTGGTCTCGTGCAACCACCACAACTTTGCTTTTGTGCAGTTTGTTGGCATTGTTTGATCCTACTCCCTCCCGTAGCAAATACATATTGTTTTAGACATTGACATGATCCCAAAAACGCAACTTTGACCATTAATTTTTATTGTAGTATAGTTAGAATACCCAGTAAAATTATAATATTATGATAATACTTTCCGAAATAAATCTATACATATGATTTTTATATATCCAATCTAAACATTTTAAAAAGATATCATTAGCTAAAGCTTTAAAATTTTGAGTACACATCCCAAACCTAAGCATATTTGTGACCGGAGGGACTATTTCTTTAAGATTCTACATGCCAATTAACAAAAACAAGATCGGATGGACTTAAAGCATAATCCCCTCACTTAATTAGTAGTAATGAATAAGCTAGTGTCACGCTCTAAGTGGCTTCGATTTTTGGCTTCTGGCTTTCAGAAGCTAGAATGAGTGCATCGACTTCTTTTTTGGTTGTTTTGCTTTTTGGCTTTTAAGGCTTTTTTGTTTTCTTTTCCTCTTATTCCTTTGCATTGTATGTAGAGATATAATAGAGTTTTTTTTCTTATTTGAATGAGACTAAAAAAAAGCTAATAGTAACTATCAGCGGCGGAGGACGGGAAAAAAATGAGGTGGGGCGGATCGCCCGCCTCCCGCCCGCCCGCCTCCCGCCTCCCCCCGCCCGCCTCCCGCCGGCCGTCCGCCACCGGTAACTATAGTGCAATTTCAGCCAAAATCCAGAATCCAAAAGCCAGAATTCGCAGCTAGTTGGAGCGGGGTATAAGTGCCCCATGGCAACACCTTCACACAAAAAGGCCCAGTTCTTTTCAGCCTATGGCTTATGTCTTCTCTCGAACAAACAAACGGGGTGGTTTCTCCGCCGCCGTTTCGAAGTGGTTTATCGGAACAGTCTTTTCAAAACGGCTTATCGACATTTAGTTCATTCACACAAGCACTCACGCTATGACTAAAAAACATAAGTTGCACCTGAAAAAAAACCACCTGGAGAATTTGGATGGCATCTCCAAGTTTTATGTCCCAACCAAAAGGAAGGGATTAGGACTTGATCTCACCTCACTCTCGTTAATAAATCATGGTAAAGATAGGATAAGATAATAGTCTCTTGCATAATAGTACAAGGGGAAGAGAGAGAGAGAGAATAAAGAAGACAAGATGTACAAGTCTTTGGAGAAATCTCCGGGGATCTCACAGGTCTTCTGCCCTTCAAATTGGTCTTAGTTCTTAGTTTTTTTTTTCTTTACTCTATCTTGTTGATGTTTTTCATGTAAAGATTGCAACCAAGTCAAATTGTGGCTCTTGGAACGTGGGAGGGGCAAATGGCCAATCAATTGCTGGTCCACAATTCCAGCTTACAAATGTGCTATTTGGACTTTGAATGTTTCCCTTTGGACCCTGGTCAATGGCATCAATTTCAATAGAACTACTCATAACAAAAAGGCCATACATGCTTATGGAAGTTTGTTGGTGTAAGTTTATGTTTTAGGCTATGTACAATGATATAATGTTAGCTATCTATAAATTTTGCCACGTAGGATATAAGATGATATAGAGGAGAGGGAGAGAGTATACAGAATTAGATCGTCTCTCATACAATAGTCGACTGTAACATGATAAACAAGACATATTGTGTCATAGAGAAACTGTTTATAAATACATGCAAAAAAAATAACCCATTGTATGAGCTATCCTTAGTGTCGTCTATAGATGATATGTAGGATATTATAGACAGCGGTTATCTATACCATTGTATATCCTCTAAGATTGTAGCTACTGTGGTGGTGATCGTTTTGGCTGAAAAGCCCGTGGCTTATGGCTGAAAACACTGTAGCTGGCTGAAAAAAGCACTGTAGCTGACAGAGGCTTATTTTGCATAATTAAATTTAAAAAAATTTAAAAATAAAAAAATATGTTAGCCCATTACGTATAATACAAACGAATACGGGAAAAAAAAGAACTGGCAAAAAAGCTCAACAAAAAGTCAAAATTTCAGAAAAAGACGAAACTTGTGAATAGTGCCAAATAAGCCTCCGGCACTGTTCATCAGCCATTCTGATCGGGTTGCGGATTAAATTCCACCAACAACAAATAGCGTACAATCCTATGCGGGTAAGAGGAAGGATTTTACTAGTAAAATATAGCAGAGAAATACCATTTTCGTCGTAGCGATATACTACTCCAAACAAACATGGAATATCCCACTCAGTTTGTTGCAAGAATAACTCTTGCAGAGACTTTTTTTACAAATGTACCCCTGAGTAGATTTGATAGCTTACGACAAATCGACAAAGCAGCCTTGCAATTCAATTCCCCTCTTGTTTCTTAGCCCTAATGAGTGCTGGGTAAGATGGCCTGGCCTTTAGGGGACATCCAAAGTGGTCACATCTGGTTTGAACTTGTTCACAGTTAGCAGGGCATTGGCAAACAGCATCAAACAAAATGTGAACCGATCTAGTGGCCTGTGCAATACAGGCCACGATACATTGACCTGGAGATACGATAAGGATCTCGATAGGTGCAGGACGATTGGTGATAACCTAGTACAATATTCTCTCGATTTATATTTATATTTAGTACAGTATCGACTCGAGTTATTGGGGTACAATACGTTCTTGTGCACCTTCAGATCGCATGTATGGTTTGGTTCGTAACCACACTTTCGATAATTCCGTCCGCCCAACTTTGGCTCCCAATTTGGCATGCGATTTGATTCATCGCTTAGCGTTCCCTACCAAAATAATGGCCCTGGCTAGCTAGTTGCAGACTTGTAGCATGTCAAAATTCTAGCTAGTTTTCAGGGGTAGGCAAGGCTACAAACAGGACACACACTGGTTTCCTTGCCATCTTTTGTGCGTTGACAAGAAATCAAGTTTTTCCGTTGCTTTCGAGTGGGCTTTGGCTGATGTTTGTTGGCTTTCTTATTGTCTTTTTGCTATAGAAATTAGTTTTTAAATAATACGTCTTTTTAGTATAGGGTCTATAGATAAATTATAATATATATTGTACTGAGTTTAGTTATACCGATCAAAATCATATACGACTGTTTTCCTATACTTACTATCTCCTATAAACAGCTAGAACTAAAAAAAACAAAAGCCAAGTTATAGCTTAAAAGAACACGTCATGTCCTCTTACCACTGCTCTGCTCCGTAAGGAGACGAATCTCGCCCCCTCATCATCAGCAACAACACGCAAGCAGGAACAGATGCGGACCCAACACAAAAAATGAGTGGGGCACTTAGCCCACTCCGCGTGATGACACCATAGTAGATCTAGATATCGAACCCTCTCGAGTGAGAGCCTGAATGCTAAACATTTTATGACTCTGTTCTTTTCAGCTTCTAAAAGCTGCTTTTCGGCTTTTGTACAGTAACTAGCTTTTAAACGGAGTATTTTTTTTAAGATATGATCTACTAGTTAATTGTAGTAAATACTTTACTGACTTCATTTATATCGGCAAAAAATGTACATGAGTTTCTATTACTCCGTAATCTCTTATACAAATAGCCTCAAATCATAAACTACTGCTAAAAACCATAAGTTACAGAAAAAAAAACAGACCCTATTACTCCACCACAAGTTCAAAGTTGAGTGCATTCGGCTTTCTCTCGGTCTCATGTTTTCACCGTGCAAGTGCGCGACCAAAAGCTGCTACGGCTCAGGGAACGGGTGGCAGCGTGTGGTTGAAGTGGCCCACGAACAATGTATTGGCCTTCGCCACCACCACACCACATATCCACTTCCATCCATCCATCCGTCCATAGGTCAGGTCCGGACCACGGGAGGACAGGGAGAGGAGACGAGGAGACTCGTAGCCTCTGTCGTGCCATCCGAGCCGTCTGATTAGAAATCAACGTACTATGGAACGATGACGTGGGGTCTAGATCCGAGTGCGTTAGGGTCACGGAATTGTCCGATTTCCCATGGAGTCAGTGGCTCACGTGAAAATCTCACCGTGGTATCTCTCTCTCTCTCTCTCCTGTCTAATTCTCGATCGGGTACACAGCTCATGTGGAGATCCCCATCGTGTGTTGATCTCCACCGTCCAGTTTCCGTCGAGCACATAGCTCGAGTGTGAACAACCACGTGCGCTCTCGCGTGATGTTTGGAATTGCATCGTGGCGCACATTAGTTTTTGACTAGCAAGAGATCTATATATTGAGATTGGCAAATCAGTTTGGACGCGACGGCACTTCGCCGTGTTAACTAAGCTATTGCTTCGGGTAGGCTTTCTAATTAGCCGGCAAAGCTGTCTGAACCTGAGCAATATCATATAGACCATATTTGGAACGCGTCTTCTTACTATGTTTTTTTTCTTTTTTTATTTGTATTATCCGTGCAGATATAATAGATTTTTATTTTTCTTTAATTAAATAACTCAGAAAAAACTAACTGTCACTATAGTATCATTTCAACCAAAAGTCAAAAGCCACCACAGGCTTATTTCTTGTGGCTTTTGATTTTGCTATAGTAATTAGTTTTCAAATGATGTGTCTTTTCAATGTGGAGTCTATAAGTCGATTGTAGTATATACTGTACCGACTTCAGATATACCCTCCAAAATCACATATGACTATCGTTCTTTCTTGCGAACAGCCAAAATTAAAAAGTTATAAACCAAAATCTAAGTCATATGCCCCGCTCTTTTCAACTTCAGCTTCTGGTTTCTGACTTATTTTTCACTATTCCTAAATTTCATCTTTTTCTGGTTTTTAGCATTTTTTGAGCTTTTTACATGTTCTTTTTTCCCGTGTTCATTTGCATTATTCATGATGGGCTAACCTGTTTTTTCTATTCAATTTTTTTAAAAACTTAATTACGTCAAATAAGCCACCATCAGATACAGTATAATTTTAGTCAGTTACAATGCAATTTCAATCATAAGCTATATTTTTCCAACCCAAATAAACGGGCTCATAGTTCAAAAGAACCCAGTGCCATAGTTGTTGAATAGGCTACTACTGTCTAAGTCAATCTTGCCAGCGAAGCTACAGCTAGGGGAAGTCTGACAAGGGTGGCTACGGGTTCATGGTGGTCTAGAGATCCTATGGTGACCAGGAACTGAAAAACCATGAACCAAGGTGAGAACTTGGCCTAGTGGCCTCACCGGTGCAGGGGAGATCGGCAACGGCGTCGCGGTGCGAGAGTGATCAAGGGGATGGTTTGGCAATGCAATTGGTGGTTGCGCGAAGGGATTTGGGCGGCCAATTGGCCTTTAAAGCCATGGCGAGGGGGGTGGGAGCAGTGAGTCGGGCTCAGTGACACAGGCACGTCGCACGTGGAGGCAACAGTGGCACCGACGAGGTCGACAAGGAGGGCTCACAGGCGTGGTGACACTGAAGGTACTACGACCCCTTGCCAGTCTGCTACGAGTGACAAAGGCGGGTACGGCGAGGAGTGCACATCAGTCGTGAACCACGTTGAATTACAATGGAGAGTTCACGGATCAGCGTAGCGCGCAAGACGAGGCGAGTGATGAGGTTAGCCCGAGGTGGTGGGCTTGAATGCGTGGGTTGCGTTGGCAAAGCCGGGAGTCACGATGTGAATGCCGAGAGGGCTAAGCTAGGGTCGCGGCGTAGGAATGCCAGGTGGCCGGCCAGTACAAAGGAGAAGCAGAAGGAAGGAGCCGGCCAAGGAAGAAAATAGGGTGGCCGAAAAGAGGAAAGCTGGATTTTGGCTAGGGTTATCAAATTGGGAAAGAACTCAAGTTCAAAGAGACTAAAACGAAAATTCAAACTCATTTTGAATTTTGAGGTGTTTCAAATAGCAAGACGGTGAATTGGCAAATTTCCTCATGTCTCACTGTTACGAAGGTTCAGTCTAAAGTTGTAAACCGCGCATTATATGATGACAAACCTTATCTCCTCTCTCTCTCTCTCTCTCTTCAGATATACCATTACCAAGTGCCCAGTATCCAGATTCGTTGGCACGACAATCCCTCAACAAGATGAGTTGTACACCTTAAAGCCACAGCAAAGAATCCAATGTAAAGGGAGGAGAATCTGATGGATCGATCGATTGAAAGGGTTTAAAGCTATGAACACGATGGCTACTATTCACACGGTCTTGACTTTGTAGGGCCCGAATCAATATGAGAATATCCCATCCTTGCGTCCAAAGGCATGTAGGGGCTCATCAGAATCTCCACCGATCCAAAGCCAACCATACTGTGCAGAAACGGGTGCGTGTGTTTTACTCTGCTTTTGGGTTAGGTTTGATCTTTGATCCGGCCTTTCGTGTGACCAAAAAGCCCTGTGCAAGAATTTGAATTTAGTCAGATTATTGTGATCAAATTCCTTAGTAGAAAAAGGAAATGGTTGCTCAAATTGCACCACAACTTATAATTTAGAGACTGAAATTTTCAGACGACTTCCATCTTTTTTTTTTATCAAACATGTTAAGAAATCTGAAGGTAATAGGCAGTTAGAATCGCATGCTAGAGGCCCTAGAGCATCTGACATCGCCACTGACCCATTTTGGAACTCAGGACTTCCTAGGATTTTCGTAGGGATTACACTGTTTCCTATAAACTCATATAAATTCTTGTGTTTCAAACGGGTATCAACTGTAGAAGGGAATAAATCGTCTTTCCCAAATGGAAGATGTGTGATACACGAAGATAAATCCATCTGTGGACTGTTGTGCTGGAACATATGATGCCCTAGGAGAATCGGGGCACGGATTCCAAACATCATGCCAACCTAATATGCTTGGAGCTTTCTGACACCAGCAAATGGATTTTTGTCACATCTCTGGCTCTAAAATTTATGTTGTCGTTAGGGGGGCATTTTTCTCACTCTCTTCCCATTTACACTGAGCACACACGACGCCTTGCACAAATGGAAAGAAGCCAAAGTATCAAAGCCTACATATGCTTGCTGGAGCTTATCAATTACCTCATACCTGGACCTGATCCTAACCAATTTGAGATTAAACTTTAAACCCTCATCTTCACAATTCAACAGCCGAATCAATGGAGAGAAAACAAAATATTATCCTCTGCACCAAATGTGCACATAGTTGGTCGTATTAGAATCTTTTTGGTGGCTCACCCTCTTCTTCCAACCCTTAAAACAGGAGAAACTTTGGAGCTTGGGAAATGCGACGCTGGCTTGTCTCTTTGTCCCTGTGAGAGGGAATCTCCCTTGCCGTGTCCTCTCAGCAATGGCAACACAAAATCCCCTTCAGATCTCCTCTCTCTCTCTCTCTGGCCCACTCATACGTGGAATCCTTATCCCTTGTCAATAATTACTCAGCTATTTAGAACGTTCTTTTTACGAATTATTAGTCTAATAAATAGTAATAATGAAAGAAATCGAAACGTTGATTGAAAACTCAAGAAGAACATACAAAGGAGGGCCATTGATTGGGAGGATAGTACTGCTGCTTGCCATGGGTCCATCCCTTCACACTGACTTTCACCGGGAAGGCTGTGGCATGTCTGGTGAGAAGAACAGCTCCACTATGATGACTGTACTGGAGATTTTGTATCTAGGGAGAGTAATTAGATAGTTACTCCTAATGAGCTTTGTGTACTAACTGTACTATGTGATTATAATAACTGTACTATGTGATTATAATAACTTTGGTGTCACAGTAAAGATCTTTTTCAGATTTGACACAGTCTGGTTCTTGAGTTGCGTTAGCTTACTGAAGAGAATGGAAAATGAAACGTCTCACTTTCATCGGATGATGCATTGGAGATATCCCTAATCTATCTTGTACTACTTTGATATTTACTTGCAAAACGAGAAAAACATTATGTCAATCCTCTGTTCTAAAGAAAATGGATGATTCTACGAGCAATTAAAATCACTCAATTTTTATAGCTGATTAAGTTTTGACTTTAAAGAATTTTCGAAAAAAAGAGTTAGCTCCATTTATCTAACTCAAGATTCTTGCCCCCCAAAAAGGGGGGGAAATGAAATAGTGATAGCTATAAACATATACACATCTCGTGCAAAATTAGCTACGATGTTTGGGTTTCACATTCGGTATCAATTCTCAAGCTCGTGGATAGGTGCATACTGATGCGTTTAATATTTTGTTGTTGATATGCTCTCTTCTCGATAAGCATTCGACATAATTTAACAACATTCTAGACGTGATGCGTGAGGTAGCAACGAAAGTCTAACACACTTTGTTGGTCATGGTCTCATGGAAAGTTCGTGAGGTCGTTTAGATTACACACTTTAACATCAGGGAGAATATTTGCCGGAGATGGAGGCGGTTGGGAGTACCGATCTTGGCACAAATTGAACGTATGAAATTCGACTAATCTCCTTACAAAAACAGTTGAGCATCGTATATCACTTCTATAAAGAATATTGCAGGATAGTCCTATCTTATATCTTGTGTCATTTGTTCTTTTATTTTTGTATTGTTTAATTATGTACCCAATCTAGCTTCTAGTTGTTAATTGATCCATCATTTAGATCGCTAGACGAATTTAATAGAAAGGACCATGTATCCCTCTCTATCCCTTTGATACCTACCCCTCACCAACTCCCCCGGATCTTAGCACCGGAGAGGAAGCCACGACACGACAATTCCTCGGTAGAATAGACCACAGAGGAGAAGGGCACAAACCTCGTGGCTAACGACAGCAGAGGAAAGGGAATCTTCCAGCCATGAACCCACCTTGGACCCCTTCATCTTTCACAATATTGCATCACAATCACAAATGGTGTCAAAAAAGTTACCCAAATTTACAGTTCTTAAACAAAGGAAGAGAATGGACTCACTTCGCAAGCAGAAGAACAACACTGAAAGTATGTGCCACGCGCGTGTATTTTCCTAAATCAAGGTGCCTAGTGAAAATTTTCCAGTGGGGAGACGGTTTGCACGACGACCGAGGTTAAGAAAAAGATTGCAAATTTGCGCTGGGTCGAATTAGATGAATGTTGAGGGGGTGGGTTGTAAAAAGAGGGGAAGTGTTGGAAGAGGAAAGATTCCGGAGTCGGGGCACCACGGCGCTGTTACGCGACGAAACGCCTCTGCTAACCTGCTCTGCTTTGCCACGCACGCACCCATCCATCCACCACCGCCTTCTTTTCTCCCACTCCCAACTCCTCCCTCTGCCAATTTACCATCCTGCCCCTGCCACCCAGATCAAGCCTCTCAGTTGCTACTAATTACGCTTTCCAGAAATTTTTTATTGGTGTCCTATACACTGGTGTTTTAGCTACATGGCAATAGATACTGACCTGGTATAAGTACGTAGGAAAAGAAGAATATTCGGAGAAGTTTTTTTTATCTTTATGCATAAGAAAGTAAGGGTCCTCCTAACCATTGGTAGCTTCTAGATGGGTTAGTTTTTAAAAACGGTTTCTATAAGCCACTATAGTGTTACTGTACTCTCTGCCCCTGCCTCCGCACGTCGTCGCTGGCGTCGCCTCTATTCTTGCCTCTGTCGTTCGCTGTCTCCGTTCATCTGCCTCTACCCCGCCTATGTCTCCGCCGCCTACTGCCTCCACCCCACCTCCCTTGGCCTCATCGGTGCCGCTCACATCCCTCCTACCTTGGCCCCACCAGCGTTGCTCTTGCCCGTCAACGCCACTCGGCCTTAGCTCCGTCAGATCCACCTGGTGAATTTGGTTTTCTCTTCTTTTCTTCTTTTTCTTTCAATTTCTTTCTTTGTTTCTTCTGTATCCATTTAATCCTTTTTAATTTTCACTATATTTTATCTTTTTTTCTAAATCATCTCATCCAAAAAGTCAAATCGATTATTTCTACTTTAAGTTATAGCTTTTTACAGCTGCTACAGTGCTATTTTTAGTCAAAAAGCAAATAACAGGTGCAGCTGAATTTTTTTTAAAAAAACTAGTACAAATAGTACTAGAGAAGCCAGTGGTATCTTCCATGGCCGGTTCTACTCTGTTCCTTTCCAAATGACCATTCTGCCCTCCGGTCCACCTGAACCGGCCACGCAGAGCAGCTCCTCTCCTCCAGTATAAACGCAAGAACAACACGCAAACAGGCACACCATCATTTCCATCACCTCCTCCTCCTTCCAAATTCGGGTGAGGAATCGCACAGCTCTGGGTCGGCGCGCGATGATGGGGTCGTCGGTGCAGAAGGAGGCCGTCGGGGGCGGCGTGGACCTGCGGCTGCTGGTGGCGAGGACGGTGACGGACTCGCTGAGGGCGGCCGTGTCCAGATCGAGCGCGGGGGAGAAGGCGGCACGGTTCGAGGAGTGCATCCGGAGCCTCGAGGCCGAGAAGGCCAAGATGGAGGTGTTCCGTCGCGAGCTCCCCATCAGCGTCCACCTCATCGGTGACGGTGCGTGACCGCGTGCGCTCGCTCGTTCGTCGATCAGCTCGTGATTTCTCGCCAAAAAGAGAGAAAAAAAACGTGGCTTTTGGTTTCTTGGATGGTTTTATCGAGCCTTCTTTGTTTGGTTGGTTTCAGTGATCGAGTGGCTGAAAGATGAGCTGGAACAGCACCGGCGGCCGGCGCCGGAGATGTTCGCCCTGGCGCCATCGCTGGCTCCGGCGGCGAAGAGGAAGGCGGAGGAGAAGGCGGGGGGCGTCAAGACGGAGGTGGACTCGACCGACAAGAGGAGCTGGATGAGCTCGGCGCAGCTGTGGAGCTGCGGGAGCCGCAACAGCACGAGCAACAGTAATGGCGGCAGCGCCAAGAAACAGGCACAGAAGGTAGGGGAGGACATGAAATGGAACAGACGAAAAAGATGGATTTTTGAGTGGTGAAATTTTGTTGAACAAAGGTTTTTTTCTTGGTTTCATAATTTGTGCTTAAATCATGCAACTAGTTCAAGAAAGATCGTTTTGGAAAGCAAGAAAAGTGATGCTAAGAACCGAAAAATACAGACATTTGAGCTGATTTGTTCAAGAAAGATGGCAAATTTATGTGACACTGAAAAACAAGAAGACTTTATAACTCCTATGGTCAATAAAAAGCGGCCAATTTTATGGTAGCAGCTAGAGAAAGGACAGTAGTTTTTCTTCAGCTCATTTGTAGATTTTTTGTAAAATTTACACCAGAAACCCACAATTGGGGTTGCTTTAGGATGTTTTAGCTCGTTCGTTTGTTAAAAGATGTCAAATATTTGTTCAAGCTTATAAATTTTGTGCTCCCATCCCAAGAAAAAGCCTAACCACTTTTGCTCATGTATGTCAAGCTGATTAGCTAACTT
The DNA here is from genome assembly GCA_017311315.1 of Dendrocalamus latiflorus. Taxonomy (NCBI): domain Eukaryota; kingdom Viridiplantae; phylum Streptophyta; class Magnoliopsida; order Poales; family Poaceae; genus Dendrocalamus; species Dendrocalamus latiflorus. The sequence continues at coordinate 24,157,122 of CM029632.1, forward strand.
GTGTTGTCAATTTCAGATATGCCAACTCATATATATTTGCCTGTTTTTCTAACTTGTCTCGTCAATTCCAAATCACCAGGTGTCCAATGCATTCATGCCGCTGAACGGCTTGCCGGCGTTTGCAAAATCACCCGAGAAACTGGAGAAGGCCGCCATGCCACCTGTCCCAGACCTGTCCCTCTCATCCCCGGCGATCGACGCCCCCTACCCGGCCGCTGCTCCGAGTGCCAACAGCAGTGCCATCACGGACGCCGGAGCGCAACGCCAGCAGGTGGTGCAACGGAAGGCCAGGAGGTGCTGGTCACCGGAGCTGCACCGCCGGTTCGTCGACGCGCTCCAGCGCATCGGATGCCCGCAAGGTGGGGATTGTTCAATCTATCTGACTGTGTTATCACATTGTTTTTAGGTGGCTATGAACAGTTAATATTCGGTTCTTGATTGGTGTGCTGAATTTGCTTGCTCGCTCCGATTGATGTTGATGCAGCTGCGACTCCTAAGCAGATCAGGGAGCTGATGAAGGTGGATGGACTCACAAATGATGAGGTCAAGAGCCACCTGCAGGTTTGTTCTCAACTACTTCTGTTACCATCCATCTTATGATCTAATTATTTCAATCCATACACCACGCCTGCTAGCTACTCGATCAATCAGGGTTCAGCATTGGAAAGTGACCAAAAATGTTCAATCACACTCGTGCAGAAGTACAGGCTGCACACGCGGCGAGCATCCGACGGCGGTGACCAGAAGGCGTCGGCGGGCCTGTGGACCTCACCGGAGCAGTACACCACATCGCAGCACAGCACGTCGCAGTCCGGCTCGCCCCAGGGCCCCCTGCAGCTCACCGGGTCGAGCCGCGGTGCGGTGTCTGTGACCGCCGGGGACAGCTGCGAGGGCGGGGAGGAGGAGGACGACGGCAAGTCGGAGAGCTACAGCTGGGAGATGCAGAAAGGAGCAAAAGCATCGTCATCATCTTGAACATCATATACAGGTGCAGCGCAGGAACACAGTGAGGGTTGAGGCTTTTTTCTGTACAGTCATTGAGAGGTTCTTTTCTCAGGAGGAGGAATGTACTGACTGCTCCTCGTTCTTCAGCTCTTGCTCCTGTTCCTCCAACGACTCAATTCTCTAAGAATCTAGAACTGGCCGAGGGATGCAGGCTTAGATTTGTGTGTGACATGCGCTGTTGCTTGCAGCGTATATTGATTGGAGTCTTGGAGATGCTCTTGTGCTAATGCCAATTAATCTGGATTAAATTTCTTGGAGGCGTCGGTAGTGATTGGCGAGCAAGTGTGTGTATTTTCTGCAGATCGATTGCTGATACATGGTACCAGATGGTAGTTATGAACTTTGGGTCGGGATTTGCCGTGCATGTCGTAGTACCGTACAAATTTATCTATTTTAGGCGGGAATCTATTTGAGCTTCCCCCCGTCTTCAGCTTCTACCTTCTATTTCACTATTTCTAAATCTCGTCATTTTTTTGTTTTTTTGGCTTTTTGGTCTTTTTTTGTCTCTTTTTTCTCGTATTCGTTTGCATTGTCTATAATAGGTTAGCCTATTTTTTACTTTTAAAATTTTAAATTTAACTATGCAAAAAAGGCACCAGCAGACACAGTGCAAAATAAGCTAATTACAGTGTAAAAAAAAGCTATAAGCCAACTTATTTTAGACGAACTGAGCGGAGAGTTTTTGCCCTCGCCTCGAATGTAGATTCGATTTGTTTGTTGCAGTTGGTTCTACTGTTTCGCTTATCTAGGCACCTTCTCTTCCTTTTGCAGTAGCTGCTGCTGTGACGTGAAACTGACACAGAAGACGCCAATGTTTCATCTTAGGCCCAAAAAACCATCTTTGTTCCTTCACTCGGGTCATAATGCACTCGTAAGAGTAAGGATGGGCCCGAATATCAAGGACTCACATCACAACAGAAGGAGAAAAGGGCGGTTCAAATTTCGGGCTCGACACAGGATGACGCGCCTAGAGCTCCAGCCCCAGATCGCATCTCATCCTCCTCCTTCCCTTCTGCGTCTCCGCTTTGCTTCTCTCCGCCCATGCCCACCTCGCTGTGCCCAAACCCTAACCCTAGCCATGGAGACGGAGGAGGGAGGACAGCTGTCATCGATGGCCCCAAGCCTCTCCACGGGCTGTGAAATTATGAAACCCTAGCTATCCGCCACTACGTCTGCAGACACAACAGCCACGCAGTGCGAGTGGGTGGAAAAGGGGAGGTGGTTGGTGTTTGATGTGCCAATGGCTCTCAGGCTCCTAATTCCACATTCCCATGGTCGGCAGCACAACGTTTGGAGAGGTCGAGTCTTGAGATGCGGTTGGAGGAGAGGGGGGCTACATCTGAGGGGCCCACGCGCAAGCTCGCTTCAGATTCTGCGTCCCCATAGTTGTCTTTCCCATGGCACCTTGGTTAGGGTTTGATTGGGATCGAGATCGAGATAGAGAGGGGAAAGAGGGGGGGACGGGAGAAGTGGTTTCAAAAAATGGATGCTTCACAAAGGGTTGGGGTTGGACTTGGGTTCGTACAAGACCGACTTTTGGTTCGGTGCTTGTTGGACCTCGAATTTATAATATGGAATCCTGTATGGCTCTACCGCACTATTCCCTGTATTAATAGATAGTGCTCATAGATATATTATTGAACATCAAATACATATCTTGTGGAAATATAATTAATACAATAGCAAACTTACGCAAGGGCTGGTCAGACCGAAAACTTTAATGAGCATTAACGAAAATGAAAACATCATCTAGGTGGAACCCTCGTGATATACCCATAGGCAATTAACTGGGGTTCGTGACCTAGTTCTTGGCGTCATCATCTTTCAGTCTTGTCAACGCCCTTAGATGGCTACAGAGCTTTTCTTTCTCATTCTTACTTACTAAATAATGATCGATTGGAGATAGATTCCTTTCCCCTCCCGTCTCTTCCTCTTCCCAAGAAACAGCGCCGCCGCCGGTCTCCTCCCTCCCTCCCCTCTCCTCCCCTTCCGCTGCCCGAGCTCGCCGGCGGGTGTCCGCGCGGGGGCGATGAAGGTGGCGGAGGGGCCCTAAACCATTTACTCTCTGAAGAGATGGTATACCATCTTGAGAGCAGCTCCGCTAGGGTTTCCTCTCCCCCGCGCCGCCACCTTCGCTATGCGCGGCGGGGTGGGGAGCGCGCGAGCGGGCGAGGCGTCACGGGAGCGGCGGCACGGGGTGGCGGTCCGGCGAGCGCACGGCGGCACCTCAGGCGAAGGTGCGGCTGCGGCGAGGCAGAGGCCGTCGGCGGTAGCGCTTCGGGCGCATCCCCACCACTTACGGTGGCGGCGGGCAAACGCGAACCGGGCGGCCGCATACGGGCGACGGCGAGCGGCTTCAGGCCGGGCGGGAGACGGTGAGCCGGGCGGCCGCTTGCAGGCGACGACGCTATGCGCACTGGCGGCGCAAGGCGGCGGCCCGAAATTCGGCTCGGGTGGAGGCACGGCGTCTGGCCCGGGCCGGCGGAGCCAGCGAGCGGCGGGCGCGGAAGGCGGTGCGGCAGCCGGTGCGGGAGGCGAAGCGGCGGCCGGCGCGCATTCGGGCGCGGGAGGAGCTGCTTCGGCCGGCGGCGGCCATGCCTCGGGGTGCGTGCTCGGGCGTGGTTGCCGGTGCTGGGGCCGGCGTGGCCAAGACCGGCGACGGTGACCTCCCTTGCGGGCGGCGGCTCGGGTGGATTCTTTGCGCATGCAAACACATCGGCTTCTCTGGTTCTTCGGTTGGCTTTTGGCCGACGACCGGCGGCCGGCGGCGTGCATGCAGGCACGACGGCGTCTCATGCTTCACGGCCGGTTGCTGGCCGGCGACCGGCGACACGCATGCAGGCTCGGCGGCAGTGCCCGTTTTTAGCTTTGCCCTTGGATCTGCTCAGTGATGGCGCATAGGCGTCACATAGTGGTTTCTACAGAGGCGGATTTTGCAGGAAGCGGCTCATTCTGGAGTTCAAGGGTGGCTATGCCATGGCCTTGAGGCGAGCAGGACCCTGGTGTGTTGGTGGCGGTCTAATTTGTGGCTGGGTAGTGCGTGGGGTGCTGTGGAGGTGCTGACGAAAGTCTTGCCGGTGATCTTACTGATCTCGACAACAATGACGCCTTCGGACGCCATTTACCTTCCTGGAGGTGTTGTTATGGCACTCCATAGCCCTCATGTATTCTGATTTCCAGGTGAAAACCTTGCCTCGGTGAGGCAGGCGGCATTGGCGACCCTAGTCGCCTCCTTGGAGGCGTCGCCTCGGAGGTCCTATTCACGCAAAGTAGACCGAAGTTTGGATGGCACAGTCGGATGGGGATAGAGAATTGATTGAGAGCAAGGATGGAGAAGTTCCGAAGCTTAGTCTTTTTAGCTTTTTTTCATAGTCCTTACGCTCTCTTCTTTGTTGTTTTTTGCTCCTCAGTTTTGAGGCTTTGAGCCTAAGAGCTCGTGTAACCTTTGGCTGCGTATATCCCACGTGGATATAGAGGTCAGATTTTATATCCTTTATCTAAAAATTTACTTACTAAATAATAGTAATTGAGTAACAATGAGTATGAATATACTCAGCAAGCCCATTTACGTGAAATTTTAATAACCTATTATACATTAACACGCACATATCAATGGATGCAACTACAGCTAGCGCTTTTAGGTGCGCTACATTCTTATCATGCACCCCTACCTCGACATGTGCGACCCACCCGTTTCGCAATGCTTCTCTCGTTCGTGCGCTAGCTGCAGCACGGCTTCGATCACCCCTATCTATCTAAGGCCCCATTTGGCAGAGCTCTAGCTCTAAGAAATCTGTAGATTTCCTAGAGCTGGTCATCTGTAGCTCTAGGAAATCCTGGATCTAGAGTTGCAGGCATGTTAAGTGCATTTACATGACTCATTTCATTTATATTATATATTAAATAAAAATATTTAAATCACTTTAATTTAGTCAACAAACTATAGATCCAGCATAGATCTCGGAGCTAGAGCTGTGCCAAACGAGGCCTAAACTGTATCGATCCCAAAGCACGCGTGGCCGCCCGATGCACCCACCTCACGCTCTCTTTTCACCAAGCATGCAAAACCCACCACTCTATTCTTCTGCCCTTTTACAATGTATGGCCATAGGCCCATACGGACCTACCACTTAGTTATCTTTCTTGGGGCACTTTTTACGGCTCAAAAAGCATTGCCCATGTAAGCGCATCTACGATGATGCATGTCTCCATATATACCCCCAGGTGAATGTCAGATCAGTTGCGATTTTCATTCATTAATCTTTCTTAATTATTGTATGCCGGGTTATTGGGTTCGGTCCTTTTTCCTTTTCCGCCTCTGCTTTTGCCATGTCCAATGCACTGGCTTAATTGACTTTGTGTGTCCCAGGAGACGTGGCTAGCACTTGCATTACTACTTACTACACATCAGAGGCCGACCTATCACTGGAGTGTGGTCTTGGACACAGGCTACATGATGCCAGGGGCGGATCTACAGTAATTTATGGGTATTCAGTTGAATACCTAAAATTTTTTGCAAAAAATCTGCTATATATTAGGTATAGTATATATATATATATATATATATATATATATTAGTATTTGGGTTTAAATTACAGTATTTGAAGTAAAAAACAGCTCGGGCCGACTAAAACCTCCCACGCGCCGAACGGCCCAGTGCGCGGTGCGCCTCCGGCCTCCCACAGCCCACTCCGCCCCTCGCGTGATCGCGTCTCGCGCTGCGGCGCTGATTAGGTCTCGCCTCTCCTCCTCATCTCGAGTCGACTCGGTTCTCAGTCCTCACGCCTGTGCCGTCTTCGGTTCCTCACTTCCTCTCCTCCTCATCTCGAGTCGATTCGGTTCCTCAGTCCTCACACCAAGAAGCCTCGTTCGATTGGGATCCTCCTCTCCTCGGCGCAGCGGAGATGGCCTCCTCGCGACCTCGCCCATCTCATGCCCCCGCCCCACTCCCCGGCCTGTCCGCGCCGCCTCCATGGCGTCCCCTTTCAGCACCCGCGTCGCGGCTGGCGTGCGGTGCCAGGCGCAGGCGGCGGGTGACATGGACGCGCTCTACATGCGCCGGTGCGTGGAGCTGGCGTGCAAGGCGGCCGGCAACACAAGCCCCAACCCCATGGTCGGCTGCGTCATCGTTCGCGACGGCCGCGTCGTCGGCGAGGGCTTCCACCCCAAAGCCGGCGAGCTCCACGCTGAGGTCGGTCACCTGTCTCACACTTCTTACTTTATAGGTTTCCTTGTTTTGGATGTTTGGTCTAGAAAATTACAAATAGGTTTATTAGATGATGTTTTCCAATCTTGATATAATCACCATGCACAGAGGATGATAACAATTCTCCCTAATCTTGATATGATCGTACTAGTAACCATGCATTTGGCAATAAAAAGGAAATTTGTAAATAAATATGAATAATCACTAGCAGATTTACACCCCAGTTAGTCCTATCCTTAGTTCGTTATGGTAAAAACCAGTGCTACATTATTCACAACTGTTGCAATACTGCATTATGTCATAAGTAAAAACCAGTGCTACATTATTCACAACTGTCGCAATACTGCATTATGTCATAAGTTGTTCACTTTTAAGTTTTAACTGAAGATGCATCCGACGCCAGACAAATATTCATGAATCGTCAATTATAAACATGTGTCCAGGGTAGTCAATGTTTTTCGGTTCATTCACAGTAATATAATTTTAGCTTGTACTAGTACGAGGAAACAAAGACATATCGTTAGTATTATAGTAGTACAGATATAGATTAAGAGCACATTGCATAGTTCCTGCAAATATTGCCAGTCCAAAATCACATATTTTCAACTCACCGCGGTTATTCAGCAAAAGATTTGAGGTCTTCAGATCCCTGAAAAATGACAGACGAATACCAGCTTATAGTCACCATCAGAATAGATTGGATAATATATGCAGATCAAGAATAGAAGGTAAATCAATCATTACCTATGAAGTACCCAATTGTCATGAAGATACTTTACACCCTCTAATTGTGAATTGGCCAATATGTTTCTCAGAATCTCAGTTTCTGCAGTAGTTAAGACTTAAGAGAATTGGCCATGTGAAATTGTGAATTGTAGTAAATTGTGAATCTTGGTGTGCCATTGGAGTAACAGAGATAGTGCACATTATCTTTTTGCATGTAAATCCTTAGTTTTTCTTCTGATTTTCGCTTTAGTTTTTCTTTTGTTATTTCATTTTAGTAGTCATGATTTATGATAATTCATCCAATTATCTTGAAGTATCCCACACATTTGGTATAGCACATACAGTCATACAGTCATACGCATTTGGTATAGCACATGCGTTAATATTTAGTTCTTAATTATTTTATAATTTCTTTGTATTATTTCAGTTGTTGTCTGTAGTACGAACAATTGTACTTTAATTTTTGCTATTATGGACCTTTATGTTTTTATTGAACAATATTTTTGTAACTTCGAATACCCATTCCGAAATTCCGGGATCCGCCACTGCATGATGCACTGCACGTTCGTGTGCTTAGCCGCCCCTCTCGTGACAAAACGTATGTACCACACGGCACGGGATAAGTACTAGCATACAAAGATGGTTCCCACCGAGTCCTGGGTCTGTTTGGTTGCCTGCATGAGGGTGGCTCGCATCAGCGCATGCAGGGAGATGGTATTTGGTTGCCTGCATGGAGAAGAGAGCCTGTACGAGTGAATGCAAAAAATCAACTGGAGCCAGGCTGAGGAGAAACGTGGCTGAGGAAATGTGAGATCTGGACCTGGCCGCATACCTAGGTCCAGCCGGGTTTTTACTCCCCGGGCCACAGGTCCACATGGGCGGAACACATCCAAGCCCACGGAGCAACAAAGCAACAACCTTATAAGTGGTACTGGGCCTTCTCCCCCCAAAAGACTAGTCCAATGGGTGGGGGCTCCCCCACACTTATAAGTTGTGGCAACCAAACAGCCCCTTAGGCTCACTTGTCACTTCTCATGCCAGTGCTGAAGTAAGAAAAACATCAAGTGGCCGTGTATCGGGAAGCAACGTCAATATCGTGCGGTGGAGAAAACGGCATGCGCTAACTCTATAGTGTGGCTAGTAGCACTATAGATTTAGCGTATACCAATACATAAAGTTATGAAAGAAATCTTAGGTTATACGAAGAATTCGTGAATGTTCTCCATAATTATTTATGTTTTTATATTTATTTTGTGTGTATAATTTAAAAGGGTTTTCATGTTCTGAGAAATATTTGTAGTCATGTTTGATTCAATTTGTATCTATATTTACTGTTATTCATATTCATATCTAGAGTAGATCTGAATTTATATCCACATAAAAAATAAATATAAATATAACAGAGCTATTATTCTATCCGTTTTGACCTGCGCACAGAGATGCATGCTGCTTTGTGATTGATGACATGATGCTGTGCTTTTTCTAGGTATATATGATTATGATAATGCTATGCAGAGAGAGAGAGAGAGAGAGAGAGAGAGAGAGAGAGAGAGAGAGAGAGAGAGAGAGAGAGAGAGAGACACTCGTGCCCGACCTGACCACGTATCGAACTCGCTGACTCGGCCCAACCTCACGTAACCAGGGCTGACATGTCACAGGCACGCGCGCGCTGCCCTACCCCTCTTCGAGTTCTCCCACTCCTTTTGCTCGCTCTCTCGGGGACCCGTCGCTTCATCTTCCCATTCTTCTCCGGCGGCGGCGGCCACTGGTTGCTCCACCGCGCGATCTCCGTAACCCCGTTAACCATACACAGTCCTCCCGGAGGCACGAGGGGGGAGATGAGGGAGGTCGTGACGGTGCAGGTCGGCGGCTTCGCCAACTTCGTCGGCGCCCACTTCTGGAACTTCCAGGTCCCGCAAGATCCTAACAAATTGAGTCCTACCCTGTCCGTACAACGTTGTGGCTCTAGAACCCGACTCCACTTCTTTTGCTGATCCTCAGGATGAGCTGCTCGGGCTCGCCGACGACCCCGGCGCCGACCCTGCCTTCAAGACCGCGGCGCTCGACATGGACGTCCTGTACCGCGCCGGCGAGACGCACCAGGTAGGGGCGCGGACCGCTTGCCTCAAAATATGCATCTTTTCTGTTATGGGTTGGTTATCTCCGATCCTTTGAGTTACGCTGCTCAATTTCGTCAGGGCGTCTGCACCTACTGCCCCCGTTTGGTATCTGTTGGTTCTCGAGGTAATTTTCTTCTGTTCTTGATTCCTTTATGTGCTGCAATGCTGAATTTACTCCTAGTATAGCAGTGTACTCAAGCTTACTAGGTTTAATCGTGCTTGGTAGCTTTCCTCCATTGTGGAGAAGTGTAACTTACCTGTTATTTTGTCAGTGATAGTGCACATTACATAGTGGTATGATTTGCAGGGTCTCTTGGCTCTTTAAGCTCCTCTGGTACTCTGGGTCTGAGTAGCGCTGCTGCGGATCAGCTCAATGTTGCTACATGGCAAGTGGCGTTCTAACTTCTCTAGAATTCGTCTCCATGTTTGATTTTCTTACTATGTCCATCGTGCATAATTGGTTGTTGTATTGGTCGTGTGTGTGTGTATATGAGTAAAGAGAAGCAGGCGGTTGTTTCAGTGTGGTTTTCGATTACTTGTGCAAGTTAGCTAGAAATGCACTAGAATACAGCAGCTTCATTGTATACATGTTTGCCTGAAAATATTATAGGAAATTGTTGCAGCCTGTAGGAGCAATGAATTGCTCTTAGCCTCATAATATGATTATTTTGGAGATTGTAATGATGCATATACCCATCCAACTGCTCTTGAAAATTGCTTCATCTCCTTTCATGGACTACCATTCAGCTTTGGACTTGTCAAGGCTTGTTGTTTATAGCCGTGCTTCTGTACAAAAAAATCATGCTATGAGTGAGTAATTATATGCTAATATTACCGACAAGTTAACTCCAGTTAGAGAGCACCTACTGTGAAATAATGTGTCAAGCTCATGGAGTACTTTGATGAGTCTAACTCCATTTAATGTAGGTCTGGAAATGTAACAAGATCGGTAGCAAAACCTCATGGGCGGAACTTGTTTCTGCAAAGCTTAGCTGAACAAGAGCAGAACCCAAGCACTAGCAGTGGTGGGAACAACACCCAGAAAAGTGTTGAAGATAAGGACCTGGTCGAATGCCTAGAGAATGGCGTCAACTTTTGGACTGATTATTCGAAGGTTCAGTATCACCCTCAGAGCTTGTATGAGTTGCATGGGTCATGGACAGACTTTGACAAGTTCGATAATTATGGGACTGCATGGGAGGTAGTTTCAGAATGGTCTCACATAGAGGAGATGAATGAGAGGCTAAGGTTCTTTGTTGAAGAATGTGACCATATTCAGGTCCTATCTTTTCCCCAATATACTATTGATGAACACTCCATTTACGGTTATACTACAGGCTATGTTCACTCATGCAATCAGTGATTTTTGTAGGACTTTTCAAATCATGCATTTTGTTGAGGTCTTAAAATTAATTAATTCATAATTTACTACAGGGCATCCAGTTTATTGTGGATGATTCAGGAGGTTTTTCCAGTGTAGCTGCACAGTATTTGGAGAACATTGCCGATGATTACACAAACACACCTGTATTGCTTTATTGTGTGAGGGATCCAGCCACCCATGTATCATCCAGGAATCAAAGGGAGTCCACTACAAGATCTTTGCATGATGCCGTTTCATTTTCAAAACTTTCATCCTTTTGCAATCTGATGGTTCCAATAGGACTGCCTTCTCTAAGTAGAAGTATGCTTTCATTTACCAGACTACCACATTCGATTTTGTGCTTTTCTGAAAATTTTCCATTCTAGCATGTTCAGGTTATCTGTGAATCGCTGTTGTTTATATTCCTGTGCATTGATCTTATGCTGAAAACATTGCACTTGATCGCAGTTTCCATTAAATATCAACTCATTAACTCACCTGTACATACTGTTTGTATATATATGTGTGTGAATGCAGCGGTCATCCTAGTATAAAGCAGATTTACTAGCATATGTCTATTTATCTTTTCTCACATTATCCATACGAAATTATTTTCATGGGTATACAAAAGTTCAATCTGAATTGTTCTCCTAGTATAAAACAGCTTTACTAGCATTTGTCTATTTATTTCTTCAAACATTTTCCATACAAAATTATTTTCATGTGCATACAAAAGCTTATTCTAAATTGTTCAGGTAACAATTTTCATTTAACTTCATTTCATTAGGTTACCTGTCACCTTTGCTTTCTATACAAGATGAGAAACCATTCCACTCCGGTGCCATTTGTGCTGCAGCAATACATTCAGTTACTGTTCCATTTAGACTACAAAACGTCCGCCCACCTTCAAACTTGGCACATTCTTGTGGTAATATTGGTATTGGTGAACTTGTGCACATGATATCTGATCAAGGTCGGCAGAACATGGTTACTGCTCTGGATGTAGCAATGCTTGCCCCTTCCTTGACAGGTACACAATAGCTGCCCTGTTTGATCTGACTTAAATGAAAATTTAATGTTTCTTGCTAACTGCGTGCTCCTAATTTTCCAGATAGAAATGATCTGGGGAACATGCAGAAGAATCTGCATTCTTTGACCCCTGAAATCAGTGATGAAGACGAAGATCCTTATTCTGTTGAATCACTGGTGATTCATGGAGCTCTGGATGCAGGTTTGCCTTATCTTATGCCTTGGTATCCATTTTAGTCTTATTGTCTGTCACGCTAGTTGCTACTGGAGTTCTTTTTTTCCCCTAGTGTTACTTATTAGCTAACATTTCACAATATTCAAGGCATAATTAAAACCTTCTTGCACGTTTACATCTAGAAGTACAAATACTTAATGTAAATTTGTTGATACAGTCGGGCAAAGGGCTTCAATATCACAAGTGAAGGACTGTGTGTGTTCAGTTTATGACGGCAGAGCCACAAAACCAAAGTTCTCTCATCTCTCAGTATCACTCTGCCCCCTCCCAATCCCCCTCCCATTTCCATCCATCTTCAGGAGCAACATAGGCCGGCACGGCGAGGTCCTCAGCGATCATTCAGAAGGGACCCGGCCAAAGGGTTCTCTCGACGTTGAGTCGATATCGATGGCAGCACGTCTAAGGTCGAGCAACGCCATCCTGCCTTTCATAGAGAGGCGGTCGCTAAGCCTTCAGAGGCATGGCGCGGCAAGGGGCGGGGTCGGGTCTCAGGTCCTCCGCGACTGGGGATTTGGGAAGGAGGAGGTCGAGGACATGGGAGAGCAACTGTCCAAGATGCTCCGGCCGTTCTACCCTGAGACCAAGCTGACATCGGATTCCGATTAGACGGACCGTCTTGCGAGTTTTTCGCGAGAATCAGCTCGGTTTTGTTCTATGGAACCTGTGGTAGAGCTGCTGTAGGATGTGCTTGTTTTCTTGAGACTCGTATGTACAATGGATGTGGATGTAGTTCTGCAAGCCTCCATGGATGCTGGAGCTAGAGTGAGCGAGTGCTCTGTGCGCATGTGCGTTCATTTGAGCACGGGTGTGTGCATGTAGTGCATCATGCCACATGCAGCTGTTGTGACATTCTGCGATGTTTCAGGTTAGATCCAGATCGATCATATCCCCATTTGTCCCCTTTCTTTTTCTTTCCCTTTTATTTTGGGTTCTTGAAATCCCCGGCTCAATTCTGTTCATCTCATGCAACACTCGAGAAGAGAATGACCGCACTGCACCTACAAATCTCAGCAGAGGAAGGCATGCTACTCTTAGCTTGTGCTACAAAGTTGGCAATGTCTCTGAACTGCCGTTGCAGAGGAAGGTAGAACATTGCCTGCCTTGCTTCACCTTGCAGCAGAATTCAGCCATTTACTTGTCTGACTGACACATGGATGTCCTGCACACAACATGATCCTTGTTCACTGCATGACCTGTATCATGTAAGCTGCAGTACATTGCAACTATATACTAGCTGATTCAGGACAGGTATTAATGTGGTTTTCACATCGCACTTGCAGCGAGCAGCTAGAAAAGGAAAGGAAACAACAAGCCAATGGCCCATAGAGTGTAAATAGAGCAGATAATTTTAGTTCGACCGATCAAAGACTAACGAAGCGAGTACGGAAGGGATAAATAGGTATTCAACACTATCCATGTTCAACTCCGGCTCCGAAGAAAAAATATGGAATATGATACGGGATGAGTGATATCCGTCCGTATATATCTGTATTTTAAGTGATATGAGTAAGTTTGTTGTGACTTGACTGACTTTACTTAGGAACTGTTGCAATAATAGCAGTTTTAGCAAGAATTCAGATCTAATTCCAGCAAAAATAAACATGACTAAAGCATATATCCAACAACATATAAATGTCAAAATTAACATGATAATATGTAAATCCTCCAAGACATTTAAACAGGATAATATACTCAAGGTATAGAGTAAGTAATTAATTAAAACCAGCAAAAAGCTCATGTTTTAATGTGATTATTTGCTCTCAGTTGTAGAGTTGTTCAAGACAAAAATCTTGGCCTTCTCAATACTTGTCTATACTCTTCACAAAGTGGAAATAATAATCAAAGCTTATATATTGAGCTCTAAATTATGCCTTTGCTGAATATTCATAGAAAACTGCCAACACACATGCTGCCAAATAAAAGAACAGCAAAATGGAATGACCTCAATAAAGCAGTACTGCTGACAGCATTAGAAACAAGATCAACATATACAGAACATGACCACAAAACCTCAAAGAAAGTAAAGTACACTTCTAATGTGCTGATAACATGTAGCTGAGTACTGCAAAATTACTAGAGATCACAGAACTGGAAATGAAACATCACGACTAACTGTCAATGACCAAGCTCAGCGGTAAGCATCAATATTAGAGCTCAATCGAAACTAGATTATCAATTCAATCTTGGTAATAGACAAATATCATCATCGAGCAATTAAACCGAGCCCACATAGATTACCAGCAAAGTCTCCTGGTGCCAGTCAAGATCACAGAAGGAAATTAACAAGCACAGCTCACAATACTAGTAATTAATAGGAAACTGAGATACTCACAGAGCCGATGGCAGTCAAAGCCACTGAGATGAACCAGGCAAGGCACGTCTAGCGGCGTTGTCCCCAGAAAACCAATCGCCTTGCTGTGCTGCGCAAGATAGATGAGGTTGTCGGAGATACAATGCCATTCTTCGTAATCCGAGACATAGCGGAGTAACAAAGTGGAGGTACAGGGGATGCCGCTCAAGATCACCGAAAGTGCACCCAAGAACACCAAGTATCACAACACTCCTCACGGTCAAGCCAAAGTTGATCTCCACGGGAATCGACAACACAAGCCTTAGTTTTCCCTCCAACCAAAAAACACACAGATGATGCAGTGCTCAAGGGAAACCAAGGGGATATGCGCACAGAGGATCAAGGGTTCACCACCAAGAACTGTGGCGCCAAAACCCCAAATCCCCTCCAAGATCAAGACCAAGAATCGGAGAGGAAGAAGCATAAATTAGAAGGGAAAGTTAGATTTCTATTCACTCTTTTTGGAAGAAGAGGAGGCCACATTTAAGGAGGAGAACAGCTCCATGAGATGCGGTGGCCACGAACGGCCGGCCCCTAAGGACCCGAGCTAGCTCGTGCCTCCGGCGCTGCCTTGTCGCCTGCCTCCAAAATAGCTGGAAGCAAACTGCTTCCCCACGTGCGTGAGAGAGAGAGAGAGCGCTAGGGTTAACCCTTCGCCTCCTCTCACTGACAGGTGGGCCCCACCAATTTCTTTTCCTTTTCCATTTTATTCTTTTCTCTAATTGAGAAATTACTAAAATGTCCTCGTAGATTTCATCAGGAATAAGATAACAGATGGACGTATCGTCACATCTAAACAAACGGGGAACACTAAGTGTTTTTCCTTCAATGTCTCAACGATTAGTCTCTTCATGTTCGTTTTGATTGCACCCATACTGTTCAATGCCCTATGTATAGATGCAAAAGAAGCAGATAATTTTAATCCGACCGACCGTCGGAAAGTTTATAGAACGAATACGAAATAGAAAAATCGTATCCAGCACTATCCATATTCATCTCTAAAAAAAAATATGAAATAGATTACCCGTTCCTATCCACACCAATTGCTTCTAACAGAGACCCATGGAAACTTGACTTTTTCGCTGTCGTGCTCTGCGTTCCTTGGTTGTACGGCAGTTCGCTGCAGGCAGAGTTTCAAAGTCTTAGCGAAAGGGAATCTCGTTTGGACCCGTCCATCTTTTTTTTCTTCCCCCTTTTTTGTGTTTTTGTGAGGCATTTCTTTTCGATGCCTATTGCTTTCATCACCGTATCTTTGCCAGGTCTCATCCCCTGGCCTCGTCTAGAAAAAAAGAGGTCTCATTTCCTGGTCGTTGGGGATGGTAGATAACCTGGAGGAGGTTATAGCATGGTCAGTGCCACTTGATCTGCCTGTAAGAAGATGGCATTTGGCACCAATGATTTGTGGCGAGGTTCACATGGCCGGCATCTGCAAGGAGCCAAGAACGCGTGAGACACCGGGCTTCAAAAAAGAAAGAGGAAAGAAAGGCACGACCGGCTGCAGGGCAGATCTGATCGGATAGTAAAAAGAAAGAAACTGACGCGAGCGAGACAAGGATTGGTTGAGTAGAGATAGAAACTGACACGTCCGGGACTCTGCGAGCGATCCAGATGCAAAGGATGGATGGGATTCTTCTTATGGTTTGATTCAAAATGTCCGTGTTCCACGACTTGCATGCCTTTTTTGTGTGTTTGTTCCTCCTGATTTTCTTCCTTTTGGTCGAATAGTCCATGCCTTTTTGTTCCGAAACAAGAGAATCTCTAGCTTCCTTTTGCCTTTTTTCATAATCGGTGGACGGTGGTTGGGTAAAGGTGCTTGCTTTTTTTCTAAGTTCGCTTTCCGAGAACACATGTGTTCATGTTTCTAGTGGTCAAAAAGAGAGAGCCGGCGGATGAAAACTTGCCGTTTACTTGGTCCATCCAGAAGAAATTGACATCGTAATGCATGCAGTCGCTTTGACTAACAATATTTATATAGATATTATACCGACCATTCGGCTACACGTGGATGAGATTATAATGGTATTAAAATTTAAAAAATTATTACAATAAATAAAGTTGTGTCTTAAAGTTATAATGATATTTGTCGGGTCCGATGGGATGCAGCAGTAATATGGCAAAAACTCGGAGGAAAACCCGGGAGAGACGTGGAGCCAAAAGACGTCAGCGTCGTCCCCCATTTCCGCCCACCTTCC
Organism: Dendrocalamus latiflorus; assembly: GCA_017311315.1. Classification (NCBI taxonomy): domain Eukaryota; kingdom Viridiplantae; phylum Streptophyta; class Magnoliopsida; order Poales; family Poaceae; genus Dendrocalamus; species Dendrocalamus latiflorus. The sequence goes on from CM029632.1 coordinate 24,173,348, forward strand.
TCCACCATCCTCCGTCCCTCCCCCCCGGCAGCCAGAGAATCCAACGCAAACCTACCACTGCTACGCGATTCCCACCCGCCCCTGAGTACTCGCCCGCTCCTCTCCCCGTCCCTCGCTATCCCATATTCCCATCCCGTCTGCGCGCGCGCGTGCGGGGTTGGCTGGGGTTTGAGTCGAGGTGAGCGAGGAATCGGAGCGGCGCGGCGGAGGAGGAGGCGGGGGGATGGAGAGCTACCTGGAGGAGAACTTCGGGGGCGTCAAGGCCAAGAACTCGGAGGAGGAGGCGCTGCGGCGGTGGCGCAAGCTCTGCAGCGTCGTCAAGAACCCCAAGCGCCGGTTCCGCTTCACCGCCAACCTCGACAAGCGCGGCGAGGCGCAGGCCATCAAGCACGCCAACCACGTATGTGCGCCGCCTTCCTTCCCTCTCTCCTCCTCCGCTGCCGCTGCTTGGAATCCGCCGCCGCCGCTTCTCCTGCTCAATTCCGCGGGTGTGTGGGAGGGAGGGAGTGTATCCAGGGGTTCGCGATGCGGCTTTCACGCTGGGATCTGCGATATGGTTGTGTGATCTGGTGCCGGGTTTGTTAGCGGGTCCGGGTTTCTAGGGTTTACGCCGAGTGAGATCACATCAGTGCGCTTGATTCAGCTGGGCTTAAGAGGGCGCGATGTTGGGGTTTTCAAGTGAATTTAGCAATTTTTTGGGTGTTTGGTTGGAGCATTTGGGATGTTGGAGTTACTTAGGGTTTGTGGGATCAGTGGAGGGGGGCAATGGCATAGTCAAAATTGTGTGGTTGTTATTTGGGGTATCGATGTTTGTTGTTGAGCAAGGAGAGATCATTCATACTTACCTAGTTTGACATTGCTACAACATGCCATTTTTGCACCGTGTGTTAGTAGCGCTAACCTTGGTTTACCAAACCCATTCCCGATATTGGGAGTGGCCACCTTCAACTACTTACCTAGTTTGACATTGCTGCAACACGCCGTCTCCGCACTGTGTGTTAGTAGCACTAACCTTGGTTTAGCAAACCCATTTTTCGATATTGTGAGTTAGTAACCTCGGTTTACCAAACCCATTTTTCGTTATTGGGAGTGGCTACTTTTGAATTGTTTTTAGAAGCATCACAATAGCACCCCATCTTACTTGGTATGCCATAAACCTTCTGTAGCTTTCTTAACCCCACAGCGCAGCCACGTAGCTTGGCATTCCCAAATAGACCATGAAATGGTTAAACATGGAAATTTGGGGTGCTAGTGTTGCCACCCTCATACTACATACTAGCTTCTCTTCTACGCTTATTTTAACGGGTTACTGAAATTCATACTGTGGGTGTGTGACAGGAGAAGTTGCGGGTTGCTGTGCTGGTGTCGAAAGCTGCACTTCAGTTTATACATGGTAAGAATTGATTTTTTTCATATTATGACTTCATGTTTTCGCTCTAGTTTTGATCAATTCTGGTATCTAAGCATACTGCTGACAAACACATATACTCAGGCCTTTCACTTCAAAGTGAGTATGTTGTCCCTGAAGAAGTCAAGGCTGCAGGGTTTCAGATTTGCGCCGATGAGCTGGGGTCCATTGTTGAGGGCCATGATAGTAAAAAGTTGATCATCCATGGTGGAGTTGCTGGAATAGCAGACAAGCTTGCAACATCGCCGACAGATGGGCTAAGTACAGCTGAGGACAGCATTAAGCGCAGGCAAGACATATATGGAATAAACAAATTCACAGAAAATGAGGTCCGCAGTTTCTGGGTGTTTGTGTGGGAAGCACTTCAAGACACAACTCTTATAATTCTTGCTGTCTGTGCCTTTGTATCGTTGGTTGTTGGCATTGCGATGGAAGGATGGCCTAAAGGTGCTCATGATGGCCTCGGAATTGTTGCAAGTATCCTGTTGGTTGTGTTTGTTACTGCTACAAGTGACTATCGGCAGTCGCTGCAATTCAAGGACCTGGACAAGGAGAAAAGGAAAATTCAAGTACAAGTTACAAGGAATGGTTTTAGACAAAGACTATCGATATATGACCTTCTTCCTGGAGATGTTGTCCATCTATCAATTGGAGATCAGGTTCCTGCAGATGGGCTCTTCATTTCTGGGTTCTCTCTGTTGATTAATGAATCTAGCCTAACTGGCGAGAGTGAACCTGTTGATGTAAATGAAGATAACCCTTTTCTTTTGTCGGGGACCAAAGTCCAAGATGGGTCATGCAAGATGCTGGTTACAACAGTTGGAATGCGAACCCAATGGGGAAAACTTATGGCTACTCTCAGCGAAGGTGGGGATGATGAAACCCCACTGCAGGTCAAGCTTAATGGAGTTGCAACTATTATAGGAAAGATTGGTCTATTTTTCGCAGTCATAACTTTCATTGTCCTGTCTCAAGGGTTAATCAGCAAGAAGTACCACGAGGGGCTGCTTTTAAGCTGGTCAGGAGATGATGCACTGGAGATGTTGGAGCATTTTGCTATTGCGGTTACTATTGTTGTTGTTGCTGTTCCTGAGGGATTGCCCTTAGCAGTCACGTTGAGCCTTGCGTTTGCAATGAAGAAAATGATGAATGACAAGGCACTGGTTCGCCACTTAGCTGCATGTGAAACTATGGGCTCAGCTACTACCATCTGCAGCGACAAGACAGGAACACTGACGACCAATCATATGACTGTTGTCAAGGCCTGCATTTGTGGAAACATCAAGGAAGTTAACATCCCTCAGAATGCATCTAAACTGTGTTCTGAACTTCCAGAGATTGTTATCGAAACTATTCTGGAGTCAATATTTAACAATACAGGTGCTGAGGTTGTGATTAACCAAGATGGAAAATATCAGATCCTGGGTACCCCAACAGAGACAGCTTTATTGGAGTTTGCATTGTCACTAGGTGGAGATTTTAAGGCAAAACGTGATGAAACTAAGATTGTGAAAGTGGAACCTTTTAATTCAACAAAAAAGAGGATGAGTGTCATTCTTGAGCTTCCTGGAGGACGACGCCGTGCACATTGTAAAGGTGCTTCAGAAATAGTCTTGGCTGCCTGTGATAAGTTCATAGATGAGACAGGTGGTGTTACTCCGCTTGATAAAACAACTGCAGACAAGCTTAGTGGTATTATTGAAAGTTTTGCTAATGAAGCTCTTAGGACATTGTGCCTTGCTTATATGGAAATGGAAGAAGGCTTTGCTGTTGACGAGCAAATACCGCTGCAAGGGTATACATGCATTGGCATTGTAGGCATTAAAGATCCTGTTCGCCCAGGTGTGAGAGAGTCTGTTGCAACTTGCCGGTCTGCTGGAATTATGGTGAGAATGGTCACAGGTGACAACATATATACGGCAAAGGCGATCGCTCGTGAATGTGGTATACTTACTGAAGATGGTCTGGCTATTGAGGGACCAGAGTTCAGAGAGAAAAGTCTTGAAGAACTCCTAAAGCTGATTCCAAAAATCCAGGTTTGCTGTGTATATATTATCTTATTGACTTTTAAAAGTTTATCATCTGTCTACAAGTCTCATCTCCTGGTAATTCTGTGTATTAAAGGTAATGGCCCGATCATCACCACTTGACAAACATACACTTGTAAAGCATTTGCGCACAACATTCAATGAAGTTGTTGCTGTTACCGGTGATGGCACAAATGATGCTCCTGCCCTGCATGAAGCAGATATTGGACTTGCAATGGGCATTGCTGGGACTGAGGTGAGAATGCGTAATCATAAAAGAGGCCAAACCAATAAGTGGTATCAATTAGCTTGCAGATATATCATGACGTATTGTGTTATGTAATACATGCAATTACACAATGAGATCTCGTACAGAAATTTATTGAGGCTTACTGGACCTGAATATTGCTAATTTGATATCACATCCTTGCTATTCTTATTCATGCCATCCAATAGACCTAATGCAAGCTTATTCAGGTGGCCAAAGAGAGTGCCGATGTCATCATTCTGGATGACAATTTCTCTACAATTGTTACTGTTGCCAAATGGGGACGCTCTGTTTACATCAACATTCAAAAGTTTGTGCAGTTTCAGCTGACTGTTAATGTTGTGGCGTTACTAGTTAACTTCTCCTCAGCTTGCTTCACAGGTATACCTCCTAGCCTTGATGATTCTCTGTTATCTTTAGATTTCCCCGTCTGATTATTTACACTTGCAATTCCAGGAAATGCACCACTGACAGCTGTTCAACTTCTTTGGGTCAACATGATCATGGACACCCTTGGAGCTCTTGCATTAGCCACCGAACCACCTAATGATGACTTGATGAAGAGAGAGCCAGTAGGAAGAACAGGGAAATTCATCACAAATGTAATGTGGAGGAACATTTTGGGGCAATCTTTATACCAATTTGTTGTCATGTGGTATCTCCAGATGCAAGGGGAAAACTTGTTTGGGCTTGGAGGCTCTGATGCTGATATTGTGCTAAATACAATTATTTTCAACTCATTCGTCTTCTGCCAGGTATGTCTACTGCTGCAAATCCTCCCTTTCGCTAGTGATATGTTTGCTAGGGGATAACCTGAGAGAACAAAAAGCATAGCAAGCCATTTTCTTTCATGTAGGGTAGCACTTGAAGGAGATGAAAAAACAGAAAAGAATGAAGTGGGAATAGGAGATTATTTGTTATGTCCATAGGGTTCAATTTTCTCTCCAAAGGTGGGGACAATGATGTCACAATTTTGCTCTTGGTTGACAAGTCGAGACTATTTTCCCCACTTTTGTTGGATTAGCAAATGCACCCTGACTTTTTTTTATGCTTCGTACATTAGGTTGTAGCGTTTTTCACCGGGGCAGTTTCATTATTTTCTCTTGCAATTTTTTATGATTTTGAAAAACTTGAGCAAACTTTAAAGCGTAGAGTGCAGTATATAGTCTAATATAACCAGGTAAATAAACAGAAGTAGAAGAGGGGTACTATGAAATTGGTGGAAGGGGCCTAGTCCAACATGCAGACCTGTTCGGTCAAAGGTCCAAAATAATATTTTACTTCTTTTAGCTGCCCGCTTGGACTATTACCGATCTGTGTTATACGATATTTCTTCAGGTGTTCAACGAGATAAGCTCCAGGGAGATGGAGAAGATCAACGTGCTCAAGGGCATGCTGAAGAACTACGTCTTCATGGGCGTCCTCAGCAGCACGGTCATCTTCCAGTTCATCATGGTCCAGTTCCTCGGCGAGTTTGCCAACACGACGCCTCTCACCAAGCTCCAGTGGCTTGCCAGCGTGCTCCTCGGCCTTGTCGGGATGCCCATTGCCGCCGCCATCAAGCTGATCCCTGTTGGATCCTCTTGATGAAGACGGTGCCTGTAACGCACGAATTCCAACTGGCTGATTTCATACTGTGTGCACTTGAACTCAATGCAGCGTCTTTTGGAAATGCATGGAGAGCAAGATTGGGAACAGCTGCACTTGACAAGTTTTGTAGCCTTACCTATGAATGTGGCACATTGCATCATATTGTAAGAAGCATTTTGCTTGGCTTAGGGCTCAGGTTCAGCTCGTTAGTGTAGCAGAATTGCAAGATTGTTGTTTGGATTGGGATTCAGACTACAGAAAATTGCTGTGGACGAATGAACGGAAACTCGATCCTTTCTCCCTTGATTTCTTGCTTCTCTGGATGATTGATTTAAAGATAGCACAAGTTAATCAACCGACAACCATGATGTAGATCGTAATTTTGAATATGAAAGAGGTCGGCTTTCTCACTTGAACATGGATGTCATGGACCATCCGATTGCTCAAAGGTTCGTGCATCTTGTCTCTCCGCTGGCCCTGTCCCCTTCACAGCTTCAGTCCCTCTCTCTCGGCCTCCCCCTCTTCCTCCTTGGGCCGCGCTGTCGCTGCCGCGAGTCTAAGCCCCCATCTGAAACCCCTTCGCGACGCCGCCGAAAACCATGCAAACACGGGGTTCTGGCGGCTCGGCCCAGGGGAGGAGGAAGCGGGGTTTGCCGGAGCCGAGAGAGAGAGAGAGAGGGGAGGAGGGGAAGGTATAGAGATGAGAGAGGGGGCACGGATGTCAACGCCATCCAACGGCACCGCATGTCCATGTTACATGCGGTCTTTTCCGATATGAATACCATGATAGACATTACATGCATGCGTGTGCCATCGTAAGACTGTATATGTGAGCCCCCGAAAAAGCAACGTGGAATAGCTAACGGAAATGTTAGCAGTGCAAAGCCGAACCATGTATATGCTGTGAATCCATGGGATCAGTGGCCCAGCTCATGGCCTCCCAGCCTTCCAGTGCTGCCCAGCGAGATCCCGATCATTCTTGTCGGATGCTGTGAATCCATGAGCTCCCGATCATTCTTGTCGGATGCGTAGCTGCAGCTGCTGGTGGGGTTCTGCTCCTTGCGTTTGGGCTGGTGATCTCCAGCTGCATCGCCGCGTTCTACGAGCCGCCGGGCTAGCCGGGCACGCCGTCTTCTACGCGGAGATGTTCGTGGCGCTGGGCGCCGCCTCGCTCGCCGTCTCGCCGGCGCAGCACTGCCTGTTGGGCGTAGCCGGCGCGAGGCCCGTCCGGCGGGTGCCATCTCTGTCGTTTCGCAGCGTGTCACCCACCAGGATAGCTGTCCAACCCGAGGTCGCTCTCGTCTACTCTTACTGCTCCACTTTCATAGTTCTTATTATTTTTGCTAGTATATTATAATACGAAATAATAGTGAAAGTCTTGCATTAGAGATCACAAAAACTAATAAACGACTTGTATTCGTGTACGGAGGGAGTATATATAACATGGTTGTGAGTCTGTGAAGTTCTTGTTTATCCATCTCCAGTAGCACGAGGCTAGCAGTGGACGCCTCGTCCATCAAGCCCGTCGCGCAGGGCGCGCTGGCACTTGTGGTGAAGGACTCGGCCACCGTGGTTGCTGTAGCACCAAAAAAAACCCCTAACTGTACTCTCTCTCTCTCTCTCCCATTATATGTTGTAAAACCGAGGGCAAAAAGGGAATTTCCCATATTGATAAAGAGAGAGAAAAGGGGGCCCACCCGTCGGTGGGCCAGACTAGAGATAAGGTGGGGAGGACGTCTCCTCCCCACCCATCCGAGCGCCGAGAGAAGAGCAGGGGTCAGGCGAAGAGGAGGATGGCGATGGAGGGCCTCGGCTCGACGCGGATTTTGCGGCGCGTCCATCTTCCCCGCAAGACTCGCTCTCTCCTCCCCACGCACCCTCCTGTGTTGCTTCTCCCGTGCGGCTCGGTCATCCCGCAAGGCCGGGTCTTCGCGTGTGCGACGGAGGTGGACGACGCAGGTGGCTGGCTCGGGCTTCGGCCCGGCCGTTGGAGGCGCCGCACAACCCCTCCTTCGACTATAAGAAGAGGCTCCCTCTTCTTCCTTGAGGCACCCTCGAAAGTACAGTGAACTTCTCCGCTCTCTCTCTCTTTGAGTCTTTGCTTGTGGTGTTTAACGACGGTGGTTCCCTGGTGCTCTCCGGTGAGGTGCTTGGCCGGCTCCTCCCCTGTGCTTGTGTGGCAATCCTCTACCTCGACTCGCCGGCGTGGACATTACTTCGGCGAGAGGGCTTTGTATCTCTGTGCCTACTGCTATCTCTCACGGTGGTGTGAGGGCAATAGGTTTTCTGGGACAGCGCGCAAGCGTGCCTAGCTCGTGATCTTCTCGGCGATTTCGAGTATTGCCGGTTTTGTGAGTAAATCAGTCACTTGTATTTGCAATCTTTGTGTGCTGTGCTAGCTTGTTGATCTTTCATACATTATCTAGCACTGGGAGGCTTAGATTGCAGTGAGATTGCATTGTTGCTCGATGATATATGAAATCATATTATGAGATTGGTAGATTTAATCTTTGAGATCTAATTGCTGCCACTTGCTGTCATCAGATTCTTGCTCATATTCTGTGATTACTGTTATTTGTGAGCTTTAGGCAAATATATTGTATATGTGTGATTTGGTTGGAGCTGTCTTTAGCCTGTAGGAAATTCTACATATCTGTTCCAGATCTGTTAGAAGTTATATCTTGCTAATTAAGTTTGATTCAGTTACTGCAAAAGGACATTTTATATGTGTTTGAACTTGCTTTAGCTGATCCTTGGCTATAGACCGAATGCACACATGTGGAGAATATATTGTTTAAATTGAGAGTTTACAGTTTAAGAGCTCAAAGATTGAATGCTAATTTGATATAACCAATCAATGAAAAGTTTATGATTTGGTAGCGGGACGGCCAAGATTAATCTTGAGCAACCCTACATTTTGAGAGTACAAATTAATTAATTAAAACCTGAGCTTGTTGCTAGTCTTAATTGACACATGCTTTATGCTTTGTCATACATATTCATGTTTAGAGTAGTTTTGCTTCTATCATTGAATATGTGTTATATCATGAATGATGTGTTCAATTCATATGATTACATACTTGTTATGTCCTGTATATATGAATTGTTGTCATTGATGTGCTTGTATGATTATATTGGAATTATATTTATATATTTGCTTATACCGCAAATATTACAACAATCCAGAAAACCTACCTATAAAGAAATGGCTTCCTCATCTGATGTCGTAAAACCTGAAGTTTTTGACGGAGTCAATTTCAAGCGCTGGCAGGCGAGAGCAAAACTTTGGCTGACTGATCTTAAGCTTTTCTGGGTCATTTCAAATCCACCGGCGTTTCCGCTGGAGATCCCTGAAACGATGAGATGGGAAGAAGCTAATAACGCAGTCTTAGCCCGTTTGCTAGCCATCCTGTCTAATCGTTTGTTTGACGTCTATGTCAACTTCACGAATGCCAAGCAACTTTGGGATGAGCTCGATGAGAAATACTCCGAAGGAGATAATGGAAATGAGTCCTTTATTACAGCCAATTACTTGAACTACTAGATGGTTGAGGGGCAGTCGGTGATGGAGCAGCTCCACAAGCTTCAACTCCATGTGCGTGACTTAAGTCAGTACGACTGCATCCTGCTAGAGAAGTTCCAAGTGAATGTCATTCTGGCTAAGTTACCGCCTTCGTGGCGTGACTTTGTGACCGCTCGTAGACATATAAAGGAGAGCTTGACGCTCAATGAGCTGTCAGCTGCTATCAATGTCGAAGAGCGTGCTAGAGCCGGTGACGGCATGGGAAAGGCTCAAGTTCAAGCTCATCAGGTGGAGGTTAAAAAAACTGGAGGTCCTGGGAAACCCAAATTCAAGCCCCAAGTCAACCTCCAACCAAAGAAAATGAAGAAGAAAAAGGATGGCATCGTCTGCTTCGTTTGCGGTAAGGCTGGCCACAAGGCCAATCATTGCCACAATCGGAAAGGCAGAAGTCCATCTCCGGGTCAGCACAAGAGCCGCAAGGCTAAGGCTAATGTCGCGCTGGCTAACTCCAACTCGGAAGAGTACGTACATATGGCCTTTATAGCAAATCCATCTATAGATTGGTGGATTGATACAGGTGCTACTCGACATATATGTGCTGATCGATCTTGTTTTTCTTCATTTCAGAGTGAAGGTGGTGGATCTTTTCACTTCTCATAACTTTATCGTAGCCTTATTCTCGCCATCTCTTAGTTCCTTAAATTCATACTATATAATCTGTCCATGATATATCAGTTACCTTATCACCATATTATCATCTCCTACATTCTCATATCGGTAATTATGTGTCTTCATTTCCAACCCTAGCAAATCCTCTCATTTTTCCTAATATTATTTTAACTTTATCTTAGTTCCATAAATTCACACCATATAACATGTTAATAATATAACGGTTACCTGGCCTGAGATTATCCATATATAGGGGAGATTTTCACCCATCTGGTAACGTACCGGGGGTCGTACACTCTCGTTACTCAGGATATTACACCCTGTCTGCGGTTATATAGTCGAGAACAGTATTATGCCTGACTATTCTCGTATACTGGGTATGTGGGGGAATAATTGCCAGCGTCATTGCCACAACTTGCTAAATAACAATTTTCTTTAATTACATTGTTTCTGCGATCTCCATCTCTGATCTATGTCAGTGTTTCCGGTAACCTAATTTTATTGCACTTAACCTGTGTCAATTGCTTACTTGCTTACTTGTCTTTTACTCGTCGTATTGCGACCGTTGTTGGGTACTTGCTGATATTTTCAAATCTTACGTTTGCTCTTTTCATTCTCAAGTAAAAAGCCAGTGGAGTGATAGTATCATACATGGGTATGAGCACTCGACTTATCAGCACCGTGACTCGCTACTATTTGTTATTTTATTTGTTTTTTATTTGGTTAGAAGTGGACCGGTTCTATGCTTTAAACATTTATTTCAGCTCCTGTTAATTCTTTAGTAAATTATTTTTAAAGTTTTAATTTTCTCGTGATTTCTACTATTGTTTTTATTTTATTCTACATTTTGACGATAGCATTATATAATAGAATATCACATCGATATATAGGGTGCTACGGTCGCCGGCCTTGCCATCGCCAAACTGGAAGCTAGCGTTGCTGGTCTCGTGCAGTTGTGCTTCCTTGTGTGCTCTTAGAAGGCTACGCCGAGATGAGGCTTCTCAGTGGCTCAAGTGCAGCTCAAGTGCAGCTGCGAAGGTACGTACCAAATTAATTAAGCTTTTATAACTTCTCCCTTCAAAAGAAAAACAATTTAGGTGGTGATCGGTTCGGCTGAAAAGTTCATGACTTAGGGCGTCCGCAATGTTAATAGCTAGTACTAGCTATATAGTCAGCTGACGTGGAGGTGAGAGACAAAAGCAAAGACTATTTTATACTGTTGGACCCACATGCTCCTCTCTCATGTTCTTGGACTACGTGAAATAGATCAGCTATTTGCTCGTCGCTAGTGACTACTCTCTCTCCTACTTTTTCCTTACCACATCAGATCTAGCTAACTAAATAGCCAGCTGTTGGAGAAGCCCTTATGGCTGAAAACACTGTAGTTGGCTGAAAAAAGCACTATAGCTGACAGAGACTTATTTAGCATAATTAAATTTAAAAAAATTTAAAAATATAAAAAATATGTTAACCCATTACGTATAATACAAACAAATACGGGAAAAAAAGAACCGGTAAAAAAGCTCAACAAAAAGCCAAAAGTTCAGAAAAAGACGAAACTTATGAATAGTGAAAAATAAGCCAGAAGCCGAAGTCGAGTTGATCATGGACTTAAACCTTATTTATTTATTTATACTTTTTGCAACTTCTTTTTGAGAGTATTTGAACTTGCGAGGTTGCGTTGTTCGCAGGAGAAGTACCGAGGAGGAGGCGAGCACCATAGCTGACGACGCCATCAGCAACATCAGAACGGTCCGAGCGGCGCGTGTTTCTTCTTTGGAGCTCACCTCGTGCATCATGGCGCCGCGACCGTCCGTCCGTCAGTAAACATCATCGTGCATCATGGTGCCGCGACCGTCCGTCAGTAAACGCCAAACTAGGTTTTGCCTAGTTCTTTTATACTATGATTAGTGTCTTTTGACTATGACTGATATTTTTTATTTATATTTTTTAAGACGATAACGAATGACGAAGACGCTGATACGAACAAACGCATAAGCTAACATCTCTATCCCAAAAGCTGTTTTTCGGCAAGCCGTTTGAGGAAGTCTCTCTGTCTCAAAAGTTAAAAAGATCATGGCCTTTATATGTACGGAGGAAATTAAGCCTAACATCTCTACCATTATCCTTTGCACTTTGCTTTTGTTATGTTAATTGAACATTGGTAAACAGTTCCCATTGGTGCGTACGCACGGAAATTTAACTATTTGCCACTCTTATCAATGTCACATATCCAAATACCACCTTCTTCATTGCAATTAATTTTTTGCCACTCTCGAGCCTACATGGCACCTAATCACCGCCTAGTTAGCGCCCGCGCCCCCTCCCCGCCGGCGCCCGCGCGCCTCCCCGCCGCGCCGGCGCCCGCGCCTCCCCGCCGCGCCCGCGCGCCTCCCCGCCTGCGCCCTCGCCCGCGCCTCCCCGCCTGCGCCCGCGCCTCCCCGCCTGCACACGCCCGCGCCCGTGCCTCCCCGCCGCGCCGCCACGACTCCCTCTCCATCCCACCGAAAGCAATCGACCTCTACTGCCCTCAATCGCCGGCGAGCCGAGCACCGCTCCAAACTCCGGCGACCATCCAATTCGCCACCCCGAGCCATTAAAATCTAATTCGTCGCCACCACACCACCTCCGGCTCACCACGAAGACAATCCCACCCTCGCCGGAACACCTCCTCGTCCGTAGCCCTCTGCCACCGTAGCTCCTCCCAGCGCCGCCGCCACTGCACGTTGCCGACCACCCTCCGGCGACCTTCAGCCCCGGCCGACTTCGCCATCAGCTTCACCGTCACACGGGGAGGCACGGGCGCGGGCGCGGCGGGGAGGCGCGGGCGCGGCGGGGAGGGGGCGCGGGCGCTGACATGGCGCTGACTAGGCGGTGATTAGGCGCCATGTAGGCTCGAGAGTGGCACAAAATTAATTGCAATGAAGAGAGTGACATTTGGATATGTGGCATTGATAAGAGTGGCAAATAGTTAAATTCCCCTAATTACTGAGCCCACGTATCATCTCATTTGTGATGTGTGATCGAGCTCAAGAGCAATAGGGTGTTATGATCCATTCGGATGGATCATCATGTCACCAAATGGCCCATGGGCCTATGGGTTTCTCGTGGACAAGACACACCCAAAGAAAAATAATGCAGCTCAACTTATCCGTACTGACCTCTTTCCTCGCAGCTATATTGTTGTATGTAGGGCGGAATTGATCGAATATGTATTAAATATTATCTTTACCATATTCATATTTATATTTATAAATAAATACGGATATAAATACAAATTTAAATATTTTTAAATACAAATCAAATATTGTAACGAATACAAATTCGAATAGAATATCTACTCAATTTGATCGGATCTGGATATCCTCGTAACTTATGCAGTATGAATATATTAATAATATTTTATCCTCGTACAATCACGCTTAATTATTCTAATTCATTTACTTCATCTAAAGAAACACAAATTAACATTGAATTAAAAAAACTTGTCCAACTAATTAGTTGTACTGCAATAAAATATGTACACTGCTTCATCGAATACGAATAGTTCGGATAAAATAACATTTCGGATGGTAAAAATTCATACTATATTCGTATCTATATATTTTTATGTGAATTTGAATATGAATACGAATAGGAGAGAAATTATTAATCGGATAAAAAAACTATATTATATTCATATTCTATCGAATACGATAACCGAATAATACAAATAATTTATATCTATTTCCCACTCCTACTTATATGTGCTAAGATTTAGAGGTTTACGTTACATTCCAGACTGTAGATTTTGTGAACTATTATGTAAGTCGTGCTGCATTTGTGTCGCATTTGTGTCAATTGGTACGCAATTAGACGACCGGAAGAATTGTGGTGACGTGGCACTCTCCATCTCGTTGTTGGCACTCTACTCTACTACAGAGATAAGATATATATGCTGCAAAATCCAATACACGAGAGATTGTAGGCTACATACGCTGTTGCAGAACGCCAAAGAAGCCACGCCTTTTTCAGAATGAACATGTGCACAAGAGTTCACACACAGTTCACTACCTGTAACATCCCGTCCATCATCTGAATTTAGAGTGTTATCATCATTATATAATAATATCATTTTTGAATAACCGTTAAACATTTTTAAAAAACTTTATTTTATTCATAAAGTAACGACCAGATACACCATGTCATTTTAAGTAGCTATACTAGCATTCTAATGGAGTTTAGACATGCTATCATAAGTTAACATGTGAAGAACTGTAGAACATGGCATGTAAGATACAAATACCAATCATCCACCACAATCCACTGTTCTATCATGCACTTGTCTGGTTAACCTCAGGGACGATGCGTGCACGGTTTCGACCTGGGACCTCTACCTGTACAAACGTCAACCCAATTCAACACAACATATCGAAACCAGTGCTTAAGCGAGCAGCGACAACCCAGGATATCTCTCTTTCTCTTTTCTTTTCCTTCCCTTTATTTCTTTACCTGGTCGAACCGGCCTCTTTATCTCCTCTTCCTCCTCATTTCTCTCGGCCGCTCGGCCTGGTGATTCCCAGGCGACGCGGCGGCTCGTGGCCAAGCTCGGGCATGTCGGCCTCGGGCTCACTGCTGACCGACCTCCGCACGCCTCCGCCTTCCACTTCCTCACACTTTCTCTTCCTCTCTCTTACTCCCAGATCCAGCCGGCCATGACTAGATCCGGCGCTGTCCCGCTGCCGGTCTTCCCTCGGGCTCATCTGCCACGACACACTGCCGGTCGAGAGCCTGGTGCCACTCCTACCTTCGGCCACTTCGTCTCCCTTCTCTGTCCGGTGTGACCCAACCGACACCACCGTCTTCGGGGGCTTCGACCACGCCGCCCCCGGGCTTCCCTCCGGTGGCGCCCCTAATGCCGGATCTACTAGCGGTGCCACCCTTCCCTAGCGCGGCCCCTGGCCTGACTGCTGACGCCATGGCTCGGCCTCCCCCGACCTCCCGGCTGTTGGCTTGCCCCCACGGTCATCGCCGCCAGCCGTCGGTGCCTAGCGCCAACCACAACTCTGGCACCGCTCCCCCTTGTGGTTTCGAGCTCGCCAGCCACGGCTTGCAGCCGGCCGGCCAACCCTCTTACCACCCGCCTTTGGTACTCCTTTCCTTACTATCTCCTTTCCACTCTATGTGTGTGCACTTGGTCTTGGGAACGCCTACGGGGGCGCCGTGATGGGACTGGGTGGGGAGACATGCTCCGGGGAGCATGGTCTCTCTCCCTCTCCCAAGGGTGCACGGTGACTCCTACGAGATCGCCACTGCTAGTGCACTACGGTGGTGCTATGCGGGGGTTGTGCTAAGCCGTGGCATGGGTGGGCTTGGAAGGGAGGTAGGGAAAGACCTACTCACTTGCCGGCTATCGTCGGCTTGCGGTCGGGTTGACGTCCAACCCTCCTAGAGCATCTTGACGATGGTTGAAGGCTCCATGCCGACGACCGTCGTCTTGACTCCTTCGTCTTCTCCTCCTCTCCTAGCTTCTTCTCCAGCTTCGTCTTCCTCACTGTGTTTTCTCTATGGTGGCTCTGGTTGTTAGGGCTTTGGGCTATGGTGGTGGTGCAGCCTTGTACTCTCTTGGCTTTGCTCTTGCCTTGGGTGAGAGGGAAGGAAAGGAGAATGCTGGGAGTGTGGCTTCTGTGGCAGGGGTGGCTGTGTATTGGGTCATATGGCCATGTCTTTATGCATGTGTTGTTGCATGTTCGTCCTCGATTGGGAAATGAAATGGGGCTGTGGAGAGGTTTGCCTGTACTGTGCTAACTTAATGGCAAAGTTGGACAGCCCCTGATTTTGTGCATTACCAAAACTGCCCTTCCCCTTCTCTCTATTTGATTCTCAAGTCACTGTGGGCTTTTAGAACTTTTTGGTCCAACAGTTGGGCTTGCACTGTTTGATGGCTTTTCTACTACGGCAGGTAAGCCAATAAAAGATAAGAATGGAACTTCCTGTCGGATGATGAGAATCCAAACACGAGACGATGCCGACCGGCCTTGGACGGTCTGGAAACCTTTGTGAGCGCTTAATTCATTTGGCATTTCTAAAGCTAATAGATCTGACGGTAAAACTTTACTTTATTTCCTTTATTCTCTTTTAGATTATTTTTCTTTCTCATTTTTCTTCTCCTTTGCGTTTTAGTGATATTACATACCCATACAAGCATGCTCGTTGATTTAGTACTAGTACTATGCACTACCACTAGTATAGCACATAAGTTGCCATGGGACACGACTAGTCACTAGGAGCACTTCACCAACAGTTGGTAGCCTGCGCTCTTCTCCTATCTACCATCTCTGTAGTCGAATCAAAGCCACTTTTGCCATATTTTCGTACTGTACTTAAAAAATAATTGTATATGCACCGTATTGACAAATATCGTTTATGTCGTCCGGTGAACGGGCGACAGCGTGGAGCAGACGACGGGCGGCTCCTGTCGCCCCGTGAGCAGACAGCAGCTATATACGAAAGCTCCACAAAAAATTTCGTATTTTTTACGACCATTTGTTATTTCTAAAAATTCTTAGAGTGGTGTATAACTGCTTAATCGTCTGGTTAATTATGTGTCGTTTCAAGAATTTTTGGAGATAGTAAATGACTTCAAAAGTTACAAAACAATTACACAATATACCACGATGCCTCAGGAAACTCCACAAAAAATATCATAATTTTTTGAGCTCATTTACTATATTTACAAATTTTAAAAATTATAAATTATGAATTAGGTAGGTAATTAAGCCAGCTAATTAGGCAACTTAATTACCTGCCGTCCCATAGGCGGGCGGCAGGCGTCTGCCGTCTGGTGGCCAGGCGGTAGGCGCTACCGTCTACTCACGGGCGGCAGGTGCCACACGTCGTCTGCTCCGCGCTGCTGTCTGCTCACCGGACAGTATAAACGATATTTTTATTAATACAACATACATACAACTATTTTTATAAATATAATATAAAAATATATTAAAAGTGGCTTTAACTCTGTAGTCTGTAGCCTACCAAAGAATTCCAAGAAGCTATCTGTACAGCTTGTAACGTCAGAAGAATGAACTGTTGGAACAGTCAGTTGTCAGGTGAATTAATTAGCCTGATGCTAATCATGTATTGGGCCGGCCGGCCGGCGCAAGAACTGAGGCGCATGCAGAGAAGAATGCCAGCCTCTGATGGAGTAGGACTGGCTGTCCCCGATCTCGAGGTTGACCAGCCAGCCAGCCAGCCTGCAGCCCGGCAAGTGCACGGGCTCATAATGCCCGAGTGCGAACAACCACCGAATGGCCAAGAAAAACAAACTACACATGCATGTACGTATGTGCTACTGCATTGCTGCATACCTGCATACATGCTTGCTAAGTACTTGATTAATAGTTCTACGTGTGATCGATTGAAGTTTTTATGCTTTTCTTAATAGTGGTTTATATAATTTTTAAATTATGATAAATGACGAATAGATATTATTTATCTCTTCGCATGCTTTGAGATTAATACTATTTTTATTGGGGAGAAAAACATAGAAACACTACTCGCTCTACTCTGTTGTCTAGCTTCAATGTTCAGGCTAGCTACAGACTAATTCGTCTTTTGCAGTCTGGTGATTGCTGTATGATGCTGAGAATGCTCAGACTAATTAATCCTCCACGGTTGGTTCGAATGACATCAAGGATGTTGCTTAATGTGCCTCTGATTTACAATTTGATCAGAAATTAAACGGGTGAGATTGTAATTCCAAGACCCTTGGAACTTATAGCAGTGTTTCCATGCTGTGGCGGGGAAAAAATCGCAAATATCAAAACAGTATAATTGCAAATCAAGTCATCGATGTGCTATAAAATTTGTGCCTTTTCTACTTTCAGGGAGAACATTGGAGCACTTCCCTCAACTGGAACTTACCACGAATTTGCCAAGATGAAAAGTACATGAGAAATAGCCTGCCAATTATACACACATTTAACATCAGGCTAGGGTGAGAATGAGACCTCACACACACCACATTTGCCCCATCTCTGCATAGTACAAGACTAATTCCCAGCTATACACAGGAGACAGTTCATCACATTCACCAGCAGTGCCAGCATAAAAAACCAAAACGAGCAATAGAAAACAAAACCATATGTGTTTCTTTGGCCAGATCAGGAGCTGTGTGTGCCCCTGTGTTGCTACCGTGTGTCGTATGATGCATGGGAAGATATCTTTGTGTTGGCTTCTCTGTCTTTGTGCAGGCTAGCTTGTTTGTAGTCTTTAGACCACCACCAACCCAGCAAAATACTTGACCTGCCTCTGCAGTGCAGTGCTGCCTGTGAGTTAGCTAGGGCCACACCCTGCCATTGATGCAAGCAAGCATCTTTGGTTCAGGCTTTCAGTTGAGACTCACAGCTGTACACATTCCAACTGCCATTCCCTCATCCAGTCATCCCCTCTCCCTTTGTAAGGCTTTCCTTTCCATGCGTACCACCATTTACATTAAGTATGGTTATCATACTAGTACATGTAAACGTAATGTGAGTTGGAAGTTGCAACAGAGTGACAAAATGCAAGACTGTGTTTGGAACACGGGAAACATTACACTAACTCGATGTTTCTTTCATATGAGATTCGTGTATTGTCGACTTTTTTTTATCGCTGTTTATAACACTTGTTCTTAAAAAATGGTGCTTTGCTAGGGCCAGGCAGGCAGCCGGCCAGCCAGTGAGGCTCCCACTCACTTCTAGGTGGTACTCTTTTGAACCAACAAAATTTTAACCAAGCTTTGTCTCCAAGCCTGTTTTTGACTGCATTGGTGACTGAGAAGCTATGCAGGTTTTTTAAACCCTTTTCTGGATTCTGATCTCTATTCATCCAACAACGAGTCATGAGCAATCCAGATTCAGAAGGAAGGCAGGCAATAGTATATTCTCTGTACACTTTAGATGTAAGTGACCGGCCAGTTGTTAAATTCGATTGGTTGAACCACATGTATAATAGGTTACCTTCAGTTGGCCACCTTAACATTGTACAGTTGATTAGTTCAAGAAAATCTTCTGAACATGTTGATTTGATCTGCTTGGTTGATGGACTTGCAATGTATTTGCTCCGTTCTTCTTGACCAGCTCGATTGCTGAGGTCTTATAAATGATAAAAGGATTGGACTGAATGAAAATCGTTGTATGCTGACTCGAGGAATCAAGTCTGGAATAGGTGCCCAAATCCTATTGGTAATGTGTAACTCTGATATATTCGTGTATGGTGTATTTTACACAACGAGGCTGTCAGGATTGATCTTAGGTAGGATTGTTTTCGGGTTGATAGGATTGACCAGGATAGTAGGATCATATATAATATGTTTGTCAACTACACAATTATGATTCTAAACATTACAAGCTCTACATTTAGATCTTACTTAGGATCGGAATTGTAATGGTCCTATAGGATCGTAGCCGTAGGATCCTAATGAACAAGCGTACATACTTGTATCGGTAAGTGACTGCCGTATGCAAACCATGGTTATCAAAACCGGTTTTAAACTTTTACCCGAGGGTCCGGTAGGATCGGTATGACTAAATTTCGGTGGTTTTTGGGCCGAAAATTTCAAATAAAAATTCAAATAAAATAAACTAAAAAGCGGTCATGAATCAGATTAACTCGGTGTGAAACGAAATATTTAATACCGGTTTATAGTCTAACCGGAGGTGACCGGTTAAACCGGTTTTCGGCCGATTTTGATAACCATGATGCAAACCACGAAGTCTAACGTGTCATCTCCATTGTGAGTATACATGGAAGATTAATATGTTTATTCTAAGATAAGACATCATTTTTTCCTAGATATTTAAGAATTTTATAGCATAGGGGCTTATTTGTACCTAGCAACCTGTACTCATAGCACGCAATGGGAAATGATAAAATTCATGTTCATAGATACTCCAACATTTTTAATTAATTGGAACTTACTTTCGACCAGGCCTACAACATGGACTCTCAAAGATGCTCTAAACCCAACTCCTCTCGATCTTGGGACCGTGCATGGTCTACCACTGAATTATTCAAATGTAACAATAGGTGCTTTTATCAAATTGAACCAGCCAAACATGCCTAAAACCTTTCAATTTGTACTAGTTTGAGTTCCATCTTCCATGCATGCACTAGCGTAACTTAATGGAAAAAGAAAACACTGCTTGAGAATAGCAACATTTGTGGCCATGCTTCAATGCAAAGAGAGAATCACTTCCCTTTTTATAGCAACATCGAAGTAAGAAAACTAAGCAATGAGGCCACATGAATGAGAGTGTGAGAGAAAGAGGGTTCGCTTGCAATGCATTACATTGCAGCAGGCAGCAGGCAGCAGGCATGCAGAGATGGTGGTGCCTCAGAAAGTCACTCCATTGCCCATGGGGCATTTTTATTGCCTGAGCAGGGGCAGGAGGGAAAGAGAAAAAGCTAGCTCTTTTTACCAGCTGTAAGGCTGAGTGTGCAATGTAAGACCTGTATTAGTTAGTGGATGAAGCCAGAAGACCAACTTTAGGGTTTAGGGGTTAAGGAAGGCAGTGCATGTAAAGATAGCATAATTATTCATTCCAAGAAAGTAATGATATTTTGGCATGTGTTTGTTCATCTTTTGTGAAAGAGCATCGTGGCACATTTGTAACCCTCTAGTACTTCTTACCTCGACTGGTACTAGTGGTGAAGCCAGATACCAAGCATTAATGGAGTTGGTATTTGTCAGAGTTGCCTTCGTTGAAGGACATGTAATTAATGGTTGTTTATCTGGACAGGCAACTTGGTCGTCATGCAAGTAGTAAGTGACATTTTACCAAGATGCTTGCATTAATCATCTCATCCAAAAATCTTTGTCTACCAAGGAATGATAGGGATTCTACACATCTAAATACACTTCATGATGAAGTGTATGCGTTTGCCAAGAATTGCCATTTTTAGGAAGCATTAACTATATCACTTGCTGAAAAAAATTGTTCACATGCCATAACTTCTTTTACATAACTCCTTAAGAACTTGCAACAACATGACCTTTGCTTTCTAACAATGGCCTTTTGTTTGGCTCTTCAATTGAGCCTTCCTTTGTAGTGTGCTCCACTAAGTGTCAGAATAAGCTCAACTAGTTCTCCCCCAACTAAATACACTGGTTAAAAGTCACATCCCCAGTGCTAATCTTTAGGCAATTATTGATACAAAGTACTAATCTCCTGTATCTTGTACATTAATACCATCCATATGCAACACTTGTCGCTCTTCCAAGAGAACACAGTGACGCATGCTTTCCTCAACATGCACAATTATTACCAAATGGATACAGTGTACTTATCAATCATGGTTGACAAGAGCTTTCTTTACAGATAATCTATTCTTTTACATTACTGTGGAATGCAATGAAAGCCAACTCAAAACAATGCCATGTTCATGTTTGCTCACTAATAATGGAAGCACTGTGACAGTGGGGATTGCCCTAATTCATCACAGGGTGTGCCTTTGTGGAATCAAGCAAGTGCTAACAGGAAAAAGTTTCCTTGGATTCTCCCTGCTCAAAGGGAGAGGAAGAGAAAAAAAAAACAATGGCCCAGAACTGAATGAATGGCACTGAAAGATTGCAGTTCCAGCAGATCTGATCAAGAAACCCACAGTGCACACTCAGGCATGCATGCATACATAAAATGCAATCTGATTCCATTTCTCGAGAACAGAAGATGAGGTTACAGAAGTTACAACCACTCCACAAGGTTTGTTACAAACCAATGTAATTGTAACCCATGCAAGTGCAGTGCAGCTGAGTGAAACACCACTCCACTCCCCACACACATCCACTTGCAGAAGAAAAAAATGGCTCTATAAACAATGGCCAAAACCCCAACCTTTCAGTGTTACTACTTATTTTTTTCAACTTCTCTGCATGATTCAGCAGCATCTCATTCTCACCATATGCAGTGCAATGCAATGCAACATGGCATCCACAATGGCATCATATCAAATTGTACAACTTTTCGAGTAAAGTTCACAGGAAATGTGCTCCATTTGGGTACTGGCGTTGGGGCTCAACTCAAGCTCTCCTCTCCTTAGGAAAGCTCAGCCCTTTTGTTTGTTCATTTCTCCCCCTCTCACAAACCAAACCAATCCAATCCAACAGCATTGCCAATGCCAGCGATGGCAATGGCTCAAAGAACCTATTTTTTTAAAAAAAACATGTAAGTGAAAAAAAAGGAGGAAAAGGAAGATCCAAATCAAGCCCCCCTAGACATTTGACTAAAAACTGTGTGTGCCCGGTGGTGCTAGCTTCTCAACGGATGCCCGGCAGCTCCAGCCTGATCCGTTTATTCCTCGTTGCCACCGCCGCGGCGAAGGTGGCAGTGTCAGCAACATCATCAACAAGAACAGAATCATATGTACTAGTGGCAACTTCATTGGAGCCTGAACATGGCAATGATCTCTTGTTGCTCCTCCTGTTCAAGTCTCCAACCATCATACTGTAGCAGGCATGTACATGCTCCTGATCAAAGAAACAAACCACACCAATTAATATCCCAAAGTTGACCACATCTAATACTTAGTTCATCCAAATAGAGCATTAATATGACCAAAATGCTGATAAGGATTAATCTATGCAAGCAAGTGACTAGCCTTCTCAATAAGACAAGTTGGGGATAGATTGGTCATCTTGGACTCCAATGCTTCTTTGGTCAATAGACCTCCATAGGATGCAGCCAAGATTGCAGCTGCAGCTACAGTCGATGGCATGTAATCAAGCACACTACCAGCTGCATGAAGACAACAGAAATCAATCAGGGCAATGCAAGAAAGATCACTAGATGCCAGAGTGAGAGAGAGAGAGATGTGATGTGATTTTGATGGGTAGAGTGTAGACAGCTGCGAATGAACCTTCAGCCGTGGCAAAGATGAACCCGATGGCTTTGAGGGCGACATGAGCGGCGTCATGGCCATCGCCGCCTCCGCCATGCCGGTGTAGCCGGGAGGAGAAGCAGGGGAGGTAGTCGATGGGCGTGACGGCGCCCATGCGCCAGCTGAGCGTGGACAGCACGAGCAGCTCCATCTGGAGGATGGAGGCGGAGCAGAACTCGTAGCCGCCGCCGGCGTCGAACTCCGACAGCGCCGGCGCTCGGTACTCCTCCATCTTGGCCGCGACGGACACGCAGGCTATGGACAGCAGCCGCGCCGCCCACGGCATCGCCGCCCTCTGGACACCAATGCACGCACACAACCACATCATCGGCGCGTTCCCGAGAAACAGAGAGACTAAAAAAAAAGGCGTGATTTTTACGGCGGTGCGATGATTACATCGACGCGTCGCCGGAGGCAGAAGCGGTCGAAGTAGGCGATCGCCAGGTACGCCGTGCGGTGGCCGAACCCGAAACATCCCCGCGTCTGCAAATGCAATCGAATGCCAATCTAATGGCGTGAGTGTCGATCCTTGCATCAAGAAACTATTCGAGAGAGAAGCATATGCTCTAGCTATGTATGGTGTGCTCAGTGCTCACTTCAAGGATCCATTTGACGGCGGCGAGGCGCGCTTGCCGGAACCAGTCCTCGGAGGCGGCGGACGAGTAGTCGCCGTCGCCGCCGTCAGCGTCGGCGCCGGAGTCGGAGGAGGAGCAGAAGCTGGTCTCCTTGGAGACCAGCTGCTCCATGTACTCATTGTCGTCATCCTCATCGTCGACGGTCGCGCTGGTGTAGAACAAGAAGGGGTCGCCGTCGTCGACGACGCCGTCCCCAAGATCGGCGCCGTCTTCTTGGCAAGTAAGCGAGAAGGCGCACGCCGAGCAGTCCTCTGCTTCCTCCATCGGCATCTTCTTGCTTCGCCTCTCGTTACAACTGTTAGTTACAGAGCTACCGGTGCGTCAAGCAAGAGCCATGAGTGAGAGGCGCGTGCTCTAATGGCACGGTGGTCGGCGGCGGCGGCAGAGTGGGAGTGGGAGTGGGAGTGGGAGCGAGAGTGAGAAGACAAGAGAGAGCCTCCTCCCCTCTATTTAAGTGGCTCTCGTTTCATTAATTTTTTTTACCGCTCTTTTCCCTTTTTACATCTTGCCATTTACGTTCTTGGCTATTGATAGTTCTGGTAAATTCTTGCCTCTGGTGGTTAAATCCTACTGAGACTAGTACACGGGTACGTCTCGGCGTATCTGGAGTGCATCAATGTGTGTATGCATCTGTTAACAATTTAATGGTGTCATTTACTCAGCCAAGACAGCGCTTAAAACACATTACATAGTCCTGTCCCTGCTCTTTCTAGTTACCTGTTAGAGTGTTAGTACACCTGATCTGATGAAGAAAACGCTATGCTTAATCGGTAACTTTGTAGGTTGCAGCTAAGCTAGCCTCGGTACCAAAACGGTTTTGGTTATAATGCCAAAGTACATATAAATAATATTCGGTAAACTATAGATAATGCAAACTCTAAAAACAGGTCTACTAAGCCGTATACAAGGAGTGTGTGCCCTTCCTGATCCAACCGTGTACTCACTACTACCAGTTATCATTTTTTAGAACATTGGTTGACAGTATGCAATATGCATCCATAGGCTCCATCTGACAAGGCATGCTTGCTCTTAACATTTTCCCATACAAAAAATATATTATTAGACTGCAGGCAAATCCTATAATCTAATGATCTGAAAAAGGCAGGCTGCAGGCTACATATAAAAAAGGGATTTGTTGAGAGGGTAATCTCAACTACCTCCTAGCATGCATCATCTCCCCTAAAATTCTTAATGCAGCCAAGAAAATGCTACATTTCTTTTGCAGAATGTACTTAAGAGTGAGACAAAACACTTGGTTAGGCCACTAATCCTTGTGGGCCCGGCCAGGGCTCCAAATCCACCAGAAAACAGAGCCATTTTGTGACCGAGCAGAGACATAATACAGACACACCATGGTATCTACTCAAGAATCATGCAGCTACTCTATAGCATCTCGTAACATAATGCTGCCTACTGACAAACGTCACAATTAATCTCAACACTAGACAGATTTAACCTTGTGCAAGCAAAATCACAGTTTTTTTTATTACAATGGAACTAATCTTGCAATGTCAATACACATTTTCTTGCTCGTGAACTAGGACAAGTTAGTCTGCAAAGTCGCTGTCTTACTACAACCAGAAGTTACTAATAGTGGGGGCTCAGCATATATATAAACATGATAAATATATATACATATATATGATATGTGAGCTCACATGAGACGAGGTTAGAAATGGCGGACAGTGAACAGAACGCACAATTCAATTATTAATAGTGGGGGCTCAAGTCTCAACATATATATAAACATGATAAATATATATACATATATATGATATGTGAGCTCACATGAGACGAGGTTAGAAATGGTGGACAGTGAACAGAACGCACAATTCAAGGGCCAATGTTTTGGAGTACCGAAACAGTTCCAGTCCTACACGCATCGTCCCATGACGAGATGCAATTTAGTACCAACCTACCCCAATAGCTAGCCATTTGAAAAACAAGGGAAAAGGCCAAGATTTGGACTGAACTCACTAAGGTCAAGGAGGCAATGGACCACCGGCCTCTCATTCTTGTAGCTGCATTAGGTGATTCAGACAAGACGACGAGCGAGGAGCCGCGTCTGAAAACAAAAGGATGGATGGAGCACAGAAGGTTAGATCATCAGATCATAAATGCCAAAGTTTTCAGATGCTAGGCCTCTAGAGAAGATTTCAGTTTCAGATTAAGGAAATGAAGATAAACGCCAATCTTGGGAGTTTGATGTCGAACCTGAATTGTTTGGCAATTATTTTGATGGACTGAAACATAAAATATCTTCAGATATGATAGAATAACGCGTTGTTTTAAATTGCATCAAGAATCAGATTCAGAAATGGAATTTAAAGATGCAAGAGCTTCAGGTTCTGATTAAGTTTCACTGAACATGAACATATGTCATCCTTGAAATGATAATACCTCGGCTCGATCATTCGATCATTTTACTTTTAGCATATAAGATCGTTCATCAGAAATCAATTTGGAACTGCAAGATCTGAAGACCACCACAGTAATAATAAGTAGAAACTTCTCCAGGAATTGTAAACTTTACATTTGCCATGTTGAATCTACTGTGACCGACTGTCCTGCATGTCGAACCGGAACACTGCATTTAAGATTGTACAAGCCATTCTGTCCAACAATTTCTGCAATGGACAATTGTACATAGTACAAAGTACAGACCTGTCCTATTTGAATTATAAATTTCTTCGACATAAATTTATGGATTACAAGCCAGCAGGTGTGTGTCACAAATCAAACAACCCAGGAAACATCATATCAAGTTTGCTACAGTCCCCTGCATAATCAGCCTTGAATTCAGGTTCCCCAGTCCCACAAGAGAGAACGAGGGAAGAGAGAGAGATAGAGAGAGAGGGAGGGAGGGACCGAGGTCATCATCTCTATACCCTAGTATTGCATGCAGCATTCAAGAATCATCAAGCCAGAAGTGTTGACTCAACCCTCATCAGTCTTTCAAATTAGTAGGCAAACCTAATGCATATAAGATGATAAGAGCAGCAACTAGCAAGTAAACTAGAACTAGAGAGTTCTTTCAAGTTGCCCCCACTTTGACAAAGCAAGGGTTAAGAAGCTACAGTGATGCTATCTACTATGCCACTTAAGATCTTTCCCCACTCAACAATGTTTTCTTTGACCGATGCCTCAAGCTTTTGCATCAAACCACAAGAAGATGATAAATAAATGAAGCCTAGGTTTGGTCATGTCAATGTCCCAAGGGGCCCTTCCCCAATCTCCCCTATTTCAACGAAAGCAGGGGACTGTGCCAATCACTAGAGGACACAATGGGCCTTTGCTTGTGAGAATGAAGTAAGCAAAAGTGGGCATTAGGAGGAGGTCTTGTCCACTAACCCACTAAAGCCACACAGTGGCTAAACTTTACTAGTGCCAAACTTGAGCATGCTAGTTGTAGCATTAGCTTGAGTCACCAAAACACTATTGATATTATAGTATGAGCTATGATAGCGAGCTAAGTAGAAGAAGCAATATCTGGTAGCCCTATTTGTTACCTTCTGTTTCCAGGCCTATTTGGGGTCAGTTCTTGTTGCCCAAAGAACAAACAATTGCTTCTGAATCATCCACGGAAAGCTAGCACCGCCTCTGCTGTTTATAGTAGTACACATAGTACCATTGCATTGTAATGGACAACAATACGCCAAGGACAGGTTGATTGGATAGCTCAGGACAGATTCTGTGCCACCCATGCTACAAAGATTTTAAAGCACGAGTTCAAATACAATTTGAGTGGCAATTGCAACTATTAGTATCAACTACATGTGGTTTATTTAGCTTATATAACACTTCTCCAGCTTGTAAGAGAATAGAAGCAAGCACCTCTTACATGTTTGATTGACTCGAACCCATGGTTGAGAACACTGAATAATGGTTGCCGCTTACAACCGGAAATCCTAGCATGACCGCGTGAAGGCTACCTACCCAACTTACAGTGATTTATAAATGGTTTTCGCCGATTCTTGATCGGTATTCCCACCATTCACTCTTATACTATGAACAATGAAAAGCATTTAAATCTTTGAAATCTTTGCCAAGTTCTGCCGGAATCCATCAACATCACATATCAGACGGTGGCCTAGCCGGTCTGGTATCGGTTTTATAAACCCTGGTGCAAGTTGCAACCATCTAAAATGAAAGCCGTGTAGGCCCATGGGAACTTTAGGTATGCACTTGTCTTGCCATCATTGATGAAAAGCTGGATAATTCCTTGCACGTAGGTTAAGATTATCAGCCAGGCTTTATGCCAACCCAATCAGATTAAAGTGGCTAACCAAAAGGTCTAATCTTTTACAAAGTTTAACCTAATAATAAGATAGCTTCCCAATGTTTGACCGGTATAAGGGTTCAGCAACACCAAGAAGATCACATGCACATGCATGCAAGCACGCAAGCGATGCACTTATCTTTTGCTTCACTAGAAATGTTCTAATACACACAGTTGTAATATACTGGTCAGTAGATGAGACAGTGCACCAAAATGCGAAGGAAAAGACAGCCAAATAATAGTAGAAAAGGACTTACTGTCTCAAAAAGCAAAAATTCAAGAGTAACATGATAATGTAGTAAATACATGTCGATAAGATGGTCATACACAGCATAGTGCGAGGGACCACTATACTATTTTGTAGTGGTCTTAACATTTTTTGCCGCAACTTCTTATATTGCATGTGATATATTATGTGTATACTTGTTTGCCATTTTGCATTGGTGATAGGACCAAGGACCAAGATGCAGCATTTATCTGTACAGTGTTAACTCCAAAAATTTCCTTTAAGGCATATGGCAAATAGAAGAAATCAAGTATAACTGTGTAATAGATTATAACCATAGTAAGTACAAATTTTATACATAACATACTTACTCTAATATCATTGGATAAATTCATTTGGTTACAATCTTTGCAGACAGAACAGTTGGTACAGGAGATGAGACCAATCAGAATACTGTAATCACATGGAAGTTGGAACCTTCAGCTATCCGATGTCTGCTGTCTGATATCAGTGGAACCAGCAAGTGATGGTTTTGCCTCATCACTATACAAATTTCAGACAGGTTTGAAGAGCAGGGAGGACTTACAGATACACCAGGAATTGAGTCAAGAATATAATGTATGGTAGTTGTAAGGATATGGCAGAAGCCTGAACAAACCAGAATCATACTGGATAGAAACACTAATTATCCGAAGCAAGTTTGGCTTATGCCATGGTTTGTGAGGCCCAACTATGTAGGAATCTCTCCTGGCTTTCTGGCACTACAAACAAAAAGCCATAGGTTTGTGAGGCCCAACTATGTAGGAATCTCTCCTGGCTTTCTGGCACTACAAACAAAATAATATTAAGTGTATGTGTCAGTATAAAACCAGCAATCAACTGTTACCATACGTAGAAAAATTTGTGACTGCACAAAATTAAATCACGAAGTCAGAGATTCTCTTACAACAAGTTTGAATTTCAGTTAAACAGTAAGTTCGGTTTCCATCATCATCGTCTTCAAGCAGGTAGTCTTCTATTTGATTTCTGAAATAAAAGTCATCAACAGCTCACTGAATCAGTGCACTAAAGGATGAACAGGACATGACATGCACAAACGAATGGAGTAATTGCACATATAGAAACAAGTGGTCACATTGAATTAAACATTATCCTAACAAAGAAGCTCTTATATTGTTAGATTTAATTGTTGTGGCTACTGATCAAATAGCATATGAGGGGACTAGCAAGAGAGAGCCAACGATAGGAGAGAGAGTGCTCATGTATGAAATGAGTGAATCTGGCCCCTCACACCCCTCTTGGGGGTTAATATACATGAGTAAGATTGTATGGAAAATTTATATCCTATCTCCTTAATAATTATAAAAGATAGGAGTACATTGGTACGTTCCTTTATACACATGTTCCTATACTATTGGGCCTATTACATATTAGGTCAGTTGCAAAGCTCCGTCATGGGGGTTGGATCACTCCTATAGCATTAATATTTTCTTTGCTAAACTACTAATAACGTGCACTATAGCTACAAAGACAATGAAGCAGCCCATAAAGAAATTGACATAAACCTCACCATAGCGAGCTATGGCTGGCAGATGCAGTGTCCACTCTCTCAGTCCAGAACTTTGGTAGTAGTGAAAAGAAGTGTTCATGCAAGTTTGTGCCACTTAGAAGAATCTGGAAATGACAGCTTTGACAACAATGAGCAGTATAAAGATCATTTTTCTTCTGAGTCTTGTGCTTTGTGCTTTCCAAATTCTGGTGTTCTGATTCACTGAATGGGCTTGCACATATCAGGCAGAGAACCTCAGAGAAAGTAGACTCATCACTATCAACATTCTGGAACTGGGACGTAGATGTGACGGCAGGAAATCGTGATAGCCATTTGCTGAGAACTTGTTAAAAGAGAATGGCTTAAGCTTTTGTGCTGTTCTTACAATTGTATGCTCTCGAGAAGGGTTTTCTTCCTGTAAATGTAAATAGTAGTGTAAAGATTATGACCGGCAGGGCTTGCGAATTGCTCGCGTCCCAGCTCTGGATCGCCTTGGACCGCATATCGTGTATGAATTGCAGAGCCACCTTACAATATTATTACTATTATAAAAGAACGAGTTGGTGGTTGTACGTTCCTTCCCCTCTAACCACTCCATTCTCAATTTCTCATCACTCTTTACTTTTTTCAACTGATCAGAGTAACTCTCTTACATAGCATGATTCTCTATATATCCAATAAATTTCGTTGCAACGCACGAATAGGTGACTAGTAAAAATTAACACTTCAATTCAAAAGATCATAACAATAATTATGCAAAGGAAGCAACTCTGAGAAGTACAAAATTATTTAAAAAATGATAAAAAAAATATGGGGAAAAAGTGGGAGAAGTGAACCTGGAGGCGGGGCCGCCAGAGAAGGCGAGGAGGACGGAGTCGGTGGGCCGCACCATGGCGTTGCTCGTCACGGCGAGCTTGAACTTCCCAAAAAGGTGGGCATGGAAGCACTCCCCGCACTTGCCGCACGAAGCGCCGCCGTCGGCGACGGAGAGGCGTCCCATCCTCTCCGCCGGAGACACTTTGGTGGCATCGAAGGAGGAGCAGTGGGGCCTGTAGCCGGCGCCGCCGCAGGGGGAGGAGGCGGCGGCGGCGGCCACGGTGGATAGAAAAAATCCAATGCTGGAAGAAATTTGTGCCGCCGGGGCACAACATTCTCTGGCAGAGTAATACGAAGAGTAATTTTCCTTACAAAAGGAAAATCGATGATTTACCCCCACGAAGATATTGGTTTGAGGATTTAAGTTTTATCTTCATGATTTGTTCCTAGGAAGACCAAAAAAAAAACTCCGTCCATCCCTTTTTACTTACTTTATAGAATTCAATTTTGTAAAGTTTAATCACCAATAAATTTAAAAATATCTATATTAATTATATAAAATCATATCATTTACTTTTATAATATTATAATTTTATTAGTATATCTCAATATAAAGTTATAAAAAGTAATAATCAAAATTATATCTTGAAGATTGTAGAAAATAAAAAACGTCAAGTAAAAAAGATTGCTAGGTTTTGTTTTTTTTTTCTTTTGAAAGTGGGCAGAAGGCTTGCCTTGATTAAATTAGAGGAAAGCATGTTTAATTACAAGGACCCCTTTATAAAGAAGAGGGTGGGGGCCGCATAGTAGCCCCGATCACAGAAAATAAACCAGAATTACAGGATTAAG
This sequence comes from Dendrocalamus latiflorus, assembly GCA_017311315.1. NCBI lineage: Eukaryota > Viridiplantae > Streptophyta > Magnoliopsida > Poales > Poaceae > Dendrocalamus > Dendrocalamus latiflorus. The sequence continues at coordinate 24,204,081 of CM029632.1, forward strand.
GATAGTTCCGCCAAGCACTTGGCTCCCGCAAGGACCTACACGCGAACCTCCTCTTTGACTTGCATTATAAGAGATTTCAAGGAAGACTCTGATGAGCGAAAAAGTCTTGCATTTCGCTTGTTCTAAATTTGCCAGGACACTAGCATCAAGAGGGTTGCTATGGCTTTGCACAGGGGCTCCAGGCGTCCGAATAATAATTTAACACAAAAATAATTTACATTGAAATATAGGTTCAATATAATCAAAGCATTGACTCGCCTGGTACACAAGTAAGTTGGTCTTACAAGTTTTGACTTGGCTCGAATTGTAGCTCTTTGCGTCCTCGTACTCTACTCGGAGATTGCAACATAAAGCAAATAAATACACAATCAAACAAACAAGTTCAAATGAACTCCAAACTGAATGATTTCACCGCTATTAAATAGATCTTGAATTTAGAAATAAGTTTCAGTCAATTTGGAGTTAGAATGAGCTGTCCAAAGTTTAAATCAGGATTAAATCCTAAAATAAATAAAGGAGAGAGAGTACTCTCTTACTGATAAGTGGGGTCCACCAAACTTAATTTCTTTTTGAATTAATTTTTCTAAAGAAAAGACATAGAGATTGACATGCAGGGCTGGGGTACTGTTCATTATACAGTAAGAGAGGCTCACTTGTCAGTGGCTCACCTACTTTAATCCTATTTTAAAAGAAATCATGAATAGGCTGGGGCCACATGTCAAAGACCCATTAACTTAACTAATGATGGGGCCCACATGACAGTGAATACTTAATGAAACTTAATGATGGTGCTTAGTACTAATTAAGATTTAAACTTAAATCTAAATGGCGCTGCAATGGCTTCTTCCCGCCGAGCAACACACAGCTTGTCGCCGATGAGGGGAGCCATGACAGTCACCGTAGAGAGCAAAAACGGGATGCTCTCACCGAGCCGCACCTATGGGAATCTAAGGCTATGCAAGAGAAGCACCGGAGGGGCGGCAAGACAACGAGAGACGCGGCGGAGGCACGACCGACATGGTGGCCATGGCACCGGTGGTGTGACGAGCTAATTAAAGACATGAGAAGCATCTACGGGGTGAGGGGGACCTACTGGAGAGGTTGGCGGGGTCCGAGGAAGGTCGATGTAGCATGACGGTGAGATGCCAAGGTAGCATAGGGGAGGAGCATGACACCAACAACGTGGAGACAATGGTGGTCCAATCCGGCAATGGGGGATCGACAAAGGAGGTGGCGAGGATGATCAAGCCAGGTGGAATCAATCGGAGAGGCGGTGAGGCGACGGATCGAGGTGAGGCGACCGGAGAGGAAATAGAAGTGAAAAAGAAAACATATATGAAAAGATTATACAGGGATATATAGACATCCAGTACCATCTAAGCAAAGATATATGAAGACCTCATCACCAATATACATCTAAGCATAGATATATCAAGACCTGATCACCAATATATAGCATCCCAAAAACTATACAAGTATCAATGGCAACATAATATTTTATCTTCAATAAGGGTAGACCAACACCCACCCTCACCAACCACACAAGGAAAACTCTTTCTTATAAGAATGAGCATTCATCAGTTAATGCAAGCTGCGAGGCAAAGAAGTCAAAAGCAAACAGATGAGACTTTCAAAAGAAAATGGAACAAATTATAAGTCAGAGATTATATATAAATAGTTCAAGGTCAAACATAAAGGGATAGGTAATCACAAAACTATTTCCTGAATCTATAACAACCTTGAAGTCAAACAAGACTCAGGGATCTTCGATTAGGACATTCAGAAGAAAGCATCACCAATTGATTTACTACTTCAAAGCTGGCGACACATCTAACAAAACACTTTAGCTCTGTACTTTCAAAAGCATAATTCGGTTAAGGCTATATTGCTCCTTGGAATAACACATAGAGACCATTCTACTCATTCTAAAATCCTCCAGAATTACCTTCTCACAGTTAGATAGGGCAGTCTAATTATAGCATGATGCACGGACCGACTGTTCATCACAGGATGGTACCCCAAACCTTTCACAGCCAGGAACAGAAAAAACATTGCCTAAACCATAATGTTTGAAGTAAATATTCTTAGTCAAGATTTAAGATCCTCATTGCTAGAGCAACAAATTTGACTCCACAAGTTAAATTCTGAGGTTTTCAAGCCCAAAATCGGTATGATCAACAGCATGGCATGGCCACATGCAAAATTAATAACTTGATTGGGACGAAGAAGATGGCAAAAGGCACATTGAGGTAAGCACACATCAAACTACAAAAGCATAACGCTTACCTGAAATATGATCAATGGTCACAAAAGAAAAGCATCCATGAGTGTTTCTAAAATTCTAAGTACCGGCACCACTGGCCCCCACATAATCTCCTCAAATCAATGCAGAAGGCCATCTCCAAACATTAACCACAAACGCATCAGCGATTTTTGCTAATAAAAAGCTGTAATAACAAAGCAGGAAAGTAATAGCAACAACAACAAACTCCAATATGGATAATCCTTGATTGACATGAATAATTTGCACTGTTTTTGACAGAAATAAGCCACGTATTACAAGGGCCAGCAATAAAGTCTACATTCCCAATTAATCCGTGCGCTTACAAATTTAAAGATGATGTTTTTATTGTGCGGCTCCAGATAGGAACTAGCTAACATAGAAACATAGGATGTCTTTGCTGCTTCCAGTATAGTTCCAGGAAGGAAACATCAATGGGAACAACTCAAGAGATCATAAGTTGTTCCATCCTGCTTAGTCCGCCTTTACAAGGACAAAAATTGGCCTGTCACCCAACTTGTCCCGGCCCTGAAATACATGCCACAGTTAGGACACTAAACAAAGACAGTTCGGTTTTGCTTCTAGATGATAACCATGATTCTTCAAGCTGCAAATTTCCTGACCTCTGAGATGGCCATTAATCTATTATTGAAAAATGCAGATAAGCTTAGTCAAAGTCTTTTCCTATGAACTTCTGGTCATGACTTGCACATATTACATTTCTTGTAGCTAGTCTCAAGTCATAAGGATCATTTTTTTCCCGTTTGCATCCGCATGAGTGTGCATGAACTGTCTGTAACCAATATCCGAAGATGTACAACCAATTATTGGTCGTTCAAATTTAAATTCAATAACTAACTTGTGTTATCCAACTGCATAAGGATGCAAAGCAGAAAGAGCTTTATGATGAAAAGAACCTAGTATATTTAAGTGGAGAGCAAGTGCAGAGAAATCTCCCAAGAATCACATCAAAGTGAAGCTCCTTTCATTTTCTAGAGCATCCAAGGTAGCTAATGGAAAATTCTAGCAAATGATCGAGTGGTTGCATGCTATAAATACATAGAAGCAAATCTCTCAATGATAATTTACCAAAACCAGACCAAATTAAGAGCACGAAAACAATTCCATTACGGTATACAAACAATGTTTTCCTCATCTAAATTGGGAGATTGATGCATTGGAAGCAAAATGTACCTTCAACTCTGGCAGTTCAATAACACAAGCACACTCAACCACCTCTGCTCCAACACGTTCTGCAGAGTAGCAAGGTATAAAATTAAGGTAAGTAAACCATCATACCAAAAACCATAAGAAAGCAATCCAACAAGATGTTTAGAATGTTATAAAGTGCACTCCCTTCAAAAATTTGAAGAAATAGTATCATTTTAACAGCAGGCTAAACAAAGAAAAAAGTCCTTCAGAATTTTACCTTCCAGTCTTCCACACGTCCATTTATGTGCACTAAAGGCATTTTTTTCTCAAAATTTGGGGGAAAATGTTGGTGCAAATTTGCAATATTGTTCTAAAAGCTAGTACTATGAGAATTTTGAATATGAAGGAGCATTACTTTTATATATTTTGTAACTTAAAAGGAAATGGAACTTGCAGTGATAAACAAGCCTTTTCAAAATAGAAAATTGATTTAGAGAATTATTTTAAGACATTGTCTACACAGTAACAAAATACAACATACAACTGAATACGGGAGCTCACCAATAAGTTTGACAGCTGCACAGAGGGTTCCACCTGTGGCAATAAGATCATCCACCACAAGGGCCCGGTCATTGGGCTCCACGGCTCCTACATGCATTTCTATTTTGTCGGTGCCATATTCCAGAGAATATTCTTCCGCGATCACCTCACCTAGTATAAACATGGAAGATTGTTAGCTAATGCATCCAGCTTGAGCCCTGAAGTATAGCTGTTCAGTGTTCAATAATAGCAGCAGCTGCACATCAAACAACATGAAAACATACCAGGTAATTTTTTCGGCTTCCTTAATGGAACAAACTTTGCACCTATGGCTAATGCAATGGGGGGACCAAAAATGAATCCCCTAGCTTCAACACCTGGTTTTGATGACAACAAATATGAATAGTGAGTACAAGAGAACATATAAGGATCTCAATTGCATTATTTACAATACTGACTTTCCTTTATTATAAGTGCATCCAATGCCAAGAAAACATACTACTTAATTTCACATTACCAGCAACTACAGTGATCCCTTTGTCCTTGTACCGCTCGACGAAGAGGTCGATTGTGTCATGGAATGCCTCTGGATTGAGAAGCAACGTTGTGATATCCTGAAACAAAATCCCTGCACAAAGAAACAAAACGATACATGATTAGAAGAAACAGGTGATTCCTACACATAAAAATGCCGAGTATTTTACCGAGCCAAGTAGCAAAAATGGCATCTCATTTAAAAGCACACTTGCCAACTCCACGGTAACCAATGTTTCATATGAAACTACCCACTATGGGGAAAATCATGCAGTGACCAGCCAAGTTCCCCGTGCAACTAATTCAAGTCGCGGTTCACTAGCAGATAAGCAGCAGTTAGTTTCCAGTTGTACAAAAATAAATCTGTAACATCCATTGGTAGTGCTCCAAACGGCTTAAAAACTATGGCTTTTGGCTTCTACTGTAGGTTTTTGGCTAAAATTGTTATATAGTGCGGCTGTTAGTTTTTCTAAGTTAAAAAATAAGAGAAAAAATAATAAAAAATGAGAATTTTGAGAAACACCTCTGTATCATTTTGAAAAATGCAAAGGAATAGGAGAAAAAACTAGAAAAAAGCTAAAAAAGAGGCAGCTGTTACTGCCAGTGGCAAATCATTGCTAGTGTTACATTATGCCTGTACTAACTACTGCTTCATCACAACAGCTCTGTTTTACTTAATTTACAGTACTAGTAATATGCAGTAGGACCAATTTACTCACTCTAGTTAGTGTTACAGTACAGTTAGCCCTCATCCGCACCGCAACACAGAGTTACTAAACTCCACCGCCGGCGCCGCCCGAACGAGTGGGGAGTCGATGTCGGTCAGAGCCGCCGCCGCCACTAAGCATCAAGCAGATCGACCCACCCAACCAAGCAAGCAACAGCTACTAGGGTTCTAGAGAGACGGGGGAGGGAGGGGGAAGGGACCTGGCCTGGGGAAGTCGGGGATGACGCGGATGGCGGACGCGATCCGCGCCACGCGCCCGTCAGATGCCATCACCACCGCCGCTGACCCTCGCCGCCGCGGCCGCCCGCCTCCGAGGGATCCGAACCGCACGCTGGAGCTCGAAGCGCGCGCGCCGCCGGGAATCGGAGCCGATGCAGAGGAACGGCGGCAGTACGGGAGGAGGAGGGGACGAGACGCGAGCATGCTTCCCTTTTTATTTGCGCCTCGCCGCGACCGTCAATTATAACCGCGCGGCGAGCCGAGCGCTCCGGCTGACACGTGGGTCAACGATAATTTATGTCCCCACCTGTCAGTGGGATGAGGTAGTGAGGCGAGGAATTATAGATCGTTAGAGGATTGTGATTGCGTCGGCGAGTTCCACCTTTTTTTTTCTCTCGTTCGCCGCCGCGGGTGTGGGCCTGGGAAGGGGCGTGGTTCATGCCTCCACCAACCGGGATTGGTGTGGACGACATGTGGGCCCAGAGGGATGCATGCACACCTTCGCGCCTGCTCGGGCCGGGCCCACCGTTGGGTTTGTTGGTCGGATGACATGTGGGGCCACCGCCCCCCGACGCCAGCTTGGGTGGCTTGTCTCTTGCGTTCCCGGCTGAAGGCACGGACGCACCGTTGCATCAGCCTAACGCAAGAGGTGGTGTTTTTTTCTTGAAAAATCGAAAGTTAATATAAGTATTTGATTTTTTAAATTAGTTTTTTTAGCTCTTTTCACTTTTATCTTACTCTAAGGATAGAATAGGAGGATACAGGAGCATCACGTATCTCACTCTTCTTACTTTCGTCTCGTGTACGCATCTCTTTTTTATTTTTCTTACCATTTATCCTCTTCTTATAAAACTACTTTTAGCTACTACTATTAATTTTCAGCTAAAAGATATCAGTTATAGCACAATACGAACACCTCTAACTAACTTGGCCATGTTTTTATGTGGTTTGGTTGTTAGACCTTAGTCAATCTTAGATTAAAAAAAGTCTGATATTTACCGAGGAATGTCTCTAGAGCTGTATGACATCCAAGAGGAGCCAAATACGGATCTGTTCTTTTTGGCTAAGTTTTTGTCTTTTGGCTGTAGCTTGTGATTTTTGAACTGTTCATACGAGAGATTACAGAGTAATAGAAACTCACGTGCGGTTTTTGTCAATATAAATAAAGCTGGTACAATATGTAATACGATTAACTAGTAGACTCTATATTAAAAAAATATTTCGTTTAAAAACTAGTTAATGTAGAAAAGACAAATACTAAAAAAACAGGGCTATATAGATCCATATCAAGAATATTACTAGGATGCTGTGGCAACATCGGCTATGTAAGGGTCCGGATGTATCCCGTGTATCGCGTCTCTGTTATGTGCTCATTATCATCCTCCTAAGATAAAAATAGCACGCAAATTAGAAAAAAAAATGAATGCATCGACACAAGATAGAACCTATGATGCCACAAAAAATGTGATCTAAATTATATCCGCACATGTTACCAAGCCAGTTATATATGGGTCACCAAACCATGCAAATTTCCAGTGATTTTGATCAGTTCAATATGTTCACTGTTCTGCTGCAATGTTATGACAGGTTTTCGACATCGCAATGGTAACAGTAGGGAAATGAAAAGCTGGGCCATGAACAAAAACAAGACCTGATGAATCCAACGGCGACAAGGCGGATCAGGGAAAGAAGGGCTGCCATTGAAGCCCAGCGCTTCCCGGCAGTCACATCATCAGATTTGAGATTCTGCAAAGCCTGGCCAGATGCTCCGTTCATAAGATTGCCTATCTGTGAAGTTAAAGCACATAGGAGACCTGAATCAGCTGAAGATGCTTTCCAAAGAGATTAATTTGGGCTTTTTTTTGGCTTATGGCTGAAAAACATTGTAGCTGGCTGAAAAAACACAGTAGTTAATAGAGACTTATTTAGCATAATTAAATTTAAAAACTATAAAAAATATGTTAGCACATTACGTATAATACAAACAAATACGGGAAAAAAGAACTTGCAAAGCTCAACAAAAAGCCAAAAGTTCAGAAAAAGATAAAATTTATGAATAGTGAAAAATAAGTCGGAAGCTAAAAGCTGAAGCCAAAACGATCACAGCTAGATCTCTCAGGGGTTCTGTCTGTCCTCTAAGACGTTCATCAAGCAGTAGTTAGACTTTGACCCCAAGACATTAGACGTGGCGCATTTGTGGAACCGTGCTGCGGTTCTACACCCTATCAAATTCTTCATCCTGACACAAATCAAGAACAGAATAAAGTCAGTGTAAAAGCAAAAATGAAAGAGGCTGGTCAATGACATGAAGCAAGGTGTTGCTCTTAGCACTGTATGATATATTGATATGTACTTCAATGGAAAATTGTGGCCCAGCTCTGCCACCCTGGTATCATAATAGTGTCACTGACTAGAGAATAGAGATTGGCTTAACCAAAAGAGCTAGAGAAACAAACATCATTAATAGATTTGCGATGCTTGCACAAATCATCCGCAGTCACTCCAGGTTCAATTTCAACATACAGTCAATTACATTCCGCGATTCTGTTCACCATTAATAGATAAAGCATCAGGTGAAGAATTGCACCGAAAATACGCTCAGTGTCCTTAGTGTACTGTACAATTTACAGTGTATACCAACAACCAAGGTGGCAGAGCATCGAGCAAATAAAGTGAAAAGAGCAGTGCAAAAGAAGCGATAGATTTGGAGTGATGCTGGTAGTAACTTTACAGTGGACAGCATCGGAGCACAGGAAAAAGTAGTGTTCCATCTTTGTAGTTTCAGAGCACCAATCGATCAACATGAGTGAACACAAACCTGCTCCACTAACCCCAGATTCTATTGCTCAAGTTGATCAGTTGTATCCAAGGTTCCAAATACCGGAACCAGAAGAAATCCTAGTCGGCGGCCGGTAACGGTAACCGGGCGGTTACCGACCGGTTACCGGAAAAACCGGTCAAAATTTAAAAATCAAAATTTGAATTTTGAGATGTTTTGAAACCGGTAATAGGAAAAAACTGGCTGGTAACCGGAAAACCCGGAAACACCGGCCAAAATTTGAAATTCAAAAAATGATACCGGCCGGTTTTTTCGGTTACCGGTCTCCACTGGTAAAAACGGTAACCGACGGTTACCGGCCGGTAACCACCGGGATTTTGAACCCTGGTTGTATCTATACTAAAACTATATATATCTCTACTATTATATAAAGAAGAGTTGATGATAGAATCTGCAAGAAAATTAATACATCAAGTTTGGTTCAATTTAGTGATGTAACTACTAAACTTGATGAATCAAAATTGGCACACGACTCTTGTGATAAAAAGTTAAAACTTGCAAAAGATAAAATTGAAAAGCTTAAGTCTAGTTCTTCTATTCAATCTAAAGCTTGCTCAAAGTATGATTTGTTTTATGCTAGGCTTAATTCATCTCAGGAATCAATCCAACAAATGCTTTATCATAAGACTTTTTCTTGCTCTAACTCTCTGAAGCTTAACACTAAGATAGAAGTATTGACTAGACAACTTAATGATTTTGCTAAAAAGAAAAAATCGGTTTAGTCTAGTGCTTCTAAGGAGATTGCGAATGAATCTTTAAATTGCTCATCTTGTTCCACACTGTCTAAAGAAAACGAGTATGTTAAGAATACTTTAGAGATGTTTTCTTTTGGTAAGAAGAATTTGAATATAATTCTAGAAAAGTCAAAAACTAGTGTAAAAAATCATGGTCTAAGATTTAATTTTCTTGAGCATGATAGGAATAATCCTCCTAAAGTAACTAAGGTACTCAAACCAGGAAAATTTGAAGTAGAGTCTGAACCAAAATGAGTTGTTTTTAGATCTGTTGATTTTACAAAAGAATTCTCTACTAAATTGAGTGTTGTTATGTCGGCTGACATGACCACTAGTCAAGTATTAATGCACTCATTATAGAAAATATCGTCATTTGGTTCAATTCTGCTTTAGAAAAGCAAAGAAAGAGAATAAAGATAGGATAAAAAAGCATTTTTCAACTAGCTGCTTCCTATAGTCGAATCAGTATGACTGTATCAGGTACTCGACCAGTTGGTTCTCATGGTCAGACCAGAGTGGTCGAACGAGACTTTTGACAAGTTGCTTCTTACAGTCGAACCAGATTCACAAAAGAGTTCCGACCAGCATTTTCTGCTCGATTAGACCAGTCGATGGTTAGACCCTTTTCACATAGTCGGTCAGATCGTTTTCTACCAGGGTCGTCTATGCGATTTGACCGATCATTTGTCAGACTAGCTCTACTGAGAGGGTCAGACCGCCCCATGGTCGAACATGCTTTTCAACGGTCGACTGGTTAAAATATGTCAAATGCTAATGATTCACTTAAATGCTAATGATTCACTTAAATCTTTATCAGTGCATATTATTGCTCCTATTCATCGAATATCTCAGTACTGCATACCAAAATCTCTATTATCTAACCTAAGTACTAAGATACTGACGACTGTTTATGCTATATAGGCTTATAGCAAGAGGAAGGAGAACATATGGCTTATTAACTTTGGTTGCTCTTGACACATGACCGGAGACTCATGATGGTTCTCCTCCCTCACTCGTGCCCCTAGTGATGATATGATCATTTTTTGGGACAATTCTCAAGGATGAGTTCTTAGTAAAGGCACCGTGCGCGTCAATGTCAAGTTCATCTTAAGGGATGTTACTCTCGTCATCTTGGTACTAGACTCAACAATGCAGGTATACAGGCCCCTGACACACTTGACACATCTTTTATGACTCCGACGATGACAACAGGGAGTTCTCGAGCTACACTACGCCACCTACGACAACCTATATGACCACTCGTACGACTATAGCTACTACGATTGCATCTACGACAATGGTCGCTACAACCACTCCTATGACTACAGCTATTACGACTACACCTTCGACAACAGTCGCTACGACCACCCCTACAAATGTAGATACTACAGCTGAACCTACATCTAGTACGATGGCTGCTACGACTACTTCAACGACCATATCTACGACCACTCTGCAAGCTCCTTTGCACATCCAACAACATCATCCCCAGAACAAATGATTGGAGAGGTAAACGAGAGAATTCTTTACAACAGGTATAACCCCAATGCTCTATATGCTCATTCTGCTTTCGTCTCCTCTTTTGAACCCCATGATGTAAATCACGTTTTATCAGATGAGTCTTGAATTAATGCCATACATGAGGAGTTAGAAAATTTTGAGTGTAACAAAGTTTGGACTTTAGTCTCACCCCCTCATGGTCACAATGTTATTGGAACTAAATAGATTTTTAAGAATAAACAAAGTGAGAATGGATTCTCCCAGGTAGAAGGTCTTGATTTTGGTGAAATATTTGCTCCTATTGCTCGATTAGAAGCTATTAGAATTTTGTTAGTATTTGCTGCATCAAAGAGTTTTAGACTTTATCAAATGGACGTAAAAAGTGCTTTTCTTAATGACTATATTGAGGAGGAAATTTACGTTAGGCAACCACCTAGGTTTGAGAATCCTAAGTTTCCTGATCATGTCGACAAATTACCCAAAGCTTTATATGGCCTAAAATAAGCACCTAGAGTATGGTATGATAGGCTTAAATCGTACTTGCTAAAAAATAATTTCCAAATGGGCAAGGTAAATAAGACTTTGTTTACTCTCAAGCATGGTAATGATCTTTTACTCATTTAGATTTATGTGGATGTTATGATCTTTGATGGTTCCTCTTATGCTCTTGTTTCCAAGTTTTCAGATACTATGAGTACGAAATTCGAGATGAGCATGATGGGAGAGCTCATATTCTTCCTAGGCTTTCAGATTAAACAATCAAAGTTGGGTACTTTTGCGCATCAAACTAAGTAAACCAAGGATCTATTTCGTTGCTTTGACATGGGATCAGTCAAATCAATTTTCACACCCATGGGATCTACGACTGTGATATATCCGGATGAAGATGATGAGCATGTTGATGAAAAGGAATACATAAGCATAATTGTCTCTCTCTTGTACCTCACCACTCCAAGGCTAGACATATACTTTACTATGTGTCTATGTGCTTGCTTTCAAGCTTCCCCACATGCTTCACATCGTCAAGCGGTAAAGCAAATTTTCAAATATTTTTAGTCAACTTTAGAATTTGGCTTATGATACTCTTCTTGTTGTCTTACCCTTAGAGCTTATTTGGATACGGATTTTGGGGTTGTAGAATTGATAGAAAAAATAATTCTGGCACCTGTCACTTGTTTCATGGGCTTCTAGAAAACAAATGTCTGTTGTACTTTCCACTACTAAGGCTGAATTTGTAGCTGATGCTTCTTGTTGCTCTCAATTGCTTTGGATAACAGCTACACTTAAAGATTTTAGCTTAGAATTAGATAGTGTTCTATTTTTTGTGATAATACTAATGCTATTAGTATTGCTAAAATTCAGTGCAACATTCAAGAACCAAACACATTGATATTCTCTATCACTTTCTTAGAGACTGTGTAGAAAAAGGAGATATTATCTTGCACTTTATTGATTCTGATTCTCAGGTTGTTGATAATTTCACCAAATCGGTTGATTCTTCTCATTTTGCTCGTTTGTGAAGTGAGTTGGGTGTAATGCATCCTAAGGGAGGCTTGTTGTTTGAAGTGGTGTTAGAAGCTCTATTTATTATACTTGTCAAATAATTCATCAAGACCATGTCTTTGAAGCCAACTGTGTAAAAGAGGTTTCTTTATCATATTTACTTATATGTTATGTAGTTTTGATCATGACTGGCTATAATGAATTTGTTACAATTGAACTAAAAGCATGACGTGGCAGAACACTTTGACTAGATTAATTATAAATAGTATTTTACGATGTTTACCTAAAAGGATTAGCATGATTGCAATATTTTTATGATCACTCAGTTGGCATGTCATATAAAAACAAAAGGTACAAAAATAAAAAGATGTATACTTCAAGCATGCCATGGTTAAACAAAAGAAAGGCACAAAAATACATGAATGAAAAGAATTATGCTTCAAGCATACCACCATAAAAAATGTGCTACAAAGATGAGAATGTTATCATAAAATAAGTATGCTAGAAGCATGCCACATGCCTAACGTTCGAGTGTGGAGCAATATGTTGCTATATAAGACTGCTAGCTCATCTAGACTTAAAGTTTGATTCACTTTTAGGCCTTGACTTTTTGTTGTGATATCTCATTGTGCTCTTTATAATTGGTTTAGCCATTGTTGGGATGCCTATCACATATATAAATCGCTTAATTATGTTGAAAATTTTGTTTTGATATTAATATATGATATATGTTTTTATATGATCTAGGTAGCTATGCTCAAATAGATGGCTTGGTCAAATCATTAAATCAATTCAAAATGACTTGTGTAACCTACAAATCTTCTTGATTTTCTCTCATGGCTCTTTCTTAGAATTATCTCTGTCGAATTTCTTGATGATTATATTGCCAAATGGGGAGAAATAGAAGAAAGGGGGAGAATTTTCAATTACTTACTACTTAAATTTTCAATTGCATATTGCTTAAGAAAGGGAGAGAAACTTTAGAAAAAATTATTCTCTGGAGTTTCTAGGAGTTTTCGAGTAGCTTGTTGTTGCTGTGGTTTGCTTTGAAACTTTCTTTTCGCAAATTCTCTCAGACGTGTTTGCGGTGTTGTCAATGTACTTATCAAGGGGGAGATTGTTAGACCATGTGTAGTCGTGATTAAAAATAATGATGAATAATTGATATTTGGATTACTTTGGAATTTGAGTTTGCGAAAGTTTCGGTCGATCGCAGTCAAATATTTTGGCTCCAAGTGGTTTTGAGTTGCGAAGAAGAAGCTGATCGAACCAATTTGATCAGCGAAGACATTCAGACCATCTGATCTTTATCTAAGTCATTTTGATGGTCCGATCAATGTCAGAACGTTCGGACCAGTCCGATCAGCGAAGACATTCAAACCATCCAATCTTCATCTAAGTCGTTTTGACGGTCCAATCAGTGTTGGAACGTTCGGACCAGTCCGAACACCAACTCGTGTGATCGGAGTAGTCCAAAAAGTTACTTGTTTTTCAATCGTTGATTTATGATCGAGTGGATCAGCTGGTTGTGACTGTTCAGACCAGTCCAAAAGATAGAGTGATTGTTTTTTCATCATCTAGGATCGGATGGTATTCGAGTGGTCCAGAAGGATCGAACGGTGTTCGAGTACCATCAGAGGTCCGAATGGCTTTATGACCATGCTAAGTCAATCATTGCAGATTTCGACCACGACATTTCAATTACGCCAGTCTTCGACCACATCTAGCTTCGACCACTTTCGACTTTGACCATGATAGAACAACCACTGAAGGTAATCGTAGCTACAATACTTTTCATGTTCATAGCTACAATGCTTTTTATGGTTGTAACTACAGTGCTTTTCATGGTCGTAGGTATAGTAATTGATCAATACTCGATAGTCGTAGACTATGTAATCGATGGTCATAAACTTCGAGGATTGTTGTCATAATCGTAGACTTCACAGTCTGTTGTCGTTGTCTTCAGGTTTTCTAGCTAGTTGTCGTAGATCACGCGATCGGTAGTCGAAGGCTTTGCGATTGATTGCAGTTAGCTTCACGATCAGTACTCATAGACTTCTTGGTCGATACAAGTGCTTCATCCTTGTGATCTTTGAATACTTTAAGTACTTATTTTTGGCCAGTGGTATGACTGGCTGGTGCATGGTTGTCAATGATTAGTGGACGAGGTCGGTATTCTGTGAATGGTATCGTGGGTAGTGCTTGGTGCTCGGTTGTCGGAAGGACTTCATACTTGATTGTCATGGTTTTTACGGCCGTAAGTGTTGCAATCGGTTGTCGAAGACTTGTGGTATATGATCGGTAGTCGTAGCAATTGGTACTTGATACTCGATGCATATGTAATCAGTAGCGATGCTTGTTTTTCCTGAGTATTTTGAGCGGAGCGATGGTAATTCCCGAGTACTCGTTGAGCTAACGGTCATAATGAGTTATCTGAGCCTGTTTTTTGGATAGCGATGGGATTCGTGGTCATTGACGACCTGTGTGATGCTGGTAGATGGTTAAAGTTGTGTTTCAAGTGTGTGTGCTGATGACTGTCAAGTTGTGAAGAGCTTGTGTCAGAAAAACTTTTTTGGTCTTTGCATGTGCAGGTGAGCGTGGAGGCGATCATGGTCGGTGACGAGTAGAATCGGGACTAGGATGGGGAGATTTGAGGTCCAGACGATTGAGAATGTCACGCGAGGTGGTCGGGCTAATGCTGGAGCATGCGGAGATCAAAGGTGGTGATACATGGAGAAGCTACAGGCGGTGTGGTCCTAGAGACTTTGACATGGAAGTTGATGAGGCTACTGAAGGTGTGTCCTGGAGGCTTCGTCACGTGATGAATTAAAAGTTGTGGATGGAATCCATAACTGAGAAGGTTGAGTGTTTGAATAAAAACCTGCGTTAGAAAGGGTTTCGGGTTTCTTGATTTGAGGTAGAGATAAGATTTTGTGTTCGTGTTTGAGTCAAACACGGTTTAGAGCTTTAGCATATAAAAGCAGGTAGAGGCTAAGGATTTTAGTGACAGTTTTTGGAGGTAGCTTTTTGTGCTAGGGTTTTTAGATGTGCTTGTGAGGGCAATTTGTAAATCCATGGAAATGCAGTAATAAAGAACATCTTGAATCAATCTGGTTCATGATTTCTGGTGATTGCTGTTTGGGCGATGCGTACGACTATGAGTAAAGCTGAGCATCAAGTATTCATTCGAGCGGTCAGGTTTTTCATTGATTACGTAAAGATTTCAAGAAGCGAAAGCAATTATTCACCCCCTCTGATTGTGTCATACGATCCTACAGTTTAGTTTGCTGTAACAGATGTATCTTTAGGATTCCGTGGATGGTTTGCTCCCAAAATTAAGAGGACAAAACGTGCGGTATGTATGAACTCGTGTACTATAATGCTAATTCCAGACCAAAGTAGGAACGAAAGATCGAAGAAACGAACACCAAGTGCTGCAAGTAAATGCTTGTACAAGTGGTAACTTTGTGAATGATGCTTAAATCTGGAGGCTATTGTTTGGTTTGACTCTAGCAGACTAGCACCAGATTGTTCAGGCCCTGTTTGGAATGCGGGAATTTTTCCCGATTCCTGCGGGAATTGAACTGCTTCCTGCAAAATTCCTGCAAAATTCCTGTGAAATTCCTCTGTTCCAAACAGGCCCTCAAGGTAGAATAAGCCAGATCCTGGAATTTTAAACTATGCGGCCAGTGGCCTGCACTGGCACTGCAGAGTGTACCGATGTGGATGTTCATAACTCAGAACTTCAGCTCTTGACATTTCGTTTCTATCTCTACTACTTCCACTGTTGCCTGGATAGTAAACTCAAAATTTACAGATGTGACAGTGACGAGCATTTTGGCCTGCAAGAGGTGAGGAAAACATGATGTTCATGTTAAAAAGGACACCTGCAGTCCATGATCAGGAAAAGGCATCTTGCTTTTCATTCACTGATCTGGGATTTGCAGGAACTAAAAAGATGCTTTCAAGTGCTTAACCCAACATCAGACTCACTCAGCCCAGTGCATTGGGAAGCTAAAATTACTGCTGCAAATTACACCACATGGCAGCAGTATAAACAACAGGTTTCCAACCCCTTGTTTCCTCATCGCTTGCAACCAAACGCTCACGCCATCTCCAGACCTCGAGGAGTGCAAGCTGAAGAATCTGCTGAAAATGCTACCATTCCAAGACGACAGGCAACGAGCATGCACTAAAGAAAAGAGCTCGCATGGTGGACACGGACAGACGGACTATGAGCAAACACAAGGCAACAAAAATAAGGGAGCACACACAACTACACTACTAGGCATGGTCAACACACAGAAATACTACTTTAACTGTAAACTACGAGTACTATTGCTGTACAACTTAGAAGAAAATTTAGCCCCTAGAACACACATGATTCCCATAGGAATTTGTAAAAAATTTTACAGGCACAGGAACACTCTTTGCAGAAACAAAAGTTTTTTTACTTATAGAAATCCATGAAGTTATAATTAAAGAACTTGCAGCATAGAGGGGAAAAGAACACCCTAAATCCAGCCTCTTCTCCGGACATGCTTTCAACTCAAACTACAAAGCCTCGGTGTTTGGACTTTGGAGAGCCTTGTGAGCTGAGCTGTGACATGGCAAGGGACAAGTGGGAGGTCTCCCCAAGCTAGGGTTCTCTAGTTTAGTTTACCATGTTTTGACATTGTTCTGTGGCTTTGCCCATGTCTTCATGCAACTGGCCATAGAAAAACAAAAACTAGCACAAGATTGGGAGCAAGCAACTAATGCTAGCTAGTAGCTTGCATTAAGAAAATGAGTGGTTTTTATTGGAGCTTTCCAGCTTATAAAACCTGGTTCTGCATAAGTTTTTCAGCATGGTTGGTTCAGAATTCCGATCATGAATATAATTGATGTGTGCTTTCAGATCAATTTGTCAATGATTAGGTTAGTAACATCAATTGGCAATGCAATTTGCAGCTAATCTTGTACCAAGGAGGGAATGGAATCTTAATCTGAATTGCTAGGGACAATTTTTTACATGGGTCTCGAAATGAGATCTGTGCCCATGGCACTGCATGAGCTGACCTAGGAAGTCTTGTCTGCTCACAGGCAAGTGATCAGATTGTATCTCTATCCTGATCTACATCTTTAACTCCTTGTTCTCGTACAAGTTTAATTTGGGTATAGTAAAGGCATGAATAATTGGAAGATACAGCAAGATGTGCTAGGCTTTATTTATCTTAGTCCCTTGTCCTTGCCCCATCTTTGCAGTGAGTGGTCCTACTTCTGTCAACACAATAATTAGACAAACCAAGGGGCCGCAGTTAATAAAATTTGGGAATTTTACTTCAATTCTGAAACAAGAACAGTTAGAACCTTACCCCACCAAATGCTTGGAGATGGCTAGGCAGACAAGATCAATCCTGAAAAATAGTACTTCCAATTCAGATTAGATAATTTGGAATCCTGAAGAGTAGCACTACTTCTCAATCCAAACTAAATACTCTGGAGTTCTCTCAGATACCAATATTCAAAGTAGAACTTCTGTTTTAGCAGGATGCTATCTTGGCAGAATTAGACAAATTATCCACAGAATCCGGGCAGGTTTTGGCACTTATAACTATCAAATCAAACTATTGAGAATCATGTACAGATGTGCCTACCTCAAGTTATTTTTAACAAATAGAAATGTTTTGTACACAAAAAAAAAACCTGTAACCTACATACAAATTATATCTGAAACATTGGCTGGTCGGACTGTATCTGTTCAATTCTCGCAAAAAAAATTTATGTTCAATTCCTGTGGGAATTGAGAAAAAAAGAAAACAGTTCTATTAGTCAGAACTGTCACTACCATCTCGTAATTTCTCCATGTAAATCTCACCGAGATACCCTTCGATGGAAATTGCAACATTCAACATGGCATGGACAGGACAAGACCAAAGAGGCCGATCAGAACTGTTGCCATCATTCACAGTAGTCACTAGTCAGTGGCATAAGTGCAGCATGGAGTGATAGGCAAATAAAAAGTTTCAGCCTTTTTGCGACAGCTCACAGTTTCACAAGGCATATGTTAATATGTTATATGTTGCCATTTGACTTTTTCCTGTACATTGACACACTGGATTCTTTGTGCATGAGCAAGATGTACACCAGATCGAGTGATCATGAGTCATCACAAGTTGACAAGAGCAACAATCAAAGAAAGGTCCATACTCCACAGCATGATGCCATACAATTCATACCGAATGGCTAGATTGGATTTCTTTGCACTAAATACGAATATTAAACAACAGTATGATTTGTTTATTGAGTTGAGAAAAATAATAAAATATCAAAATATTATTGATATGCAAATATCATACAGTTATCATTAAGGACGGTCAGTGTGATGACCCAATTTATGATACCGTCCGGTTTCCCTGCAACTGTCCAGGAAAATCAATTGTAGAGCAAAAAAGAGAGTGCATATAAAACATGCTTATGCTTTAATGATAAAAGCCAAACTTCATTACTAGAGGGTATGGCTTAGTAGCTGAGTTTTACAACATTAAGGGCATCCAAACCCAAAGTTTATATTACAACATAAAAGATCTTTCAAATAAACCACATGTATGCTCAACGTAGACGAGATCTAAAACCAGTAGTCGTCACATTCTAGTGAGACATCGAAGTCTCCCTCAAAAGGTTTTGTGGAGTCTTTCCAAGCTTCTATGAGTATAACTGTACTCAACAAATCACACGTGATTAAGCAAGTATCGGGCGAAATCCTGGCAAGTAGTTAAGTGGATGTTCCCGTGTGACTTGCTAAGTTCGGTTGAACTCATACTTGTTTAATCATCATCAAAAGAAACTTAAGAAGATGCCACAAAATCTTTTGAGGAAGACTTTGATGACTCCCTAAAAGGTGATGACTGCTGGTTTTAGGTCTCGTTTACGCTCAGAAATACATGTTGTTTTTTTAGAAGATCTTTTGTGTTGTAATATAAACTTTGGGTTTGAATGTCCTTAATGTTGTAAAACTCAGATGCTAAGCCATTCTCTCTTATAATAAAAGTTTGGTTTTTATGATTAAAGCATGAGTAGATTTGATGCACACTCTCTTTTACGCTCCACAACTAATCTTCCAGGGCAGTTGCGAGGAAACCCGATGACCTTAGAAATAGGGTCAGCACATTCGGTGTATCATTTATTCTATATCAGGTGAAATCCTAGCAAGTAGTTAAGTAGATGTTCCCGTGTGATTTGCTGAGTACGATTGTACTCATACTTGTTTAATCAAAAAGCTTGGGAAGACATCACGAAACCTTTTGAGGGAGACTTCGACGACTCCTTAAAAGATGACAACTACTGATTTTAGGTCTCATCTACGCTCAGGCATACTTGTGGTTTATTTGGAAGATCTTTTGTGTTATAATATAAAATTTGGGTTTGGATGCCCTTAATATTGTAAAACCTAGATGTTAAGCCATACCCTCCTGTAATAAAAGTTTGGTTTTTATGATTAAAGCATAAGCAGATTTGATGCACACTCTCTTTTTCGCTTTGCAACTAATCTTACTAGGCAGTTGCGGGGAAACCCGACAGCCATAGAAATGGGGTCGTCATAGTCAGTATTAGTTATGTAATATGAGCATTTATAAACATTAAAAATTTGCAACTAAATTGGAAATAACTTATTTCCTTTGGGGCCTATCCAAAATTTAGTTATCAATCTTGTGGCAATAAAGTATGCAGATTATCATAAAAAATAAAATAAGTAAAAGAATTACCATGCCATGAAAAAGAATGAAAATAAATATTATTTTTTAAAAGCATGAGGGGAGAGAGACAAGTCCACAAAATCAGTCAAGAAAATAATCATTGAGACAAAACTTTTGCTTTAACCCCTTAGAAAATTCATGACCAAAAGAACCCCATAACACTGCATTACGTTGATGCTTCAACTAGCTTTTGGGTTAAGCTTCTGGCTGTGGCTTTTAGTTGAAATTGCACTGTAGCTACTGTTAGCTTTTCATGAGAAATAGGGAAAATAGAAAAAATGAGAAAAATTCAAAAAAAAACCATTATATCGTCACGGACAAAGTAAAAGAATAAAGAGAAAAAAGAAAAGGCAAAAACTAAAATTGCTAAAATAAACCAAAATTAGAAGCTGTTGCGTTCTAAGTAATGTCTAACTTAAATAAACCGAAAGGCAAAAAAGGCAGAAAATGAAGCCATTTGAAGCGGGGCCTTAAATGGCGAAAAGTCAACCACCCAAACACTTGATTGCAGCTGCTCCTCTTACAAAAAAGACAAGTCATTTTTAATGCGTATAGTCACATTTTAGAAGTTTTGATTATTTATATATCTTTTTAAATATTTAGATTAGAAACATAAAAATCATATGTGTAGATTTGTTTTGAAAAGTATTAATAGTATTATATTTTTGAATTTTACAAATATATAATAATAACTAGAATTCAAAATTTTATTTTAGATACCATATCAACATCCAAACACAACTCATTTTTTTAATCGATGGGAGGACTTTTACAAACCATTGTGTGAGCCCTAGGGGAAAAATAATAGTAAAGCCGATAATAACGTACCAACACTTTGTTTTTGGTCCTACTTAATGTGGTTTATGGCTCCTCTCTAAAAGGCTTCAGTTTTTGGTTTCTTAGTTTCATCCTTCTGCTTTTCCCTATTCCTATGCATTATCTGTGATGATATATCATTTTTATTTTTATTTTATTTTCTAAATTTAATTACTCAGAAAAACTAACAGCCACTTCAGTGCATTTTTAGTCGCTAAAGTGAAAAAAAAATCAAAAGCCACAGCTTATAAGCCATGTTGAGCAGGAAGCCGTGGCTTTTGACTTTTTTACAGTATAGCGGCTGGAAATGTACTGTAGCAGATGTTAGCTTTTTCTAAGTAATTAAATTAAAAAAATAAAAAAGTTATATCATCACAAATAATGCAAAGAAATAAGGAAAAAAGTGAAAAAACTAAAAGACAAAAATAAAATAAAATTAAAAAGAAGTTTAAGCCGTTAGAAACAGGCCTATTTGGTAGATAGCACTAAAGCACTTAGCACTTGGTTTTTTTGAGCTTTTTTGCCGGTTCTATTTTTCCCATATTCGTTCGCGTTGTCCGTAACAAGCTAACATATTTTTCTATTTTTAAATTTTTTTAAATTTAATTATGTTAAATAAGTCATCTTCAATTATAGTAAAATTTCAGCCATAAATCACAGTTTTTTAGCGCAATAGAGCGGCCCTTAATTTGAGTTCTTGATCCTGCCAAAAAGAAAAGGTGAAGGGTGACCTTGCATTTCAAAACCCCCACCAATCCCTCCCCCTCCATTCCGCTTCAAAGAAAGCTTCAGTTTTTACCACCAAAATCTGCAATTTTCCTACCTCAAACACCCTTCTTCCCCACTTCACACCAAGAAAACCTAAGATTTCGGCACAAGGATTTACACACCCACAGTTATTGATTCAAGAAATGCTCACTTCCTCACACTTCTGATCCGTACTGCACCCAGCTCTCCAAACCAAAGATCCAATTTTTCCACCCAAAGCTGCAGTTTTTCCGACGAAAATCTCGGATTTTTTCCGCTCCACCAACTCCACTCCATGCCTCACTCCACTCGTTGATCCAAACCGCCGCAGAAAAGCTGCGTTTTTTCCGCCTCCGAGCGCCGGTTTCCCGACCCAAGAACTCACGGGAGGCCCATGCATCTCTCCCTTTGGAAGCCGCTCTCCCACTGCGCTGCCG
This sequence comes from Dendrocalamus latiflorus, assembly GCA_017311315.1. Lineage (NCBI taxonomy): Eukaryota > Viridiplantae > Streptophyta > Magnoliopsida > Poales > Poaceae > Dendrocalamus > Dendrocalamus latiflorus. Next base: position 24,225,846 of record CM029632.1, read on the forward strand.
TCCTCCTCGCCAAGAACCACCGGCGCCGCGGCGGTGGCAGCGGCGGCCATGGCAGCCACGGCCACTGTGACGACCCGTCATCGTTCCTCCGGCAGCTGCGCGACGCGCTCGACGCCGCGTCGGAGGACGGCTCCCTGTGCCCGCCGCCGGACACCGCCGGCGCCGAAGCGGACGGCGCCGTGTCCCGCTCCCTCGCGCGCCTGCGCGCGCAGCGTGACTTCCTCCACGCCACCGCCCTGGCCGCCGCCGCCGGCCCGTTCCGCTCCCTCTCCGACCTCCCCCTCCTCCCCCACGCGATAGCCAGCTTCCTCTCCATGTACCCGGACTACGCCTCCACCTCCGACGTCGATCGCGTCCGCTTGGACCATTATTCTCACCTCGACGCCCCCGGCGCCGGCAGGGTCTGCCTAGACTACTGCGGCTTCGGCCTCTTCGACTCCAGCTGGGACTCCTCCTCGTCGTCGTTCACATTGTCCGAGCTCAATGCCAATTTGAGCAACCACGCGCTCTATGGTGGTGTAGAGCCCGGGACGGCCGAGAACGACATCAAGGAACGGATCTTGGAGTACTTGAATGTGCCGGCCAGTGAATATGCGCTGGTGTTCACGGTGAGCCGAGGGTCAGCGTTCCGGCTGCTTGCTGAGTGCTACCCGTTCGAGAGCAACCGGAGGCTGCTGACCATGTTCGACCAGAATTGAGATCCTCTGACGTTCGCCGGGGTCACTGACGCGTGGGCCCCGCGTCGCGTGAGGCCCACGCGCAGTGACCCAACGTCACTCTGACGTTACGTCAGAGGAATCGATTCCGTTCGACCATGAGAGCCAGTCAGTGAGCTGGATGGCGCAGAGTGCACGGGCGAAGGGAGCCAAGACACGCACTGCATGGTTCCGGTGGCCCACACTGAAGCTCTGCTCAACGGAGTTGCGGAAGGAGATTGTGGGTAAGAGGAGGGCACGGCGACGGGATGCTGCTGTTGGGTTATTTGTGTTCCCTGCACAATCTCGGGTGACTGGCGCCAAGTACTCCTACCAGTGGATGGCGCTGGCACAGCAGAATGGCTGGCATGTGATGCTTGATGCTGGCGCACTTGGTCCCAAGGACATGGACTCACTGGGGCTCTCGCTGTTCCGACCGGACTTCATTATAACCTCATTCTATCGGGTGTTTGGCGCAGACCCAACTGGGTTTGGTTGCCTTCTGATCAAGAAGTCGGTTATTGGGAGCTTGCAGGGGAGGAATGGGTATAATGCTTCTGGGATGGTGAGGATTGTTCCAGTGTTTCCACAGTATCTGAGTGACTCCATTGATGGATTTGATGCATTGGATGGGCTCGAAGATGACTCTGGCATTCACAAAGATGAAAAACCAGCGTCTGATGCCCGTAATGGCTCCCAGATGCCAGCATTTTCGGGTGTGTACACTTCTGCTCAGGTCAGAGAGGTGTTTGAGAGCGACCCTGGTCGTGACAGCAGCTCGGATAGGGATGGGGCAAGCACCATCTTTGAAGAAACTGAGAGCATATCTGTCGGTGAGGTCATGAGGAGCCCAGCATTCAGTGAGGACTGCTCATCAGAGAATTCTTTCTGGGTTGTTGTTGGCCAGAGTCCATTGGGATCGGATAAGTCTGGTCAGTTCAAGAAAGGGAAACTGGGATCACCATTACCATCTTCTTGGTTCACTGGCAGAAAGAGTAACAAGAGGATGTCACCAAACCTAGTATCCAGGATATCAAGAAGCCCACTCCATGATGGTCATGTGATTTCCTTTGATGCAGCTGTACTATCAGTCTCGCAAGATGTAGACTGCCTCAAGGAATATCCTGAAGAAGAAATCTTTGATAATGGCCGGAGAAATCATTTCAGGCAAGTTAGCAAAATCCAAGAGGAACCAGAAGTTGAAGAGGTCGCATGCCAACATACTATCAACGGCAATGCGGGTCACAAAGGAAGCGCGATAAGGAGGGAGACTGAAGGAGAATTTCGGCTGCTGGGAGGGAGGGATGGAAACAGCAGGTTTGCTGGGGGTCGGCTCTTTGGTGTTGAAGAGATTGACGACGCTGTAAGCATGGGGCGTAGGGTTTCATTCAGCACTGAAGCAAATATGATTGCTGACAGGCTACACCGGGCCTCGGATGCTGCTGAAGCTTCTGGATATGCATTTCGTGATGTTGATGGTTGTGTAAGTGATGGGTATGATGATGCTCAGGACTGGGGCAGGAGGGAACCAGAGATAATTTGCAGGCACATCGATCATGTTGATATCATGGGGCTCAACAGAACAACTCTTAGGTTAAGATACCTGATCAATTGGCTAGTAACTTCGCTATTGCAGCTGAAGTTGCCAGACTCAAAAGATGGTGATGGAGTCCCTCTTGTCCACATTTATGGTCCAAAGATTAAGTACGAAAGGGGAGCGGCTGTTGCTTTCAATGTGAAGCTAAGTGATGGTACTTTCGTTAATGCCGAAGTTGTTCAGAAGATTGCCGAGAAAAATGGTGTATCTCTTGGCATCGGTTTTCTTAGTCATATAAAGGTAGATCTGAACCAGAAACAATTAAATGGAACACTAGATATACCTGAGGCTTCCTTTTATAAGAATGGTCACAGAGACAATAAAAAGGTGACCGTAAGAGTTGAAGTTGTGACTGCTTCTCTTGGCTTCCTTACCAATTTTGAAGATGTGTACAAGATGTGGGCATTTGTTGCCAAGTTTCTAGATCCTTCATTTCTGGAAAGTGAGCGCCTCACCATTGCTGCTGACCACTCAGAAGGACAAACTTGAGCTTGATGTGTAATTTAGCAACTAGCCAAGGACAGGAAGGTGATTTTTTTTCCTTTTGTCGAAGCATATATTGTCTTTTATGTTTTCATGGGGTAATTGGTAGTGGATTTAGCAGATTTGTTTATTCTTTGCCTAGTTCCTCAACATGTGACTTTTGTTTCATGTAGAGTTTGCTCAAATATGTACCAGCAGCTCATCAGTAGAGCTCCTTTCCACTGAACAATGTTTGTAAAGCAGCTCACTAGAAATGAGATAGTTTTGAGTGCTTTGTGATACAACTTGGTTAGGAATGGAATGTGTTCATGATGGTTTTTACATCTTCAGTTAATATTGTCTGATGTATTCTCATCTGCATTTCTTGCTTAAATCTGCAACTTTATTTGCAGACCCTTGATATTAATCGATGTTGCTTCATACATTTTTTTTTTGTTCGTGAGGTAAACGCAGAAACCATATGATGTGGAGCATTTTTAGGTTCCAATTTTTCTTGGCATTTTATTCAAGTCAGTTTGTTCTGTTAGATATGTGTATAGTCTAGATGTCTCTTTATATATTGTACATGGATATATATAGGCATGTTAAGCCCTTTGGAAATATGAAGTCTCATTGCAACATGGTATCAGAGTCCAGGTTGGGCTAGGGCTTCAGCCGCCCCTTCCCTCTTCTTCCGTGTGCGGGCTCCTCCCTGAGCGCACGCCCATCCATCACTGCCTCTCCCAGGCGGCCTCAGGTCCAGCTGCCGCCGTCGTCAATGTTCGCCCCCGCCTGTGTGTTCGTCGTCTGCCCAGCGCGCCGCCGCCCGTGCACGGCCCAGCTCCACGCGCGCATGCCCGTCCGTCGCTGCCTCTCCCAGCCGACCTTGGATCCAGCCGCCGCCTTGGACCCGACCGCCGCCGCCCGTGTGCAGCTCGTCTCCACGCGCGCGCGCGCCCGGTGCGTCGCCGCCCGTGCGCGGCCCGTCTCCAGCCGCCGTTGCCCGCGCGCCTGCCAACGCATGCCCCCGCCCGACACGCCGCCGCCTGTGCGCGGCCCGTCTCCTACCACCGTCTCCGGTCGTCACCACCGGTCGTCGTTGCTGGTTGGTTGACGTAGCTCGGCCACACAGGCCATTTCTGGGCATCCCGACTCCGTTTTCTTGACTCGATCTACTCCAGATGGCTACCAACGGTGGCTCCTTCGCCATCCTGCTCCCTGCTGTCCGTTTCGACGGGACGAACTTCTAGGAGTGGACGGTTTACTTTGTTAATGCAATTCCTATTCTATCTCTAATACACTTAATAGCATCAAGCTGCTGAAGGGAATGCGCCCGGTGCACAACTGAGAGTACATAGCATTACTCGTTGGCTGGTAGTGAGCTCAGAGGCGCTCCCATATAAACTGTGTCGTCGGCAGCTCCACCACATCCATGGAGATAGTCACTGTCATGCTACCCACTAGGATGGCGGTGGCATGAACCTCGTCATCCTGCCATCGCTCGTAGGCGTGCAGCTTAGACTGGTAAAGCTCCAGAGCCTCCTCCAGTGCAGCATTAGCCTCGTCCTAAGCTGCCTGATCCGCATTAGCAGGGAAAGCGGGCTGGATTGGCAGTGTAGAACGAGCCGAGCAGGGATTCTCTCCAGTGAGATGACCCCAAAGCCGTTGGCTGTTGAGGTGTATCCTCAAGTGTGTTAAGGGTATTAGAGATAGAATAGGAATTGCATTATTCCTTTTCTTATATGCCTCGTTTTTAATTCCTATTCTATCGTAGAGATAGAATAGGAATTGCATTATTCCTTTCCTTATATGCCTCGCTTCCTTATCTACATATGGCATATTCCCCTATAATATCCTTTGTACTCCTTATATATATTGTCCATTAGACTTCTTAGTATCACCCTATGATTTTCTTCTTCTGAGATCCAATTTAAGTAAACTGGTCGTGCAATTCTTCATGTCAGCCGAATAAAGTTACACCTATCATCCACTGAAGCTAACCTAATTATTTGAGCTGTCTGTTTACTGTTTTCATCGTAGAGCATACCGGAAAAGTTTGTCGACAATTTCAACGGGCAGATCACAAAAGGGTTCAACCTCAAAGCACCAAGCGGCGAAACATGGCTTGTGGGGGGTCACCAAGATTTCTGATGAGCCGTTCTTCATGTCAGCATGGGATGATTTTGCAAAGGCTCATGAATTGCAGGAGATTGACCTCCTGTTCTTCACATGCAGTGGCAGTTACTCCTTTGATGTACCAATCTTTGATGCGAGTGGCTGTGTGAAAGTGTCTTGTTTCTTCACCAATAAAAAGGATCCTTATATGCACAAACATTTCAACAACATAGTGGGTCAATAAGCTGAGCACTGCCTTCTAAGTGATTCTGAAGATACTAGCACGCCGTCGCAGCTGGTTGGGTCTCCTCACAAGTCACAAGACCTATACTTCAAAGAAACTGAAAGGCAAGACTAAAACTAAACCGAGTAAGTAGAACTAGTACAAGTTTGCGGTGTTTCCTCACAATGCTCTTTTGAGGTTTGATGTAGTCACTTAATGCAAACCCCTGAAACCAAGTATTGTCAAGAATCAAGAATGTGTTTTACTTGTTCATTTTTAATATATGAGTTGATGTACATAATGCACATTTTTCCACAGGGAAAGAGCCTGAATCTCCAAACAGTAGCAACAATCAAGTTAAGCTTGAGGCGACTGAGGAAGAGGAGAGTGATGACGAACATGCTGACTCCAACTACTACTACTACTACTACTCGAGGTTTGCCAGTTACTTAACTGGCGAGGAACAAGTGGAAATATTCGGTTTGGCATCAATTTAATCAGGCAATCCTGTATATGTGGCTGTCCTGCAGAAGTCCCTTGTTCATCGCAAGAACATCCTGGTCAGTTTAATCGTTCCGCTATAGGATGAAAAATACTTTCATAGAATTTTTATCTCTGTTAATTTAGACCTTCAAACAAAAGTTCCATGTAGTTCATCTTTCTTATTTGATATGAAACAGATAAGTTTTCTTTGATCATAATTCTTACAAGTACCTAAATATAGTTAGTGACACACCAAGGGTTTCTGGATGCCAAGACTACATCCAATCTCATGCTACTGCTGGATTTACCATTACTGAATCAGTTAATGCTTTGTAGGCAGGTCATCCCCAGCAGATTTGCAGCTGAGCATCTTGAGAGATCACATGACATCCAGCTGTTCAGACCAAACAGAAAAGACAAGTGGTATGCCAAGTACTACCATGCGAGCTTCACCCGAGGCTTCAACTGCCACCGCTGGGTCAAGTTTGTTGGCGACAATCGGCTGCACGAGGTCTACATCTGCATCTTCGAGCTGATGAAAGGTGACAATGACCGTCCATGTCAGTGGAAAGGTTGATGGCCAGTTAGTTCTACTTGGCTAAGTTTGTGTCCTCGTTTGTTGATTATGTACCATGTAACGTGCGGCTAAGTTTCTCTGTCCTCCTTTGTTGATTATGTACTATGTATCGTGCAAGTGTGGTCTGTGCAGTATGTGCGCAGAAATGAGACTGAACTGGCAGTACATAGTGGTGCCTTGTATGATAAGTGCACTTTGTACCCTAAAGCTAACCTCTTGATGCAATGTGTCTCTAGTCTCTACTAGAACCAGGTGTGAGATGTACGAATGTTCCTTCTCTGCCTGATTCATCATTCATGAACAGTTCTGACTTCTGAACTTGACATTAAGAAAGAAAGAAACAACATTTCAGAGGGCAGCAACTGGTTGGAAACCATTTGATATGGTTGACATATCTCAAGCAACACTGATGAACGACAGTAATACACAACCGTGAGTTTTGGGTTTGTGTGCTCAGCAACTATTCCACACAAACTGGAAACTCGAATGATAAGGCATATAGTATGAACATCTCATGCAGAGATATTTCAAAAAAAGACATCGATATCATATTATTCAGTCAATTGAAATGCAACAGGAAAGCATCTCAGCAGGCAGTAGTGAGATATTGCCCAAAAAAATAGATGCTAAACCCATAGGCACATGCTAACAGGAAAATTATTTATCAGTGTAGGCTAGAAACTTTGAGAGAGACGAGCTACTGCTGGAGAAATTCTTCTAACTTTGCAGTTAAAAGGATGAAACGCCAGAATAGCTTTCTAAGACGCATCCAAGAAGAGTTGTATCCTTTCCAAAGGACAAATGAATCTACATGGTAACTTCAAGTACCTGTAAAATAACAGCACCATATAGGTTAGTAAGTCTGGGAAAATTTACAGCAGGGTAACATGTGACAATCAAGAATTGCAAATGGACAAATTCAGACAAGCAGCTATCCTCCAAAATAAAAGGTTTGAAACGGCAAAGCAAAAAGGTCACCAAGATTGCTGTTGCTCCCACATAAACAGAAGACAGAAGTTACAGAAAATGTATACTACTTCCAGGAAATCCATTTTTTTTCTTTCATTGTTGACAGTTGACATTATCACAATGGGAAATGTTTAGCATCGACAAGGGAAAAGGTTACAGCTGGATAAGCAGTACATATCCAGCAAAGGAAAGGACACAAACACCAGCTTGCCTAGGTTAGATTGCTCTATTCTTAGGGTTGAACATACTGCATGAACTGTAGTTCATCATTAAAATGTGCTAAACGTTTCAAATTGAAGTAGTAACCAACAGCTGCAATTGTGACAACTATTTCACCATGTTAATTTTTTGCTGTCCATGCCTTGAGATCTTATCAAGCTTTCTAGCTTAGGATGATTGAGAAAATCAAGATTACCAAAAGAGAGTATGCTTCAAAATCGGCACCTTGGTTATGCTCTATACTGGCCTCTCTTGCATCACCCATCTTTTCCATTCCCTAACAAATCCCAATCGTACATATCCTCAATCAACTTTAGTTTCAATATTGTAAAAAAACAATTGTCTCTAGCTAGTATACGCGAGTGCAAATAGAGAGGACTGAGTGCACAAAGTAGCCAATTCAAATTTAGTAAAAAAAAGTTGTCTCCATAGAGAACTGTACTGTAGTTAAATATACATGCTATACCATTAGAAGACGTGTAGACAGGAACACACAAAGGTTAATCAAGAATACAAAAAGGGAGTAAAAAAACTATTTCTTGACAGCAAGGCATACAAGTCATAGTTCAATAACAACCAGGACAGCGCTCAATTATTTACCCATTTTCTTACGTTTCCAATGTAATTGCTAACTTAAAGTTTCTCAAAAATACTAACTATAAAAGAAATACAACACTGGGAAAAGGAGGAGACCTACATCACTCTAGGGCATAAAGTCCTCGTCATGTTGTCCGGCCTCCAACATCAACCATCTTTCCCATTCCCTATCAAATCCCAATTTTAATCTCTTTACATCAGTTTTCACTCAGCTTTATTACAAAAATGTAAAATAAAGCATGCATTGCATATAACCCCCATATATTGCTTGAAATTTCAACTTGGCTATATTAGCCATACTCTTAGCCATAAATAACACACACAGTGCAAGAATTTTCATTCCATGCTTCTTTCAAGTATTTCTCATTCCACGATCCTAAGAGATAAAGAACCATAAAGTGAACCAATTAGCTTAGATTCAATCAAAATGTGCACATCCATTTCAAACCAAAACAACTTTCAATCTAGGATCCCAAGAGAAACGATCAACTACCAACATATCCCCAGGCGATGCATCCGCAAGAACTAGCGTAGATGTCAACATTACAGTATGAAATACGCAGTGCACCATCTACCTAGGTACTTAGCGTGAACGATGCAATCTTCAACTCAGAATGATGCAGCACGACCACTAACTTAGATAATATTAGAGATCCTAACAAGCGCGGCGGAAGGAGGTACCCTGGGAGAGCTCGCAGCACGCCCGCGCGCTGGCCGCCGGGTGCGCCGTCAGCCGAGCCAGCACCGCCGCCGCCGTCAACGGCGACCCCATCATCGCAGCCAGCGACCTGCACACAAACCACACAACCACCCCATAAGGACATAGGATCGCCACCTTGCGTTCCCCCCTGAACAGGTAGATCTACATGGGCGTTCGCTTACCGTGTGGCCGCGAGTGGGGAGGAGTTGGCGAAGGTGGACGGGAGGCGGCGGGGCGGAGCGGCAATGGGAGGAGGGGCGCGGAGGACGCGGGCGGCAGAGGGCGTCGGGCGGCGGACGACGGCGAGGACGGTGCGGGAGGCGGCGCCGCGCCACGCCATGGCTAGGGTTTCCGAGGAGATGGGGGGTTGGGGAAATGGCGGCGGCGGCGGGTGGGTTTAGGGTTTTAGAGTGGGGGAGGAGGATGTGGGCCAACTTGAAAAGACAGCTATGGTAGGCCCATTAGAGTTTGACCATTTCGATGCCACAATAGAGGCTACTCAATCGTTGGGCTTTGATTGGCTGTGGAATACAACTTATAAAGCCCATGAATGTTAATTAGCCCATCTGCTACTGCAGAATAATCTAGGACCGCTTCCGTTCTCAAATATATATACACACACTATTCAGGGAACTACATGTAGAATAAACGTGTGATCCCAACTGACCCAATAAGCCAATCGCCTTACCAACTCACCACACAGATAGTTACTAGCGAAGTTGTTACTTATAGAAAAGTTATTATCGCCTATACATAAAAATATCATCTATAATTTATGAAGTTAGTATCGCCTACATATAAATTTATCATCTATAATTCATGAAGTTACTATCGCCTGCATATAAAGTTATCATCTATAATGTATGAAGTTACTATTGCATGTACGTATAGTAATTTTGCAGTGTCGAAACATATTCAACATGGATTTTGTTTTATTAAGCTTGTAATTTTGAACATAATGGTGCAAATGGATTGCAAATTAGACTTTTGATGAAAGAGTTATTTTATTTTTTAGCTTATAAACAAGATAAAAAATCACTAAGTCAAGTGAACTTATTCTCTTCTCTCTCCTACTACATGTATGCATGTTGTTAGTTATGAAAAAGGTACTATCTTTTGAATATAAAGTTATCATCTATAATTTATCAAGTTATTTTATATTTGCAAAGTTATTATCTCATGCATAAAAAATTATCATCTGTAATTCATGAAGTTATGATCCAGCCGAGTTAGCACGAACTGCACTAGCTGGCCAGTTCGCGCTTACGGCTAGCGACCCACGCGTAACGTGCGCGCACATGCTCATTAGCGCAGCCATATACACATATGTATGTATATATATGTAGATGTGTGTGTGTATATATGTATGTATATATCTATATCTATATGTATATATACTATACACGCCAATTTACGCGCCAAGAAGTTACTATTATTTGTGAGTAAAGATACTGTCAAATACATATAAAATTACTATCTAGTTGTGTACTGACAGTAACTCTACATGTATTTGGTAATAACTTAACTCACAAACGATAGTAACTTTCCGGCGCGTATTTTACACATGTGCGCAAAATAGTGTTTATATACACACACATGGTTGTGCTATTCTGTGTCTACACGCACTGTGCGCGCCGGAAAGTTACTGTCAAATACATGTAGAGTTACTGTCAGTTGTGTAATGTTACAACTGACAGTAACTTTACTCGCACACAGCAGTAACTTTTTTACGCGTATTTTAAATCTACGCACGGAATAGTAATTGTGTGTGTACACACACTTGGCACTTTTTAATTAAATCATACGCACAAGCTAATCAAGCTTTCGGGTGAAATGTGACTAAAGTACCCTATAATAATATCACAAATAGAAACGAGGAAGCACCGTGAGAAATATGCATGGAGTTAATACTTAACAAGGATAGTTTGAGAAAACATGTCTAGATATGGGGAAAACCGCCAAGCAATCGTAGACAAAACTTTTGGTAAAAAGTATCAGAATATTTGAGAACAGAGTGCAAGTGTTCCAAGCATTTTACAGAGCCTCAGCATGCATCCTCCATTTGTGCAACAGGCAACAACGTACCCATCCATCTATCCATGATCCATCCACAAAACCACAACAAGGACAATTCAACATCACCATGCAGGCTCCAAAGGTAAGCTTCCAAGCAAGATGGAGCGTCCTGTCTGGCGACATTGCTCCCGACCATTTGTTCCCAGTTTAGCTACTACTGTTTGGGTTGTAATCAGCATCCTCTCCATTTGCTATATATCCTGTGACGAATTAATCCTCTCTCTCTCTCTCCACCCAGCTTTGTCCCACATGGGGGTTGGCACATCTTTTTCTTCTTTTATTCCTTGTATATATGCAATAGACCAAAAGCCCCAGCTAGCAAGCTAGAGTGGCCTTTTCAATCTAACCAATGTTGTTAATTATTCACCCATATGCATAGTGCATCTCTAGAACTTGTCCCCTACTCCCTCTTCCTCCCAATTGTTGGATTTGATTGCTTCTTCCTCTCATCCTATACTAGATATGCATATGCAGAGGCAGCAAGAGAGTCTAGAGTTATGCCATGTGCTTAATTATTACTTGATGGAAATGTGGGGCTGCTTAATTGGTAATATGTGGATTGTTTATGTCCTAAAAGCGTTCTTATCAAACTAAATACCGGCGTGTGATACCTAGCTCAGCCAGATTCGTCAGCGTATAGTTGAAAGTCTTATTTGTTGGAAATAATGTGGTTTTAGTAAATATGTTCAGTTTTAATTCCAGCAACAAATAAGCATAATATGAACATATTTCCAGCAGCACATAAATGATACAAATGACATGAAAGACATGTGACTCTACCAGATCATTTAAGCTGAACAATATACTCAAAACAGGAACAATTAAGAGGGCAACAAAACCAGAATATTGCTCAGGTTTGATTTAATTGTTTGTGAGCTCTCAGAGGCCGTGTTGCTCAAGACTATAATCTTGGCCCTCACAGCTCTTGTGCCAATTTTAATCATAATTGAATATGATACTTATATGAGATAAATTAGGCCTTGAGCTAAACTATAACTTTGCTTTAAGACAATTCATGCAAGTCAATAAATAATCATCAACTGATATCAGCTCTGTATTAAATAGACTGAAGATTTCAGTTCAACACATCTAGACAGTGAGCTGGTTTATAATAAAATGAAACACAGTTATGCCCAACAATCATAACGCATTAACATTAACGCAGTGAATCAAATGCATAAGCCTCGCGAAAGGGCCTCTAGCCTAGCGGTTAGAGCGCCTCAATAGCACCCCCCAGGTCCTGGGTTCGACTCCCAGTGGGAGCGAATTTCAGGCTTGGAGGAAAAAATCCCCTCGCCTGCTACCACACCAAAGCACAGGTCTAAGGACCCGCCAGGGCGTTGATCCAAAGGATCCGCCGGTCGTCTCACAAAGGTCAGGCGTTGATGCCGCTGTGTAAGGGTGGAGCAGGGGTTCGGGGGTTTTCTCGGTCTGCGTGAGAAGACCTTCTTCTTAAGCATGATGCCCGGGGGTTCCCCCCCCCCCCCCCCCCCCGCGCAGGTCGAGTTTTTTTAAATGCATAAGCCTCTAATAGACTATAAAGATTGTATATACAAAGCATTCATAAATTGTACATCTGAAGATAAAATAGCAAGTTCTCAATTAGCTCAAGACCAAATTGACCCTAATTGTCATAATCATTCTCAGTATAGACACCAGTTCATCATTGAGCAATAATTTGAGCAAAATAAGATTACTAGTACAACACACTTCAATAGAAATTGCCCACAACCTACAAATACTCACAATGCGGATGTCACTCAAAGCCACCGAGAAGAGGACCAGGCAAGGCACGCATACAACGCTGTCAAGTATCAAAAAGCAGAGGTAATCATCCACCCCACTCTAATTACGGTATTCGATCCTACACTCTCTATCTATTGAAGTGAAGAGACCTTTGTATTTAAAAGGGTTGGTTTTGTTAAAGCTAAAAAGAGACAAAAGTCATTTACCCTTCTCTAATCTCCGCCATCGCTCCTACGTTACCCTTGAAGTTGTAAAACCA